>OY728126.1:569930717-571180717 GCA_963277665.1 Viscum album | reverse complement strand
GAGATTTATACTGGTCATTATTTACAACATATTGCACAAAATAAACCAACTCAACAAACTAATTGGTGTATGCTGACACAAAATGCTCTCCCTACTTCAAATAATGGAATTCCAGAGACTTCACTATCATCAATGACTCTGAAAAAAACTATTGGAAGAAGAGAGTCTTGAAAACCTTCCATTCCAAACCCACATGCCTATTAGCCCGTACCCTGGAAACCAAAGAATGCTTGATAGGATCCTTAACATAGAATGCTATGCACTTCATCTTGAAACTTTTAGGTATATTCAGAAAATAAAAGTTTTTATTGACCTTTTAAGCCATTCCTCCACCTCTTGAGGTTTATTTTTACTTTTAAAGGATGGTGAATTCTCTCACCAGAAATCCCATGATCGATCCCTATCTCCTACAACATCTGGTTGTACCTAAAAAATTTCATTTGAAACTTGTGGTAAATTTTGGTTGATATCATGAACTAACTGAATGATATCATTAATAAAATTATGATCCATATGAGGATTACCTAAAGGTGCATTAGCTGAACCTTCCTATTGAACCCATATAACATGTGTCAAAGGAAAACTACTACATGCCAAAATAGAAATAATGATCACATGACAAGATAATCTCAGTTAAAACCATAAAAACATAAGTAAAAACTGAGATTAATACCCAAACTCAAAATAGGAGACACACTTCACAAAATCCCTTGGTAAATTGATTCCCTTCATTGTAAGAGTTGTCCAGGAAGTCAACGTAACCTACCTATCATGTTTTGACAATCTTGTCTCTAGTCTACCAAATTTCCCAAGGTAAGGACTCTTGAGGAAAGACCACATATAATACTCAACTATGATGAACCCGACTCGAATACCCATCAATATGGTACCTGACTTGAATTTACATATATACAAATGTTATTCCTAACCCTCATAGGATGTTGACTAGCACCCGGGCATCAAACAACAACCAGATGGAATGATTTCCTAAACCTAAATTATACAAAATGACATATATAAATTTTCATAAAGAAATATTTGAATACAAGACCAATATATATATATATATGTCATAATAGATAGAGAAAAATAGAATCAATACATCTAAAATGGTAGAAAAAAAATATATAATAGATAAGTCTAACTGCAAAGGATGACCAAACAAAAACAGCTACACCTATAATAACAATTTGATAGTGTGGGAAAACTCTAACCATTTCACCACTAGTTACCCAAACCTAATTGACAAAAAATCTCACCACGTCACTATGTCACTGTGGGTGTGAGCTAACAGGCTCATTAGGGTCCCACTTAGATGTTCCATACCAAGTTTCTGAATAATAATCAAAGCATGCTCAGGTTTAAAGAAAACCAGGAACGATTAGAAGTTTAACAATTTTATATCAAAAGCATGGAAAAACAATTTAATTTCTCCCTTTTCCACATTTCCCAATAAATTAGGTAAATTGTTTTCAAATTATTTCATATAAATATATCAAATAAGATATTTCAAATCAAAATAAAGAATATATCACATATCATATCAAATCTATAGTAGTAAAAAAATAGTACAAGTGAAAACAACACGAATCATCCAAAGAATAGGTAATATCACACTAAGAATCACACTAGGTTATGATAGATAGGAGAATCATACCTAACATAGAAAATCACACTCATATTAAGCCTCTAAACATATTCATCAAATCTAGAGAGCATAAGTACACCCTATAAGTGAACCCCCAAACAATTTTAACATGAACCAATAACAAAAGGCATAAGGAGTAAACAAAAACCCCTTGAATGAACCCCCCAACAGTGGATGAGGCCTATTAATACACCTTACACCCAAGTACCCAAGGCTTCCTATGTGATATGTTTTAAAAAACATTTTATAAAAATAATTATTTTAAATCTATTTCAAAAATCTATTTCATGATTCTTTGAAAAAACATTTTAATTTAGAAAAACTGGGGAAAACCTTCATTTATAAAAAAAACTTTTCCGCAAACACAAATAAAATCAATAAATCATTCCATTTCATTAACAAAACAATTTATCAAAACCACATAAATATAGTTCACCAACACATGCTAGAGATGGAGCCACCTACCTCAAAACTAGGGTCACACATGCCTAAAATAGGATCCACAAAAAAGAAGAACACAAAAAGAAAAAAGAGTCCCAAGAATCAATCCACACATCTTATAATTGATTCAATTTAGTGAAAGGGTCCGAAAAAAGGACATATAACCACATACCTCATAAAACTCACTTGCCAAACCATAACTGTTGTAAGGGAAATGATCTAGAGGAAACTCTTTGGATGGATCTAGAAAGAAATCAATAGAATCATCATCTCAAATCAATGAATCCAATAACATAATGAAATGATGCTACTGTAATAAAAGGAAATGAAGAAGTAGAAGGATTATATTACCTATAGATACACCACACAAAAACAAGATAATAAAATGTTGAGGAAATTGATTTGGAATGGTTGGAGGTCTCTAAAATTTCTAGGTAAGAGCTCTAGGTCGAGATAGGAGAAGTTGCAGATGAATGAAATTGAAATCGACCATGTAACACCCTAAAATACTAACTCGCGAATATTATATAGTGTGTAATACCATTACATGTCATGTAATCCTTGGGGTCTATATACACAAAAAAACTCATCACTTTTTTATTAAAAACCAACCTCTAAAATTTATACAATTTGTAATCTGTACATGGTTTGTATTCCTTTCACGCTCTACTTCAAGTTCATGGAATCTTCCCGATAGACATCACACTGCATGTAATCCCATTACATGATGTTTATTTTTCTTGTAGACTAAAAAATAATAGTTTCTTATAGTAAAATTTAAAGCCACATTCTGTATCATTTGAACTTGGGGATAAACCTATAAATATTTTATACATTTGTGCTTAGAATACATTAATTAAAACAAACATAAATCCCTGAAATTCATGTCATTTTTTTTAGATAATGATCTATATTCTCGAGAGTCCCAAGATTTACCCAATTAAATATAAAAAAATAAAGATAAATAAAATACCAAAAATATGGTAACGAGTTGTTACACTTGTTTATTTTATTTTATTTTGTATATGTGGTCGGTCTAGTGGGCGACTGATGTCTTTTTTTTATTACTTGACCATGAGTTTTTATACTAAATTTCATTTTATTATAACATTATTCTATTTTATTTATTTATTTATGTGTTATTTGATTATTTAAATGGATGTGTATGTGTTTTGTTTATTCTCACTATTTTCACACTCTGACAAGAGGTTATAGTCTCCCCATAATATCTTTTAGACCCTCCCCACTGGTTGGTAGCCTCTGGCATATGAGGATGCATGCTCGAGGCCTTGTGTAAAGATAAATTGGGTGATGTACGTGGTCAACACAGTTTGGCTCACTACACATGCATTGAAAAATTAAATGTTTCCATAATTCTACCAAACATTTCATCACATCAAACATCAAAGATTAATGATAGCCAATGTGGAAGAAACCTGAACACCAACACTTAATGTTTGACTAACACTATTAGTTGTATTATAAGATTGAAATATTTAAGAACAATTGTCATATAAAAATGTCATACAATGTGATATGAATTAAGGTAGTGGTACAATATCATTGTATAATACCCTATGATATGAAAAACCAAGGCATATGATATTCCATAGTTTTATGTATATCATACCAATGATATAAGATAATATATATCATATATACATTTTTATTTGGGAAATATATCCTATAATCATTAACTTAAGCTAAAGCATCATAAAATTTATTCCATTTCACCTTATAGTATACTGTATACAATTACTTGTGAAACCAGATTTCCAAAACACATTTGGAAATATATCACCAATTTCACCTTATATTTCATCATATGAAATACCTTGTGAATATCCATCTAAAAATCCTTTTATATAAAATCTAAAAAACTTTTTTAAAAACTCTCTATGTTTTGTAAAACTCAATCCCAATAATCATCTAACTATAAAGTATGACCCTAAGGGTCTTTTTAGTGTTGAAAATTATTATGAATTATCTAATCCATAAATGAACGTAAATAAATACCTCAAGAAAAGCATTAACTATACTCAAAAGACAAATAAATCTTTCATTATCTATATAAAACACATGTATTTATATATCCATGTACCCAAGATATATTATATACAAGTATTCATAATCATATAATCTATTTTTTCAAGATATCAAATATCCATGGGACATAAAGTATAAGTATACCATATATCCACTCCTATATTTTCTATTCACCAAGTATTTATTAACTAGATGGATGGAAACATCACATGTATTTCATCATGATGGACGGTCAAATCAGATTTAATTAATCCTAATGGATGAGAACATCACATAACCCTCACCCTATGGATAAGAATGTATCATATTTTATTATCTGGGTGTGTTCATACACACTTTCAATGTATCTCAATCAGGGTCCCAAATGTTATTCTCATTATATGATAGAAAAAATACCATTTTGGTTGATCAAAATTGTTGACATGACCAAAAACATACCCAAACATCACTTAATCATCTCATATTCAAGGATAGAGTAAGAAGGGTATCAAGGTATGAAGGTATCTTGTTTAACTTTTGGTAATAAGATTCAATATGAAAAATAAACCTTTAGAATAAAAATTATATATTTTGTTACACTCTATGTGGTATAATTGGAAGGTAATTGAAGATCCATTTGAGATAGTGGAACATGAAGAACCCTCATGATGTTAAATTGAAAAAGGATAAGATGAGTTGAGATGAGTTGATCTCAAATGTGACATTTCCATTATGGAATTTTTCTTCCCCAAGGCATGAAGTTCTTTCATAATCACTATTCGATCCCAGGGAAAGGTGTTTATATGAACTTTGTATTAAATTAATTCTATGAAATTTTGATTAAGAACAATTCATTCATGATTTAGAGATGATTTCATGTTTTATTCATTGGAATCAGGCTCATGTGTAACACCCCGACCCGACTCACCTTTAAGACGGTGGCCAGACCAGTTGGTCACATGACCTCAAGCACATCTCCCTGAATTCTAGAGGCTGCTGACTAGCAGCGATGGCCCTATTTGTGTCCATGGGGGAGACTATTCCTTCATAGGTAATAGATAATATCACAGTGGAAGTAAACAATAACAAATAATAAATAGCGGAAACATGTGAGTGAATAAACTGCAGTAGAAGCAATATAAATAATCCAACAGAAGGATAATAATCTAGTGAAGAAGCTCACAAACAGATGTCATGCCATGATATAGGTCTAAACTGAAAGTATGGAAAATTGAATCCAAAAACATAGTCAACTAAAAGAAAAGACACAAAGTAGCAACTACATCACGAGTAAGGCCCAGTCCTCTGCCCCAGTCTCCGTCCTAAGCAGTAAAGAACAATCAAGCATCAGAAGCAGCACACTTCTCCTTGTCCATACCTACAAGCATGTAATCTACTCAGGTTTCAACGAAGCCCGAGTAGGGTGTGAGATAAAATCCCAGTTGGCTGGCACCCATGGTGTCTAAATCATTCCATTTTGTGAAATAATAAAAATTCAGTGTTCGATTACATAACAATTTCAGATAATCAATTTAAGTGCAATGAAATAAATAAGTCAGCTTGGGTTCCAAATGGAACCCATGCCTTATCACCAACTTCAGCCGAAAATGGTAGTCTAAAAGGGTACCTATAAGCAGAATGCATAGTCACACACACATTTATATAAAACCTATAAATCAAGGTAAATCAAGGAATAAGTATAACCCAAGCTTGTGCTTTAACCTGGGGGCTAAGTCAAGTTTCAACCAGGTGAAATTCCACGTATTAGAAGAATATATAAATTATCATGAGACACAAATGAATATAATATAAACATTAAGTGTATAATTATTAAGTTTCTTATTGAGATTTGGAGTTTGACCCCATCTTGAAGGTATCTCTATGGAACATCCGTCAATTTATCCAATACCACCGAGCCCATCCAAGGCAATCTTTCGAATGAAAAAGTATCGTTCGAGGCATGGTATTACCCTAAGTCCATTCCGATCTTGCAAAAAGGGGTTGAGTATCATCCTAGGCTAGCTTAGACACATTGCTAACAGATTCGCCCCGATGGGACCTTTTAGAACCAGTATCACCTATAAGTATTAGGAAGCTCGGGGAAGTCTCGGTCCAACAAATCCAATGACACAACCCCCGACACATAGAGGTAACCAGTCAGGAACAGGGGGTCTAAGAATAGCCCTTAATATGGGACCCACCTCCTTTCCTCACCCTAAATTTAATTAATGTTTTCACAGCAGCAGATATAACATAATCAACATATAAAGTCACAGCTTGAAAACTAACCAGATACACTCGTGCATCACAAGGTATAAATTTTACATTTCAACATAACAACTTAAAAGTGAAATATATATCGTATCAACATTATCAGGTAATGAAAATTTTAAAATAAATAAACAGTTCCCCAAAACAAGTGCCAATGATCCAACAGTTCAAGTTCATGTTCAAAGAAACTATTTATTTAATTTAATCTCAGTAAAAAGGGTTGCGTAACACCTTTAATTAATTAAACTATAACTCGAATAATGGAAAAATACCCTGACCATTTTGGCATGCCCAAAGTGGTGTCTGACCTTATTGCAACAATTCGAACAACTATTTATTTAATTTAAAAACAATAAAAGGGGGTTTCCCAATACCTGTAGTTAATTAAATTATAAACCAGGATAACGAAGAAATACAATGAACATGTCGGCATGCCCAAAGGGGTGCCCAACCTTGTTTCTACAAATCAAAAAAATTAATTTAAGATGATTATGGCTCCAACAATTAGGAAAAACAAATAAAGTGATTAAATTGGGTAAAATTGCACAAAGCCGGTAGGCATCCACTAACGACACAATGATGCGTTTTTATAAACTGAAATGAAACAAAGGGAATGTAAGTAGGCACCCTTCCTTGTAGTCGTAGATGAATCTAAGATCCATGGTAGGCTTTGATTTGACCTAAAACGGAAGGAAATGAAGAATTTTATAAAACCCCCAAAATAGGGTAAAAATATTCCGCAACGAACTGCACACAAAATACTCAACGAAAATGTGAGATTCAACTAGTAAAATTTTATCCTTTCCCTAAGGTTTACTGCACACCTAATGATGATGAGATTGGAAGACAGATGCAGAAGCTACGACCTTCTGAAGGGGGGTGAGAGGGTTGCGCCACCTAGGGGGGAAGAGAGGTGCAACGAGAGGGAAGGGAGTGGGAGAGAGGAGAGGAAAAAAGGAAATAAAGAAAAGAAAGAAAATAAAATAAAGAAAAATAAAATAAAAATAAAAGATAAGGAAAAAAGGAAAGTAAAAGAAAATAATAAAATAAAATAAAAGGATGGAAAGGAAAAAAATAAAAAAAAATAAAAATTGAAATCCCCCATTTTTATTATTTTTATTTTTCTCGTATCCCCCTTTCTATTTTATTTCAAAATATATTTTTATATTTTCTTGCTTTCTTTTAAGTCATCTTCAAATATCTTATTACTCTTTTCAATTCTTAATTAATTATTTAAAATCCTGAACGCCACACTAACACGCGACATAACATTTTTCATTAAAAGCCTGCAGTTATTTAAATTAATTAAAAAGCTGCATAAGACCTACAATGAGGTGGGATGGCACATGCCCCAGGTCACTTAATTAATTATAGTTCAATAATAAAAAAATGGTCCATACCTGATTAAGGTCAGGACGTTACAACCTCCCCTCCTTAAGACAGCTCGTCACCGAGTTTCCCTTCCAAGGGTAGTGGAATGTCGCCAGAGAAAAGTTCCAGCCACTATGCATGTACATCCGTCTCTGGCTCCCAAATCTCATCCTGAACACGTCCGTGTTTACAAAACACCCGGACTAGAGGGAATGACTTTCCTTGGAGGACTTTAATGCTATGGTTGATGATATAGATCAGATTCTCCACAAAGGATGCATCAGCGTCAAGCTCAATGTCTTTAGGGGAAAAAGAATGAGACGGGTCTGGATGATATTGTTGGAGCTAAGATACATGGAAAACATGATGCATTTAATGGTAACTATGAGGTAGTATTAACTGATAGGCTACCGACCCAACTCTCTCCACTATCTAGAATGACCCAAAATTTCTCGGTGATAACTTCCCCTGCCTCCTGATCCTCCTGTGACCCAACCTCGAAGAAAAACGCATAAAAACTCGATGTCCCACCTTGAACTCCAAAGGTCTGCGGTGACGATTGGTATAAGACTTTTGTTTGGACTGAGCTGTATTCCTATGCTTCCGAATCATCTGAACTTTCTTAGAAGTTTCCTAAATGAGATGAGGACCCAACAAATCTACCTCACCTGCTTCGAGCCAGCATAAAGGTGAACAATACGATCTTCCATAGAGGGCCTCATATAGATCCATTTGAATTATCACATGTAAGATGTTATTATAGGTAAACTCAAAAAGTTGTAAATTATTTTCCAATGAACCTCCAAAATCAAGGATACATGCCCGTAACATATCCTATAACACTCGTATAGTTATCTCGGAATGACCATCGGTCTGATGGTGATATGTAGTACTCAAAAGTACCTGTGAACCCAGCGCCTTATGGAACCCTTGCTAGAACCATGAAGTAAAGTGGGAATCCCTATCTGAGACAACAGAATGAGGTACACCATGAAGTCTCACAATCTCCTGGATATATAGCCTTCCCAACTCATCAATCGCAATGGTCTCTCGGATAGGCAAGAAGTGTGCAACCTTGGTCAACCTATCGACAACCACCCGTACTGTATCGCTGCCTCGAGGAGATCTTGGATAACCTATAACAAAATCCAAGGTGATGTCATTCCATTTCCATTTAGGAATGGATAGAGGCTGTAGGAGTCTAGCAGGTCGCTGGTGTTCTACCTTCACCTATTGGCAGGTGGAGCACTGAGTGATGAAACCTACTCTCTATTTTTTCATATTAGGTGACCAATACTATAGACACATGTATCTATACATCTTGGTCAGCCCAGGGTGAACTGAAAAAACAGAGATATGAGATTCATTTATCAGCTCTTCCTGTATACCTGAAGGTACCCATACACATCCATAGTAAAGGAGAGTTTCACTACCATCAACAACCCAACCAGGAGGTGGGTTCTCTCCTGTAATGCTTTCCCTCTAAACAAGCCCCTCAGGATCAGTCAACTATTGACTGCATACTTTCTCCAGAAGAGAGGATGTCACTGTAAGAGCTTTTAGACCCAGTTGTCCACTCTTCTTCTAAACCTCTAGATGCATCTCTGAAAACAAGGCCATCATCTTCCACTCACTACTAGATACCTGCACGGCCTGTGCCTATGTCTTGTGGCTTAAAGCATCCGCCACAACGTTAACCTTACCAGGGGTATAAGAAAGCTCAAAGTTGAACGACTACAAGTATTCAACCCACCAACGTTGCCTTAAGTTCAAGTATCGTTGAGTGGAAATATATTTTATGCTTTTATAATCCATGTAAACAAAAAACCTCTCACCCAAAAAATAGTGTCTCCAATAGTGTAGAGCATGAACCACAACTTCCAACTCAAGGTCATGGGTAGGATAGTTCCTCTTGTAAGGTCTTGGCTGGTAGGATCTATAAGCCATGACTAGATCACCCTGCATCAAAACTGTACACAGTCCGATTCCTGAAGCATCACAATAAACTATATAGCTCTTACCGGGTTCAGGCAGAATCAAGATCAGGGCTGAGGTCAGTCTTCATTTCAATTTCTAAAAAGACTTTTCAAAAGCTTCAGACCATATGAACTGTACACCTTTCTTAATCAAGGTCGTAAGAGGTGCTTCCAAGCAGGATAAATCCGGAATTAAATGCTTGTAATAGCCAGCAACACCCTAAGAAACTACAGATGTCGAAGAGACTCTTGGGCTGCTCCCATAAAACCAAATCATTCTCCTTTTTGAGGTCAACTAATACAACTGCTTCAATTATAATATGACCCAAGAAGTGTACCTTATCAATCCAGAAGTAGTATTTACTGAGCTTAGCAAATAGATGGTGCTATCTCAGTGTACTCATCATGACCTCAAGATGGGTTTCATGGATATGTTTGTAACACGAATACACTATGATGTATTACATGAAGACTACCACAATGGAATCAAGATACAGATGAAAAACTCAGTTCATCAGATCCATGAAGACTGCTGGTGCATTCCTGAGGTCGAATGGCATAACCAGATACTTGTACAAGCCGTACCTGCTTTGGAATGCCGTACGTGGTATGTCAGATGGTCTCACATGTACCTAGTGATATCCCGACCTCAAATCAATCTCGAAGAAACAATTTCTCCCCATATCTGGTCAAAGATATCATCTATATGAGGCCATGGATATCGATTCTTTACCCCGAGCTGGTTGAGTCTATGATAATCCTAACATAACCTGAGGGTACCATCTTCCTTCTTAGAAAAAAGGATATGTGAACCCCATGACGGTGTGCTAGGTCTGATGAAACCCTTAGCCTCAAGGTATTCAAGCTTCTTTTTGAGTTCCTATAGCTATGTTGGTGCCTTTCTATAAGGAGGAATATACATTGGTGCCGCACCTGGAAAGATATCGATAGTGAAATCCACGTCTCTCAAAGGAGGTAAGCCAGAGAAATCATCAGGGAAGACATCCCTGAAACAGTACACCACTGTAGGAAATTCAACTATGTGTGTTCCCTGATAGCTCATGTAGAGACTTGCCAACTGGGCTATTACTCTGCCCAACCCTGCATATTTAGTCTCAATTCGGTCTGCCTGCATATCCCATTCTCCTTTGTGAAGATATGTGTCTCCCTTAGGGGATGTAAAGGACACCCAACGACGATAGAAATCCAATTGGGCACGATAAGGAGAAATCTAGTTCATACCGAGTATGACTTTGATGCCAAACATATAAAGGATATAAAAATTACAAACTAAACAGTACCCACCTATCTCAAGGGGGAACTCTTGGCACTGGAGTATGCCCTTTTCCCTGACCCTGAGCGGAGTGTCGAGAGACATGATGCTGAAAAGGTACTTAATTGGAAAACCATGACTTTCAACAACAACAGCAGATATAAAGGAGTGCGATGCGCTGTTATCAAAAATAGTAGAAACTAAAGTAGAGGATACTAGAATAATACCTCTAACTATAGATGGTCCTACAATATACTCCCCTGGTGCTGATTGCACTGCATTCATGTGACCTAAGCCATGACCCTGATACGCTACTTGGTTGGCCTGAGCAGGTCCACTATGCTGAGGTTGATAATCTAGAATTTGATTTCCTCGACCAGGACCTCCACCATTACCTCAGCTTGATGGAATAGGGAAATAAAACTTCCATCCTGCTGTGGAGTCACAGATCCCATACCTGACAGAGGTGCAAGTGCGGATCCTCTACCACTGAATGTTGAAGATAAGGAATGGTAGAAATGCTGAAGGTGACCCACCCTGCTGCGAGCTTGAAACTCCTCCTGACCATCCCTGCCGCATTGATAACATGTGACAGAGAAATCAAGACATGCTGTTTGGATAGGATTTCCACCACGTGAACTTTCAAAACAGAGTTTTCTACTACCAGAAGAGCCATCACCCTGTCTCAGAAATGAACCACCCTAGATCACTGGTTTAGCTTCCCTGACATTTCGATATGAAGTCAGAGCCTGATTCACGATCTCTGTAACAATGGTCAAACGGAAGACGTTCACCTGCCAGTGGATAATATAATCAAGTCTATCCTCAAAATTCCTCGCAGTAGTCTGCGCATCACGATTCAGAGATGGGGCAAAGCACTGAAGTTCTATAAAATGAGAAGAATAATCTATCACAGTCATAGAGACCTGCTGAAGATGTAGGAACTCCCATGCACGATCATCTCTCAGAGTATGTGGGAAAAAGTGGTCAAATAAGGCTACTTGGAAGTCATCCCAAACCATGTCACTGGTCTACTCAGCCTGAGAAAAAACATCCCACCCATGTTTGGCAGAGCCATGGAGCATTTAGACTGTTAGCTTGAGCCTTCTCTCTATAAGTGTCTCAAGGTGGTTGAAGATAAACCTTATAACTTCTATCCATGACTCTACAACATGAGGGCCACCACTCCCCAAGAAGGTGGGAGGGTGTTGCTGCAGAAAGTCCCGCATGTGGTCCACCATAGACGGGGTGGGTATGGGGATATTCTGAACCGACTCCATAAACCTAAGGAGACTATCCCTAAACTGAGCTTTAGGGTCCCTCGGAAGATCAAGAGGAGGTAGTGCCATAGGAGGCTCTATGAGAGGTACCACTGGTGGTTCAGGACCCACCATCTCTGGAATGTGCTCATTGCCACGCTCCTAAGGCACAACACGAAGACGTCGCGGTGGCATTTGTCTAAAAAATACTAACACATACCTTTAGACAAGGAGTAAAGAAGGTGAGAAAAACAAGTAAGGCTCAAAATAGGTTAGGTACATAGCCTGCCTCTGAGCACTAAACAACATACAACCCACCTCAAGGGATGGGTTCCGATATGGAAGAGACAACTCAAAAGAATTACTAATCAAGTTCTACAATACACTCCTTGGTTAAGTCAGGCTTACATCTAATAGACTATCACAACTTTATATTCAATAAACCAACATTTTAAAATTTTACCACTAGGCACAACAACACTCAGTTGCAAACAGGACAATGCACGCTGAAAGTAGATATGGCATGGCTATATGCATGACATTTAAATCATATAGTGCCTGTTATGATTCATGGAATGTATTTCCCTCATATCATCAGGCTTCAATGGTAAACCCATTATCTCAATAATAGCAACAAAATAACAATGCATTACAAGTGAGTCACCTAATGGTGAAATCATATCAACAGTAATTGGAAAAATTAATAACTGCAATCCCAACCCAGGAATTTGAGTTTTCCCCTGTACATGGGTTAGCTACATCCAAGGACATAGAACATCCCAAATCCCTATATCTTAGTCTCCTGCCTAGCCCAAATATTAAGAAAAAAAGTAAAAACCTCCCTGTGATACCACTTTGTAATGCCCTGACCCGGCTCACCTCTAAGACGGTGGCTAGACCGGTGGGTCACATGACCTCAAGAACATCTCTCCAAATACCAGAGGATGCCGACTAGTAGCGATGACCCTTTTTGAGTCTGTGGGGGAGAATATGCCCTCATAAGTAATAGATAATATCATAGCAGAAGTAAGCAGCAAAAAATAATAAATAGAAGAAACATGTGAATGAATAAACTATAGAAAAAGGAATATAAATAATCCAACTGAAAAATAATAATCAAGTGCAGAAACTTACAAAGAGATGACACGACATGATATAGGTCTACACTAAAATTACAGAAAACAGAACTCAAACACACAATCAACTAAAATAAAAGACACAAAGCAACAACTAAATCATGAGAAAGGCCCGGTCCTCTTCCCCAATCTCCATCCTAAGCAGAAAATAGTAATCAAGAATCAGAATTAGAACACTTCCCCTTGTCTATACCCAGGAGCATGTAATCTACTTGGGTGTCAATGACGCCCGAGCATGGTGTGCGATAAAATCCCAGTAGTCTGACACCCATGATGTCTAAACCTTTCCATTTCATGAAATGATAAAAATGTAGTGTTCCATTACATAACAATTTTAGATAATCAATTTAAGTGCAATGAAATATGTAAGTTAGCTTGAGTTCTAAATGGAACCTGTGCCTAATCACCTGCTTCAGCCTAAGCCGATAGTCTGAAAGGGTACCTGTCAATAGAATGCACAAACAGGCACACACACACCCACACACACATATATATATATGAAACCCAGAAAGCATGGTAAATCAAGGAATAAGTATACCCTAGACTTGTGCTTTAACGTGGGGTCTAAGTCAAGTGTCAACAAGGTGCACTTCCACGTATCAGAAGAATATCTCAATTATCATGAGACTCAAATGGAAATAATATAAACCTTAATTGAATCATTATTAAGGTTCAAGTTAAGTGTTGGAGTCTGAGTCCATCAAGAAGGTATCACTACAAAACATCCATCAATTTTCCCAATACCACCAAGCCCATCCAAGGAAATCTTTCGAAAGACCAAGTATTGCTCGAGGCATGAATTTACCATGAGTCCATCCTGATCACACAAAAAGGGGTCGTGTATCATCCAAGGATGGCTTAGCCACGTTGCTAATGAATCCATCCCAATGAGACCTTTTGGAACTGGTATCACTGATAAGTATTAGGAAGCCCAGGGAAGTTTCAGTCCTACAAAGCCAATGACACTACCCCCCGACACATAGAGGTAACTAGTCAGGAATTGGGGGTCTAAGAATGGACCTTAATACGGGACACACCTTCTTTCCCTGCCCTGAATTTAATTAAGGTTTTCACAGTAGCAGATATGACATAATCAACATATAAAGTCGCATCTTGAAAACTAACTAGATACACCCATGAAACACAAGGTACAAATTTAACATTTCATCATAACAAATTACAAGGTAAATATATATCGTATGAACATCAACACATAATGCACTTTTTAAAATAAATTAACAGTTCACCAAAACAAGTGCCAATGATCCAACAGTTCAAGTTCATGTTCAAAATAATTATTTTTTAAATTTAATCTTAGTAAAATGGGTTGCGCAACACCTGAAATTAATTAAACTATAACTAGGATAAAGGAAAAATACCTTTACCATGTCGGCACGCCCAAAGGGGTGTCCTACCTTGTTACAAGAATTCAAAAACTATTTATTTAATTTAAAAACAATAAAAATGGGGTTGTGCAATACATGTAGTTAATTAAATTATAAACCAAGCTAATAGAAAAATACCCAAATCATGTCGGCGCACTCAAAGGGGTGTTCGACCTTGTTGAAAAAAATCAAAATAATTTATTTATTAGGATTAGGGATGAAAAAATTAGGCAAAGAAAATAAAGTGATTAAATTGGGTAAAATTGCACAAAGCCAGTAGACACCGACTAACGACAGAAAAATGCGTTTTTATAAACCACAATGAAATGAAGGGAAAGTGAGTAGGAAACCTAACTTGTAGTTTTATATGACTCTAAGATCTATGATAGGCTTTTATTTAACCAAAAACGGAAGAAAAAAAAGATTTTAAAAAAACCCCAAAATAGGGTAAAAATCCTCCGCGATGAACTGCGCACGGAATACTCCATAAAAACATACGATTTCACTTGAAAAAGGTTATCCTTTCCCTATGGTTTACTGCACACCAGACAGTGAAGATATTAGGTGACAGATGGAGGATCTACGATCTTCCGAAGGGTGGTGAGAGTGGTGCACCACCTAGGGGGAAGAGAGGTGCGACGCGAGGGAAGGGAGAAAAGAAAGGAAAGAAAAATAAAAGATAAAAAAAGTAAAAGTAAAATAAAATAAAATAAAATAAAAGGATGGAAAGGAAAAAAATAAAAAGAAAATAAAAATGGAAATCCCCCATTTTAATTATTTTTATTTTTCTCGTAGCCACCTTTCTATTTTATTTAAAAATTTATTTTTATCCTTTATTGCTTTCTTTTAAGTCATATTTAAATATATTATTACTCTTTTCAATTATTAATTAATTATTTTAAATCCTAAACACCGTGATAACACGTGACATAACATTTTTCATTAAAATACTATAGTTATTTAAATTAATTAAAAAGTTGTCCGGGACCCGCAATGAGGTGCGCAAGCGCGTGCCCTAGGTCACTTAATTAATTAGACTACAACAATAAAAAAATATATTCCATACCTGATTAAGGCCTGGTTGTTACATCATTGATGATTTGGAATAAATTTAGAGTTGAGTGGGGATTTATAGGAATGAAAGGAGTATAGTTATAATGTAGATGCGTTTTTGATTGTTTGAGTTAATCTTATAAAAGGAAGAGTTTTCCTAACACAAGGGTTTATCTAGTCTAAGTTATTCCTATAAAAAAATTGATTAATCTCATGTGATTCATTTCATGTCAAAAATAATTTTTTTTCATTATGATGTTACTAGTAGAAGAATGAGTTCAACTTATGCAGGAAGATATGCTGTGGAGTTATTATGATTCAACAAGAAATTAATTTGATGTGAGAAGTTTTTTAGTACATCTGATTTGGTTTCACCATAATAGTGAATCTAAGGAGTTGAGAGAGAATCCTACTGTGCTATGAAGAAACCATGGAATAAATAATTTTTATGATGATTCGAGGTTCAAATGGATATTTCAATATGAATGATCATCTAAAACAATAATATAGGATGAAGTGAGGAATACCAAAACATATTAGAGAAATAATTTCATTACTACTTGGGTGATAAGGGATTGATGTAATTTTTGGTTCTAATGTTTTGTGTCTTACCACACAATAATGAAGGCTCCACACCACAACTAGTTTAACAAGAGAAGATTGGTTGATTTTTGGTTCTGGAGAAATTTAATGTGTTATTACATAAGAAATGGTCCATGAAATAAATTTAGACTAATATATTTTAAGTAACTACAAGATCCTTGACAGTCAGTCCCCCATATCTTTCATATATGAGAATCACATCACAAGCAGGGGAGTCACACCGCAATGTATATAATTCCCATAAATAAATAGAAAACCCACTAGAAAATGTGTGTATGATAAAAAAAAGAGATATAATTTTATTTTTGGAGTATTCTAATAGGTATTTATCCAGATTTTGAGGAGAATAAAAAGGTTTTACACCATGTAAATATTCCAATTGAACTTTATAAACTGGAAGTGAATATTGTTTAACATGTTAGTTTGAATTATTTATCATGTAATTAGAGTATTATAAGATCCTCTTAAAACTTTCCTTATTCCTATAATAATAAATTTTAAATGAGGGTAGTAGGATTTAAACCATTATACACCAAGAATTAGAAACTGGATAATAAGGGTTAGGTAAACTTCTAAAAACACATATGTTTATCTTTGATCTTTCTCTCTCATTTGATTAACATCAAATTATCACCATAAATATTATTTCTCACGAATAAGTGATGGGATTCACATTTTTTTAAAGTGATATTTGTTGTTTTGTTAACTATTTATTCACCTCTCTCTCAGTGGTGGTGAACTCTCACTAGGCTTTAACAAGTGGTATGAGAGTGAAATTTCCTAAGGATCCTTTTTAGTGATTTAATCATTTGGTTCCTTTCAATTGGTTTCTAATAAATTCCCTAGTTTTGGTTCCATGCATGATTCAAAAAGATCTAAGTTTAATTCTAATTGTTTATATATTTGATCAACGAGATTCATGGAATATTTTAATATAATAAACAACAAAGGAGTTTCTATGTTTTATGTAAATATATTCCATCTATTGAGATAGAGGATGGTTATATATATATATATATATATATATATATATATATTCTATCATTCTTCCAAGACATACTTACATTACCGATAATAGCGTTCACATTTCCAAAATTAGTATGACCTTTAATCAACTTCATAATAACAATATTGAAGTGGATGGGAGATCAAAAAATGCATTAATCCCATCAATATTGTAGATGGATATCACAAAAGTTATTTTAATTAATTTATAAAATATATTCTATAGAAAACCAAATGATACTGATGAATGAGATAATAAGGTGAAATATACTTGGTTTCAAACCTACCTGGATAAGTTTGAAGATATCAGAATGAGAGAAGATAAATTGGTGAATGAATTGTTTATTTGTGTAAAAAATAGTGATATTTATTCAAATATATGGTGAATTTTTTTAAGATTATAATATTATGAAGAATTTATTTATATTACTCCTAGATTTACTTTTTTTAAAGATTTCATCCCTCAAAGATCAAGAATTGGGTGATTGTACTATTAGAAAACTCAATAATGTTTTGATCACTTATGAGATGAGAAGGGAAAAAGTATTAAGAATAATGGAAAAATAATAAACGGATATGGTTTTGAAAGAAAAAAAGAAAAAAATTAGGCTTATTTGAATAATGATCATAAGAAAGAAACTGACGTTTAAGGCCAAGCCATGAACTTTAAATAATTTATATCTTTATTCTTAAAACTTGATAAATGAGTAAAGATTAAAAATAGAGGATATATCCTATTTAATATCTTTAAATATATACATTTAAGTAGGTTTTCCTGAGAGGAAATTATAAGAGGAGAAGGATGATCAACCCCAAAGATCATTAAAGAAGAGAAAGATGGCTAGTAGACACAAGAAAGTAAGTCTTTTCAATTGGAAAAATAAAATTCAATATCATAAAGAAGAATGATATTTTATAATAACATGAATCCACAAATTTAGATAAGGAAAGTGAAAGAGAATGAGAGTACTCTGAGGGAGAATAAAAAATGACCATTATAACCCAATTAAATCATCCAAAATATCCCTTGAGTGAATAATAAGAATAAATTAATGAAGAATATAATTGTGATTAAGAGACCCCAAAATAGGTTCATCTATGAGTGGATATCATAGTGTTCTTGAAATAAAATATAAAAGGTTGAAAGATAAAAGAAGGAATTGATGATATAGAAGTTAAGGAAATCTAATAAGGAGTCAAACTCTAAATATATTTTAGAGATGAAAATTGAGTACAAATGAAATATAGGAGATCTCAATAAAATTTTCTAAGAGAGAGACAAAATTATTGATATTACAAAAAAAAAATTACCAAGAATACGAAAAATAAGGATCTTGAGGCAAAGATTATTTAATATCGAAATTATATGAGAAAATAAAAAGATGTGAAGTTTAAGAAATTGATAAATGAGATTTATGGGAGCCAAAAAATGGAAGTGAATGTTTATTATTCTATTGGGTAGGCCAATGATAGTTCCATGGTGCTAAGAATTTTTTGGATAGTTAGGATTATAATTTAAACAGTTCTAGTAATGATAAAGGCAAGAAAAGAGTTATTTATGAACTAAAAAAATAAAGATACACCCAATGAAAAAATCAATTATGTTTTTGATAATTATAAATCTAGTAGGTATGGAAATATAATGCTTCCAAGTTTAATCATAAGGGAAAGATAAAGAAAGAGGATAAGGCTTCCAAGCGAGAAAAAATTAAAACACAATGGCATATAAAAAACTGAAAACGAATCTATTTGAAAGGTACTATTTTATATTCAAGGAGATTTTTATTTAAGGGAATATATTAGTTTTGTAAAGTATAAGGGAATAAATTCCATGTATTATAGAAAAATATCTCGCATTATTAATTTAATAGAGGCATTGTTTTAAGGGGGAGTAAACCTAAAATTTATAAAGTCTAATCAGGACAACAAATAAAATAGATGGTACAGTTTCAAAACTCATTTGAAAATCTTGGAGATACTTTTAGGAGGTGGGATCAACATGGACACATGACCAAAAATTATATTAAAATGTTATCAGTTTATCTAAGGCTTCACGATTCTAAATATTTTAAGAGTATATTAATCAAGAGAATATAATGGTGGTTGAGATGGCCTACAAGGCTACAATAGAAGAGAATCCATGGATCCTTATTAGTGATTTCTCATTATACATGACTAGGGAAAAAATATATTAATATAAATCCAATGATATAATTAAAAAATAATAAATTTATAGAATAATGGATCAATCAATGTGAAATGTTAGATAAATTAATACTGGTAAGAAGAAATCCGGAGATGTTCTCCATGTTGATGAGTTGAATCATAGTATTTTTAGTGTTTCTAAACATTATAGTAATTGGATTGAAGTAATATTAAAGAATAATGATTTTTTTATAAAAATATTAAAGGATGGAATGATTGCATTTATGGGGAAGTAAAAAAATTAAACTTTTTTTAGATTTATAAATATCAAAATTCATATTTCATAATTATTAAAGTGGAAATCATACCTTATCATAGAAAAATTGGAAAGTTGGGAAAAAATAATGTTAATAATCATTTCAAATATAAATCTATAATAAATAGTGTAAATATTTTACATGAAAGGTTCAAAACATATGTTACTTTTCATAAGGGATAATGTAGATAATAAAACAAAATTATATGGAAATTGAAGCAATGAAACCTCTTGAGTTAGTTCAAAGAATAAAAATAAATCATTAAGAGCTTATGAAAATATAAAATAATAAAATAAACCTCTTGAACTATTTTTATTTTATGTCAAGTAAATAAAAATATTATTATAAAATTAAACATTTTCAAAGAATTAATGAGAATCAAAGAGGGTATATCATTAAAATATTTTGATCTAATAATGTATGAAAATATAAGAATGAATGGTTTGAGGAATATATTGAGAATAATTGGATAAGACAGAAATATAATGATCCATACACAAAAAAATAATGTTTCGGATAGAAAGAATCAAATATTTTCAGAAAAGGGAAGAATAATGTGTCTAGAGAATGAAACTCCAAAATTATTTTAGAGAAAATACATATCCATTACTATATTAATTTTAAGATGGTGTCTATTTTAATTCAATTTGGTTAGCACACCATATGAGTTATGTTTTAGAATAAAATAAATCATAAAGAGCTTTAATATATTAAAAATTAAATTTTATATGAAGATCAAAGTCAATAATATGGGAAAGTTCTATAAGAGGGAAAACAATGGAATATTTCTTAGGGATACCACCAATGGAAGAAGTTGATGGTGTTATAATAATATTATGAGGAATATTTTTGTCAAATTTTATTTAATTATGTTAGAAAATAAAAAATCCTCCCAAACTTTTTTCCCATTGATAATAATATTAAATAATCCATGTAAGTGATCACTAGACACTATGTAGAGATTTTGGATATAGAAGAAAAATTTTCTCACTCCTTAAGAAGAGTTAAAAAATTAATGTTTCAAGGAAGTACTAAAGTTTTAGGTTTATGGGTTCTAATTAATTAAAAAAATGTTGATCCTGATAAAATCCATGTAGATAACTGCATGGGGGTATGAACCCAAATAATATATATAATTTATAATCACACCTAGTTGCTTTTATAAATTAAACAAAATAGTTTATATGTGTCCTCACAAAATGATAATTGGATTTTATAAATAGAAGAAGAGTTGAGACCAATTAGGAAGAATGAAACTTTATAATTAGTGTCACATATTCAAGAAAAAAATGTGATCAGAATAAAATGGATATTTTTGGAATAATTTCAATGAGAAAGGTAAATTAGTAGTGAATAAATATAATCTTATTTGAAAATTTTACTCTCAAATTAAGATCATTTAACATGATAAGATTTTTTTTTCAAGTTTCAAGGCTAAAAACACTTTGAATCTTACTTGGAATTTTTTCTCAACAAAACTACAATATGTTAGAAATGGACATAAAGCCTATATTCCTTAATGGTGAACTTAGGTAAGAGTTTGAAATTGAAAAAGAGAAGATTTTATCCTTAAAATAAATAGTTATCAACTATGTAAGCTGAAGAAGGCACTTTATGAGATCAAACAAGTTCCCTATGCATGATATTTGATGTTACACAATATCTCAAGGAGCATGCAGATCTAGAATGGAAATTTCTATTCAAATATTTATGTCAAGAGATATGTCAAAAACTCAATTATTGTGATTATATATGTTGATGAAATAATGTTTTGTATACATAAAAAGAATCATATGAGGATTATTTTTCCCAATTGATGAGACTTTTTGAAAATTCAATGATTAGTGAGATGACATTCTTTTTAGGGCTGAAAGTTTTAAATATAGTAGATTCTATATATCTTTTACATGATAAATATTTTCATGAGTTACATAAAATGTTTATAATATATTATTCATGAGATATTTTAACTCTTATAGAATATGATAATAAAATATCCTTTGCTAAAAAAGGGTGGAGTGTGAATAAAAATAATCTCTGAAGGCCTATAGGTCACCTACTATATTTAAATAAATCAATATTATACATTTTACTTACAGTTACACTTTATGAACGATTCCAAATCAAAATAAAGGAGTCACATTTCATGGTAGAAAATTAGATCTTGTTCTAAATAAAATTAAATATTTTTATGGACTATGATATGATAAAAATAAATCATTACATATTTTAAGATACACTGCTGAAAATTGGGTAGGAGATTTAAGAGATTGAAGGCATACTTCTGGAGGTGCGTTAATTATCACTGGAAGATGTGTTACATGGAACCCCATGAAGAAGAATTTAGTCACTTTTATCTCAATATAAGATGATTATATTTAGGAATCATAAGAAATAATGTAACGCACAAATATTTTAATATTCATTTTACTTTCATACCTGATGCGTTAAATAGATTGTTTCACACACATCACTGAACTAAAATGATCTGTGACATAATAGATGAATATTATTATGAAAATTTAAGAATTATAAAACCAATATAAAGTAAAAATACTATAATATTTTATAAATAAATACAAAATAGGATAAAGAAAACATAAAGTTTTTATAGGAAAATTTTCAATAAAAGACATTTTTCTCTATATATTGTATTTTCATTTAGAAGTTAAATTTAAAAGTTTTATAATTTTATTTTTTTAAAAATTAATTTAATTTTTTAATTCACATGTAAAAATAATATTTTGTTTAATTTTTGGGATTTATCTATAATAATTTACTTTTTGGTGCATATTGGAAACAATACCAAACTTTATAATATCATTACTTTTATAACATTATCATAAAAAAAGTATTAATTAAAAGTTTATGATTTTTTTATATAAGAAAAATATATTTATAAATTATAATAAATCATTTAAATATACAATTCTGAATTTATAAAACCCATGTTTAACATTTTGGTAACTCAAGTAATATTTTAATCTAAAAATTGTTTTTATTCGCTAATATTAAAAATAAATTTTCATAAATTGTAGAAATTAAATCTTAAAAATGGATTTGATATTTTATTTCATCATGTAAATATTATTTAATAAGTTAAATTTCATTTTTAGGTATATAATTATGAGTATTAAGATTAATGTTAATGATCATGATAGTGGTGAAAGGGTTATTTTTAAAGGATTTTTTATTAATGTGGTCTAATTTTTATTTAATAAGTTAAATTGATCTATTTTATATAATGGAACTAGTATTATGTTTAAAAATATATAAAAATATATTTTCACTCATTTAACTTGTAGATAATGTTATATAATATTAAGAACACTTAATGGTCATAACACCATTTTTCTACAAAAACAATTTTTCAATATATTATATTTTTTAAATTATAAATTATTTTTTAACATATTTGGAAATTGAGTTAGATTAAATTGATCATAAATTTAGGTTCATAACATTAAAATTTGGTAATAGTTTTATTCTATTTTGTTTGTAAAATATTACTTAGGTAAAAAATATTAACTGATGTGCCCCGAGACATCGTTAATTCCTCCGAGTGTAGATAAAATTATAAATTTATATTATCACAAACTGCACTAACTAAAAAGTCATATCATTGAATAATTGTGCGAGTGAACCCATAGAGAGTGGTGAACGTATTAATGACAACTCTTAACTATAAGTTATGTCACTCCAAATTCTAATTGATTTAATTAAACTAAGGTTGTAATTAAAATAAATGAATTAAAATAGAGAAATAGATGAGAGGGGAATCAGTTTCCTTAGATGGTTTGGATAAATGAATTATTTCAACATCACTTGCAAAACAATTATATCAAATAGTCACACAACCAAAAAATTTTATCAATAGAAGAAATTTTTATTCTCTATCAAACTACCCTGGAATCAAAATTCATCACGATCAGATGAATCGAAATAGATAATGTTTTTTAAGTAAAGATTTCAAAAAGAAAAAGAATAATTAAATTAAATGTTCATAAACAAATTTTATCAATTATTTTTGGTTTCATTTATTATTGAAAACATTTGTTCAATGATTCAATTTTAAATAGAATAAACCAATATATATAACACGATAATATCAAATCATATCATCTTTACAAGCGAAGGAAAATCATTATTTGTTGGTATGGAACCCCTTTAACTGTTTCTGCTCTCAACTATGGGTTTTTATCAAACCTCCATCAGGTGATCTACAATTAAGATTAAATCCAAATCCATTTTAGAGAGATTAAAAAAAAAGAACACTGAAGATAATTAATAATTGAATGATATTGGAATTTAAACTTGAAATCATCCAATGATTACATGAAGGGTAGAAAAAAATAGCATAAAAAACCTATCTATTTAGAAATCTAGGTCATAACCCTACAACATACTCCCAATAGTCAATCCTTCTTCTACCCTCATCCAAATCCATTCAAAAAATTTAGGTGTCATCATGCGTACGTGTCGACTATTGCCTCTATGAATGACGTGTTTGATTTTTATTCACCTCCAAACAAGAGTGAATTTAAAATTGTAAATTATTTATGAAAATTTTATTTAGGACAATATTAATATTTTTTAAATATAATATTTTATATTATATATTCCGTATCAACAATAACTGATCATAGTATACTTAACAGCCTTAAATGAATATATCGAGGCACCATTCATAATTTGGGTCCATTTTTGGGAAAATATATAAAAATGTGTAAATTTTGTATTAATGGAATAATAAAGGACCTAAATATATAAAATTATTGAGATTATTAAGAAATTTTATGACACATTTTACCATTATCAAAAAACTAAGGAGGTTTCAGAGAAATTGACCGAACCAACTCATGTAATCGACATAAGAAAAATCTTATTAATAAATAAATAAATCATGATAGTAAATATGAATTAAAAATATAAAAATAAATGAAAATTTATCTTAATAATTTTTTAAATAAACTAAATTTTAATATTTAGGATATCGGGAACAAACACAAATGAATCTGAACCCAATTATGGGTTTCTGCATCTCAATATTGATTCATTGAGATATGATTTATATTCACCACTTATTCCTTTCTATAATGTAAATATTTACATGGATTTTTTTATAATTATATTTAGATCTAAGGGATTAGAAATTCATCTCATTTTCTACTTTTATGGATTTAAATTTGAAATATAATGTATTCATAATTGGTTTACAAATTCAATCTTCTTTCCATTTGGTTATTGAGACATTTTCTTAACTACTATTTTCTAAGATCTCTTATTTTTTCATTTTTATAATATAAATGGTAAATACTATTTTTTACATTTGGGGTAATTACTTATTTAAAAAAACATATTCATTCATTGATTTATTAATAAAATTTACCACACTTTTAGGATAAATACCAACCCTTTCTAATGGCCTTTTCTCCTCTATGTCCATATTTTCCTTTCACACAAATGTTCTCCTTTAATATTTTAGAATCCAATTTTTTTATCTTCTGTAATCCTAAAATTTATTCTTAACTATTTTAAAAATAATGTTTTATTACCCTTTTTAAATATGTTAGTTTCAATAAAGGTATTATAAAATATAAAAATGGATCCTTCAAACCACCATCATTACTTTTGGGTTATACATTATCTATATTTTTAATCATTTTCATATATCTAATTGTAATTTATTTATTTCATGTTATATTTATATATATATATATATATGTTCCTTACATAAATTCCTAATTTAATATACTTTTATTTTTAGGGATAATACAAATTTTAAATTCCCTTCACAGTTCCCTCTTTTAAGTAAACATGATTTAAGGGAACTTCCCAATTTCTTAATTCATACCAAGTACTGCCTATATAAAATTTATTATTTAATGATGAATAATTTTTTAAAATCATTTTTAATTTATTGAAAACACTCATTGTTAAATTATGGTCTATAGGAAAGTAATAATATATTTCCCTCTTTAAAATATCATTTACTCATTTCATAAAGCGCCCCTTCAGTGGATAGTTTTTAAATTTCTCAAGAATGTCTCTATATTAGAACTCAATGTTCAAAGCCCATGCTTATTTTTCAATTATGAATGTATAAAATAATTTAATTCCACATTCTACTAGGAATAAATTTGATACACCCTTGGATTATTTATTTGGGAAATATTATGAAACCCACTTCCATATCATCGGTTTTATAATGATTATAATACATGAGTGGTTTATTTTCCTCTTATAAAACATATATGCATATTGATAATATGAATTTGATGGATAGGCCTTGATATCACTCCAATGTATTTGGACATTTTTACATCTCATGAGATAATATTAAATGGATTGGGGAGTGAACCCAATCCACCATGGGATATTGTCCATCATGTTTCTGGGAATCATAAGTGAACACAATGCATCATGGAAAGTAGTACACTATGTTTATAGGAATGAATATTGAAAACAATCCAGCATGAGATGGTATCCACTATGATATGATGGCCTTAGTAGTGATCCATGGATTATTCCTATGATTTCAGGTTCTATGTTGTTTCTATATATTTATGATTCAGTGAATTTATGATATCAATCCATTATTTCATGTTTCCATTCATATATAAAACTCTTAGTCTATGGTTTATGTATTAAAATTTGAGATTACTTGTTTTGATTTTATGACTTATGGAAAAATATTATTGTTTCATGTTATTTTTAATAATACATTTCTTCTATTCTCATGTTTTCTCATATACTTATGATATAACCCTTGATAGCATATTAATAAGTTTTACTTTATCAAGAATTTGATCTTTGATATTTTATATGTTTCTATTACTCAGGTTATATATATGGGTAAAATTAATATATTTCTAAAAGGAAGTCTAGTGTGAGTCAATTTTGGAGTAAATTTCACATGAATTATAAAATATGTTTTTTAAAAATTTGATCCTCAAACACACTAAACCTTACATTATCAAGATTGTGTGTTTATTGTGAGATGTGATGTTTATCATAATTAAATATTATAAAATAAAAATATTTTTTACCTGGTTCATATCTATTTGTAACAAAGCTATATTTAAAAGAAGGTTTTTTAGTAATGGACCCAGGAGTGCGGGTGTGTAGATTTGTAGTTGGTACCAAGGAGGAGTTTAGTTATTTGTGAGGATTAATTTAGCTATTTTTTGGGATTAGTATAGTTATTTTTGGGGAATTGGGTAATATAAATTTAGTTAAAAACTTAGGTACAAGTCTAAGGGTTAAATCTATGTATATGATAACATTCCATTGTTTTAGTAAAGTAAATATTGTGTGGTTTCCTAGGATTTACATCCTTTTATAGATATTATATGATGAATACTGTTCTGGTATAGATTCATTAATGGGTAATGACCCTAGAATAGGTTTATTGATTATTAACTTGATATTCACTTGGTGCATGATGAGTAGTTTGAAGACTCCACACCTAGATAGACACTTTTGAGGGATATTCTTTGGTTAATAAAATTATTTTTACAAGACTATATTTAGGAATTAGGATAATAATTATGATATAAATAAACTAAATTAAACCTATAATGAAACGAGATTGATTGAGGTTGATCTGAAATGTAATATTATTTTGGAAGAAGAGTAATAAATTTTGAGGATGAATTTTCTATGTAGTAATCTAATAATAGTTTTCTAATGGCCTTAATTTTTCATTACTATCTTTAAACTCTATTTGTTTTAGTAATGGATAAAGACCAAAGAAACCAAGTTAATAATGGATCTAATGGACAAAGTAATAATGGTCCAAATGACTAACCAAATGGGATATAAGTTGGACTTGAAAATATTATTGTTATTATCTCCAAAGTTTCTTGAGTTATGATTAGAAACTTGAGTGTTTTAAACTTTTTAACACACCAAAGAAGATAAATATGAAGTTTAATATAATTTTAGAAGATAATGATGATGAATGAAAAATATTAAATTGGTTTTATGTAAAGAATTTCAAAAAAGGAACTGAGGGTAATGTGTTAAAGAAATTGGAAGATATTTTATCTATAGTAAATGAGGGTATTGAGCAACAAGATACTAAGGAAAAAGGAAGAGATCATTTAACCTGATGTTGATAAATAATTTTATTCCTAGGGATTCCTTAGGAATTAAATGTTTTAGATGTTACTAATATGGACATTATACAACCCAATTATTTTATTAAAATTACTAACATGAAAATAGGTACTAATAGCCTCATAGAACTTGGGATGAAGGAAGAACCTATGCAACTATTTTTATTGAAGTTGAAAGTGATAAGTGCTAGTTACACAAATTCTTTGCTGTAGATTTGTAGATTTATTATATCGTGTATGTTTACACCAACTATTAACTATTGAGTTAAAAATAAAAACACATGGTGCACTATTATATAAAAGGATAATAAATCTCGTTCAAGGTTTTTTGAATTATAATTCATGTAAGTCATATTATCCTTCCTTTATGATTGACCAATTTTTAAGGAATAATATATTTTATTAGTTTGTAAGGTTGATATATCTATATAAAATTTATCATTATCCAAGTTAATATTTTTTAAAACTTATGATATTTCCATTATTAGGTAATAATTAAAATTTTGATGTCACAATTTATTTAGGGGTGGTGAGGAAAATGTAACAACTCTATATTTTACTATATTATTTTCTTTAAAACCTAATGCGATACATATCTTGTTCACATGAAATTCTCAAATAATGTGAGTTGTGACGTACTGAAAAATAATATTATTAAGAAAATTTAATAATAATAAATCCACTGGTAAAAAAAAGTCTACAATCAATTAGAAATTTATACATAATAAGATTATAAACACTTAAAGTTTTAAGAGGGCATTCTTCAATAAATGTAGTTTTTAATTATATATTATATTTTAATCTAAAATATAAATATATAAATTTTAGATTTTTTATTTTTTAAAATGAATTTAATTTTATAATTTATAATATAAATACTATATTAGGATATTTTTTTTGCTATTTTTACAAAATATGTTTTTAGTTGAATAGTAGAAAGATACAAATTTTTTTTAGAACCATCAATTTTATGAAAGTATCATAATACAAGAATGAATTAATTTTTTTTAATTTTTTTATAAATATAATATAATTATAAAGTGAAAAAAGTAATTTATAAAAGAAATGCTATATTTAATTTATAAAACCCAAGTTTAAATTTTTTGAAACTTAAGTAATATTTTATACTAAAAACTATTTTTATTTTCTTATATTAAAAATGTATTTTCATCACTTATAAAAAATAAATATAAATTAATGGATTTAATATTTATATCAAAGTTTTCATATTATTTAATAGGGTTAATTTAATTCTTAGGCATTAATTTATTATTACTAATATTGAATTTAATTACCACGATAATGATCGATGCGTTATTTTCAATGAATTATCTTTTAATGTTTTGTAATTTTTATCTTATAAAGTAAATTGATCTATTTTATATGATTAATATAGTATTATTTTTCCATATATATACAAATATATTATCAATCATTTAATTAGGAATTTATTTTTTATAGGATTAAGAACACTTAATGTTTAAAACATTATTTTTTATAAAAATGGGTTTTTAATATATTTTATGTTTTAATTTAAAAATTATTTTTCACATATTTAGAAGTTGATTTTGAATAAATAGAGTATAAATTTATTTTAAAGACATTTCTTTTTTTAATTGGTGTAATCTTTTTATGTTTATTATAAATTTAATTACATAGGAAAAAACAAGTTACCGAGGTAAAAAACCAAAAGTTTAAAGCTAAAAACCATATGGTAAAAGACTAAAAGAAGGTGTAATACATAGAACCAAATATATTTTTGTGGGATTATTGAACTTAAATCATTACTAAATAAATTATATTTCATTGTTTTGTCCTTTTACCTTGGAATACTGTCATGATATTATTTTAACTCAATTAGTAATTACAAAAATTGTAAATTTTCCCTTAAAAAAAGGGATCAATTCCACCACTGTTCTTTACCAATTAAAAATATTTAAATATTCAAAAATATTCCAAAATAATTAATAAAACATATTAACACATCCTATAAGACTTTTTATTTCCAAAACACCAACCTAAGGAGCCTTAATGTGTTTATTAAGGGGGAAGATACAAAGGGGTAGGTAATGTTCATGACCAAATTCTCTTAATCCTTTTATTGTTATACCCAATAAAAAAATTATATACATGAAATTATGATAAAATAATTATTTTAAATAAGGTTAAATTTTAATATATTAATATAATATTCATTTTCAACTCTCCTCTAAAGCCATTCAAAAAATGAAAAAGTAATTGTTCTTATATGTAGACCACCGAATCGCTGGATGAAATATTCTATTTTTATTCACTTCCTAACATGGATGACTTTAAAAAGGAATTTAATGTATAAAAATTATATTTATGACACTATAAATATCATATAAAGATAATATTGTATATTCTACAAGTGATGTCAATAAAAAATGGTTATAGAAACCTTGAATTCCTTAAATGAACATATCAAGAGACCTTTCTAAATTTGAGTCCATTTTGGGAAAACCTACTGAACTATAAATTTTGTGATAATATAAAAATAAAATAAATATTCCTTAAAAATTATGGATATTATTAATATTTTTTACCCCACATTTTTCCATTGTAAAAAATACCGAGGTTGTTTTAGATAAATATATTGAACCACCTCATGTAACCACATAAGTGAAAACAGTTTTATAAATAAATAAATTGTGATAATAAATAGAACTTATAAAAGAACATATAAATGAAAAGTTTTATTTGTTAAGTTTTTAAGAAAATAAATTTTAAATTTATTGATTTTAGGTGCACACATAGAATGAATAAGTTTTTGAGTTTAGTTTTTCTACATCTCAGTTTTGATTCCGCAAAATATGATTTTTATTCACCACTTATTCCCTTATTGTGATGTGAATTATTTCATTAGATTTATTTTTATCAAAATTTTGTTTTAATATAATGCGTTTAAAAATATATCACATGTTCTAACTTTATGGTTTTTCTATTTGAAAGATGGGGAAGTCATAAGTGGTTTATTGACTCAATTCTATTTCTATTTGGGTCTTGAGGTATCTCTATTGAATACTCTTCTCTATATTACCTTATTCTTAAATTTCTATTATATTCATGGTAAACCTTAATTTTATATTATTTTAATTACTAATATAGTATAAAAAATTCATTATTGGTTTATTTCTTTTTAAAAAGTTTAACGTTGGCAGGACTAATACTTGTCCTTTCTAATGGATTTTCCTCCTCTATGTGCATATTTTCCCTTCCCAATAATGTTTTTGAATCCTATTAAAAACATATATCTTCCAAACTACCTTAATTACTTTTGGGGTTACATGTTCTATTTATTTTGACCCTTTTTATCTATATTATTCTTATATATTTATTCCATGTTCTTTATATTTGTTACTTAAATATATACCTATTTTTATATACTATTATTTTTTGGGAATAATACATTTTTTATATTCCCTTCATAGTTACCTCTTTTATGTAAATTCAATTTATGGTAACTTCCCAATTTTTTATTTCATGTCAAGTGAAACTTGCATCAAATATTTTATTTAAACATTAATATATTTATAATATCCTCATGGTTTAGTTATGTTTGAAATGGAACAAATAAGATCTTTCCTTTTTAAGATATCTTTTACCTACTTCATAAAGAATATTATAAGTAGATCATTTTTATATTTCTCATGATTTTCTCTACATTATAACTCAATATTATAGTACTATGTTTCTTTTAAAATATGAACATCCAAAATAATTTTATTCAATCTTATATTTGGAATTATTATGTTATATACTTAAATTATTCCTTGAGACAAGATTAAGAAAGCCACTTATTTCTCAAGTATTTTATCATTATTATATTGTATGTGGGTTGTCTTCGTCTTCTAGAAAAAATATATGTGTATATTTTATAAATACGAAGGTTTATCATTTATAGCTATATAATTCATTTTTTAATTTTCCTATATCATGAGGTAATATAAATTGGATTGGGGAGTAAACCCAATCCACTATGGGACTCTCTCCACTTTGTTTATGGGAATGTGGAGTGAATCCAATCCACCATGGGAATCTATACACTATGTTTATAGGAATGGGGAGTGAACCCAATACACCATGGGACTCTTTCCATAATGTTTATGGGAGTGGGGGAGTAAACATAATCTTCCATGGGACTCCTACCATTATTATATGACGGTCTTGGCTATGAGCCTTGAATTATTCTTATGATGTCATGTTATATGTTATTGCTACATATTAATGGTTCACTAAACATATGATATAATAAACTTATTTTTTCTTTACATGTTTATCACACTCTTATGAAATGGTTCTTGTTTGTAAATTTGAGAATACATGTTCTGCTATCATTACCTATGGACAAATCTTATTATTTAATATTATTTTTAATAATACATTTATCTTCTTATCATATTTTTTCATATGATTATGATCTAACTGTTGATGAAATATTGATAATATGTCCCTTATTGAATGTTTAATCTCACTTGTTTAATATGTTTTCATTACCAAATTTATTAAGATTATTAAAACTTAGGATAAGTCTATAAGGGAGTCTAGTGAGACTTAATTATGATGAAATGCTAACAAGTATCATAAAAAAAGTTATTTATATAGCCAATCGTCAAAGATTCTAAATGTTAAATTCTTGGAATTATGTGTGTATTATGATATTTAATGTTTATATTACTGAAATATTATAAATTAAAGACACACTCAGATTTTTTCATCTTAGTTTATATCATATCCTGTGTTTAAAGAAAGTGTTTTTTTAAATAAGAACCATGATTGCGGGTTTGAGGCTTTTCAGTTGGTACAAGATTAGGGATTAGTTATTTTTGGAGATTATTATTGTTTTTTTGGGATTATTTTAGTTAATTTTTTAGATTTTGATAATATAAAGTGGATGTGTATGTATCACAAATTTAGTTAGGGGTAATTAACTTAACAAATACTAGTTGAGTCTTAAATCTATCTTTAACTAGTACATGATGAGTGGGGATAAGACTGTTCAACTAGATAAACATTATTAAGGGGTATACTTTTGTCAAAATCATTATTTTTATAATCTATTATGAAGGATTTATTATGTTTTTGAAGTATTATAAAAAGTATAATATAAATCAATATAAAGAAACCTAAATTTAAACAATATTGATTTAAATTGAAATGAAAGTTAACATGATGGTGAAAAAATAGTGGGAAATTTTAAGGTTAAATTTTCAATTTATTTATATTATAATGGTTCTATTTTTGTTTCAATTGTTCTTCACTAATATCAACCCATTTTTCCTTTAGAAATAGCTGAATCCTGAAGTAATTAAGTTAATAATGGATGTAATGGAAAAATAATTAAATATTCAAATGTCAAAAAAGGGAATGATTACATTAATGTGGAAGTAAATAAATTAAATCTTTTTTATATTTTTGAAGAAAAAAATTCATATTTCATATGTATAAATGTGAAAAACCATCTTTGTCATTGAGAAATTATGCATTTAGGGAAAATGATTATTAATAATATTTAAAATATAAAGCTGTGAGAAATATTCTAAATATTTAACATTAAAGGATGAACACATATGTTACATGTCATAAGGAAGAATGTAGATAAAGAGAACCAATTTAGTAGAAATTAAATCCAATAAACCTATAGAGTTAGTACACTCATAAATGTGTGGACAAATGATCTTGAATTCAACAACTAGATATATGTATTTAATTACTTTTATTTATGATTTACTCATTTGAATTATATCTATTTTATGTAATGTAAATTAAAATATTATAATATATCTAATAAATTTCAAAGAATTACTAATAATGAAAAAGTGTATGTAATTAAAATATTTTGATCCAATAATGGATCAAAATACACGAATGATTTTTTTGAGTCATATATTGAGAAGCATTGGATAATAAATTAATATAATGCTACATAAAACCCCCCAAAATGTAGTTAATGAGTGAAGGAATCAAATCTTAGGGGAAATGGGAAGAATAATGTGTTTAGAGCATGAAACTCTAAAATTATTTTTGATAAAATATATAACCATGACTATATTAATTTTGAAATAGTGTATTTTTCAATCCAATTCAGTTAATACACTATACGAGTTATGTTTTATATCTAAATAAATCCTAAATAACATTAATATATTAAACATCCAATTGTATATGAAGATCAAATTCAATAACTAAAGAAAGTTCAATGAGTGGGAAAATTAAGGAATATTTCTTAGGGATACATCTAATGAAAGAGGATACTAGTGGTACAAAAAGATTACAAGGAATAATTTTGAAAAGTTTTATTTAATTATGTTTGAAATAAAATCTAAAAAAATAGATTTAATATTTTTTATTATCATGATAATATTATTTAATAATCTCAATTCCATTTTAGGTAAAAAATAATGTCTTCTAAGATTAAAGTTAATGCATATGATAACGGTGAAAGGGTTATTTTATAAGAATCATTTTATTAATATTGTGTACTTTTTATCTAATAAATTAAATTTATCTATTTTATATAATGAAACTGGTATGATGTTTAAAAATATATAAAAATATATCATTTCTCATTTAATTGGTAAATAATATCTTATAATATTAAGAACACTTAATGGTCATAATATACTTTTTCAACAAAAACAATTTTCCTATATATTATATGTTTTAATATATAATTTTTTTACATAATTTTAAATTTAATTAAATTAAATCGAGTCAAAATTTATTTTCATGACATTAATATTTGTTAAGAGGGTTATCTTATATTTTTAGTAAAATATTAGTTACTTAGGTAAAAACTAGTAACTAAGGTAAAAACCAAGAAGATAAAAGTTAAAAACCTAATGGTAAAAGACTAAAAGATGTTTAATAAAAGAAAAAAATAATGGTGGATTAATGGAAAAATTTATATCATCCACCACTCAATTAATTTCCATTTTTTCCCTTTTAACTTGGAATATGGTTATGACATCATTGTAATATAATGAATAGTTATAAGCTCCAAATTCTATTTTTTTTTGAATTTTCAAAATATCCACTTGAGGCTAAGTGGGAACCCATACAAACATCACTCAAACCGAAAAACACCCCCAAAATATCACATTCAAAATTCAAATTACAAAATTCAAAATTCAGATAGACACCCTCGTATAATGAATAGTTATAACAATTCCATTTGTTCACTTATAAAAGGGGATCAATTCCACCCCATTTATCCACCCATTACAAAGGTTTATATTTAGATAAAATATTTCCTTGTATCACCTAAAGAATCACCTAATTCCTAATAAGATGTGATCTTTTCAAAATAACAAATTAAGGAGCCTTAAGTTGGTACCCAATGGAGAACATCCAAAGGGAGAGGAAATGTTCTCAACCGAACTCTCTTAGTCTTTTTCTAATTATACCCTCTAAAAACTCTTATATAAATAAATTTTTGATAAAATTAGTATTTTTAATATTAAAAAAATATTATAATAGAAATTTAATATCCTTTTTCAACCCTTATCTAAATATTTAAAAAAATGAAGTCGATGTCATGCATACATGTGGACTACTTCCACCATAAGTGATGTGTTCTATTTTTCTTCCCCTATCAACATAAATTAATTTAAAATTTTACTTAATGTAGCAAAGTGATATTTATGACAATATTAATGTTTTTTTAAAAAATATTTTATATTCTGTAGTTGATACCAATAATTACTGATCATAGTATACATTACTACCTTAAATAAATATATCGATGTTCCTTTTATAATTTGAGTCCATTTTGGGAAGTTATATGGAATTATATAATTTTTTTAATATTATTATATTAAATGACATATAAGTATAAAATTTTAGAAAATTTTAAGGTATTTTATGACACATTTGATCACTATCAAAATACCAAGGAGGTTTCAGAGAAATTGACTAAACAACCTAAAGTAACCAACAAAAGAAACTACTATTTAACAAATGAATCACTTATGATAATAAAGATAAATTAAAATTATAAATATAAATGAAAAGGCGTATTAATTATTTTTTTAATAAAATTAATTTTACTATTTAGAATGTTTGGTATACACACAAAATGAATCGTGACCCGAGTAAGGGTTTCTGCATCTCAATATTGATTCATTGAGATATGATTTATATTAACTACTTATTACTTTTCTAAAATGTAAATATTTCCATGGATGTATTTTTCTCATATTTTATTGAAATATATGTATTTAAAATTCCATCTCATGTTCTACCTTTAGGGGCATTCGATTCAAAAGATAATTTATTCATAATTGGTTGTTGACTCAATCTTCTTTCCATTTGGGTATTGAGATATTTTCTTAACTAATATTTCTTAAGCTCTATTATTCTTCCTTTTCTATATTATAAATGACAAATAATCTTTTTTATATTTTCGGTATTACTTATTAAAAATATAAACTTATTCATTTATTGATTTTTTTCTAAAAGTTACCACATTTTTAAGATTAAAACTAGTCCTTTCTAATGGACTTTTCTCCTCTATAACCATATTTTTCCTTAAAAAAATGATCTACTTTCTTATTTTGGTGTAAAAATATGTCTAATATCTTGTGTTACTCATATTTATACTTAGATGTTTTAAATATAATGTTTTGTTAACATTTTTAATAATATTTGTTCCAACAAAGGTGTTTTAAATCATAAAAAGGGATCTTCTGAACCAACATGAATACTTTTGGGTTACATGTTATCTTTATTTTTCTGACTTATCATTTTTATTATTATAATTTATTTTTACATGTTATATATGCATGTTATTTACATATATTCATAATTTAATATACCTTTATTTTTTAGGGATAATATACACTTTAAATTCCCTTCACAATTTCCTCTTTTAAGTAAATTTGATTTAAGGGAACTTCCCAATTTATTAGTTCATGCCAACAACCACCTTTATAAAATGTTTTATTTAACCGTGAATAAATTTTTAAAGCCTTATTTATTTTATTAAAAACCCTCATAGTTAAATTATTGTATAAAGGGAAGCAATAAGATATTTCCCCCTTTGAAATATCCTTTATCATTTAATAGAGCATCACCCAAGTGGATTGTTTTTACATTTCTCAGGAATGTTTCTACATTGGAACTCAATGTTAAATAAAAATGTTTATTTTTAAAATATGAATGTATAAAATAATTTAATTCATCCTTATCCTTAGAATCCTTATAATATAGACTTCTATTATTTCTTGATTCAAGATTATGAAACCCACTTCCTTCTCATGGGTTTTACCATTTTTATAATATATTTGTGATTTATTTTCCCTTTATAAAAAAAGTATGCAAGTTGATATTATGAATTTGAAGGATAGGAATTTATACCTCTCAAATTAATTGTTTATTTTATCCATCTTAGGATATATTTTTAAAAGGAATGATGAGTGAACCAAATCCACCATGGGAATCAGTCCACATTGTTTATGGGAATGAGTAGTGGATCCGATCCACCAAGGGACACTATCCACTGTGTTTATTGGAATTATAAGTGAACCCAATACACCATGGAAATATGTAGGAATAAATAGTAATCTAAAAAATCATTTTAATCTATCTACTAAGATATGGAGGTCTTAGTAGTGATCCATGAATTATGATTATGATGTTATGCCCTATGTTATTTCCATATATTTAAGATTCCATGAACACATGATATCATTACCATATTACATGATTCCATGATTATATAACACTCTTATTACATGGTATATATTTAAAATTTAATATTACATGTTACTATCTCTTTACTTAGGGACAACTCTTATTATTTATTGTCATTTTTAATAAGACATTTCTCCGCTGCTTATGTTTTCTCATATTCTTACAATAAAACCCTTAAGGATATGTTGATAAGTTTTCCATTACAGAGTATTTGATCTCACCCATTTTATATGTTTCCATTACTTAGGTTATGTAGATGAGTACAACCAAAGATAAGTCTAAAAGGGAGTATCATGTAGCTCAGTTTTAGAGAAATGTTCATAATTATCATAAAACAAGATTTTTATATAGTTGATCCTCAAAGACACGAAATCATCCATTCTCAATATTTTATATTTATTTTTATATTTTTATTTTTATCATAAAGAAATAATGTAAAATAAAAATATATTTCACTTGGTTCATATTTGTATGTAACAAAGGAAGATTTAAAGATTTTGTTTTTCAATAACAGATCAAGGAGTGCGGGTCTGAGGATTTTTTTTGGTTTTATAGTGGGGTTTAGTTATTTGTGATGATTAATTTAGTTATTTTTGGGGATTATTATAGTTATTATTTTGGACTTGGATAAGTGAACTTTATTTAAAACCTCAGGGATAAGTATAAGGGTTAAATATTAGTATATGATAACTGTAACATCCTAGGATTTTAAGAAACATATTCCTTAAATTTAATTAAAATTATTTGATAGAATTTGTTACACAAGATTAAAATTTTATATTAAGTTATACGCAACACCAAGTTTGTCTTGTATTGTATGAAACATTTGTTTTCTCTAAAAACTTGTGTTATAGGAAAGACTGAGTCTTATCAGACAACAATATACTATTAATATTATTATTTTAACATAATTATTATCAACTAGCCATTTTAATGGGGGGAATAAATGATAATAACTAAATTAAGAAAATTTAGTTAAGAAATGTTTGTAAAATAAATGTTTTGGTTACCAATTTATTATAAGTGAATATAAAAACCAATTGAATATAAAGGATGTGTTTTAATGAAAACCTATTTTTCTAACCAGAATGACATTTTATCTCAATAAATTTAATTAATCACTTTTAGTGAAAAATATTAACTAATTCTATATGTTATATATTCAATATTTTTTAAATTCATCCAATAAGTATAATAGGATTAATATAAGACTAATTCTATTTTTAATCCTAAGAAACTATATTTTTATAAAATATAGTTTTGCTACATTTTAATAGAATACTTGTTTTAAAAATAAATTTTGACACTTATAAAATTTATATATGAAAAAATAAAGTCAGTTTTTAAATCATAATATAAAAATTTACATTGGATGAATTTTTTTTTAAGAAATTTCATATGTGGATGAATAGTGAAAAATACTGAATTTTAATAGAAAACTGATTTTGTCTAATTTATTTATAACATTTCATTATATTTTAATATATTTTTAAAGTATAATTAGTTAATTAATACATCAAAAAATACAGTTTAGTTTATTTTAATCAATTTCACATTGAAATTGGATACCAAAACATTTCAAACTTTTGAACTTTTCTCTATAAAAACCTACTATCTCGTCCCGTCTATGGGATTAATTTTAAATTAATTTCTCCCAATTCTTTGATTTTAATTTGAAGAAATTGATTAAATATTTTAAATAAGAATAATTTATAATATATATTAATTTTAACATAGTTTTTTATGAAAAATATTAGTGAAATAATTAAAATTAATTTCCACAATTAAGGTAAAAATGAATTTACTTAGTGGTAAAACTTTAATCATAAGTTACCAAATGACCTAAAAACTTATCCAAAACCCATTAGACGGAACTATTTCAACCATATACAATAATTTATAGAAAATGGGTCATTGTTTGAGGCACATTATGTAAGGTATACCTTTGAATATTGTTTACCACTTTGTATTCATAAGAATGACACTCCTCCTCCACTATAAAAGGGCACTCACCCCCTCACTTATTAACACATAAAAAGACTTTTTTGTCATCCATAAACTACCCAAATCATCCCAAAATATCTATAATATCACTTTAGAAGAATCATATTTTTATTAAAAAAACTAAGTAAGTCTTTTTGTGCAAACCAATAGAGGTTACATGAAGAAGTGGTAACATTCTTCAATAAGTACTTTTGTTTTGTTTCTTTATCCCCCGTTAGTTTCTTTTTAGTATCAGAAATATATAATAACCTCAATATATTAAATATACTTATATTTTATTATGATAATATTATGACCTAAAAATTGACACACTTCCATGAAATGGGATACACAACCACCGTTCATGTGTATGGCGGACTACCGCCTCACGAACCGATATCGTTCGTTCTTGCATTACCACCTTTCATGGTTTGTAATAATGATGTATTTATAGTATATATTTCATTTATATTATATTAATAATTTATTTATTCTTATATAATTATAATATAACACATACCTTTATTCTTTCCATTTTTTGGGAATACGTTATCACTGTTTTTGGACGCGTGGACTACTGCCTCCTTAAAGTGATGCGATTCATTAAATATTTACATGGAATTTATTAAGGATGGTTTTAATAAAAATATTTAAAATAAATTACATATATATTATATTTATGAAATAATTATCTTATAAAAATATAATGTATCACTTTATTTCTTACCTTTTCACACACAGGAAAAGTGATAATATCATTTGTGCATGTGGGGATTACTGACTCCTCAAAGAAATTAAATTCTTCTTTTTTCACCACCACATAAAAAGAATGACATATATAAGAATTTATAATTAAACAAAATTATATTTATGATATTTTTTTTTCTGTAATGATAAATGTTACCCACCTACTTTCCATAATGATCATTGAAAAATGGGAAAGTTACTCATGCGTATATACGACCTACCATCTCTATGATTGTAACATTGTTTTTTCATAACAATCTTCCATGATTGGTTTTAAAATAAAATTTTATTTATAAATATGATTATTATTTAATGATTATTATTTTTGATATGTTTAGATAATGACCTCGTTGACCTTAATCGATCTACCAAAGTCAATTTTGAAAAATAAGCCAAATATGGTAAAAACACCCAACTTAAACCTAATTGCACGATAAATTATATATTACAAGGTTATAAGTGAAATAAAAGTAATAATAAACTTTGAAAATTTTCTCAATCATGTAAATAATTTATATTATTTTATTATTGAGGAATATAAAGAACAATTATGATGAATCAGACTCAAGGTAATGGGTTTCATCTCAATTTGCATTATATTGAGACTAATTTTGTTATTAGGAACCTAATTACATTTATAGGGTGTATATAATTCCCTATTAAATGTTATATAATAAATTTCATTTACTTCATGATACTAAAAGTTTCAATTGATGTTAATTTTTTCATGGATCTCATGATTCAAAAATTTACCAAAGTAGTAAAGGGATTTCTAGTTTCACTTTTATTTCGGTGAGACTTTTTCCTTATTAACCCATTATTTATTTTTTATGGTGTATATACTGACCTATGACATTTTATAAAATGAATTTTATTTATTTAAATATTTTAAATGTCTTAATTAATGTTATTATTTCACGGGGCGCATGATTCAAAAGTTACTCAAGTGGTTAGGGTTTTTCTCATCTCAGTTTTATTTTTGTGAGATATATTACATAAAAACTTCTTATTTTTATTGTGTAGTGTATATAATTCACATGGATTTATTTTTTATTATTATCCTTAAATTTATTTGGTTTTATAAATCAATTTTAAGATCTCTCTTTTTTAGGGTTTATAATTTCAAGGTTAACGAAGTTGTAGGAGACTTCGTCTCAATCTCCTTTCATCAAGGCATTTTTTTTGATTATATACACCAAAATTCTTTTGCGAGGTGTATAAATATCCCCTTTGACATATAATATCATAAAGTTATATATTATAATGTCATTTAATGTTTTTTTTTAATTTTATTCCTCCATGGAGATTATGATTCAAATGTTTCTAAGTGGTCTCAGAGACATTAGAATGTTTAAAGATTATTTTTCTCAAGAATGTTTTTAATGAAATTTTAAGGGAATTTACATTAATAAAAGTAAAAAATCCTTGAAGTTAGTTATTATGAAATGGGGTTATTTTGTAATAATACCATTCTCATATCTTCTATGGATGGATTATGGTTTTTTCAATGAAATTGTCATGGAACCCGTTTCATTCCACATGGTAACTATGTTTAAAAGAGATTTTTATGAAACCAATTTATTTTAAATGGGTTGATTATGCCTTAAAGAAATTATTATAGAACTATTTTCTTCTCTATGAGAAAACCATTTTTCAAAGATATTATTATGGATCCATTTTTTTCCCTGGGGTAATATTGTTTCAATGAGATCATTATGGAACCCATTTCATCTCCACATGATGACAATGGTTCAAAGAGATTGTTATGGAACCCATTTGTTTTCCACAGGTTAATCATGTTTCATTGAGATTGTTATGGAACCCATTTTTTCTCTACGGGATTACCAAGTTTCAATAATATTTTTATGGAACCTATTTATTTTCCATGGGTTAATAATGTCTCAATGATATTGTTGTGGAACCCATTTTTTCTCCATGGGATAAACTTTTTCAAAGATATTGTTATGGAACTTGTTCATTTTACATTGGTTAATCTTTTTTCAAAGTTATTTTTATGGAATCACTTTTTTTCCTTGGTTGAATCATATTTCAAATAGATTATTATAGAACCCAGTTCTTTTTAAAGGGTTAATCAGGTTATGAAAGGGTTATTGGTTGCTTCAATGATTTTATAATTAAATTAAATCTTTTATGTGTTATGATTTTGTAATAGTACTTAGAAATTTGATGAGTTGTTACATTATAAACCAATTATGGGTGGTTTCATGATAAAAAAATGATTGGTGGTTCCCTGATAAACTAATTATAGGTGGCTATGTGATATAATAATGAAGGATGGGTCCATGATATCCCTCCAATGCATTTTGCATTGAAGTCAACTATATTATTTTTCAATTTGTAAGAGTGATTGTAATATTTAAGTGAAAATTATTTCCAATGTGTGTACATGTTTTATTTATGCTTGATATGGGTTTATAATGCTTCTCATGATTGAGATTGATATCACAAGACTCATGATTATTGATTCTTATTACAGTTTCCTTTTCCATGTTTTCATATTTTATGATCCATTTATTAATGGGTATACATTGATTTATGATTATCTGACGAACTATGATTATTTACTCACACACTTATGAAATCTTATGCTCATTGATGACATTCAATTGTTAATCCTTATGTTTACCTTTACTAAGTATTTGAGATCACCTTATTTTGTTTCTCTTTCCCTATGTTATAAAGAATGAGGTTGAATGATTTATTTCTATAATGGTTCTCATGAGGATGATACTTATGACCTAATATAGAATAAGAAAACCTGGGCATAATGGGAGATAATGTTTAACTTTATGGAGTAGTTTTTTTTGAATCCAAATTTATTTCAGTTGTTTATGTAAGAGTTTTTACTAATCCTATAAAACTATAAACCTTAAAGTTCCATGAGTTTATAAGTGATCCAATATTTAATTTTGATATTGTAAGGTTTAGATGAAAAAAATTTTGTAACAATTTTTAGCATCAAAGCAAGAAATGTAAAGTTATATATTTCAGCACAAGATCTAGAAGTGCAGGTCCTAGGATGTTATAGTCGGCATCAAAGGTCGATTTATTTAAATTTAGATATTATAATGTTATCATGCAAGGTTATTGATGAAATTTTATTATGTTGAGGTATTTGTAAACCCTAGGATCAACATGATGACTTTTTAGGGAGGATTTTATTTTTCAGGATTAAAGAAAAAAATGGGGTATAACCCATCTGTTGGGTGAAAACCTGTCACATCTAGCTAGGCAGTAGGGATTGAACCCATGACCGAAGGAAAATATGTGTTTTGTTCCTACCAATTACCTACATGATTTCCTGGAGAGTATGAATTTTTTAGGTAAATATTTAGCTTATTTTGGAAACATATTTGATTTTATTTGAGGAATAATGATTGATTTTTCTTAGAAAAATATATGATCAAATCCTTTTACTCTTTGGGTTTGAAACTTAGTTAATAAATTTTAGAAGAATTTTAAGGATAGTTATTTGTGGAATAATTTAGTTTCAAATTTATATTATACCATTTAATTATGGATAATAATGTATCATATTATGGTTTATCCATTTTTATAATTATATTTCTATGTTCTAACCATTTCAGTTTTGGGTAATGTTTAAAGACATGAGGAATATCATGTTATCCATTTTGTTGTTATGTTTTATTTAAAAATTTGGTTCATTTGGAATGAAAGTGTTATCATGAATACTCATAATTTGGATAAAAGGATGATATTATGGTGGGAATTCATTAAATATTTAAATTATACTCATCAAGTAATTATATTTCCCTATTCTCTTAGTGTAGATGGAAAGATAATTCCTTAACTCTAAGAAAATAATATTGAAAAATAATTCTTCCATATTACCACATTTTCTGATGATATCAATGAAATTTTCCACACTTATTTTCTTTAGGATCCATTTTCATTGACTCCCTATCGACCACATTCTATATTATTCCATGGGAATTAGTTTTCCCTTCTGAATACGTCTTTTAATTTTCTACCGATGTTCTCCCTATATGGAATCCTAATTTTGCGTAACATAAGGTGCCCCTTATGTTTTCCACTTTTCCGTTTTAGGGGATTTTATTATTAATTTCTTTTTTAGGATTTGGTTTTTAATAAATTAATTCCATGAAAAGTTAATCCTTTGATAAACATAATAGATATTGAGGGAATAATTCATTATAATGGTGGTAGGATGAAACATCCATAGATTTTATTAAATATATTAATTAAATTTAATTTTAATTCATTAATAGATTGTGTTACACACAATGAAAATTTTATATTAAATTATATTCAAGCCCATGTTTATTTTTCATTTCATGTAACATTGAGTTTCTTTGATAACTTTTGTTACAAGTAAGGTTGAGTCTTGCCGGACAATAATATACTATTAATTTTATTATTTAAATATTATAGTTATCACCTATAAATTAGAATGAATATAATGAATTACGTTAAATAAATTTTAAAAATATAGTTTACACATTTTTATAAAATAAAATCTTTGGTTATCAATTTATATTAAATTGATATAAAAACCAATTGAATATAAATGATGTGTTTTTATGAAAAACTATTTTTATGAATAGAATTGAATTTTAACTTAATAAATTTAGGTAATCACTATTATTTAAAGATATTAATTAAATTTATATGCTATATATTCAATAAAATATCTTTAAATTCATCCAATAAATTTGATAGGCTTAGGATAAGAATAAATCTAATTTTAAGACAAAAAAGTTGTATTTTTCTAAAAGTCAGTTATGTTTCCTTTTAATAGAACACTTGTTTTAAAACTAAATTTTGAAAATTATAATTTTTATTTGAATATATAAATTTCATTTTTGAGAAAGGAATATCAAATTTTACTTTGGATTAATTATTTTTTATTTTTATGATATGTTTCATTTTTAGATGAATAATGAAAATTTATGAATTTTAATTGAAAACTGTTTTGTTGGGTAATTTATTTATAGAGTTAAATTGTATTTTAAACTAATTTTAAAATATAATTATTTCACTTATATATAAAATATATATAATTTTTTTCATTGGAATCAATTTAAACTTGAAATTTTATATAAAAACCTTTCAAACTTTTCTCTTTAAAAACCCGTTGTCTTGTCTCATCTATGGGATTAATTTTAAATTAATTTATACCAATATTGCGATTTTAATTGGGAAAATGGATTCTATATTTGAAATTAATATAATTTATATTTTATATTAAGGTCAAAAATGTTTTTTTACAAAAAAATATTAGTGAAATAAATTAAAATTAATTATTGCGATTATTGTAAACATGAGTTTACTTAGTGGTTAAACATTCATATTATGGGGAGAAATGACCCAGAAACTTGTCCAAAACCTGTATTATGTAAATATTTAGACCCTATACCATATTTTATCTAAAATGGGTCATTATTGGATTCACATGATGTAATAGAGACCACCGAAGTTTTTACCTTTTTTTATTTACAAGAATGCCACTCCTTCTCCACTAAATAATTGAACTGACCGTCATCAATTATTCTGACCATTAAAGGCATTTGCCTCATAAAAAAACCTGAAAATATAAACTTCCAAAAAATATAATCTCACCCTAGAAGCCTAAATTTGGGAATAATTAAAACCAATGAATCCTTTTGTGTAAACTAAAATGAGTTACCCAAAGAATAAGTAAGGATATTCAACAAGCACTTTTATTTTATTTCTTTTTACACCCCTTAATTAATTTTTATATCATTATCATATAATAACATCAGTATATTAAATATAAGAAATTTTTTTATGCTATGTTTAGGACCTAAAACTTTACATACTTCCTTGAAATGGGAAACACAATCATCGTTCCTGTGTACATCGGACTACCGCCTCCCGAACCGATATTATAAATTCTTCTATTACCTCCATTCAAGGTTGGGAATAATGATGGATTTATAGAATATATTATATATATATATATATATTATATTAATAATTTATTTATTTTTAGGTAATTATTATATAACACACACCTTCATACACTCCATTTTGTGGGAACATGATAACATCGTTTGTGAACGCGTGGACTACCGCCTCCTCAAAGCAATGTAATTCATTCAAACTTTACATGGAATGTATTAAGGATGAGTTTAATAAAAATATATGATATAAATGAAATATATATGATCTTAATGACCTAATTATCTTCCAAATATATAATATATCACTTTCTTTCTTATAATTTCACACACTGAAAAAGTGACACCCTCGTTTGTGGACATGTGGATTACCACCACCCCAAAGCGATGTGATTCTTATTTTTTCACCAACAAATAACAAGAATGATATATATAAATTTTTATTATTAAATTAAATTTTATTTATGATATAATGGTAATTCTATAATGATAAATTTTTCTTACTTTCTTTCCTCAATGGTCATTGAAAAATAGGAACATTACTCATGCATACATACGACCTACCGTCTCCATGATTGTAAAGTTGATTCATTTTTTATAACATTATCCATGATTTATTTTAAAATAACAATTGATGTAAAAATATGATTATTAATTTATGATAATTATTCTATTTTTGTTTAAATAATGGCCTTATTGACCTTATTTGACCTTCTAAAATATGTTTGGACACATTAGCCGAATTTGGTCAAAACATCCAACTTAATCCTAATTAATTAAATAATTATATAAAAATTTTTTATAAGTGAAATAAAATTATTAATAAAATTGTAAAATTTTATAAAGGAAGTAAATAATTAACATAAGTTTATTATTCAGGAATATAAATAACATGCACGGTGAATGAGACTCATGGAATGAAATTTCTTCTCATTTTACATTCATTGGGTCTTATTTTGCTATTATGCACCTAATTAATTTTATAAATCATAAATACTACCCCATGACATGTTATATAATTAATTTAATTATATTTCAAGTTTTATTTGATGTTATTATTTCATGGATCTCTTTATTAAAAAAGTTACTGATGTAGTAAGGGGATTTCTAGTATTACTTTTATTTCTGCAAGGATTATGCCTTATTCATCGCTCATTTATTTTATGTGGTGTATATAATACCCTATAACATTTTATAAAATGAATCTTATTTATTTGAATATATAAATTTTTTAATTGATGACATTCTATCATGAACTAGGTAGAAGCACCATCTAACCCGACAGCTGACCCAGTTCATGGCATGGCCCAAAGGGTATTCTCAATCCCCAATGGCATAAAACAAGTGACTAGGTATCAATAAAGTGCATTGGGAATGATTTTACCACATTTCATAATCATAAAAAAAACAAAATAAATGAGGGAAAAGTTGAATGACCATAACCAAAAAAGGAATAAAAATTTCCATACTCAATGTTTTTCAATTTTTAACCAAGAATAAAAGTACAACAACAGAATGGGAAGCGAAAAAATAACCTAAATACCTCTGTATAATAACAGGGATATCACCATCAATACACCACCACCAAACCACTATGAGAGGAACTCCAACAACTTGAATCTACCCATGGAACACACCTTGACATTGCCTGAGTTATACATATAACAAAGTCTACACAAACCAAAAGGTTTATGTTAGGTGTGATATAAATCCCAGTAGGATGCCACAAAAAAATTTCGATTCCATGTTATAACATAAAAAAATTAACATGCTCGTTTATGTAAAAGTCTTTGAATCATTTCCAAGAAAACATTTTTAAATAATGACTATTTTTAGCACAACACTTTCAACAAAAACACTTTTAAAGGTTAAATTTAAAAGGAAACATTTATTAAGATATAATTTCATTAATATAAAATGAAATTAAGGTCCAGAATATGTATATGGATGGTATCATATTTCAAAATTCACAAGAGAGGGAGAGAAAAATGTCATGGGAAATCCCTCTAGGCACTAGCTCTGATGGGTTTCTAGGATCATCATATCTCGGTGAAACGTGGTATAGTAACCACACTGTACTATGTCCCCTTTAACAATCCATTGAAGAGGATGAAAGTGAAAATTATAGTGGTTTCACTCATCAATACCATTTATTTTTTATTGTAAGTTTCAATCCTGCTATGTGAAATCGAGCGCATGTCACTTCGGAATCACTAGTGTACTAGTCTTAGTCCATCCACCTAGTCCCATAGGACTCATTTTTTTGTTCAATTTCCATTCCAAACACCACACACAAAATAAAATTTTCACACATAATCCAAAAATCCCAAGAATAAAATGAAAATACTACTTTCACATAATGAAGAAACTTACTTAAAGAATCAGGGAGAAACCACAAGAAAATTTCCATTAAAATGGAGTCTAAGGGTTAGGAGAGGAAGGGGGATGCACACCTAGGATGGAGTATCCTGATTGGGGGAGGAATTGGGGGTTTAGGGTTAAATTTAGTAAGGGTAAAATGAAAAAAATCCCATTTTTAATGATCAGGACAATGCACACAGTTATCCCGCATAATTTCTCAAAATGTGCGGCAACCGTGTGCCCCTCTCTATCTAAGAGGCACCTAACACAAGGTTTTACCACACATACTGATTAACCATGAAGAATCCCTGTGGTAGATACTATCCAATAACCTTAACCTACTGCCTGGTTACCTGGAAAGGGGAACATAGTTTCTACGAACCGTGTGCCAACCGTGCACCTCAAGCTTTATGACCCAAATTTCCCATTTTTCTCTAAAAATTAAATGATAAACCTAAGGGAAATTTTAGAATAAGAATAAATGGAAATATTACCTCAAAATATCAGAACAATCACACCTCATACCTAAGAGAAAAACTGAAACACATAAATGAACTATATCCAAAAACAAAAATAAACACCTAGATGTGGAAATTCTCCCCACTATAATGCTTTCTGCACCCGGAAAGCCCCAATGAGGATTTATCCAAAAAAATTGACAATAGTCTACATTTTAAGGAGTTGGATAACAGATTTCAAATGAGATGTGATCAAGGACACCCCAAATAGAAAAATAGGCTAATAATTTTGAATTCATGGGAACAAAATGGTCTCCATACCATACAACTTTTTCCCCCAAAAGCTAAAAAACCTCTAGTTGATTGATAAAATGAAAAGGAATTCTCACCACAGTATAATATATCCTTTCAATCCATGGTAACTTTAGACATTTCCAAAAAAATCACACCATTTACATGAAATGAAAAATGAACTTAAACGATATATCGAGAAGAACTTCTAAAACCTTACTTCAACAAATTGTTGGGTGTAATCCAACACCAATATTCTATCAAGGGAGTAACATAGAATTAGATATCCCTAAACGAGGATACCAATTTTCCAAGCCATAAATAGAAACAAAATTGGATTATAAACTTGGGGGAGGCCCAAATAGACTCCCCATAATTAGAAACAAACTGGCACTGCTTTACTTTGGGAGAAATTACAACAAGTCCCACAGTGGGTCGTCCCTCCTTAAGAACCAACTAGATCAACCAACTAGAACATACCAATTTTGGAACCGAACATGGGCCAACTTAGAAACTTCTCTCATGGACCAACAAACATGATCTAATAAACCTCTCCATATCAAGAGAATAAAACCTGATGAGGGAAGTACCTACCCATGTGGTGGGCTATAATCGAAACCATTTCACTAGACCAACCACACAAAAGCAACCAAATAAGGGTTAAATCAAACAAGCTCAACCAAAAGAATCCATATAAAACAAGGAAACTGTGTTTTGTTATGACCAATTAATAATTTTTAGACAGAAAGGTCACAAAAAATAAACAAGACCACAAAGCCCCTTTCCAAAGAGGGAAACTTTCCATAATGAAGAAACTACCAAATGGAAATTAAAATTTCCCCAGTCTACCACCAGATACAAAAGCTAGGCCAAGGTAACTCAAACCCCTGAGATTCCTAAATATGAAATAGCTTCACTCTAGGGCCTACGGATGGAGTTTTAAGGTTTGAGTCATCTATTTACTTATAGCTAGAAGATGAAGATTCTGGATTAGAACACTCTCTTTGGTCTCACAAGAAGCCGTAAAACATTTCTCGAAGAACCAAAGGAACACAATGCCCCACAAATATCAATTTTATCCAACATTACACTTTAATCATGACGCATACTTATAAAATGATCCCACATCATCCCTTTATCACCTTGAATGAGAAATAATAGAAAAAAGATACCCACAAAACACAACTCTATCTAGATGAAGAAATTTGGGATTCCCAAAATCTAAACACAATTTCATTGAAATAGAAGTTCTCAAAGAAGTCACAATCCAAATATTACATTTTGTGGCAAAATATTTACACCACCAAAAATCCCCAAACATTACCATTACAAGCCAAGAATCAATAAAAGGGAAGTGACATTAAATCAAGCCGCAAAAAATGTACCAATTATACAAACAAACATGTTGACTTCTTATGACTAGGATGGACACACTAATGGAATGGACTAATTCCTTACTTAAAAAGAGCTGACAAAGACCTAAAGGTTCTTTAACACAAAGGACATCACCAAAATCATCAGGTCTCTTTCCACTCTCCTTGTTGGAATTCTCTTTACCACTTCCAGACAGGATATTCGAACATAAATGTGGAAAACATCACCTCCAAATACCCAAACAAATTAGGAAAAATAAAGTATCTTTAAACTTTTTTCATCCACCCTTCCTCTTCAAGAGGATTTTCCTAACCAAAAAATGGAGAGGTGGATTCAATCCTGAAACTCAAAAATAAAGTTCTTAGATTAATCAACTATAGGTTCCATTAATAGTAAATAACTCATGGAAACACATTGAAAATGAACCAATTATTTATGGGGGCGTACACTAACCATAAAGGGAAAACAAGGTCCCTATAAAACTAGTCCATAAACCAAATCATACCACAAAAAATACCAAACACAAAAGTTGAACCAACTCAAAGTCTCCACAAAACATTACTTAAAACAAACCACTAACCATTATTTCAAAACCATGTCATTGAAAAGAAATCAAACTTAAAAATACATTTAAACTAAAAGTGTTTTCAAACTAAAAACACTCAATAAGAAATATTACCAAATCACAAGGTGCACACCACACAACTTCTAGTTACTAAAACATCACACTTTCCCTTAAAACAACCTTTGAAAAATAAAAAAATATTTGTGGTTTTCAAACTCACCAATGTTATCCCATAGAGTCTCACACATTCATGTTCTCATGCCAAACTAAGTACCCATCACCTCACATCAATAACCATCCACACGTATCCATGAATCTGGTCACTTATAGAAATTCCGAACGTAAATAAAACTTTTCCACTTTTCAAAACAGAATGTTCAACCCATACTTTCAACCCATGGATCTCACATCCCATTTAAAAAATTCAGAAAGGCTTTAAAAAATTCACTAACCACCAAATCGAAATCCATTTTAATTCTCCACACATCATACCATTTCATTTATTCTACAAATAGAAATTACCTTATTTTCTTTCAAAAATTCCAATTCATCCTCTTTAATATATTTCCAGCATTTGAAAAAATCCCATTACATCAAAAATAACTTATTTAAAAACAAATTCCAAACCCTATTTAAAACAAATTATTTCTTTTCAAAAAATGATTTCATTACATTCCAGATCCTGATTATTAAAATCTAGCCTCATTAGGCCATTCTCAGTTTACCCCAAATTTCATTTCATAAAAATACATTTTTTTATTTCCTAAAAAATGCAACCATTTCCACTTTAAAATTATAGTTTCCATAATTTTCGAAACAAGGGTATAATTTTTTTTCCAAAACCCAATAAGACACAAAACAATTTAAAAGAGGAAACTAGTGTGGGTGGGTGATTTGGACATATTGTTGGAGGCCATACACCATTCAAACTACCATCATGAAGTGTATTCTAGGACCATGTCCTGAGCTTCAGATCGATTTATAGGCCATACGAGCTCATAGATACCATTAGACCAACTCTTTTTTCATTTCCCAAATACAAAAAACCCCTCAAGAACCAAAGAAACTGAAAGAAACATGACTTCCCATGGAAAATAAAGTCTCATCATGAGGGTTTATAGACAAGCACACTACTTATAACCATAACTTCATGTCCCAAAAATCATAGCACAGGTATATCAAAAAACTTTCCCAATTAAAATTACCCAAAAAGAGTGTAACCTCCCTTTGATACCATTTTTTCATGAACCAGGCCGGAGCTCCATCCAACCCAACACCTGACCTAATTCATTTCACTACCCAAAGGGCGTTCTTGATCCCCAAGTATTGGAAACAAGTGACCAGATATAAATAAAGTACCTTTGGAATGATTTTACATGATTTCATAATCATAAACAACAAATAAAATAAATGAGACAATATTTGAATAACCATAACCAAACAAGGAACAAAAATATTCAGATTCAACGTTCTAAAATTTTAAAGCAAGAATCAAAATATAAAAAAGGAAAGGGAAATGAAAAAATAACCCAAAGACCTCCATATTATCATAGGGTTGTAACCCTTAATCCACCACCACTAAACCTGTATGAGAGGAACTCTAGAAACCTAGATCCACCCACACAACACACCTTACCTTTACCTAATTCTTACATATAATAAAGTCTATATAAATCCAAAGGTGTTTATAGGTTGTGAGACAAATCCTTGTAGGATGTGACCCAAAAAGAAGGATTGCATTCATTAACATCAAAAGACAATTAACATGCTCGTTTATATAAAATCCTATAAAACCATTCCAACAAAACATTTTTAAAGAAATTCCATTTTTAGTACAACACTATCAAAGAAAACACTTTGAAATGTAACATTTCAAAGGATAAATTTATTAAGATAAAATTTCTTTAAGTTAAAATATTCTCAAGGTCCACTGTATGATAATGGATGGTACCATATTTCATAAGTCTCAATAGAGATAGAGAGAGAGAACTATGTTATTGGAAATCCCTATAGACACTAGCTCTAGTGGGTATCTTAGATCATCGTATCTTGGTGAAACGTGGTATAGTAACCAAACTGTATTGTGTCCCCATGCATGATCCACTGATGAAGATTATATCCAAAATTAATATGTTTCCAATCATCAAAATCCTTTAGTTAGTTTTGTAAGTCTAAATCTAGCTAAGTGAAACTGGGACTATGTAACTTCCAAATCAATAATGTATTAGTCTTAGTGTGTCCACATAGTTCCCTTGGACTCCTTTTTTTTTTGCTCAATTTCCATTCTACATACCACACAAAAAATATCATTTTCACACAAAAACTAAATATCCCATGAACACAAGGAAAATAACACATCCACAAAATCAAAACCATTTATAATTTCCAAACACACACTAAAACCATTTGAAAATATTTTCTGCAACACTTTCAAAATTTATAAAACTCATTTGAAAACATAAAAAGAAAAACACATTGAAATCCAACCATTTATCCATGGTAATGTCCTCTTCAAAATACACAAATTAACCCCACTCATTGAAAAAATATTTTTACATTATTTTTACAACTTAAAATTTATTTTAAAAGGTGTACAAAAAGACAAACATTCCAAAAACAACCCATTTTTCCTTGAAAACCCATTTTCAACACATTATCACTTCAAGTTTCCTTGAAAACACATTTCAAACCTTCCAAAAAATTCATAAAAACCTTTTTTAAGAAACATTACAATGAAACATAAACAAAACACAACCATTTCCTTTATAAAAATCCAATCCTAACACATAAGCATGTAAAAACACTTCAAAAATACATTTTTAACCACACAATTAAACTATAGTACATGATTAAACACACAAATAAGAATATTAAAATCATACAAAAATTTTCGGGTATGTAACCACCATTCGTAATAGATTAAATTTCTGAAATCCAGTGGAAACCAACAATCACACACCAAGAGAACCCCAAAGAGGCATGATTGACCAAAAAACATCAAGATCAAACCCTATTAAACATGATTCCACCCTAAACATATCACCCTAACCACTATAAATGTGAAAACCCAAGAGAAAAGAAAATAAACCCCAGAAAAGAGGGAGAAATCAACTTAAGAATACACTTAATTGAAGAATCATGGAGAAACCACACCAAAATCACAGTCAAAATGGATCCCGTGGGTTAGGAGAGGAAGGGGGAGCCACAACTAGGATAGAGAATCCTAAGTGGGGGAATAATTGGGGTTTAGGGATAAATTTCTAAAAGGTAAAAAGAGTAAAAACCCAATTTTTAATGACATAGACAACAAGCATGATTAGCCCGCACGGTTTGTCAAACTGTGAGATGACGATGCGCCCATATCTATCTAATATGCACCTACCACATGATTAGCCCATACATTCTGACTAAAATTATAGATTCTGTGTGGTAGCTAATATATGAAAACCCCAACCTACCACATTGCTACCTAGGTAGGGGCATATGGTTTCTTCAAACCAGGTGTCTCAGGTTGTATGACCCAAATTTCCTATTTTATCTAAAAATTCAGATAGAACTCTAGGGGAAAAGCTAGGCCAAGAATAAATGGAAATATTACCTTAGAATCTCAGATATTCACACCCAGTCTCTAGGAGAGAAACCAGAACCCATAAAAAACCAGATCAAAAAACAAAAATAAATGGTTGATTGTGACTTAGTCTTTCTTGGGGCTCACGATTCAAATGTTACTCAAGTAGTAAGGGTTTTTTCTCATCTCACTTTTATTTTTTTGAATTATATTACATATTCACCATTTTTTTTGTGTGGTGTATATATTTACCATAAATGTATTTTAATTTTCTTATCCTTAAATTTATGGGGTTTTACATTTTCATTATAGGAAATTTATTTCGCAGGGTTTATGATTACAAGGTTTCCAAGTAGTATGGAACTTAATATAAATCTCTTTTCATTAAAGAATTTTTTTGATGTTATATTCTCACCTTATTTTTTGGGGTGTATAAACAGCCACTTTGAAATATTATATTATGAATTTATTTATTCTAATGTTGTTTAATTTTTGGTAAAATGTTATTACACCATGGGGATTATGATTCAAATTTTTCAAAGTGGTATGAGACACTTTGGAATGTATAAAGATTATTTTCCTCAAGATTGTTTTTAATGACCTTTTTAGGAAATTTACATTCATCAAAGTCAAAAACCCTTAATGTTACTTATTCTCCAATGGGTTTATTTTGTAATAATACCATACCAATTTTTTCTCAGGATGGATTAATATTGTTTCAATGAGTCTGTCAGGTAACTTATTTCTTTCCATTAGATAACCATGTTTCGAAGAGATTGTTATGAAACCAATTTCTTTTCCATGAGTTGATTATATCCTAAATAGATTGTTATGAAACCCATTTAATCTCAAAAGGATAACCATGATTCAAATATATTATTATGTAACCCATTTATTTTCCTTGGGTTAATCATGTTTTAACGATGTTGTTATGGAACCCGTTTCTTCTCCACATGGTAACCAGGGTTCAAAGAGATTTTTATGGATCATGTTTCTTTTCTTTGGCCTAATCACGTTTCAATGATATTTTTATAGAACCCATTTCATCTCCATGGGATAACCTTATTTCAAAGATATTTTTATGAAACTCATTTATTTTCTAGGGGTTAATCATGTTTCAATGATATTAATATGGTACCAATTTCTTATCCATGGGATAACAATGTTTCAAATATATTTTTATGAAACAATTTTCTTGTATATGGTTTAATCGTTTTTCAAAGGTATTTTTATGGAATACATTTTCTTTCATGGATTAATATTTTTCCAAACATATTGTTATAGAACTCATTTATGTTCTATGGGTTAGTCAAGTTATCAAAGGGTTATTAGTTGTTCTAATGAGTTTATAATGAAATTAAAGCTCTTATGTTTAATTATTTTTAATGGTACATGGAAATTTGATGGTTGGTTATGTTATAAACCAATAAAGGGTGCTCCCATGATAAACCAATGAAGGGTGGTTCTGTGATAAAACAAGAACAGTTGGTTACGTAATAAACCAACAATTGGTGGGTATATGATAGACCTCCCATGAATTGGGCATCGAAGTTAAACATATAGTTATTCCATTTGAAATAGATATTGTAATATTGAAGTAAAAATGATATCCCAAGTATGTACATGTTTTATTTACACTTTCTATGGGGTTATAATGTTTCTCATGATAGATATTGAAATCAAATTGATCATGATTATTGATTATGATGACTTTAACCTTTTCCATGTTTTAATATCTTATGATCTAGTTATTGATGGGTATGTATTAATTTTTTATTTTTTCATAGACTTTGATTATGTCATCATAACCTTATGCACTCTTATGCTCATTGATGGAATTAAATTGTTAATACCTATGTTTATCCTTAATAATCATTTAGACTCACCCTTCTTATATTTCCCTTTACCTAGGTTATAAAGAATGAGGATGAATGATTTATATTTATAAATGATTTAACATGGATCTTGTTGATGAATTAATGTTAAATAAGAAAATATGGGTATAATGGGATATTATGTTCAATTTTATAAAAATAATTTTTTGTGAGACCTAGCAGATTAGAGTTTTTTATGTAAGAGTTTTTCATAATTATCTAAAACACTAAACATAAAAGTTCTTTAAGTTTGTAGGTGATCAATGTTTTCCTTTTTATTTTATAAGGTTTAGATGAAAACTTTACATCATTATTATTTTCATCAATGATATAATTGTAAAGTGATGGATTTCAGTATAAGATTTAGGAGTGAGGGTCTTGTGATGTTATAATAACATTCCAATGTTTTTGTAAAGTAAAGGCTGTGTGGTTTTCTTGGAGTTAAATAATTTCCAGGATAATGGATAATGAATGTAGTTATCGAATAAATTCATTTAGGGGTAATGACCCCCAAAAAGGTTTCTTGAATATCAACTTGATCTTCACTCGGTGCATATATGGCTAGAAAATCCTAGGGGATATGATTTGGTTAATAACATTTTTTACAAGACCATGTTTATAAATTAGGATAAAAATTATTAGATAAATAAACTAAATTATACCTATAATGAATCGATAGTGATTAAGGTTGAACAAAAAGCTAATATGATGGTGGAAAAATAGTAATAAATTTTGAGGATGGATTTTCCATGTAGTTATCTTATAATATTTTTTTTATGGAATTAATTTTTCATCGCTCTCTTTAACCCCACTTGATTTTAGTAATGGATAATTACTAAAGAAACCTAGTTAATAATAGAGGTGATGGGAAAAACAATAATGGAAAAATGAGTTACCAATTATGATATATGTTAGAATTGAAAATACTGTTTTTAGGATCACCCAACTTTATTGAATAATGATTGAAAACATGAGTTTTTTGAACATTTGAATTTACCAAATAAGTGAAGAATGAAGTTTGATATTATATTAGATGATAAATATGATGAAAGAAAAAATATTAAATTTATATTATTTCAACAAATTTAAAAGTGGAACCCAAGATGATGTCTTAAACGAATTGGAAGTTGTTTTATCTATGGAAAATAAGGTTATTGGAAAAAAAGATGCTGAAAAAAATAATGAGCTTAGTTAACATGATAGTGATAAATAATTTTACTCCCAAGGATCCATTAGAAATTCAATGTTTTAGATGTTATGCATTTTGAAAGTATAAAGAATTATTTTTATCCAAAGTATTAACATGAAAATAGATACCAACAACCTTATAGACTTTGGTATCAAGGGAGAACCTATGAAAAAACTTCTATTTAAGTAGATAGTGATATGTTTTAGGCATACTAATTCTTCACTTTATATTTGTAGATGTTTTATATCATGTAATTTTACACCTATTATTAATTATTGAGTTAAAAATAAAAACACATGGTGGTATCACTATTATATCAAAGGATTATGAATCCCCTTCAAGGTTTTTATGATTATGATTCATGAAAGTCTTATCATACTTCCTTTAAGATTGACCAATTTTTATGGAAAAGATATATTTCCTTTGTTTGGAATGTATATATCAATATATAAATTATATCTTGAGCCAAGTCTATATTTTAGACATACTGAGATATTTTTAGTAGTATGTAATACTTAAAATTGCGAGGAAAATATTTGTTTAGGGGGTAGTGGGGATAATGTAACACCCTGAGATTTTCTATATTTTTTTCTTTAAAACCTAATGCGATAAATAGCTTGTTCACCTGAAATACTAAACTAAAATGAGTCCTAAAATATTAAAATAGTATTATTAATAAAAGTTAAGAATAATAAAACCATTAGAAAATAAAAATACTACAATCAATTATAAATACATAAAAAATATGATTAAGAACACTTAAAGTTTTAAAAGGTCATTTTTCAATAAAATTCATTTTCCTTTATATATTTTATTTTCATCTAAAAGTTAATTTTTATATATTTTAGAATTTTAATTTTTTAAAATAAAATTCATTTTTTAATTTGGAATATAAAAATTTTGTTATGCTATTTTTTGGGATTTTTTCCTAAATAATTGTTTTTAGTTGAATAATGTAAACACACAAATTTTGCTAATATAGTCACTTTTATGACATTATCATAAAACAAGAATGACTAAAAAAATTTTAAAATGTTTTTTATGTAAATATTATATATTTATAAATAAAATAATTAATTTTTAAAAAATAATATATTGAATTTATAAAATCCTTTTTTATTATTTAGGAAACTTTAGTAATATTTTACTCTAAAAACTATTTTTTTTTATTTTAAAAATTTGTATTCATCACTTATGAAAATTAAATCTAAATTATTGGATTTAAAATTTTATATTAACATGTTCATATTTTTTATTGAGGTTAATTTATATCATATTATTAAATGTTTTATTAATAAAATTAAAGTTAATGATCATGATAATGATGAACGAGTTATTTTCAAAGAATTGTTTACTTAATTTTTTTAATTTTTATCTGAAAAATTTAATTGATATATTTTATATAATTAATCCAATATTTTTTCCCATATATATAAAAATATAGTATTACTGATTCAATATGTAATTAATTTTATATAGGATTGAGAAAACTTAATGGGTAAAACAACTTTTTTATATGAAGTGTTTTTTAATATATTTCATGTTTTAATTTAGAAATTAATTTTTACATATTTAGTAGTTTATTTGTAATAAATGGTGTGTAGATTTATTTTCATTACATTAAAATTTGGTAATTGTGGTTATCTTATATTTTTAGTGTAAATTGAATTTCTTAAGGAAAAACTAGTTACCAAGGTGAAAACCAAAAAATGGTAAAAATTAAAAACTAAATAAAAAAAGGCCGAATTTAAAACATGGAACCAAATGAATTTTTATAGGATTATTTACTTTAAAACATCACTCAATAAATTATTTATAATTTTTTTGACCTTTTACCTTAGAATACTATCTTGGAATTATTGTAATGTAATGAGTAATTACAAAATTTCTATTTTTTCACTTATAAAAGGGATCACTTCCATCACGTTTACCCGCCAATTAAAATATTTAAATCTACCAAAAATATACCATAGTTTCCTAAAATCCTATAATACTTTTCCTTTCTAAAAGACCAACCTAAGGAGCCTTGATGTGTTTCCCAAGGGAGAAGATCTAATGGGAGAAGTAATGTTGTCAACCGAACTCTCTTAACCCTTTTCTTACTCTACCCCCTAAAAACTATTATATGCATGAAATTATGATAAAATGTGTGTTTTTAATCTGGTTAAATTTTAATATATCAATATATTATTCATTTTTACCCTTATCTAATACCATTCAAAAAATTAAGATTTTGTTCTACTTATGTGTGGACTACCAGATCCATAAATGACATGTTCTATTTTTTTCACTGCCTAACATAGTTGAATTTAAAAATGAATGCATTATATAGAAATGATATTTATGATATTATTAATCTTATATAAAGATTATATATTTTATTCTATAAGTAATATCAATAATAAATTCTCATAATAAACTTAATCGCCTTAAACAATCATTTCAACACACCTTTCCTAATTTGAGTCGATTTTGGGAAAACCTATAGAGCTATATAAATTTTGTAATAATTGAAAAATAAAAGACATAATAATTAAAAATTATGGATATTATTAGTACTTTTTACAACACATTTGAACATAGTCAAAATACCTAGGTTGATTTAGAGAAATTGGTTGAACCACCTTCAGTAATTGACATAAGAGATTTTTTTTAATAAATAAATCACTTATTATGTTAAATTAAACTTATAAAATAAATTATATACAAAAAGTTTATTTATAATTTTTTAATAAAAACAATTTTATTATTTAGGATGTTAGGTTAACTTGTAGAATGAATCAGTTTCCGAGGTAAAGTTTTTCACATCTTAGTTTTGATTGATTGTAATATGATTTTTATTCCCCACTTATTCCATTTTTGTGATGGTAATAATTTCATCAAAATACATTTTACCGTAAATTTATTAAAATATAATGGATTTAAAAATAAATCTTATTTTCTACCTTTATGGGTTTTTTATTCAAAATATAATGAAGTTTTATGTGGGTTTTTTACTCAATTTTCTTTCTATTTGGGTCCTGAGATATCCTTATTGACTACTCTTATCTAGGTTATCTTATTCTTAAATTTCTCTATACTATATAGTAACTCCTATGTTTCAATTATGTAAAATAATTACCTAAAATAAAAACTTCATTATTGGTTTATTTATTTCTAAAAGTTTTGACATTGGTAGGACTAATACTAGTACATTATAATGTATTTTCATCCTCTATGTGCATATTTTTCCATTCCACACATGTTTTTGAATCCTATTTCAAAAGACATTTTTTTTATCTCATGTTTTTATCACAATTATACTTACCCAATTTAGAATGAAATTTTGTTAACAATTTTAATGATGCGAGTTTCAACAAAGGTACACTAGTAAATAAAAATTGATCTTCCTAACAACCATCATTACTTTTGGGGTTACATATTCTATTTTTTGACCCCTTTTCTCTATCATATTATCATATATTTATTAAATAATCTATATACATATTCCTAAAATATATAAATAATTTACTATACCATTATTTTGGGAATAATACATGTTTTAAGTTCCCTTCACAATTCCCTCTTTTATGAAAACTTGATTTAAGGGAACTTCCCAATTTTTTATATCCTCTCAAGTGAAACATCTATAAAATATTTTCTTTTAATATTAATATATTTTGAAAAACCTCATGGTTCAGTTATTTTTTAAATGGAAATGAAATTATCTTTCCTTTTTAAATGTATTTTTTACCCATTTTGTAAATAATCACCTAAGTGGATCATTTTTATCTTTATCATGATTTTTTATATGTTGGAACTCAATATTAAAGAAGTATGTGTCTTTTTAAAATATGAACATCCAAAATAATTTTATTCATTATTATCTTAAGAATCCTTATGATATATTCTTCTATTATTCCCTGAGGAAATATTATGATAGCCACTTCTTTGTCAAGGATTTGATCAAGATTTAATACATGCAGGTTTGTTTTCCTGTCATGGAAAAAAATATACATGTATATGTTATAAATATGAAGGGTTATCCTTTATAATAGCCGAATTAATTATGTAATTTTCCATCTCATGGGATAAAATAAAATGGATTTTTGAGTGAACCCAATCTACTCTAGGACTCTCTTCACTTTGTTTGTGGGAATTTAGAGCAAACCAAATCCACTATGGTACTCTGTACACTATGTTTATGGGAATGGTGAGTGAATCCAACCCACCTTGTTAATATTTACACAATGTTTATAGGAATGGGAAGTAAACCTCATCAACTATGGGACTCTATTCATTATGATATATTGGTCTTGGTGATGTGATTTGACTTATTCTTATGTTGTCATGTTCTATGATATTGACACATATTAATGATTCCATGAACTCATGATATCATTCTCTTATTCTATATTTCCATGCTTATCACACACGCTTTTGAAATGGTATTTTTTTTTACATTTTAGAGTACATGTTGCGCTATCATTACTTATGGAAAAATCTCATCGTTTCATGTTCTTTTTAATAGGATATTTATTACTTAATAATGTTTTCTCATATGATTATGATCTAACCCTTGATGAAATTTAGATAATATTTCCCTTACTGAGTTCTTAATATCACCCATTTCATATGTTTTCATTCCCCATATTATAAAGATGAGTATAACTTATGAGAAGTCTATAAGGGAGTCTAGTGTGTCTAAATTATGTATAAATAATCACAAATATTATAAAATAAGTTATTTATATATCTGATACTCATAGAAACCAAACCATCCATTCATGGGACTGTGTGCATATTGTGAGATGCAATTTTATTTGAAAGAAATGTTGTAAGATAAATATATGCTAATATTTTTTCAACTCACTTTATATCAAATACAGTGTTTAAAGAAAGTATTTTTTACATCAGACCAATGAGTGTGGGTTTTCAGCCTTTCAGTTTGAATCAAGCTAGGGTTTAATTACTTTTATGGTTATTATATTTTTGTGCGTGATTAGTTTCGTTATTTTTTTTGGATTAGATTAATTTAAATTTAGAGAAAATGATAGGGAAATTTTAAGGGATAAGTCTTGGAATAAGATAACATCCCAATGTTCTGGTAAAGTAAATATCATGTGGTTTCCTTGAAATTATATCCCTGTAAAGACACTAGAATGTGGATATGGTTTTAACACAAATTAACTTTGGGGAAATTTCTTTGAGAAATATTTTTTGAGAATTAAATCAACCTTCACTTTGTACATGATGAGTTGGCATAATACTGATCAACTAGATTTAGATTCATGAGGGATATTATTTGGTTAAAAAAATTCTTTTTATTAGCCATTACTAAGGATTTATTATGTTTTGTAATTAGTATAAGAATTTTTATAGAACTCAATATAAAGAAAACTTGATTAAAATAATAGTGATTTAGGTTGATGTGATAGAAAATATGATGGATAAAAAATATTAAGAAACTTTTAGGAGTAGTTTTCAATTTATTTATCTTACAATAGTTATATTTTTGTGTCTATTGTTCATCACTCACATTAAAATGTATTTATTTTAGTAAAAGTTGAATCCTGAAGTAAATTTTTTAAAATTGTTGCAATTAAAAATGAATTAATTATCCTAACAAGAAAAAAAATTTAATTATTACATTTATGGAGAACTAAACCAATTAAATATATTTTTTATATTTCTAATGTTCAAAATTCATATTGCATAATTATAAAATTAGAAAACCATATTTGGAATGGATAATTTTTCCATTTGGGAAAAAATAATAATATTAATATTTTCAAATATTAAGCTATGATAAATATTCTAAATATTTAAAATGAAATCCTCAATAAATATGTTACTTTTCATAAGGGAGAATTTAGATAAGGATTTAAAATTAAGTGGAAGATGAAGCCAATAAACCTCTTAAGTTAGTACACTAGTAAATAGGTTGATTAATGATCTTGAAGTAAAATTGGAGAGATTTTTGTCTCATGAATTTTATTGAAGATTTTACTCATTTGAATTATGTTAATTTAATGTTAATTAAATCAAAAGATTATATGTAATTTTAACATATTTAAATAAAGATATAGAATGAAATAAGGTATGTCACAAAAATATTTTAATCCAATAATGGATCGAAATACACTAACAAATAGTTTTAAATGTATATTTAGAATAATTGGATAATACATGAATATAATTATCTATAAACACCCCAAAAAATGGAGTTTCTTATAGGAAGAATCAAATCTTGGCGGAAAAGGGAAGAAAAATGTGTTTTAAGCATGAAACTCTAATATTTTTTAATGAAAATCCATAACCATGACTATATTTATTTTGAAATGGTGACTATGTCAATACAATTTTATTAATACACCAGATTATTTATGTTTTAGAACAATATAAATCATAAATAACTTTAATATATTAAAAATATAATTGTATATGAGGATGAAAGTCAATAATTTGGGAAAGTTCAATGAGATTCAAAACAATGGAATATTTCTTAAGGATACAACCAATGGAAGAAGTTATGGGTGCTATAAAAAGAATATAATGAAGTTTTTTAAAGTTTTTAATTTAATTATGTTAGAAAATAAATTCCTCGCAAACTTAATTTCCCCTTGATGATAATATTAAAGAATCCCTGGATGTTATCACAAGACTCTATGAAGATAGTTTTGATATACAAGCATATTTACTCACTCCTTAGGATGAGTTTTAAAATTAATTCAATGATTATGTCCCAAAGATAAGAGGTTATGAGTTCCAATTAATTAGAAAACTTGTTGATATGGATAAAATTCATGTAGATAATAGCATGGGGGTATAAACCCAAAGAATATATATAATTTATAACAACAATTTCTTACTTTCATAAGCTAAACAAAAAGAGTTTATATGTGTCCTCACAAGAGAAGTATTGGATTGTAGAAATAGAATAAGAGGTGATCCAAATTATGAATAATGAAACTTCAGAATTAATTTCACATCATTATGAAAAAATGTGATATAGATAAAATGGATATTTTTGGAATAATTTCAATGATAAAGGTAAAGTTGTAGAGAATAAATCCAATCCTATTTGGAAAGTATAATTCAAATTAAGGCCATTGATGCTGATAAGAATTTTTTTCTTGTTTTGAGGCTCCAAACATTTTTAATATTACTTGGGACTTTTGATAAACAAAACTACAATGTGTTAACAATGGTCATAATTCCTACATTCCTTAATAGTGAACTTAAGGAAGAGGTTGACATTGAAAAATAGATGAGTTTATGCTTAACATTGATGGTTATAAAGTGTTTAAGATAAATAAAGAACTTTATGAGCTTAAAAAAGTTCCCCAAGAATGATATTTTAAGTTACAAATAATTTGAGGAGATTGAAAATCTTGAATGGATGGTTGGATTCAAATATTTATGTCAAGAGAGATGTGACAAACTCAATTATCATGATTATGCATTTTGATGACATATTTTTTTATAGATATAAAAAGAATCATATGAGTATTATTCTACCTAATTGAGGATAATTTTGAAAATTTAATGATTTGTGAGATGAGATTATTTTTAAGGCTGAAAGTTATAAATATATTAGATTTTATCTATCTCTTACAAGATAAGTATTCTCACTAGTTACAAAAATGTTTTTAATAGACGAGTCAATATAGATTTACACTTCTATAGAATATGATAATAAGCTATCCTTGTGTGTATAGGAGGAGTGAGGATCAATATAAGCTCCCAAAGCTCATTGGTAGACTAATATATTTAAAAAAACCAATACTGGATATTTTTAGTATAATTACATATTATGCATGATTCCAAATCATCATAAAGGAGTATCATTTCATGGTAGAAAATTATATCTTGTTCTACATCAAAGGAAATATTTTTTATGGTATGTGGTATGATAAAAATAAATCATTACATCATTTAAGATATACCGATGAAAATTGGGTAAAAGATGTTGGGGATCGAATATGTGCCTTAGGAGGTGGGATCATTATCAGTGGAAAATGATAGATAAAGGAAGGGGAATAAAGTATTGAGCACTGTAAGTAGAGGAATAAATAAAATCTAAATGATAAATTCTTGAAATAGTTCATAAGACTTTACAAGAAGATAAAAGATCTTAAGAAAGTGGAATGAATAAACTTATCATAGTGATACAGAAGGTTACTACTTTCTTATGTAATTTCTAGGAAGATAATATGTAGGTGTTACAATCAAAGTGATACATTAGGTTTATATATTTGGAATAATTTTAGGTTTTTTGAATTATTTTATAGAAGTTACTTAAGATGATTCTATACTGACCATTTAATGTGACAATCATCATGACTATTTTTAAATAGTTCATGATTCATGATGAGTGACACATAAAAAATTTAGATGGAGGAACTGGAGAGGTGACTCTCGTCACCACTCGATGTCTCACGTGCCCTAAACCCTCATACCGTAAATCCGCACTCCTTCGCTGTACCTCAACATGCCATTCGGTCGTCTCCGTATACCTCAACAGCAAGGACAAAAGGTTATATTGAAGAACTGAGAAAGTTATCTGGATTCTCAGAGAGCTCTTTTTTCCCATTGGAGAACCACTCCCCCACTTGAATCATCCGAAAAGGGTTTACAGCTAATGTATAAGCTTTTGAAGATGTGATTGCAGCTCGGATCTACCACTACAAACATTCTTTTATAGCTTGGATTTCACTTTTGAAAGGTACAAAACCCTAGAAAATAACAGATCTTGTTTCATGTTTATCTTCAATTTGTGGTTTTTCTGATTTCAAATTCATATCCATTGGTCGGGGTAATTTCAACATAATTTTACCTTCTACAAATCTCAAAGTACATGCGTGAAGCATAGGTTCTATTAAACTCAAGCCTGGAACTTTGCAGATTTACGATTGGAAATTGATCTTTTCCTTGAATGACTTCAAAGATACTTATACTCAGGTATAGATAAAAATACATTGACTGAATTGGGTATTATGGAATACTGAGATCCTCTTTGACATCGCTTCTTTGATTGGCATCCCAATTAGAATGGATTATGCAACTGAGAAGGCTAGTTATGGTAATTATGCGTGGGTATTGGAGGAAATTGATTTAAGTGTTATGCTGATTAATAGATTCATTTTATCTACATCGAATGATGAAATTTTCTTAAGAATTGAATATGAGTGAATGCCATCATTCTGTAAAGCTTGTAAAATTATTGGACACTTAGATTCACAATGTAGAAGTGAAGGGCTGTGTTCTAACTACCAAAATAAAGGACATGATGCGCTGCACTGTTGAAGGAAGTAGAATCAAGATTATATTCTGAAGTCTATTGATGAGACTTTGGTGGCCAATTGACATACTGAAAAGATGAATGATAATGAACCTATTTAAAATAACTAAAGGATTAATTTTGAAGATCCTTTACCAAGGGACGGTTCCACTCCACTAGTGGATAGAACAAGTAGGGTCAGTTGGGCTTATATTATTGATGGAAGTAACCAAAAATGAAGGAGTCATATCTTTTAAGGATGCACTGGTCAGAAGAATGGATTGTGGAAGAAATGAATCTGACTCAGAAGATAGCCATGTAGAAAGGGAACTCTCAATACACGAAGCTAGGAATGATAGGGATAGACATGATATGCATGCTCTAAAATTTAGGAAAGCTAAGTCAGTGATAGTTTCTGCGACTTCTGATAAGTTTAAGAGCAAAGGTCAAGCTATAAATGATGATAAAAATAGAGAGAAATGAAAGAATGAGGCCACTTTTGAATCCTCTCCACTCCATGTTTCAGGTGTACAAACTAATTCTTTGGATAGTGTAGTATCCCCAGATACCAGCAGCAAAAAAAGGGTGCACACAGCTCTAGTATACAAGAGTAGGAGAGAACTTAAAACTACTAGCAGAAGGATGGAGTGAAACCCATGCAGGAAATCACAACTACTCCTAAGAAGGTAATAAGTAATTTCAACGTTTCAAACCCATTTGAGTTCATTTCTACCAATACTAGTTATGTGGAGTCACCCCCCTTTGTGACTACTTCCAATGTTGTGGACTCACCTTCTATTGATGAAAGTGGTGAATGGATGCATGCAAAGTCTGGAAGTAGGGGCCAACACTCCCACGATAAAGGTGGGAGCCTTCCTTACCACATCATGAGTATAGTTTCTCAAACAACTTAATATTTCCCTATTGCGTTTCCTATTTTTTTTCTTTTCTTCTTTGTTCCTCCTATGGATTCTTCTTTTTGGTTTCAATGAAGAGGCCAATAAGCCTCAATTTTCTAAAAAAATGATTCATGATGAGTATGGAAGATGGATTTTTTCCATGAAAGATGGAGAAGTATCTTAATGTTTTGATTCTAAAACATGAAAAAAAACATAGGGTATAAAGAGTTTAAGATGTGAATCTAGAGATTAAATCAATAGATTCCAAGGATTCTCTTAGAGCAACACATACTAGAAAGAAATTCCAAATTCTGAAGTAGAGATTAAATTGGATAATGTGGATGACATGAAGTAGGAGAATTTACTAATACTTCTTACTTTAGTTGATATAAATCTTAATGTGTTTGAGTATTGGATGTTTTATTGACTAATTTAGATGTTGAATAAGTTCATGAGTAGAATATAAGTATCTAAAATTCAGATGATCAAAAGTTAATAAAAACAGAATTATTTATAAGTTAAATGATTAAAATATGGGTAAAATATAACTATCCATAATTTTGAATATCATAATATGTTACTGAGGAATAAGTCTTCACAATCCATATTTATGAAATAATAACATTTATTTGAGTTTGAAAGGGTAACCAAGATGATAATTTTACTAAATTGAGAATATTGGATTTTAAAGAAAATTAAACTCGAAGAAGTTCATATATCCATATGTAGAGAATCTTAGAAGTGGGATTGTAGATTTTTAAAGTTATTCTGGAAAAAATGGAAGGATTCTAATACCAATGTACCTAGATTCATATGTGAGTCATGCTGTGTGGAACTCATGCTGGGTGAACACAATAATATACATGAATATAATGCGGTGTGTTTTCTAGAATCACAATGGGATTAGTGGAGGGTCAGGTACATATATAAATTTTTATCAATCCAATAACTAGGTATTTAATTGAGAATTGAGAAGATGAATACATGATGAAATCTATATGAAAAAACAATTTGATATAGAGTAGTATGATTTTTCGACCCATGAGTTCCAAATATGATTTGGGTTGAAGATTTTGAGGGTATAGAGATTCAAGTTCCAAATCATTAGTGTGTGAATTATAGATTTTACGTGTAAAGATGCAGAATTTCCATGAAACTTTTTTAAATAAATGGTAATTTTATGAGTTCGCGAAAATTGACGATGCATGATTCCAAGGCCCGGTGTGCCCATAATCAATTTCTGAAGTTTTGTTCAGGTACGTTCAGTAAATGTAGAAGCGGGTTTTTTATAACTTTTGAATCGGTGCTCAGAATTGAAATCTGAGGGCACCATTGAACTCATCGCGCCAGTATTCACTTAAGGAGACTTTCACCTCGACGACAGTGGGTCGAGAATAAAAGATAGATTTTAGTTTTTTTCTTGGAAAATAATGAAATAAAATGAACTCCACTTTATTTTATTTTTTGAGCCACCATGTGGAAGTTGGAGGTGGGGTTCACCAGAACTAAACCTCCTTGTGGGAGTTGAAGTGTGGGGACCGCCCGACCATAACCTCCCATGAGAGGTTATGGTGGTGGGGCCCACCCAAACCTAACCTCCCACGAGAGGTTACAGTGGTGGGGACCGCCCGAGACTAAACCACCATTTTTAATTGTGTCAAATCTCTCAACTCCCCTCATTAATGAGGGAGAGTCTCATTACCCCCATCTATTAATGGTGTCAACCCTTCCTCTCTTTTAATTGTGCCAACCTCATGAATTAAGTAAGTGGATCCAACTTAATTAATTCACCCAATTTGAATTCTTATGCCAATGAATTAATAGATTTTATAATATATTATTCTTGGATACCTATTCTTGTATAGGTAATGGAGGAAAAATATTTTGAGAGAAAAGCTCTCACCAACGAAGAATGAAGAACACGTTCTACCAACAGAGAATGCTGACAATGAGCATCTTCGACTTATTCCTCAGAAGCACCTTACGGATGCAACTGACGTGGAACATCTTTGATGACCGACCCTACCTCCTCACCGTCGTCAATGAACCAATGCATGAGCTCAGGATTGGAAGTGTGTGGCGGATACAACGAACGATGACAACTCCGTCTTCTTCCCCGTGACTCCGTCACCGAACAAAGAACAAAGGTAGGGTTTTTTTTGTGATTGATTTTATTCCCTTGTTTGTTTCCTTCCAAAACAGAGAATGCGGACCAAATTATTATCAAGTTGATCTGTAGAAGTTTTTCCTTGCAGGTTGGGAATATTTTGTTAATGAGGGATTATTGGGAATTGATGTTTTTAAGATATCTTCCATGTTCCTTCTATGTTTATGTTCTCGATGAACCGATTGCTACCACCCAAAACGCATAGGGTGTGGGCCAAACTAACATGGCATGACACCCCTCCACCGTTCTCCTTTGCGATGTTTTTTGGCATGGTGATGAGGTGACGAGACGACGAAGGAGATGAAGGCAACTTGCGCCGCCTCTGTGATGATCCCTTGCCCTGGTCTGAACCGCGCCGCCCCGGCCGCGCCACCCACCGGCCGAACCCACCCGAGCCATGCCACAACCCAGCCGAGCCATGCTCCGGCCGTACCACACCCCGGCTCCCAGCAGCCGCGCCTCCTATGCCTCCGACGCCCCTCACAGCACCCTCCCGAGCCCCGTCTGAGTCGGCCTTTGCGCGCCCCGCAGCTCCGCCATCCACGCACCCCGCACACCCCGTGCGCCCCACATCGCCACTGGCCTGACCGGTTGCCAGCCTTTTCACACCCCGTGCGCCTCGTAGATCCTCCTTCCGCACACCCCGTGGTGCCCCGCGCCGTGCCGCAACGACCTGGCCCCTCGTGGTGCCCTCTGGGCTGAGCCACACCCTCGCGGTTCCCTACGAGCTGAACCGCCCACACAACACCCTCTGGCCTGAACTGCCCTCACGTTGATCCACGGCCGGTCCGCACCATCGTGACCAGTCCGCGCTGTCGCAACCCTCAGCGACCCCTTGCAGCCGGTTGGGAGGGGCCCAGTGGGCCAGACCGAACCTAATGGGCTGGCCCGTGTAACAGATCATGCTAGACCCAACGGGTCAGGCATAGTCGACCCTAACCAGGTCGGCCCATGTTGGGTCGGGCCGGGTCAGACCGGACCCGGGTCCACTACGACCCTTTACCTTCTTTGGCCATATCTTTGGCACCGGGAATCCATTTGAAGAACCGTCAGTGGACCCAATAATCTTGGAGAATGATGGTCCATTTGAGTATACCACACTAGAGTTTGGGGTATAGTTGAGATACGGTCCGGTTTGATCGTGCACGAATCCAACCGGGCCACCGGGACTAAAAGGCTAATAGCACACAGACCGGGCGTCCGATTGACATGCCGTCTGTTGCGTTGAGAACTCTATGATGTGGAATACCTTTGAGATACTTCTTCATGGGACTTCTTGACAGTTGGAGTATCTACCAGTAGCTCATGGAGTGGATCCTCCCATAGATGAGCGAATAGAGTGAAGAGACCTTGTATCTGGATGAGACTTGACGACTACTGACCTATTGAATCAGAGTGACTTGACTAGCCCAGTGGGGAGTGCCTTGTTGTGGCGGCAGAACCATGATGGAGGAGAGTTTGGTTGTGGTGGTAGACCCACTGTAATCGACAGGAGGAGTACCTTTGCAGGCTATTAGGGGGAGCGCCTGGTTGTGGTGGTAGACCCATAATGGGGACCTCCTCTGTGTGATGTGGCAGACCCAAGGTACTCGAAAGGAGGAGTAACTCAACAGTCCAAGGTTAGTGGGAAGCGCCTTGGTGTCATGGCAGGTCCACTATAATCGATAGAGGAGGAGTCCTCCAGCATCTATGGTTTCGATAATGTGAATAAAATTCCTGGTTGAGCTGAGTTAGTAACTTTTTTGTTTTCCTCATGATTGAGATGGATTACTTGATAACTTAGGTATATGTATGGGCATATATCTAATTGGGGTTATCTGTTGATTTCATACTTTTTGGTTTATATTTTCTAGTTTTTTTGAGACCATGAGGGTCTCAGGATCCCTATTAAGTATCGTTATACTCACCTCTGCACGGTCTATGCCCACACCTCATTGTATTGGATGCAGACGACAGAAAGCACTGACTGAGGCTGAGAGCACTAGGACTGGACACTACCCGGAGGTGGACCATACGGCATGATGGTACACGAAGGAGACAGACATACCTAGAGTGCTGAGGAGGCGATCTGTACCTAACCTTCAGGTAGGAACCTCGGAGGATGACCCAACATCAATTTTTCATTTCATTATTTGTAATTTTAGTTTTTTTAATTTACAGTTGGGTTTGGATTTCTGGCCCCTTTTACTTTCATCACACTTATGTTATACAGTTTTACTTAGTGTTTTGTTTCCAGATTGTGCTCTGTTGTGTGTGTTTACAGGTTATAAAGGAAATTCCTTCCCAGTTTTAGGGAATTACGCCTTTGGTGCTAGTCGCCAGCCCCTGGCCTATGGAAGACGGGCCTATGGTAGTCACGACATGAGCCCCGTGGGACGAGTAGTGAAAAATTGGCATCAGAGGTGTCAGTTCTAACACAGAACATATGAATTTGATCTTTCTTTTTTATGAAGAAATAGTGTTAAGATTAGTGGGTGTGGTTCTCAGTTCAGGGAGTCGAGTGTTGGTGTGGAGGCCGATGTATCCATTCACCAAGACCCTGACTTCTGATTTCTGACTTAGTGCATGGAAACACTGATTTTGTGTGTGTTTTCAAAAGTTTTCATTAAGTCAGCTCAACCAGGTCAGTTCACTAGGTATAATAGTTTTACCATGTTTCATCTGTTTCTTTCAGGATGCCTCCCCATAGGAGACCAGCTGGAGTCACAAGAGTTTTACGCATAGATAGCCCACCGAGCGACGAGGCCTCGGTGCAGTGCCCTTTTCTAGCGGAGGCACTAGCGGTACCACTCCCCATTGGGCCACCGATGCCACCAGCCCCAAAAACGGATGGTGCATGATGATTGAGCATGTTGCAAGAGTTCCAGCGCCAGAGGGAACCTTGGTTTAGGGAAGAGACAGACCCACAGGTGGCTGAGGATTGGTTGGAGGCTGTGGTTAGAGTTTTTCGACTGGTAGGGACACCGAACGATTTCATGGTGATTCTTGGTGCAAGCCTTCTACAGGAAGTAGTAAGCAGATGGTGGAGCCTGATGCTCCAAGTTCATGATGAGATGACGCTAATCTAGGTAGACTTCAAGAGTCTGTTTTGGGTAGAGTTTGTTCCAGTGACTCTCCGCAAAGTGCGCATACAAGAGCTACTTCATCTGCAGTAGGGCAGCATGAGTGTAGCTCAGTACTCAGCAAGGTTCACTGACCTCTCACGCTACTCCACCGATATGGTGCGAGACCCATTATTCAGGGCCCAGACCTATGATTAGTTGCTCATACGGGAGATCAGAGCTCCAATGATCTCACTTAGCATCCCTACGTAGGTGGGGGTGCTAGAGAGAGCCCTCCCGGTGGAGAGTTATCTTGTTGAGCAATCTCCAGCAGCGAGATCCACCACCAGTCGACACATACTAGAGTCTTATTTAGCTGGTAGAAGAAATATTTCTTAGAGGTCCAAGAGGACTAGACCTATAAATGGATGATCAGATGACTTAGGATCGGTTGTGCGAGGCACCCGGAGTAGAGGCATACATGCTAGGAGCCAGCAGTGTTTCATATGCGGCGGGCAGGGTCATATGGCTCGTGAATATCCGACCCTCCATTTGGATGATCAGTAGATGGTCGAAGGACCACTGAAGCAGATACAAAGATTCAATCAAGGCGGTTCGTAGGGAGCATGTAGACATGGTAGAGGAGCTGGTCGTGCAGCTTACGGTGGACCACGTTTTGAGGTGTTACCACCACCACCACCAGGAGGTCCATCCCGATCGTAGGGAGCACGTGGACATGGGAGAGCTCAGATCTAGGCAGATGAGGACTACAATCATGGTTCTCCAGAGATGATACAAGGTACAATCTATGTCTATTACACCTTAGCTGCAGTTCTTATAGACATAGGTGTCAGTCACTCTTTCATTGCCACTGCCCTCGTTTAGAGATCAGAGATTCCAACGGAGCTGTTGGCTTGATCCTTATGGCTAGAGAATCTTATGGGAGAATACTCAATGATTACACACTGGTGCCGGTAGTTTGAGATTACTCTAGGAGGCGAGAGCTTCAGCTGGGATCTCATAGTAATAGCATCAAGGCCTTATGACATCATATTGGGTATGGATTGGTTATCTACAGTCCATGCTCATATTGAATGTATTAGGTGCAAAGTGCGGTGTTTCCACATAGATGGGACCAGGTTTACCTTCACCAATGAGAAGGGAGACTTTTCAGCACAGGATAGACTTACCCGGAAGAGGGTGCAGTTGATCACTCATCAGTTGGCTAGCCTTACCCTTGGAGCAGTTGATGTGGAGAGTTCGAGCTATCCTGTAGTGGTGGACCAGTACACATATGTTTTCCCTGATGATGTCCCAGGTCTTCCTCCTTGTAGATAGGTTGAATTTTACATTGATTTGTACCCCGAGATGACACCGATATCTACTCCAGCATATCGAATGACTCTCGCAGAGCTTCGCGAGTTGCAGGTAAAACTAGAGGACTTACAGGGGAAGGGATTCATCCAGCCTAATGTTTCTCCCTGGGCAACCCTGATTCTGTTCACCAAGAAGGAGAATGGGAGCTTGAGTCTTTGTGTTGAATATCGGCACTTGAACCAGGTGACCATGAAGAACAAGTACCCACTCCCTAGGATTGACGACCTCTTTGATCAGCTGAAGGGAGCACGCTGGTTCTCGAAGATAGACCTCAGATCAAGATATCACCTACTCAGAGTTTCAGATGAGGATGTGCAGAAGACGACCTTCATATGTTGGTACGACCACTATGAGTTCTTGGTTATACTATTTGGCAAAATGAACCCTCCAGCAGTGTTTATGGGACTCATGAATAGTATCTTTCAGCCATACCTCGGTCGCTTTGTCGTAGTCTTCATCAACGACATTCTGATATACTCGACTACTGAGGAGGAGCATGCCTATCATTTTTAGGTAGTACTAGACACACTCTGAGAGCATTAGATTTATGGTAAGCTCTTGAAGTTCCAGTTCTAGATCTGAGAGATTCACTTTTTGGGGCATGTCATCTCGGAGGCTGGAGTTGTAGTGGATCCAGTGAAGATTGAGGCGGTAATTGCTTGGTAGCCACCCAGGAGTGTGACGGAAGTACGAAGTTTCCTGGGTTTGGCTGGATATTACCAGAGATTTGTGTCAGATTTCTCCAGAGTTGCAGAACCACTATCAGCCTTAACGAAGAAGGGGCAACCCTTTTTGTTGTCGGAGAGATGCCAACAGAGCTTTCAGGAGCTGAGGCATAGGCTGACTAATGCCCCCATCTTGAGGCTTCCAGAGGAAGGCATTGGGTATGTAGTCTACTGCAATGCATCAGGGACCAGACTCAAATATGTTTTGATGCAGGGGTGAGAAATGATTGCATATGGTTCTTTTCAGCTGAGATAACATGAGAAGAACTATTCTACATATTACATGGAGTTAGGAGTAGTGCTCTTCGCCTTTAATATGTGGTGTCACTATCTGATGGAAGGACATTTTTTCATGTACTTTGATCACAATAGTCCCAGGTATATATTCTTCCAGAAGGACCTAAACCTGAGACAACAGCGTTGACTTGAGTTCCTCTAGGACTATGAATTTGAAATAGTCTATACTCTTGGAAAGGGAAAAATTGTTACAGATGCACTTAGCAGGAGATATGCTATACAACTGCTAGGCGAGGCGATAGATCAGCTGGCTGCTTTACAGATATCCTTTGTGGATAGAGATGGAGCAACCTTCCTCCAGTTTCTTACAGTAACTCTCCCACTTCTTCAGCGAGTCAGGGAGGCAGAGCATGGGGACACTAACTGCGAGACACGATGTGCTCAGATATCCACAAGGCAGGAACCTGATGGATTTTCTGAAGTTGGGGAGCACGTCATCCTCTTCAGAGGACATACCATGGTACTGGTGTCACTTCAGGAGGAAGTGTTGAGGAAGTTCCACACATCCTCTCTAGCGGTACATCTAGGAGTGGAGAAGATGTACCAGGATCTTCGAAGATTGCACTGGTGGCTAAAAATGAAGAAAGTAGTTGCAGAGTTTGTCTCTCAGTGCCTCACTTGTCAGCTAGTGAAGGCGGAGCATCAGGTACCAACAGGCATGGTTCATCCTTTAGAGGTCCCAGAGTGGAAGTGTGACGGGATATCCATGGGATTTGTGACAGGACTTCCACATACATCCAGAGGACATGACTCGATTTGGGTGATCGTCGACCGAATCACCAAGTTGACCCACTTCCTACCGATCAGAGAGCAGGGTTTAGTAGAAAGCTTGGGACGCCTATATGTGCAGAAGATTGTGCGACTACATGGAGTGGCTTCTACGATTGTCTCCGATCGTGATAAACACTTTACTTCCCGACTATGGAAGGGGTTGTAGGAAGCTTTCTGGATGCAGCTTCATTTGAGCACTGCCTTCCATCCTCAGACGGATGGCCAAACTAAGTGGACTATTCAGACCCTCAAGAACATGCTCCGTGCTTGTGTCCTCGACTTAGGTCGCGGATGGGAGGATCACTTAACTTTGGTGGAGTTTGCATATAAAAACTGGTATCACTCTACCATAGGGATGACACCTTTTGAGTCGTTGTACGGGCAACCTTGCAGATCACCTTTGTGCTGGACTTACCCAGGGGAGTCAACACTAGTGGGACCAGAGATGGTATAGGCTACCATGGAGAAGGTATAGATCATCCAGGAGTGGATGAAGACTACACAGAGCAGAAAGAATTCATATGATAACAGGAGATGGAGACCCCTCGAGTTCGAGGATGGTGACCACGTCTTTCTATGGGTCTCACCTTGATGAGGTCTATGAAGATTTGGTCGAGGCGACAAGTTATCTCTGAGTATCATCGGACCTATTCAGGTCCTTAGCAGAGTTAGTGAGGTGGATTACCACTTAGCTCTTCCACCTCAGTTCCATTAGGTGCATGACATCTTCCACGTATCCCTGATGAGGAGATACGTGCACGACCCTTCCCACATCATCGACCACAGCGAGTTGGACGTCGACAATGGGGATACTTTTACGGAGGTTCTAGTAGAGATTGAGGATCGATAGGAGCGGGTCCTTAATGGATGGTCGATACCTCTAGTGTGCATTCGATGGTAGCACAGGAACCTCCTGGAGAGCACATGGGAGTGAGAAGCTAGGATGCGTGCTCAGTACCCCCACTTGTTCCCTTAGTTTGAGTTGTGTCTTACAGAGATGTAGGTGTTAAGAATGTAAAGACCCGGAATTTCCTTGTATTTGTTTTTAAATAAATGGGAATTTTACTAGTCCATGAAAATTGACGGTGCATGATTCCGAGGCCTGGTTTGGGCGGAATCAATTTCTATTATTTTGTTCGGGTATGTTCATTAAATGTACGAGTGAGTTTTTTATAACTTTTGAACTAGTGCTCAGAATTGAAATCTGAGGGCACCGTTGAACTCACAGTGCTGGTATTATCTTGAGGATACTTTCACCTCGACGACAGTGGGTCGAGAATAAAAGATAGTTTATGGGTTTTTCATGGAAAATAAAAAAATTACAATAATTTATTTTATTTTTGAGCCACCATGTGGAAGTTGGAGGTGGGGTCCACTAGAAGTAAACCTTCTTGTGGGATTTGAAGTGTGGGGAAAACACAACCATAACCTCCCATGAGAGTTTATGGTGGTGCGGCCCACCCAAACCTAACCTTCCACGAGATATTATGGTGGTGGGGACCACCTGGGACTAAACCCCCATTTTAAATTGTGGAAAACCTCTCAACTCCCCTCATTAATGAGGGAGAGTCTCTCCACCCCCTCCTTTAATGGTGTCAACCCTTCCTCTCTTTTAATTGTGTTAACCTCATGAATTAATTAAGTGGAGCCAACTTAATTAATTCACCCAATTTGAATTCTTATGCCAACAACATAATATATTTTATAATCTATTATTCTTTGATACCTATTATTTTGTTGGTAAAGGAGGAAGGATCTTTTGAGAGAAAAGCTCAAGCCAATGAAGAACGAAGAACATGTTCTTTCAACGAAGAGCGCCGGCAACGAGCGTCTCTGACTTCTTCCTCAGAAGCACCTTGCAGAAGCAACTGACATGGGACATCTTCGAAGACTGACCCTCCATCCTCATCGTCATCAACAAACCGACGCAAGAGCTTGAGATTGAAAGTGTGCGGCAGATGCGATGAATGACGACAACTCTGTCTTCTTCCCCATGACTCTGTCTGCGAACAACGAACAAAGGTAGGGGATTTTTTTGTGATTGATTTTGTTCCCTTGTTTCTTCCCTTCCAAAACAAATAACGTGGACCAAGTTTTTATCAAGTAGATCCATAGATGTTTTTCATTGCGGGTTGGGAATATTTTGTTAGTGAGGGATTATTGGGAATTGATTTTTTTAAGATATCTTCCATGTTCGTTCTATATTTATGTTCTTGATGAACCGATCGATGGGACCGTAAATGTAGAGGGTGCGAGATAAACTAACATGGCCTGACCCCCCTCCACCATTCTCCTTTATGATGTTTTTTGGCCTGGAAACGAGGCGATGAGATGACGAAGGCGATGAAGGCAACTTGCGCCGCCCCCACAAAGCTTTGTCGCCCCAGGCTGAACCGCACTGCCCCGGACGTCCTGCCCGCCGGCCGCGCCACCCGCCAACCGAACCGGCTTGAGCCGCACCGCACCCTGGCTGAGCCACGCTCTGCCTGCATCACGCCCCGACTCCCGGCCACCACGCCTCCCACACCTCCCGCGCCCCTTACGGCGCCCTCCCGAGCCCCAGCCAAGCCAACCTCCGCGCACGACCCTTGCGCACCGTGACTCCCCTGTCAACGCACACCATGTGTCCCCGCGCACCCCACGTCATCGCTGGCCAAACCAGCCACCACCCTCCGCGCGTCCTGCGGCTCCTCCATCTTCATGCCCCGCGGTACCCCGGCCGACCCGGCCTCCTGGCCCCGGGCCGAGCCGCCCCAAGCCGGCCCCTCACGGCACCCTCTGGGCTGAGTTGTGCCCTTGTGGTTCCCTTTGAGCCGAGTCGCCCATGCGGAACCCTCTAGGCCGAAACGCCGTTGTGCCCACCTGCGGCCGTTCCACGCCCTCGCGACAGGTCCGCACTCTCGCGGCCCTCCGCGACCCCTCCCTATCGGCTGTGCTGGGACCAACAGGCCAGGCCGAACCTAACTGGCTATCCCACCTAATGGGATGGGCCAGACCCAACTGGTTAGGCTGGGTCCACTCGGACCGGGTCGACCCATGATGGTTCGAGCAGGGTCAGACCGGACCCGGGCCCTCTATGACCCTTTACCTTCTTTGGCAATATCTTTGGCACCGAGCATCCGTTTGACGAACCGTCAGTAGACCTAGTAATCTTGAAGCATGATGGTCCCTTTGAGTATACACAACTTGATTTTGGGGTATAGTCGAGATACAGTTAGGTTGGATTGTGCACGAATCCGACTGGGCCCCTGGGACTAAAATGCTAATAACTCACAGACCGGGCGTCCGATTGACGCGTCATCTGTTGCGTTGAGACCTCTATGACGTGGCGGACTTTTGAGACACTTCTTTGTGGGAATTAATGATAGTTTGAGTATGGAATTGTAGCTCATGGAGCAGATCCTCTCAGAGATGAGCAGACAGAGTGCAGAGACCTTTTAGCTGGCTGAGACTTAACGACTGCTGACCGATTGACTCAGAGTGACTCAACTATCCTAGTGGAGAGCATCTGGTTGTAGAGGAAAATCCATGGTGGGGGAGAGCCTGGTTGTGGCAGAAGACCCATGGTACTCAATAGGAGGAGTACCTCTGCATGCTATTAGTGGGAGCGCATGGTTGCGGCTGCAGACCCACGGTGGGGAGCGTCTCTGTGTGACGCGACAGACCCACGGGACTCGACAGGAGGAGTACCTCAGCAGTCCAAGGTTAGTGGTAAGTGCCTTGGTGTAGTGGCATACCCACTTTACTCAATATAAGTGGAGTTCTAAAGCATCTAATGTTTTGATAATGTGAATAAAAATTGTGGTTGAGCTGAGTCAGTAACTTTTGTGTTTTCCTCATGATTGAGATGGATTACTTGATAACTTAGGTATATGTATGGGAATATACCTAAGTGGGGTTATCTGTTGATTTAATACTTTTTGGTTTATCCTTGTTGTTTTTTGTGAGACCTTGAGGGTCTCGGGGTCCCTATTGAGTATCGTTATACTCACCCTTGCATGGGTTATACCCGCACCCCGTTGTGTTGGATGCAGATGACGGAAAACGCTGACTGAGGCTAAGAGCACCAGGACCGGAAATTAACCAGAGGTGGACCATACGATGTGACGGTACTGGGAGGAGACAGATAGAACTGGAGTGCTGAGGAGGCAATCTGTACCTACCCTTCAGATAGTACCCTTAGAGGATGATCTAACGTCAATTTTTCTTTTCCTCAGTTGTACATTCAGTTTCTTTTACTTTACAGTTGGGCTTGTATTTCTAGACCCTTTTACTTTCAGCACATTTTTGTTATATAGTTTTACTTAGTGTTTTGATTCCATCTTGTGCTCTGTTGTGTTTGTTTACATGTTATAAAGGCAATGCCTTCCCAATTTTAGGGAATTACACTTTTGGTGCTAGTCACCAGCCCCTGGCCTATGGAAGGCGGGCTTGGGGTAGTCACAACATAGGCCCCTGGGGATGGGACGTGACATTATCGAACTGTAAATTGCCATATAAGACCAATATTTGAAATTAACCAGCCTAATTTTCAAATGTTGATGTTATTGAAGAATTTTGGGGTATAATAATTAAGAAACAAGAAGATAGTGAGTCTAACCTATTTGTTCCAAATCATCTACTGGGTTTAGTAAGTTCAAATTGTTGATTCAGTAGTTACATATTCTAAATATTCCTTAATACATGGAGGTTGAAAAATTGAAGAAACTTATATAACATGAATTTAATCATTGTGAATATTTTGGAAACATAAATGATGTTCTTGTAATTTAATTTTTTCATTTAGTGGTAGTTGAAGACCTACTATTGAGGAATAATTTCTTATAATTGGTATAGTTATATATAGGAGCCGAAGATTTATATTATTCATGAGTTTTAGGATGATCATAGAATACTAAAGAGATCTATTATACGTATTTCTATACCAATTAGAATACTAAATCGATTAAAAGAGATATATACTATCATGAAAAATCATTGGCACAAGGATGATACCTTCTCACAACTAGTATAGGTGTTGAGTATAATATGATACCTAATAACCCAATTGTAAACACTTTTCTACAAAAGTAATACAATATTTTTCTAATACTAAATTGAGACACAATAAGGATTATATTTTCAGCTAGAGGATCAAAACTATAAAAATCATTCATGTTGTTGTATCTTATTTATTTAATACTTCAAACATGGCAGAGTTTGTTGGGAATTCATAAATATATTTGTACAACTTAACTAAGAAGGAGGTTTAAATGATGACTGGAGGAAAAAAAATTTAAAGTTGAAGTGAATTTGATAAAATCTGTATATAATCACTCACTCAAATGTGATTTCATAATCTACTAGGAACACATAACTTGCTATTCTATAAACTGCCATGACTGTCAAGACCCCTGAGGAGATGAACCATGAAAACTTAACAATACTTCTTTCTGTAAAAAGATGATAGGTTATATGACTACGTCATCCACTAAGCCATTATAAATAATTTTCACTTTATATATTGTATGGATGTTTTGAGTTTTACCAATGCATGTGTCTTAGTAATTTATGTACAAGAAGCCCCTTTTCCCCTAGCATTCATAATCACCCCACATGTTCTTACATGTGCAGTTATGGAAATGGCATGCAATGCTTCTGCATTCATCAATATCTATTGTCATGATGGACATATTTAAACGGGTTTGTAGAAAAAAACCAAAAAATGGAAAGAATAGAACATGTGAGGTCTATTTGTAAGCTATGAATAGTGAACTCAAAATAAACCATGTCATTATAGCTTCTGAATCAATGATAATTAGAAATGATATAAACTGAGCATGCTAAGAATATTTTTTCCCTTTTTATCTTCCTTCATGTATCCCCCATTGTTTAATGTGCATCGACCATGTCTGAAAGTTTCACTAGATTCATAACCATCCCCTTTATACAGAATACCGTTGATGAGGGGGAATTCATATACTCTTCACCTAAATGTGTTCTAGACAACATGACCAAACAGAACATTAATCATATGTCTCAATTTGGTCATCAATAGAAAAATATTCTATACCCAAAAATTAGTTATGTTTTATTTCAAATCACTCCAAAAACTATAGTTTTACTGAGGTATTTGTTAGCCTATAGATATGTACCCATAACATAAAGATGGATAATGTATTTTTTACTTTAAAAGTTTACTCATATTGAGAATAGGGGTGATGTTAACACACCGACCTTATTTCAAATAGATAGTATGTTTAGTAGTTTACTTAAATGTAGAGCATATAGCCTTATGTATAACAGTATCATCCAATTTTCCTAGATGAAAAACTAAACATTTAACACAAAATGTTACTATTTATGATGATTTTTTTACTATGGTACAACTACTTAGGATTAAGCAGTTGCATAAAAACCTAACCTCGATAAGGAACATTGTTGATGACCAAAGTTGGTAGGATGGAAATATCAATACGAGTTCCATTCCCAAGATAAATACCTGAAAAGATGATTCATAATATTGATATAAACAAGATGATCATGTGGGTATAGAGAACGTATGTGTATAGACCTAGAGATCCTTCTTGGTTTGGAGGAGATGATTATCGACATTTTATTTAGGGTCTCCCAAACATTTTTTCATCTTATCATTAGGGAGACTTGGTAGGACAAATTGTTAAAATATTACTGATAGAAAACAAACTCTAACCCAGTTAAGATGATCTTACCAAGTGATCATTTGGTCTCATGGAAACCCTATGCATGAAAATATGTCTCAAGTTATCAAACACTATATGTTTCTCGTCATACAAATACTATAGTAAAAGAAATAATGTCATGTTTAAAGGGAAAACATTAGTAATAAGCATTTGGTAAAGGGTCCGCATGGTGTTTTATGCATATAAAAGTAATCAATTCTAAAGCTTAAAATCCCAAAAAAAAATCAGAGATTTAAATTTTCATGATGAAATTATATACCTTATGATAATTGTCTCCATAGAACTTTTGTAGATGCAGAATGAGTTCCCATGTAGACATTTTAAAGAGCTTAAAACACTTAATAAAATATAATAGGGTGATGTGAAATAATATGGATTTGGTAAATATTAATTTTCTAATTCTTATACTCTCCTAGTATTATCTATAATGTGTAATAGTATACATAATTAATAATTCTATTTGTCTTAATAATATTTTGTGTTTAATAGTGAAATAGTAAGACCATTATTCTTATATAATCCATTGTGAAGAATCATTAAAATCAAATATTTTAGAAAAATAAAATCAATGTGGTAAGCTTTGAAATAAATTGTTGTTATTGTAGATAACCAAACAACAACATCAAGATGGAGTGAATTGAATATAAAATAAAACTCAATTTTTATCCCTCTTGATAAGAAATGTTTATTAGAGGAAATTATTTTTAATCAAATAGTAAATATTATATCATAAATAAAATTAAAAACGGGATATGTACTATAAAAAATAAAACTATTTGAACATAAAAACAGAATAGTTAAAAAAAATTAATATCAAAACTAAAAACTAATGCATGATCTGTATATCATTAAAAATATTCCACAAAGTGTATTTATTACCAAACATAACCGATCATGGATGAAATGAATTTCACTCTTAACCGATAGAAGATTTAATAACCAAGATCAATGCATCCAAGTACCAACTACGAACATCATTGGTCTTTCTCTAATTAGAAGATATCATGTTTAACATAAAAAACACTTTTGATAACCATGGTTATTGTAAATTAGATATATTTTCAGGATAATGTTATTTATACGTGATCTATAACATGACAACACTAGAAATCATCAATAAACTTTTAGAAGATGCAATTTCCTAGCCTTGAAAACACTTCGATCATGTTGGATCATAAAATACCCTTACAAAAGAAAAACTAAGTGCTTTTACAATGATACTTCACATAATGGAATCTATTTTGAAAACACTATAAATTTTAAACATACAATCTCAACCACACTAGTCACGAGATAATGTAGGCTTCAATAAAATTTAAAACTATGCTTCATCGGAATTATATTTTATAATAACTCATAATCCTCAATGTCATAGTTTAATTTATAAATGAACAATTAACAAGATCCAACAGTAATATTTTTATAAATTCATGTTTAGATGATACATCATTAAAAGGAGAAATCATAACTATATAATTCACTATGATAAATTTAGTGAAACATATCTAATACATCTATATACTCACATTTGAAGTAGTTATTACTTTTTATGAAATAAATTTAGCTCATTTTCATGATTATCTAGAAAATAGATAAATATTATAGTTCAATAACACATGGAATAGGAAATTATACTCTTCACAAAAGGAACTCAAAAACAAACATCGAGTTAATATAAATAAAATTAAAGTGTACTTTGTTTTTACAAACAATTTATATAGAAGGATTTGAAACTCACTGTTAAACAAGTCCGAAATCACACAAACACCCAATCGGAGGAGAATGCTAGAAGAATATGAGTTGCACCTTGATGAATCGATACAAACCTCGACCTAGTGTGAATTCACCTCGATAAACATGAGATTTATGATGGGATGCACATCAACAAATTAGATCAGGGGATAATGAAACAATATGAAATGATACAAATTGAATCAAAAAAACCCAAACTAATGATGCACTGGTTGTTTCTGGTAATTTTTTTAAAAAAATGAATAATAACCAAACTAAACTAGAATAAATTAACCATACTCAAAGAAGGATTAGGGAATCACTATCAAAGAAGATCAAAATTGAAAAAACAACAAATAGTAGAGGGGATGCACATGAGGTCGTGGGCTAAGGGAAACACTGATTAACCTAGCGGGATGTGCATCGGGTAAGGGAAACACAACTCGACCATATGAGGAGGATGGGGGGGATGCATGTTGACCGGATGTGGAGGAAAAGGGGGGATGTGCATCGAATGGAGGTGGAGAAGGGATGTTGGGTGAGGGAGATGGGGGGGGGGGGTATCCTGAGGAGTGAAGGGGGGAGTGCAGGTTGGGAAAAATATTCATCCCTCTATACAAACAATTCTTCAAAAACCATTCGTATAAAATATCTATACACACAGTTTTAAACAATATGTGTGTATAGACTAAATATATTCAAGCTTTACCCATGGTTTACAAAACCATGGGTATAACACTATGGGGATAGCCCCTATTTCCAATAGTTTTGATTTAATGGAACTTTCTAATTTCTTAATGGATTCTAAGTACCACCTCTATAAAAATTTTATTTAACCATGAATAAATTTTAAAAAACTTCATTATTTTATTAAAAAACCTCGTGGTTCAATTTTGGTCTATATTTAAGTAATAATATATTTCCTTATTTTAAATATCCTATACTCATTTCATAGAGAATCACTTAAGTGGAAAGGTTTTGCATTTCTCAAGATTGTTTCTACATTGTAACTCAATGCTCAATAACCATGTTTATTTTTATAATATTAATCTATAAAATAATATAATTCCTTCTTCTCATTGGAATCTTTATAATATAGCCTTTTATTATTCCTTGAGACAATATTATGAAACCCACTTCATTCTCATGGGTTTTATCATACTTTAAATTCTATAAAACTAGCCTTCAAAAATGATAGAAATTTCCTTTATTAGCACTAGAAAAGTGATGACAATGCAAGCGACATTAAAAGCCCATGACTTTTATCCATGCTAAAAAAGCACTGATAAATGAGTCATTTATCAGCACTAAAAAAATCACTGATAAATGGTCCCTTTATCAGTGCTTTTAAAAGCACTAATAAAAGGCCCATTTATAGAACTTTAATTTAGAAACAGTAAAGGAACTATTTATCAGTGCTTATAAAAACATTGATAAAGGACTTTTATGAGAACTTTTAGAAGCATTGATAAATTTTTTTATTAGCACTTTTAAAAGTGATAATAAAGGGCCATACAATTGTATGTTGTTACAGTACATTACAACACCACTGTAGTGTGTTGTAACAGAACACTATAGCACCAGAAACACATAAGATATCAATAAAAAAAATTCTAAAGACATAATTTAAAAGAAATAAAATTTATAACACAAATACCAGAAAAAACACAATATTATAGACATATCAAACATTGGTTTATACAATTAAATTAATAAAATTTGTTACATAAATTGAAAAAAATAATAACTATCAATATTACCATGATTTCCATCGATTTTTTTTGTCGATCTGCCAACATTGCATGAGTAGTTTCGAAAAAACCACCTCAACATGAAAAAAATAATTAACCTGTATAAGGAAACTATTATTATGAGTAATACTAAAAGGAAATAAATTAAACATAAATATGAAATAATAAATTAATTCAATGGAAAATTATTTTACTGTGAAAATATCAATATTACCTATATGATTGAGTAGTGGAGGAAACTTGAAATAAATTTATAAATTTAAACACTATAGGAGTGAAAGGTTTTGTGAGAGAAGAAGTCTGTGGAATATTTGGTGAATAATGGGATGAAATATAGACAGAGCACCCAAAATTGAAAAAAAGACACCTGTATAAGAAAAAAATTATAATTTAAGTGATACTAAAAAAAATAAATTGAACATACATATGAAATAATACATTAATTCTATTTATAATGATTTTACTCTTAAAACTTTAAGATCACCTCTCTAATTGACCATAGGCAACATCATTGCTCTTCATGCAATGGTAGTTGAGGTAACTTGAAAGAATGTGATAAATTCACCACTGGAGGGTTGATAATGTTTTATGGGAGAAAGAGAATGAATATTTGACAGAGCATCCCCAATTCAAATAGAATAATCCAATTTTATAAGAAAACAATTATTATGTAAGTAATACTAAAAATAAATAAATTATATATACATTTGAAAAAATGCATTAATTCCATGGAAAATGATTTTACTGAGAAACCAACAATATTACCTCTATAATTGAGCATAAGTAGTGTCATTACTCTTGCTCCAAAGGCTGTAGAGGTAACTTGAATGAAAGTGATAAATTCACCACTACAAGGGTGAAATGTTTTTGAGGGAGAAGGAGCATAAAAGTTGGATAGAGAACCCCCTAGCTCAAAAAAATAATAATGCAATCACATAAGAAAACAATTATTTTTTGAGTAATACTAAAAAGAAATAAATTAAACATACATATGAAAAATACATTAATTCTGTGGACAATGATTTTTCTATAAAACCATCAAGATTACCTATATAATTGACCAGAGATAGTATTGTTTCTCTTCCTGTAGTGTAATTAGAGGTAACTTGAAAAAATGTGATAAATGCACCAATACAGTGAAAATTTTTTAAGGGAGAAGGAGCATGAAAGTTGGACCAAGAACCCCCAACTCAAAACAAAGAATCCACCTATATAAGAAAACATCTATTATGTGAGTAATACTAAAAAGATAAAAATTAAACATAAATATGAAACAATACATTAATTCTATAGACAATTATTTTACTGTGAAAGAATGAAGATTACCACTGTGATTGAGCAAAGATAACATCATTTCTCTTCTTCCAATGGCACGACATAAGGAAAAAATATTCTAAAATAAAAAAACACTACATGGAATAATGAAAATTAAATCAAATTTTCATTATATAATTTTTTTCTAAAATAGAGAAAGTATACTGTAACATTACCTTTCCATCTATCCAAAGATTTTCCTTCACTATAGTTTATTCTTCCAAGGGATTGGTGATTTCATCATGTGAAGATGACATTGACTATATGAGTAGTCAAAAATTTAATTTATATTATGTTAATGCAGTAGAGAACATGTAATATTATGAGGAAAAGATAATATATTAAAAAATTTTACCTTATCATAGAACTATCATTCTTTTTTAAAGGTTTAAAGGATTTGGTTACTCTTTCAAGAATACAAGTCCCCTCTTTATAGTCCCATAAAACAAATAAGACATTGTCTACAGTGGGATCAAGATGAAATAATTGTGGTATCCCAATGAAAGTGTCAGCATTGATTTAATTTTCATCTGACTCAGCATTCGTTTTAGTCCCCAGAAGGAAAATCTTCCAATTCTTGTTTTTCGGATTAGTGGCAAAATATACTTTCACTTCTTGTGATTCCATTATGAACAGATCATCTTTTTCCCATTTTATACTAAAATTCACCTTCACAAATCCCATTTCATAAACTCTCACTCCCTTTATATTTTCAAACAATTTGCAGTGAACAAGGAGAACTTAAAATATTTTATAATCCAACTCGTATATCTGTTCGACAATGACAAAATATGAAATATTTTCATAAATTGGATTTCTTTCCCTGGAACCAGATATGTGCATCACTTCATCCACAAGAATAACACCATCGTTATGCATCATACTAAATTCATAGTGTTCTTTTGTATAGAACATATAACCATTGATTAAAAACCCAATATAAGATATCACATTTGCATTCGGTCGTCTGGTTATCCACTGAATTCGTTTGGTAACTGGATTCAGATTTTTATATAGCTCAATACAAATTTTATCTATGAACCATCTAATAAAATCTTGATTTTATGTATCTGATATCCATCTTTCATCCCTTTATGGATTCAAATATTTGAGAATTTGTTTGTCAGCTTCAATATATGGATCAACATCTTCACTATTGTGTAATATGTCAAGATGTGCTTTCTCCCACTCTATAAAGGTAATTGTAAAAATATCTCTTTAGAAAATCCATTCAACCACAAGGCATTCGATGTGATGAGACTTTGAGAGACTGATGCTTTCAACATATGATTAGTAATCAGTAAAGAATTCCATAGCTTCTTCAACAATATATCATTCTTCTGTACAACCTTATGTCAGACTTCTATTATTGACACACCCTTTCAAAATCTTTATATAGAATTCAATGTGGTACATACTTCTCTAATAGAAAATACCACATAGTTGATCATATCTATCCAAGTGAACCATCAGGTGTACCGTTATATCAAAGAATGATGGTGGTATGAACATTTCTAATTCACATAATATGATTAAAATCTTCTTATTCATGATGGGAAATTCATTGAGTTAACAACTTTACTACATATGTCTTTGAAAAAAAAGAAGATTCTGGTTAATGTATGTCATACATTTTGAGGCAAACTACAATGGAAAGAAGCAGACATTAAATCTTACATCAAAACATGATAGTTTTATGATTTTAGTGCATGTAACTTCAAATTAATCATTGACATGACATTCTTGATATTTAATGAATACCATTTTGGAACTTTTACACCTATAAGGAAAAGGAAAAGTAACATTTTTTCTCTCTCTGGATAGAGTGTAAGTTGTCAAAGTAAAAAAATTCCACATTTTACCGTTCACTAGTGACAACTATTCCCTTATCCCTATTTCAATCAAGTCCAACCTAGCCTTGATGTAATCTTTCATTTTTCCAGGGACATTTAGTAATGTTACAATAACACTATCAAATAGTTTTTTTTTCTACATGCATGAAATGAATAAAATGTTTGACATACAAAAAATTCCAATATAGTAATTAAAATAAAATTGATATCTTCTTCCAACCAGATTTTTATGGTTTTTCAAAAACAGTTTACTGAAAATAGTGTCAATATTTTTTACTTTTTTGTACAGTTGATCTCCTATTTCTAGAGATGGTGTTGTATATTTTTTGATATTCCCATCGAATACTGTCATCAAGGATTAATGTTTATGGCATTGAGGTAAAGAAAATTTGATGTCCTAAAAATATATTCTTAGAGGGATGTTTTAATCGAATTGAGTAAGTGTGTTTTTTCACAAATGGGACACCCCAACATGCCTTTAATGCTATAGCCATATAAATTTCAATAAGCAGGGAAGTCATTAATTGTTCCACAAAACATATCCTTCAATGTAAATTTTTAACTTTTATAAGAATTATACATTATAACACATATATCTCACATCAATTTAAGATCTTTTAATAATGGAGACAAATAGACATAAATATCATTAATGAGTTTCTTTAGTCTAGATATAAGTAGAGACAACATATTATATTTCCACTCCATGTATGATCGTTATGGAAAGTTATAATTTACTAACATGAAGGGAAATGTACAATGAGTACTAATCTATAAACCAAAAGGATTTATTCCATCTATAGATAACGCATGATGAAAGTTTCTTGTCCCATCTCTAAATTCAGGAAACTCATAGTCAATTTTCTTCTAGTGAGAAGAATATCTTGGATGAACGTAGGTTTACATATTTAATTCTTGTATATTCATTCCATGTTAATTATATTGAGGTATCCGGACATCTATATAGTATTCTAAACTAGTAAAGATCGGAAATTACTATACATATTTTGGATTACTTGATCTATTTTTATTGTATCGATTTGTACCACACTTAGAAAATTTGATAAGTGATTCATGGTCCTTGCGAAACAATATAAAATAAATTGAAAAAACACGTATTTTTTTAGAGATCATTTCCATTTACCATAGAATTCATTTAGAATCATACCACATGGTAGTTCCTTTTATTCTGGTAACATATCTTTCAGAATACCAAGTAGTTCTGTAAAGCTAGTGTCCCTCCATCCATTGCCTTATTTCAAATTATATAACTTCAATACAACTGATAATGTTGGTTATTTAGTACAAATGATATATAATGGGTTCTTAGGAAAACTATTTAACTCCTCAACACAAAGTTTATCTTTAATTTCATTTTAATTTATTCCATACAATCTCTATCATCTTTTATAAAGGTATTCATATCAAAAGATTCATAAATAGTAGAATCATACCAATAGATGTCTAGATTTAGTTTTTACACTTGTTTAGTCCAACATTTATAGCTTTGATCTATTCTATGAAAAATCAAATGTTCTTCCAACTCTTCTGTATTAATTTCTCTTGAATAACAACAATTTAAATATGGACAGCTTCCAACTCTTCTGTAATAATTTCTCTTGAATAACAACAATTTAAATATGGACAGAGGATTTTAGAATGGTCGTCTCTATGGTCTTTTGAAAACTTGATGATCTATTTTACTCTATATTCATATTAATTTTTTAAATGATTAATATACATCCATTTACAGTTCATATATATCCTATTGGGTTCATAAAAGAGTAATTTTATTCAATATATAAATAAATTCATATAAGATATTCATTTTCAAAAGTTAAAGTTATAGAAAATTCAAATAAGGGAAATATAGATCATTTCTACTATAATATCTAAGTGCCTAGATATTCAAAATCGAATTATAAGGGCCATTGGAATTTGAAAAAAATAGAGGGAGATAAAGGTAGAAAATAAATTATAATATCACTAAACCTTATAGGTGTAAACAAGAAGATTTATAGTATAAATAGCCTTGCCTGAATTACCCAAACAACACGAGGTCAGATCATCTTATAACCTCTAACACACCTCAATGTCACTAAAGTATGGGTTAAACTTAGGGTATAAAAAAACATAAATGGGAGGTGCCTCCATAAATAGAAATAATTAGTACCAGAGGTCGAACAAAATTATAGCTTGACCCTTGTCGTCAATGGACATGCTGACACAAAATCCTAATTACCCAATATAGGCATACCTGTTAGACAAACAACTATAGAAATAAATTATGCAATAGCAATATAGAAACACATACATGTCACACCAATATAAAAATTCACTCACTTATAGTCTATAAGAAATATCAAATAGATAAAAACCTAATATTGAAACATAACATTAACTAAATACATTATAAGGATTCAAAAAGTAAAGGCTTGATGTGATAAAACCACTTGTGCTTAATTGGGGATGGCCCCTTTGAATCTGATCTGTAAGAAAACTAAGGACCATAGTGAATTATAAGAGGAACTAGATCCTAGGATACTTATATCCAATAAAGAAACACACATAAATCAACTAACTTGGTTCCTAAAAAATAGAATCTAATGCTTCATGTCCACCAAGGTGTCCATGAAAGGTTTTAGCATATATATAATCATTAGAGAACCACTAATGTGCCTCAAAACTATAGTTGATAAATAAGAATATTCATGAAAATTTATACACATTTATATACATATATGAAAAAATCATTTAGTAAGAAGATATAAAACATAGTAGTCAAAAAAAGAATAAATCCAATGTTCAGTGATAGATATAAACAATGAATTATTCATTGATATTCAATACAAACAACATAACACAAATCTTTCCCTAAACAATGAATCACAAAAAATCGCAAACAATGGTTCATAAACAAACTGTAGAAGAAGAAATAAAAGATGAAACAAAAAATATGCATAGAAAATCGGAAGCCCTACCTCACTGAGTTAAAAAAACCTGACACCCTCTTCTGATGTCAGACAAGAATTTTGGTGGAAGTTGAGTGGTGTGGTTTGACCTTCGATTCACTGAGGAGGAGCGCCAAAAATCAGTGGATTCTATGGAAAGCTTCTATATCGCGATGATTTCAAAAATGGTTAGTGTTTCTAAAATAGATCGAGATGCTTTTATTAGTGCTTACCAATTTGTGTTAATAAAGAGCCCTTTTACAAATGCTTATTATATAAGAACTGATAAAAGGACTATTTATTAGCATTTATTTAGCACTGATAAAGATAAGACTTTTCCGGTGTTACAAAATTTCCAATAAAACCAATATTTATCAATGCTAAACTTATATTGCTAATAAATATTCATTTATCAGTGCTTTGTTTTGTACTGATAAATCTTCATCTTTATGAGTGTGAAAAAAGCTTTGATAAATATTCTTTTATTAGCCCTTAATACTGAAGCGTTGTTAAAGGATTTATAAATATAATGATAAATAAAAAAAATTATAAATATTTTTAAATACTTAATAAATATATATAAATATAAATACAGAAAAGATATTCCTTTTTAAATATATTTATAATAATTTTATAGTTATTTATTTATAATTATGGAAATATTTTTAAAAATATTACTTTTATTATTATATATATTTATATAATTACACATAATTTTTTTTAATAAATATATATAAATATATTTATAGTAAATATATTCATTATTTAAGTAAATTTATTAGAAATTTAATAAATATTTAAATATAAATAATTATTTGTTTATAATTATATAAATAGTTTTGAAAAAATATTTATCTATTTATAATTATAAATTTATAATTATATAAATATAGTGAATGTACATTTATTAATATATCTATTTGTTAATATTTTTTTATAAATATATTTATAACATTATTAATGAATATTTAATTTTGAGTGCAAGTATATATGTACAAAATGAGTGAAATTGAATAAATTAAGAATATAGGTACACTTTAACAATATTGAAAAAATGGATAAGTTCTATGTGTGTGGATATTGTATATAAAAATGCATTAATTATACATATATGTGAAATAAATATAACACAAATTTGATCTATATTAAATTAACAAATCAAATGATATTTAATTATATGCTAAGTACTATGCAATCAGTCAATATGTTTAATTCATATTAATTTTTTATTATATACCATTATTCAATAAATATATAAAATTTTAATGTAAAGCCCATAAATATTTTTTAATATATAATCATATTTATATACATTAATATATATATTTATATATTTAATATATATAATATAATAATGTTAATTATCATAATTATCTAATTAATAAAATGTTTAATATTTAATAATGTATAATCCATCAATTCATTTTTTGTCATTAATTATTTAATTAATAAAATTTTAAATATTTTCTTTAATAAACACCTTTTATTTTTAATTTATTTAATTATTTCATTTTATTAGCACTAAAAAAGTGTTTATGAAAGAAATTTTTATGAGTGCTAAAAATAAAGTGTTGATAAAGCATACCCTTTATTAATGCTAAACACAAAGTGCTGATAAAAGATAGCCTTTATCACCGCTAAAAACAAAGCACTGATAAAGGATACAATTTATCAGCACTAAAAATAAAGCGCTGATAAAGGCTACCCTCTATCAACACTAAAATCAATGTGCTGATAAAGGTTTTCTTTATCAGTACTAAAATAAAAGCGCTGATAAAAGGTTAATTTTATCAGTATTTCTTTAGTGATGATAAATATTCCATTTATTCGTGTTTTCTTCTTCCGTAGATAAAAAATTGTGCTAATAAAGGCCAGTTTTGTAGCAGCGTTATGATATATGTGTGATTTATTTTCCTCTTATCAAACACATATTCATGTAAATGTTATTAATTTTAAGGATTGTCCTTAATAAAGATACAATGCATTGGGAACTGTTTTTATCTGATTAGATAAAATGGAAAGGATTAGGGAGTGATCCCAATCCACTATAGGACTAATTCCACTATGTTTATGAGAATGGGGAGCGAACCCAATACATCAAGTGAAACTATCCACTATGTTTATGGGAATCATAAGTAAACCCAATACCCAAAGGAAACTTGTAAACTATGATAATAAGAATATATAGAGAACCCAATCCACCAAGGGAATTCATCCACTATGATATGATGGTCTGAGTAGTGATCTATGAATTATGATTTGGATTTCATATCCTATGTTGTTTTTATATATTTATAATTCTATTAATATATGATATCATTCCCTTATTCCATGTTTCCATTATTATCTTACACTTTTATTTAATGGATTTTTTAAACATTTGAGATTATATTTTTAACTTTCATAAGTTATGGACAACTCTTATTATTTCGTGTTATTTTTAACAGGACATTTCTCCCCATCTCATGCTTTCTCATATGCTTATGATATAACCCTTGATGACATGTTGATAAGTTTTCCCTTACTGAATATTTGGTCACTCCCATCTTATATGTTTCCATTTGTTAGGTTATGTAGATGATTATAACTTAAGAGAAGTATAAAAGGGAGTATAGTGCGGCACAATTTTCAACAAATGTTCAGAAGTTTCATAGAATAAGTTTATTATACAGTTGTTGCTCAAAAAACTAGGCCTTTTATTCTCAATATTGCATGTTTATTTTGAGATACGATGTTTATCCGAAGGAAATAATGTAAAATAAAAATATTTTTCAGGTTTTTTTATTTCTATATGCAACAAAGGGAAATTTTAAAGAATGTTTTTTTTCAGTTAGGGATCCAAGAGTACGAGTATAAAGATTTTTTATCAGTTTCAGGGTGGGTTTTAGTTATTTGTGAAGGTTAATTTAGTTATTTCTTGGGATTAGTATTGTTATTTTTTGGAACTAGGATAAGAAAACTGTAGGTAAAACCTTTGGGATAATTCTAAGTGTTAAATCTTAGTATATTATGACATCCCAATGTTTTAGTAAAGAAAAGATTGTATAGTTTACTAGGAGGTACATCATTTTCTAGATACTGAATAATAGATATATTAGTGGAATAGATTCATTGAGGGGTAATGACTATGAAAAAGGTTTCTTAAATATGAACTTGATATTCACTTAGTTCACGATGAGTGGGTCAAATACTGCACACTAGGTTAGACACTCCTAGGGTATATTCTTTATTTAATCAGATTAATTTTAAAATCCTATGTTTATTAATTAGGGTTATAATTATGTGAGAACTCAACTAAATTAAACCTTGAATAAAACTAGGGTGATTAAGGTTGAACTGAAAGCTAATATGATGGTGGAGAAAGTGTAAGATTTTTTATTGGATTAATTTTCCATGTATTAATCTTACAATAGTTTTATTATGTAATTAATTTTTCATCACTCTCTTTAACCCCTCTTGGTTTTAGTAATGGATAAATACCAAATAAACCAAGTTAATATTGGACATGGTGGAGAAAGGAGTAATGGGGAAAATGAACTACAAAATGGGATATTAGTTGGAATTGAAATTATTTTTGTTATAATCATTTAATTTTCTTCAGTTATGATTGAAAAGATAATTTTACTGAACTTTTGTGCATCCTAAAGAGGATAAGGATAATGTTTCATATAAGGTTAGAAGAAAAGTCTGAAGAAAAAAAGATTAAATTTCATTTCTGTTAAAAATATCATAATAGGAACCCAAGGTACTATCTTAAGGGATTTGGAAGATGTTTTATCAGTAATAAATGGGGGCGAAAAGCTACCTAGGAAAAAGGGATATCTCAGTAAACATGATGGAAAAAAAATCTTCCTTAGGATCCATTAGAAAGTTAATGTTTGAGATGTTACGAATTTGGATAGTAAATTGAAGCAGATAGTGATAAGTACTTGGTAGACTAATTCTTCACTCAAGATTTGTCAAATGTCTAATGTCATTTAGTTTTACCCAACTTTATATTATGACAAAAACTAAAAAACATATTGGTATTAGTATTATCTCAAAGTATTATGAATAAACTTCAAGGTTTTTTTGAATTGTAATTCATGCAAGTCTTATTATCCTTCCTTTAGGATTGACCAATTCTTTAATAAAATATATATTTCTATTGGTTGGAAGGATGATTTCTTTATATAAATTATACCTTGACCCAATTAAATCTTTTAGACACCTTAATATATTTTCAATAGTAGTTATTAATTAAAATTATGAGGGCATAATTTATTTTGGGGATGGAGGGGGGAATATAACACCCCTAGATTTTACTATATTTTTTTATTTAAAACTCGACATGATAAATAGCTTGTTCACATGAAATAATGAACTAAAATGTGTCACAAAATATTATAATAATATTATTAAGAAAATTTAAGAATAATAAAACCACTAGTACATAAAAAGACTATAATCAATTTTAAATTCATATAAAATAAGATCCTGAACACTTACAGTTTTAAAAGGGTAATTTTTAATAAATATACATTTTCTTTATATATTATATTTTTATCTAATTTTTTTATAGAAATTTTATAATTTTAATTTTTTTAAATGAATTTAATTTTTAACTCATAATTTAAAAACTAACTTAGAGCATTTTTTTAGGAATTTTATAAAATAACTATTTTTACTTGAATAGTGAAAATATAACACTCTTCCTAATTCTATAACTTTTAAGAAATTATCATAATACAAGAATGACTTAAATTTGTCTAAAAAATTTTCATATAAATATTATATATTTATAAAGTAAAATAAATAATTTATAAAAATGATATATTGATTTATAAAACCCGAGTTCAATGTTTTAGAAACTCAAGTAATATTTTACTCTAAAAATTATTATTTTTTCATATATTAAAAATTTGTTTTAATCACTTATAAAAATTAAATCTAAATTTATGGATTTAGTATATCATATAAACATGTTCATATTATTTAATAATGTTAATTTAATTCTTAGACATAAAATCATGATTACTAAGATTAATGTTAATGACCATGAGAATGATGAACGAGTTATTTTCATGGAATTTTTTTATTAATTTTTTTATTTTCATAATTTAATTGGTAATTAAATTTATATTGTATTTAGAACAATTAATGGTTAAAAATTATTTTTTATAAAAAAATCTTTTAAATATATTATATATTTTAATTTTAAAATTTATTTTCACATATATAGATTTTTATTTTGAATAAATGGAGTGAAAATTTATTTTTAGGACATTAAAATTTGGTAATTTTGGTTGTCTTATATTTTTAGTATAAATTAAATTACTTAAGAAAAAACTGGTTGCCATGGTGAAAACCAAAAAGGTAAAAGTTAAAAACCATATGGTAAAAAGATAAAAGCATGTTTTAAAAATGGAACCAAATCAATTTTCATGTAATTAAAGACCTTAAAAGATAAATAAATAAATTATTTTCTATTTTGGTGGCATTCTACCTTGGAACACTATCAATAAATTATTGGAATATAACGAGTAATAAAAAAATTCCCTTTTTTCACTTATAAATAGAGATCACTACCACCACATTTCTCCACTAATTAATAGTATTTAAATAAACCAAAAAACTAACATAGACTCTCACAAACCGTATCCCCACATCCTATAATACTTTTAATTTTCAAGATATCAACCTAATGAGCCTTAATGTGTTTCCCATGGGAGAATTTACAAAGGGAGTGGTAATGTCCTCAACCAATCTCTCTTAATCCTTTTCTTATTCGACCCCCTAAAAACTATTATATGCATGAAATTATGATAAAATAAGTATTTTTAATATAGTTAAATTTTAACATATAAATATAATATTAATTTTCTCCCCTCCTCCAAAACCATTCTAAGAATGAAGACTTCATCATGCTTACGTGTAGACCACTAGATCCCTGAATGGTGTGTTCTATTTTTCATCACCACCTAACGTGGATGACTTTAAAAAATAATTTAATATATAAAAATGATATTTATTATAATATTAATCTTATATAAGTATAATATTATATATTATATAAGTGATATCAGTAATAAATATTCATAGTAATCTTAACCGCCTTAAATGAACATATCGAGATATTTTTTTTAATTTAAGTCCATTTTGGGAAAACGTATGAAACTCTATATTTTTTTTTTCTAATTAAATAATAAAATGCATAAAACATAATAGTTATGGATACAATTAATCTATTTTCTAACACATTTTACCATGGACAAAATAATGAGGTTGTTTTATTGAAATTGAACAAACCACCTCATGTAAAAGATATAAACGAAAACCTTTTAACAAATAAATAACTTTTGATAATAAATAAAACTTATAAAATAAATTATAGATTTACAAGGCACTTTATAAACTCTTTAATAAAATTATTTTTATTATTCAGGATGTTAGGCACACATGAAGAATGAATCAGTACCTAAGGTAAGGGTCTCCACATCTCAGTTTCAATTCATCAAAATATGTTTTTTATTCACTAATTATTCCCTTTTTATGATCTGAATAATTCTTAAAGATGTAATTTGGTTATAATTTTATGGAAATATATGGGATTTAAAAATACATCTCATGTTCTACATTTATGGGTTTTCAATTCAAAAGGTAATGAAGTCATAAGTGGTTTATTGACTCAATTTTATTTTCATTTGGGTCTTGAGATATCTATATTGAATACTATTATATGTGTTACCATATTCTTAAATTTATCTATTATACATGGTAACTCATATTTTTCTATTATGGTAATTACTTGTATAAAATAAAAAATCCATCACTGGTTGATTTATTTCAAAAATTTATGACACTGGAAGGACAAATACATATCCTCTCTAATGGATTTTCCTCCTCTATGTCTATATTTTCCCTTCCCACCAATTTTTTTGGATTTTATTTAAAATCCCAAATTATTTATCTCATGTGTTAATTTTATTTATCCTTACCCTATTTAGAATTAAACTTTTATTAACAATTTTAATTATTTAGGTTTCAACAAAGGTATTCCAATATATAAAAATAGATCTTCCAAACCACTATCATTATGTTTGGGGTCACTTGTTCTATTTATTTTTTTGACCCATTTAATATATATTATTCATAAATATTTATTTAATGTTCTATATATGTGTTCTTTACCTATACACCTTATTTAACATACCATTATTTTTTGAGCATAATACATGTTTTATGTTCCCTTAACAATTCTATCTTTTATCTTAACTCGATTTAAGGTAACTTACCAATTTTTTTATATCAAGTGACACCACCATCAAATATTTTATTAAAAAAATTATCATATTTTTAAAACCATAATGGTTCAGTTTTTCTATAAAGGGAAATGATAATATTTTTCATTTTTTTAAAGTATCCTTTACCCATTTCTTAGAGAATCAACTAAATGGATTGTTTTTATTTTTCCCTTGATTTTTTATATATTTTAACTCAATATTCAAGATCTATGTTTTTTTAAAATATGATCATAAAAAATATATATATTAAATATTGTCTTAGTAATCCTTATGATATATCCTTTGTTTAGTCCTTGAGATATATTTATGAAATACACTTCTTTATCAAGGATTTGATCAAGCTCATAATTTATGTAGGTTTTTTTCCTCTTATGGAACAAATATTCATTTAAACGTTATAAATATGAAGGGTTATCCTTTATAGATCTATAATTCATTATGTAATTTTAAAATTTCATGAGATATTATAAAATGGATTGGGGAGTGAACCCAATCCACTATAAGACTCTCTCCACTTTTTTTATTAGAATATGAAGTGAACCCAATCCATCATGGGACTCTATAAAATGTCTATATGTGAATGGGGAGTGAACCTAATCCTCCATGGGACTCTTGCCATGTTGTTTATGAGAATGGGTAGTTAACCTGATCCAATATTTAACTCTATCCATTATAATATGATGGTATTTTCCACGAGTGTTGACTTATTCTTATGATGTTATGTTCTATGTTTTTTCCACATATTAATGATTCCATGAACTTATAATATAATTATATTATTATATCTTTCCATGCTTATCACACACTCTTGTGAAACAGTACATGTTTGTACATTTTAGAATACATGTTTTTTTTATCATGACTTATGGACAAATCTTATTGTTTCACATTATTTTAATAAGATATTTCTACCCTGATAATGTTTTCTTATATGATTATAATATAACCCTTGATAACATATTGATAATATTTACCTTAATGAGTGTTTAATCTCCCCCGTTTCATATATTTTCATTATGTATGTTATTAATATGAGTATAAATTATGATAATTCTATAAGGTATTATATTTTGACTCAATTATGAAGAAATGTTCACGAGTATCATAAAATAAATTATTTATATAGATGATCCTCAAGTAGACCAAAAACCCCATTATTGGGATTGTGTATATATTATGTTACATAATGTTCATCTAAAGGAAATATTATAAAATAAATATATGATTAGATTTGTTCATCTTTCTTTATATCAAATACTATGCTTAAAGAAAGTGTTTTTAACATAGGACCCATGAGTGTGGGTTTGAGGATTTTCAGTTGGTATCTGACTAAGGATTTTTTATTTTTGGGTATTGTTATAGTTTTTTTGGGATTAGTTTCATAATTTTTTTCAGATTAGTATAATATAACTTTAGGAAAATACCTTGGGAAATGTCAAAGTGATAAGATGAAGTATTAGATAACATCATATAATTTTGGTAAAGCATATATTGTTTGGTTTCCTAGAAGTTAAATCTATATATTTATACTATAAAGTAAATGTTGATATAACACAAATGAACTTAGGGGTAATTACATTGAAAAAAATTGGTTGAGTATTAACTCAATATTAACTTACTACATGATGCATGGGTCTAAGACTACTCAACTAGATAGAAATTATAGAGAGATATTCTTTGGTTAAAAACATTATCTTTATAATTAATTATGAATGATTTATTATGTTTTGGAGTTATTATAAGAAGTATGAGATAACTCAATATAAAAAAATATATATTGAAACGATTTTGCTTTAGGTTGAACTGAGAGATAATATAATGGTGAAAAAAGATTAAGAAATTTTGAGGTCAAGTTTTTAATTTTTTTATCTTACAATAGTTCTCGTTTTGGGTTGATTGTCCATCACCCACATTAACCCCTTTTTCTTTTAATAATATCTTAATATTTATGGAACTAAATTATGAATGGATGAAATAAAAAAAGAAATAATTGTCATAATGAGAAACCAAGTGTGATATAATCTAGTCTTAAAAATATTAATATTATGATCTACTAGCTTTCTTGAGTTATGATTAACAACATAAGTTTTCCAAACTTTCTAACATACAAAAGATGATATTGATAGAGTTTTATAGATGACCAGGTGATAAAGACAATAAATAATTGAAGATTAATTAACTTCATATAAAAAATGTGGGAATAGATACCCCATGGAATGTCTCAAAATAATAGGTAGATTTTTTATTTGTGGTTAAATAGGGAATAAATAAATAAAATTACATATAAAAAAGAAGATTTCGGTTAAGATGATGGGGAAGAATATTGTTCTCCATAAGGATCCACTTGAAATTTGATATTTTATATGTGATGAATTTAGTAAATTGGAAACCTAGTTCACTAATATAAGGTGTTACCAATAAACTCAAAACTAACAACCTCTTATAAATATTAAATAAGGAAAATTATATACAATGACTACTATTTAAGTGGATATTGATAATTAACTGGTGATAAATAAACTCATTATTCACTCTAGATTTTCATATGTATTAAATTCTATAATTTTTAACTAATTATCAATTATTGAATTATAAATAAAAAATTAGTGGTATCAATATCATATCCATAGTATATGAATCTCTTTCAATACGTTTGGGATTATTATTCATGGAAGTCTTATCATCCTTCCTTTAGGATCGACAAATTTTGTTGGAAAAAGATAAACATCCTATGTTTCTAATGTCGATATCTATCAATAAATATTTTATTGAATCACATATATATTTTATACACTCTTAGATATTTAAATTAATAGTAAATAATTAAAATTTTGATGATGGAATTTAATTATGGTGGGGGGGGGGGGTGTAACAACCCTAGACTTTAGTATTTTTTTTCTTTAAAATCTGTAGTGTTATATATCTTGTTTGACATGCAAAAAAGCACTAAATCAAATTTTGACATTTTAGATGAATATTATTAAGAATTATTTAGAATAATCAAAACACTAATAAATAAAATGAATTTATTCACTTATAAATTCCTACAAAATAGAATTAATAATGCTTAATGTTTTAAAAGTGATTTCTTTATAAAAGAAGTTTTTATTTATATATTTTATTTTCATTTAAAAGATAAAGTTATAATATTTATAATTTTAATTTTCTAAAACATATTTCATTTTTTAATTCATCATTTTAAAATTATCTTTGGATAATTTTTTTTTCAAAAATAATTGATTTTTAGGTGAATAGTGGAAAAATACGAATTTTTCTAATACCACCACTTTTATGAAATTATCATAAAAATATAATGATAGTAATGTTTTTTGAAACCCTTTTCATATAAAATTTCTATTTTTATAAATTAATATAAATGATTTCAAAATACTATGTTGACATTATCATGACTCTAAAAGTTGTTTTTATTTGATTATATTAAAAATTAGATTTCATTACTTGTAGAAATTAAGTCTAAAAAAATTAATGAAATATTTTATATCATATCGATATAATTGTTTGGTATAAAATTATTATTACTATGATTAATGTTAGTGACCATGATAATAGTGAAATAGTTATTTTCAAATAATTATTTTATTGTTGATGTGTACTTTTTATATCATAAATTATTTTGATATATTTTATATAATGACACTAGTATTATTTTCCCACATATATAAAAATATATTATCACTAATTTAATTGGTAATTAGTTTTATATATGATTAAGAACATTTAATGGCTAAAACATCATTTTTCTATAATTTTATTTCTATATGATATATGATTTAATCTAAAAATTAATTTCTAAATATTTTGTAATTTTTTTATATTAAATGTATTCAAAATTTAGGTTCATAATATAAAAACCATATTATATGGGTTATCTTATATTTATAGTAAAAATTTAATTACTTAGGTAAAAACTAGTTACAAATTTAAAAATCGAAAAGGTAAAAGTTAAAATCTTAATGGTAAAATACTAAAAACACCAAAAAATGAAAATTATAGATTTAATAAAATATAAATCATCACTAAATCAATTAATTTTCATTTTTGAGCCCATTGACCTTGTAATTTTTTCACAACATTATGAAATTTAATGAGTAATTATGAAAATTCCATTTTATTCACTTATAAAATGGGTTAATTTACACTACATTTATCCACCCATTACAAAGACATATCACTACCAAAACACTACCCTAGTCTATCCTTAACCCTCTAGTCATATCCAATAATATTTGGTCTTTAAAAATGTCTCGGATAAGGACACCTAAGATGTTACCCAAGTGAGAACATCCAAAGGGAGAGATAATATTCACAACCGATCTCTATGAATCCTTCTTTACTAACCACTTACAAATGATCTATCCATGATATTATTATTAAATATTTATTTTTAATATATATTTATTTTATTATAATAACTTTATATTTATTTTCTACATGCCTTCAAAACACTTTTAAAAATGAAGACATCATCTTTCGTATGTGAAGATTTCCATCTCCATGAATGAATTTACTAATTTTATTTGATGGCTAACATGGATGATTATAAAAACTTATTTAATATATAAATAATATATTTATAAAACTATTAATATTATGAAAATATAATATTGTATATTCTATAATCGATATCAATAATATATGATCACAATATGCATAAACACATCAAATGATCATATAGAGGCAGCTTTCTTAATTTAAGCCCATTTTCGGAATAATAAATAACATAAAACTATAAAATTATATATTTTATGAAGAAATTTTACACAAAACCTTTTCCACCATCAAAATACTATGGAATTTTTAGATAAATTGACCTAAACTGGTCATGTAAACAATATAAGTGGAAAATATTTTATAAATGAATAAATTATTATTATTGATTGAAATTAAAAAATAAAATATAATTGAAATTGGTTTTTAATAATTTTTAAAATAATCTTAATTTGATTATTAATTATGGTAGGTGCACATTAATAATTAATCAGTACATAGGGTAAGGTTTTCTCGATCTCAATTTTGATTCATTGAGATATGATTTAAATTTACCACTTATTTCCTTTTCGTAATGTAAATATTTCCATTGTATGTATTTTTGTCATAATTTTATTGATATAAATAGTATTTGAAAATCCATATCATGTTTTATATTTATTGTTTTTCTATTAAAATGGTCACCAAGTTATAAGTGGTTTGTTGAATCAAAAGTTTTTCTATTTGAGTCTTGTGTTATCTTTCTTGAATACTCCTTTTAATATTCCATTATTCTACCATTTAACTATTCTATATAGTAAATCATATTTTTCAATTTTATTATATTAATTATTAAAAAGAACTTGTTCATTGGTTTATTTCTTACTAAAGTTTATGATTTTTTTGTATTAACACCTGGCCTTTTCTCCCCCTATATCCATATTTTCTATTCCTAATAATGATTTCATTTCCTAATTAAGAACCCTAATTTTTTTATCTTCTATGTTCCTCATATTTATTATTAATCCTTTTAAAAATAATTTTTTATTATCCTTTTCATCATTATGGGTTTCAATAAAGTAATTATAAAAAATAAAAAGGGATCCTTCAAACCACTCTTATTATTTTTAGGTCACACATTCTCTTTAATTTTATCAATTTTATTATATCTTATTCAAATTGATTTATTCCATGTTATATATATATTAATTATATATATTATTCATTTTCTATGAATTTATTTGTTGGGTATATTTTATGTTTTTGGTTTCTTTCACAATTCCCACTTTTAAGTAAACCTAATTTCAAGGAACTTTCCAATTTCTAATTTCATGTAAAGTACCACCTTTGTTAAATATTATATTCAGGCATGAATATATTTTTAAAACCATAATTATTTAATGTAATACTACTCTATTTAAATTATGTCTTAAAGGGAGATAATAAGATATTTCAATCTTTAAAATATCCTTTACTCATTTTATAAAGCATTGGCTAAGTCACTCATTTTTATATTTATCATGAATTTTTCTATATTAAAATTAATGTTCTATTTCTATGTTTATTTTTAAAATATAAACATTCAAAATTATTTCATTACTTCTTATATTGGTAATTATTATGATATATTAATATATTATTCCCAGAAACCAGATTATGATACCCACTTTTTTCTCCTGGGTTTTATGATGCTTATGATGTATGTATGGATTATTTTTCCCATATGACACACATTTTAATGTAAATATTATAAATATAAAGGGTGTGCCCTGGTATATGATGAGTATTGGTGAGTGTCCGAAATCTACTATGGGTCTTTGTCCACTATGTTCATCGTATTGAGGAACCCAATCCACCATGGGAAATTTTCCATTATGTTTATGGGAATGGGGAGTAAACCCAATAAACCATGGGTCTCTTTCCACTATGTTTATAGGAATGGGCATAGAACCAAATCCATAATGGGAAACTTACCGCTACAATTTTATGATCTTGGTAGTGATCCTCAACTTGTTATTATGATGTATTATTCTATGTTTTTTCCACATAAATATGATTCCATAAAATTATGATATCATTCCCTTATGGAATTTTTCCATGATTATATAAAAATATTATTATAACACCCTCACTCTAGTGACCTAGATCTCATGTTTATCTTAATACATTGTCACATGATATATAATATATCACTTCCTAAAGGATAAAATAGTTTAGCAGTCTTAGGAGACTAGGGACATTCAGGATTCTTAAATTACATTTAAAAATATGAAAGGCATCTTAAACATTCCAGTGAGAACTTTATTATTACTTCTAGTATATCCATAAAATCATTCATTGATCCCTTCCTATTATATTTGGGAATGAAAAACATAATAAATAGCGAGATCAAATTCTTATTAAGGGAAAGCATTCAATAAATGTTATCACATATTAAATAAATAATGAATAATGTGATAGATATAAACAATAATAAAATATACCGTATAAATAATATCATAAAGGAAAATATATCCATGGATTATATGACAAAATTAATAATAAAATGGATAACATTTAGTAGTTTGATAATGATAAAATACATAATTCTACACATCTTAATCATACCCTCAAGGTCTTGTTCCAAGACATCATAAACAAACTGTCAAGGTCCCATGTAAAGAAATCATAAATAATTGGGAAGGTATAAACCAAATACATCAGATAGCTTATCTCATGATACCCACCGATGTGTCGAGGAGATATATTGAGCCCATACTATCACTTACTAAGTCTAATACATTCATCAAATGAAATAAATGAATAACAGTTCAATACATGATCAATATAAATATTTGTATTGAAATACTAACATATGAAATTGTAGTATTCACCCGAGTTAATTAATAAAGAAATAAGATTATAAGAAATCTAGAGTATTATGGTGGAATTTATTGTTATATTATATAACTAGTAATGTATAAGAATTATCAAAGGATTTTGAAATAGATGATCGCATATATAATCCATCACAAGTTATTTGAAATAATATAAATGGTGTAGAATATTTAATAAATATTTAGTTAATATAATATTTATTTATTTGTTATAAAATAATGCAGTGACATTTATTTAATAAATAAGTAGTCATTATTTAATGCTTGATAAATATTATGGAATAATGTCAGACTGAATTTAATGGTCTAGTTAGAAATAATAATTATTGAATATTATTTTATCAAATAATATTTAATTTAATTCATAAGTTAAGAGAATGTCGAGAAATAATAATAATAATAATATTATTTGACATGATGTTCTGTAGGGATTAAATAAACAATAAAGGCCACTTGTGTAATTATTTTATTTTAACCCCAATAGTATATAAAAATATTTATATTATTTTATATGGGATTGAAGTCATTTTTTTGGTTGTGCCCAATTGATTTAGAGAATCCCCTCAATCCCTAGAGAGATCCCTTATCTGAGAAAGCTCCCAATAATGGAGGGAGATCTTCCTCTACCTCCCACTATCAAGTGAAGAGATATCGAGGAGAATGCTTTGAAAGTGGTTCTTGAGGTGATCAAATGCGGAGGATGCAAGTGATAAGATCATCTGTGCTAGCACCTTGACACTCCTTCTATGATGTTAGAAGATTTGTGGTACACATATGGATCACTACTAGAGGGAACATTCTCTTCATTCCTATATTTCAATGATGGTGCATCAAAAATATGTTGTAAGATCCATCAATGAAGAAATAATTTCAACAAGGTAATTCTTTAATTAAACAAATTTATTATGAATAATTTGAGATTATCCTCTCTCTAGTTTTTGTGTTCTATCCATTTTTTATATTCTTTGATTCAATTCCACAAATCATGATGTTTATTATTTTGTAAATCTCAGATTGATCATCAATCATGACAAAAAGAAAAGTTGGGAACAACCCATCGCATGCTTTCACTACACCTGGAACCTACAAGTGGAATCAGAGTGGTCACATACTTATTTATAATTATTTAATTATCAATAAGGATTATGAATTTTCATTTAGTTTTTAGTTAAATTTTAATTATTCTTTTATTCTGAATTGTGAGATCTACTTCTTCCACATTCATTTCTCATAGAAAAAATCAAAATGATTATTTTTTAAAAGATATAAAATGGAAGATCTCATCTAGAGGTGCCATGTATTATAGCTGGATAACATTGGAGTACACATCGTGTAATTGTGTTCACTAAATAATGAATTAATTTGGAAATTATTTCAATCTGAGTTCATTGATGACATTTGGTGCATTTTTTTCTTACATTGTTTGTTGAACAGTCTAAGCTAGTGCATGGTCAACCAGATTAAACACCATGTAGCCCATATATATGGAGTGTAGTCCCTTTGAGTCACATACATAACCATAAATGACCTACCTAGATGGTGACCATGTAACTCAGAGACCACACACTATGTAGTCTCTTATACACACTGTGTAGTCTATTATACAATTTGTGTACTTAAATTTTCCAAGGAACAATTTACATACTGATTCCCTAGGCATGTGCCTTAGATATATGGTGAGAGATGCACACACCGTGTATCTCCGTGTACATTCCATGTACTTATACAAAATTACGTAGATTTAAAATTTATTTTTTATACTTTGTAAACCTTATCAACATGTTATTTTGTGCAGTTATTAAGTTGATAAGACTAACCCTATGATAGGTTTTAATATATATATATATGTTTAACTACTATCTCTATATTGTTCATATCTGCATATCATATATGAGTCGTATTAGAGTTGTTACTCTATATGCATTGAAGAATAACACGTGACTGAAAAATAATGTAATTCATGTAATCATTAAGTTGATAGTACACATAAAAGTATGTGACAAGTTGTGTATTCCATTTGTCACAACAGAAAACAGTATACAATTATAATACATATGGGGTAGATTCAAAAATGTATTCACTGTGTTGCCTCCAAGGTACATTTATGTACACAATTAATTTTAAATAAAATTTTCAAATTTGTTTAAAATTATTATGGATTATAATATCAAAGAAGATTGGATGAGAATTATGATAAAATAATTGATTAATTAAAGAAGATAATCAATTTATTCAAGAATAATTTATCTTAAATAATATCAATTAATAATTTAATGCTAGTTTTATTAAAAGTTTAATTTGTTGCATGCATGTGGATTATCATGAGCAGAGCCCATACATTTATATGAGTAAAATAATATGTATTGGATGGAGCTCCTAATATAGTGGAGGTTTTTCAAGTTTGGAGTTGAGGAAAAACCAGTCCAAGAAAGATACATAGGTGGAAAGGTGGAAAGCTATAACATGAACCTTAATTGGTTCAATGTGTTTTCCCCTAGGACAATTATTAGATTCTCAACCTCTAGATAATATACCCATTATTAAAATCTCATGATCATACTACTTTATAATTTTATTTATGTCAATTCTCATTGTTATTTCATTAAGGATGTTTTGTCATGATCACATGAATTGATGAAATTGAAAAGCAACCAAGATAGAATTAAGATGAACTGGCTTGTGCGTAAATATTATCTAAGACATGGTTTGTCACATAAGTAAATACACTTAATATTAACAAGAATATAATATAGATAATAAATTTAAATTTAGGTTTAAAATGATAAAATACCTCAATTTTATATATTTAGTCGACATAGCCTTCCACTACTTGAGATAGAATCGAACCATAGTTCAAAGTGCTTGGCTAGCCAAATATGGAATGATTTCAATTATCAGGTAATTAGAACTTTATGTCTTGTGTTGAATTAACTTATTTCACATCAAGGGTTGACTTACAAAGAATGAATTGGTGTAACTAAAAGGCAAGGGTTGAGAAAATCCAATTTAATTATTTTAGGATTGGGGAGTCCACTTAACCGGTCATGTAACTATGAGTTAATGTAGTTGGCCTTTGGAATACCTACCTAAAACCATTAAAGTTTATTGAACTACAAAATTAGGGGTAATGAGAGGGGGAATATGGATCATTGAAACTAGAATGTCCAAATAACATGATATTACCAAGCCAATGGTGAGGTATATTAGGTTTTGATAAAATAGTGGGAGACTAGTAAATATAATATTTATTTATTTGTTTAAATTTTATCTATTGAAGTATTAAAATTTTGATAATCTTATTTTGAGATTCATCATTAAAATCACTTCTATCCTATCACTAGGATCTATACTTTATAAAGATAACCTTCTCATGGATATAAATTTTCAAGAGTGGAAAATGTGTTTATGCATTATCCTTCATCATGAAGGTAAATTTTAAGTGCTGGAAGAACTTATTTTAGATGCCCCTAGTAATGATGAAAATGATGAAGAGTTATCACTCTATGAGAAAAATTTGTTTTATTCCATATATGTTCAATATTTCATGCTATCATCCATGACCATTGATCTTTTGAAGCAACTTGAGGGCATATATGAGTATAGCATGATGTCTCACCTTCAGGATATCTATCAAGAGAAGGTGAGAAAATAGAGGTATGAGATATCCAATTATTTGTTTACAACTCAGCGTGGAGAGTCTGTGCCAGATGGGCCTCATTTAGTCAAGCTTATTGGCTACATTGAATGCTTAGACATCTTAGGAATTAAATCCCGAGATGATTTGTGTACAAATATCATAATTTCATCACTACCTAAGAAAATGAATTACATGGAAGATAGGCTTGAGACTCATAATAATTATAATTCCCTCAAGCACTGTCCTTCCATGAAGAAGAAGTTCCAAAGGTAGGGCATGAAAAAGAAGGATGCATGTTTTTCATGTGGAAAGTTGTGCCACTAGAAGAAGAACTACACTCAGAAGCAAGGTGAAGCTAAAGTTGCATTCATTATCGAGTGTAATCTTTGAATATCTACTCATTGAGTATTAGATCAAGCTTGTGTTTCTCACATATGTACCAAAATTCAAGAACCAAGTAGATTTCGAAATATTTATAGAGGATAGGTGGATTTATGAGCTATTAATGGTGTGAGTGTAACACCCGAGACTTTTATGTGAAATATTTTGTTTTTATGTTATATAAATCATCAAAGGAATATTTCACTACACACAACACTAGCTTGGCTTGCTTTACACGCAACCACGGCCTTCCTCGATAGCTTGCGTCGTATGCAATATCGAGTTTCACTAAACAATGATATGCTATTAAAACATTATTAAAACTAGCCATTATGAATAGTAATAACCACTTTTTGAAATTTTATAAATTTTAATTTTCAAAATGGACTTCATTTTTGGATTCGGAATATCGAAATTAGCCTAGGGTGAAATTTTAGTATTTTTATGAAAACATTCAATTTTTGATGAATAGTGAAACCACTAAGTGGTAGTTAAAAAACTGAATTTTTCATAAAACTTAATTTTACCGCTTCTGTGAGTGGAATTTAGAAAATCCAAGAGTCACGGTTGATGTCAGTAAGTAAAATGTGGTTCAATGAGATGAAAATAATTTTTTGATGAATAGTAACTTTTTACTTTTTTTTCCCACGGTTAAAAGTAAATAGGATAATTAAGGGTAAAATGATATTATTATTACCCTAACACATGTCCTAATTCTATTGGACAAGTGTAATTCGACCAAAAAAAACCTTAGGAATAAAAGATCACCATTTAGGCCCACTTGGATTAGATTAGGACATTTATTATTAATTTATTTAAAGAAGGGTTAAAATAGTTAAAATAAAAGTTTAATAAGTAAATAATTTTTAATATGGGGTTATAAATAAGATAAATTAGATGATGAATATTCATTAGAAAGCTAAAAAGATTTACTACATAATAGTATTTTATTTGTAATTTTTAGACATTAAATAATTTAAATTATTTATGACACAATGATAAAGCAGTAATTATCTTATTAATGAAATATTGACATAATTGATGTTATAAATACCCAAATAAATGTAATTTGAGACTTTTTATGAATTAAAATAATTTTATAGGTTAATATGAAATGATAGTATTGATTTAAGTAACTTGGTTCGAACTAATCATTCTGGTATGATTTTTAAAAAAATCAATTACTAAATAGTGTCAAAATTGACATAAAATAGTTTTTTAAAAAAATATTATATTATTAATTGTTATTTAATTCCTAAAAATCTAAGGTTTAGCTAAATAACTTATATAAGGTTATATATATTAATAATAAACAACTTGGGGTTATTTTGGCTTGATATAGTAAGTTTATTAACCTTATAGCGTAAGAAAACAAGAAGACACGATAAAAGTTAAATTATCTAACTTAAAGTTAAATCTAAATGATACGGTTAAAATTGATATCTAAACTTGTCTAAATTCTATTGGATGAGATTATTTCGACCCCTAACCACCTTATCTTAGAAATATATCAATTTGGAGCTATTAAACACCTAATTTTACTTTATAATAAAATAATATTTTTAGTTATTCCAAAGGTGCCCCTCTCCTCCCTTATAAAAGGGCACCTCCTCCCCCTATTCCTCAAACCACTTTGAGCCTTCAAGCTCAGACAAAACCTGCCAATATCTCCTCTACACTTCCCTATAAACTTCCTATAGGTTCTGGTCTTCTTCAAAGACCTATTTTAGTGCCCTAAAAGGAGGTCTCAAAGAAGCACTTCAAAGAAGAGGTAATGTCCGTTACCAATTCTTTCATCTTTATTTATTCTTACAATTCTTCTTCTTTAGTTGTTTAATTATGAAGTAATAACATAATTATCACTAATATACTAATATGTTATTATAAGTATGAAACAACCCTATTTCACCATCTATCCATCCTGCGGAAAAAGAAATCACCGCGCGTGCGTACGTACGGAATACCGTCTCCAGGCCGTGGTGTAATCTATTTTCCACCACCACCTTACTTGGATGGGTATAATTGTGTAAATAATGACTATATATGACTATTATAAAGTTATATTGATTCTGAAATAGTATACATACACTCCAATATAATTCCACGATCATAGGAACGATATCATCACTCGTGCGTACGTACGGAATACCGTCTCCACGATGTGATGCGACTCGTTCTACATGATCTTCATTTCATAATGATTATATAAATGAACTGAATGAATGAATATGATATATATTACACTAATACCATTCTATAAATGAGGTATCTATAACCTAAAGAGGAGAATAAGAATTTATTCGACAAAACACGCATAAGAACAAAAAGTAATAAACACCCGAATAACAAGTAATAATGAAATATTACTAATAAGAAGCTAGGAATATGACCATATATGATATGATAACAATACGCATGATTCCGGAATAAGTCAATAACATTATTTAAATTATTATATAGGAGGTTCGGACACTTACGAAGCAAAGCATACCTAAGGTAAGGGAAATATCACAATCTCATTTTTCTCCGAGATTGTTTATACTTTAGAATTTACTGGGGTGTATTTTATCATCCACATAAATTTTTACTCAATATATAATATTTATATCTATCTACAATAGTTTATATTAAATTTTACCCTTTGGTGAGTTTTTAGTAAAAGATATGAAAGGAATCTTTTGTCATTTTTCGTACGAGGCACTGTTTGAATTTTCCGACAAACGTACGAGAAGAATGTTTTTTTAACTTATACGGCATGAATGGATTTTTAAAACATTATTTCCAAGAAGCTTCCTTTACAAGTTTTCAAGTTTATTTTTAATCAACTTCTTTTAGTTTAAAATTGTATGACATGTTAAGAAAGGAAAATGTTTTTGAATTTGAAAGTATATTTTCCTCAAGAATGGAGTTCAAGTGTTTTATCAAAATTATTTTCCATCTAAGATAATATAGGGTTCTGTTTATATCCCTATTGTTACATTGATTTGATTAAGTTGTTATGGAATTATTTTTATGAATTCCTTTATCTTATATGAATTGTTTGATGATGTCACGATGTTTAAGATTCCCATTTTTATTACATGGGTTATGCAATGATGTATGATTTATGATTTTGTGGAACACATAAGAATGGTATCATTATGAGACGGGTGGGACCTATATCTCCCTCCAATGCATTGGGTAAAGATTTTATATCTCATTAGATAGACATGGCTGGAACGGTAGGTTATACCGGTTCAGTGAAACAAGACTGAAACAAGGAGTGAACTCGGTTCAGAAATGGACTTTGTCCACTAAGATAGTCTTGGCAATGAGTCTTGACTAATAAGAAATGATTCTATATGATTATGTGTGTATGCCACAAAGTTTCATGTTTTATGTTATGATTATTGGGATTCCATTTCACTACTATGATTTATCCCATGTTATGAAATTATGCTCTCTTTTGTAGGTTAAGATTTCCAAAAGTTATGTTCTTATGAATATGATGTGATTGATATTTCTTTTGTTTACCCTTAATGAGCATTTGAGCTCACCCTTTTGTATGTTTTCTTTCCCCAGTTCAGGAAGAAGGTTATTAAGTAAGATATGCCAAAAGGGACTATAGATATGATGAAATAAATGGGAGACAGTGTAGATGCTTTATGAACCAGTTGTTTATGTTTCCTAGTTTCTAAAGACACTATACCTATACGGTCCTTTCGTGGTTTTGGTATATGTTGTAATAAGTATGCTTCAATTTTTAAGTATTAACAATATATGTAAGGTATGGGTCGTTATAGTTGGTATCAGAGGAAAGTTATAGTCAACCTTTGGAAACTAGGATGTGAAAGCCTTAGTAAGAACCCAAAGGATAATTCTAAGCATAGAACACAATCTTAGTTTTTTAGAAATGGCCATGAATAACCTAGGATAAGACATTAAGTGTGAAATTTTATTCTTGATTATGTGGTTTTCCTATTATAATTAGTGTTGCTCACACTATTCTTCTTGGATTTAGTCAATGGCTAGAACCCGAAGGAACCGTGTTAATGTGGAATGCGACAGGCAATGCAATGGTTGTCCCCCTGAGCAACCAAACGTTATGGGAGCTGGAATGAAAAATCTTGTAGCCATGCTCACACAACTTTCTTAAGCTATGAATCATGCAGGACTTCCAAACGAGCAAAGGAAGGAGCAACATTCTGTTGAATCCTTCATGAGACAGCGTCCACCTTCATTCAGCGGGTCTACTGATCCATTAGTTGCTGAACAATGGATTAGTACTACTAAAATGATATTTTCAGTTCTTCAATGTTCTTATCATGTTAAAGTCATATTAGCAGTGTATCGTTTGGAAGGTGATGCTGATCAATGGAGGAATCTTATTAAGAATACGAGGCAAAGGGATGAAATTGAGTCCATGGGATGGGACGAGTTCAAGAACTTATTTTTCAATAAGTACATCCCTCGTATTCTCCGAACAAAGATGGAGAAAGAGTTTCTTGAACTGAAACAAAATAATGATGAATCTGTTGGTGCCTATGAAGCAAATTTTACAAGACTTGCAAGGTACGCTTCTGGTATTATTATCCAACCTGAGAGTAAGATCGATCGACTCTTTAGTGGCTTAAAACCATATCTTCGAAGGGAATTAGCCATAAGGGACTTCAATAGCTACGAGGAAATCGTTCGATGTGCTCTCAAAGTCGATATGGAGATTGGAGTAACCCATCAGTCATATGGGTTTGATAAGAAGAGGAAAATGGAATTCAAAGGAAAATCTAAAGAGCACACTGAAAAGAAGATGAGCTTTCCCTTATGCTCAAAGTGTGGAAAGAAACATGGAGGGAATTGTCTTAAAGGGACAAGTAAATGTTTCAAATGTGAAAAGGAAGGTCATCGGGCATTTGAATGCTGCGATGATGGGAAGAAGATGTCTAATGATGGAAACAAAGGAAGGGATACACAGAATGAACCTACTACACTTCAATGTTTCAAGTGAAAGGAGATGGGACATTATGCCAATAAATGCCCTAATCCAATGGTTGATGATAATGATCAACGTCAACAAACTCTTAAGGCTAAAGACAAAGTAAAGTCACATGCAATTTCTATCAGCGGTGTGGAGTACGATAACGATGTAGTGAAATGTACACTTACCATCCACTCTAAAGTAGCAAATGTTTTATTTGATTCTGGATCCACCCAATCTTTTATTTCTGAAGAATTTTATAAGGGTATCACTGTATTACCTCAACAATTAGATGTTGCGTTAGCTGTGACAACACCTAATGGCATAACAATCACATCAAAAGTTTATAATTCTTCCCCGATTGAAGTTTGTGGGAAAGTGCTTCCTGCAAATCTTGTGATCCTTCCTATAGTGGAATTTGATGTGATTCTTGGCATTAATTGGATTTCTTTATATGGATCTCATATCAATTTCCAAATAAGGGAAGTCATATTTCATATTCCATATCAATATATGATCGTCTATCGATGCAAGGATGAACATAACCTTCCAGTGGAAATTTCTTCCATCTTATGGGTCTTGATTTCACTAAATGAGGGTTATTTATCTCAAATGGTTGGTGAGAAACTCACGATTAAGAATATTCCTGTTGTACAGGATTTTGATGATGTCTTTCCGGAGGAATTACCGGGTCTTCCACCAAATCGTGAAGTTGAGTTTTCAATAGAACTCGTACCGGGTGCTTTGCCTATTTCAAAGACACCTTATAGAATGGCCCCAATTGAGTTGCAGGAATTGAAGAAGAAACTCCAATATAATCTTGATAAGGGATTCATACGCCCTAGTGCGTCACCTTGGGGAGAACCTGTTCTGTTTGTTAAGAAGAAAGATGGATCAATGAGACTCTGCATTGATTATCGAGAACTTAACAAGATCACTATCAAGAAAAAATATCCTCTCCCACGCATTGATGACTTATTTGACCAACTACGTGGAGCTCAATACTTTTCCAAGATTGATCATTTTTCAGGGTATCATAAATTAAGGGTCAAAAGGGAGGATATACCAAATATGGCTTTCCGTACAAGGTATGGACACTATGAATTTATAGTGATGCCATTTGGTCTTACTAATGCCCCTGCTATCTTCATGGATCTGATGAATAGAGTCTTTAGAGACTATCTTGATCAATTTGTGGTAGTCTTTATAGACGATATTCTTGTCTATTCAAAGAGTAAGGAAGAACATGAAGATCACTTGAGAATTATATTGAAGACCCTGAGAAAGGAGAAGCTTTATGCCAAATTTACCAAGTGTGAATTTTGGCTTCAAAAAGTTTCATTTTTGGGTTACATAATCTCAAAAGAGAGGATATCCGTTTATCCAGCAAAAACAGAGGTTATCAAAGATGGTCGAGACCAACAACTGTAACTGAGATCCGTAGTTTTCTTGGTTGGGCTGGATATTATCGACGTTTTGTGAAAGATTTTTCAAGATTATCTAATCCACTCACCAAGTTGACTTGGAAAGGAGTTAAGTGTTTTTGGATGGAAGAATGTGAAGAGAATTTCAAGGAGTTGAAAAGAAGGTTATCCAGTGCACCTGTGCTCACACTGCCTTGTAGTGGAGAAAGGTTTGTGATCTATAGTGGTGCATCGAAGAAGGGATTGGGGTTCGTTCTTATGAAAAATGATATGGTGATAGCTTATGCCTCACGACAGTTGAAAATCCATGAGCAAAATTACCCAACACATGATTTGGAGTTAGCTGCGGTAATCTTTGCATTAAATATTTTGAGGCATTATCTTTATGGAGAAAGGTGTGACATTTATACTGATCATAAAAGTTTAAAGTATATTTTCACACAAAAGGAGCTGAATATTCATCAAAGAAGATGGTTGGAGCTGATTAAAGATTATGACTGCTCAATCCATTACCACCCTGGGAAAGCAAACAAGGTGGCAGATGCATTAAGTCGACAAGACCATGGCAGTTTATCCATGATGAGGATCACAAAAGATCCAATATTTATGGATTTACAAAGGATGGATCTTGGAATTATAATGTAAGGGGAAAGATCTTATCTTTCTCAAATGAATGTTCAACCATATATACATGTGAAGATTAAAGAGGCACATAAAGAAGATGTCGAGTTACAAAAGAAGGTGAGAAATGTTCCTGAATTCAACCTTGATTGTGATGGGATAATAAAGTTCAGGAATCGGGTTTGTGTTCCTCCCATCCCGGAATTAAAGAAGGAGCTGCTGGATGAGGCCCATAGTTCTTCATTCCTTATACATCCTAGAAGCACGAAGATGTATAGGGACCTGAAAGAGTACTTCTGGTGGGATGACATGAAAAGAGATGTTGCTGAATATGTCTCTCGATGATTGGTTTGTCAGCAAGTTAAAGCTGAGAGACAGAAGTCTAAGGAGATGTTACAACCATTACCCATACCCGAATGGAAATGGGAAAACATCACTGTGGACTTTGTCACAGGACTTCCTAAAACATCCAAAGGCAATAATGCTATCTGGGTCATAGTTGATTGTCTTACCAAGTCTGCACACTTCATTATTATTAGAGAGAATTTATCTCTAGATCAGCTTTCCAGGATATATGTGAAGGAAGTGGTAAGATTTCATGGAGTACCACTTTTTATTATATCTGATCGGGATCTGAGGTTTACCTCAAAGTTTTGGTGAAGTCTTCAGCATACTCTGGATACAGAGTTGAGTTTCAGCACTGCTTATCATCCTCAGACAGACGGTCAGTCTGAGAGAACAATTCAAACTCTAGAAGATATGTTGAGAGCTTGCTCTATGGATTTCAAAGGGGGTTGGGATCAACACCTACCTTTGGTGGAATTTTCTTATAATAATAGGTTTCACTCCAGTATTCAGATGACTCCTTATGAAGCTCTCTATGGAAAGAAATGCTGGACTCCAACTTGCTGGGATAAAGTTGGGGAAAGAAAGCTATTAGGACCTGATCTCGTTGATGAAATGGCAGAAAAGGTCAGATCTATTCAAAAACACATAAGAGCAGCTCAGAGTCGATAGAAAAGTTATGCCGACAACCGAAGAAAAGACCTAGAGTTTGAAGTGGGTGATAAAGTGTTCTTATGAATATCTCCCTGGAAGAGAGTCATGAGATTTGGAAAGAAGGGGAAGTTGAGCCCTAGATATATCGGTCCTTTCGAAATACTGGATCGTGTTAGGAAGGTAGCTTACCAATTGGCGCTTCCACCGAATCTCTCTCAAGTCCACACTGTGTTCCATGTATCTCTCCTGAGAAAGTACATATCTAATCCTTCACATGTACTTAGCTCAGAAGTTGTACCGCTGGAGCAAGATCTTTCTTATGAAGAACAGCCGATAGAGATTCTGGATCGTAGCGAAAAAGTCCTATTAAGCAAGACCACTCGATTGGTGAAAGTTTTATGGAGGAACCAACAATTAGAAGAAGCTACATGGGATCTTGAGGATATGATGAGGGAGAGGTATCCTCATCTGTTTGTTACAAAGTGACGAATTTCGAGGGCAAAATTCATTTTAAGGGGGTTAGAATGTAACACCCGAGACTTTTATGTGAAATATTTTGTTTTTATGTTATATAAATCATCAAAGGAATCTTTCACTACACACAACACTAGCATGGCTTGCTTTACACGCAACCGCGACCTTCCTCGATAGCTTGCGTCGTACGCAATACCGAGTTTCACTAAACAATGATATGCTATTAAAACATTATTAAAACTAGCTGTTATGAATAGTAATAAACACTTTTTGAAATTTTATAAATTTTATTTTTCAAAATGGTCTTCATTTTTGGATTCGGAATATCGAAATTAGCCTAGGGTGAGATTTTGGTATTTTTCTGAAAACTTTCAATTTGTAATGAATAGTGAAACCACTAAGTGGTAGTTAAAAAAATGAATTTTTCATAAAACTTAAATTTACTGCTTCTGTGAGTGGAATTTCGAAAATCCGAGAGACACGGTTGATGTCAGTAAGTAAAATTTGGTTCAATGAGATGAAAATAATTTTTTGGTGAATAGTAACTTTTTACTTTTTTTTTACCACGGTTAAAAGTAAATAGGATAATTAAGGGTAAAAATGATATTATTATTACCCTAAAAGATGTCCTAATTCTATTGGACAAGTGTAATTAGACCAAAAACAACCTTAGGAATGAAATATGACCATTTAGGCCCACTTGGAATAGATTAGGACATTTATTATTAATTTATTTAAAGAAGGGTTAAAATAGTTAAAATCAAATTTTAATAAGTAAATCATTTTTAATATGGGGTTATACATAAGATAAATTCGACTATGAATATTAATTAGAAAGCTAAAAAGATTTACTACATAATGGTATTTTATTTGTAATTTTTATACATTAAATAATTTAAATTATTTATGAAAAAATGATGATGAATTAATTATCTTATTAATGAAATATTGACATAATTGATGTTATAAATACCCAAATAAATGTAATTTGAGACTTTTTATGAATTAAACTAATTTTATAGGTTAATATGACATGTTAGTATTGATTTAAGTAACTTGGTTCGAACTAATTATTCTGTTATGAGTTTCACAAAAATCAATTACTAAATAGTGTCAAAATTGACATAAAATAGTTTTTAAAACAAATATTATATTATTAATTGTTATTTTATTTCTAAAAATCTAAGGTTAGAAAAAATGACTAAGATAAGGTTATATATATTAATAATAAACAACTTGGGGTTCTTTTGGCTTGATATAGTATGTTTATTAACCTTATAGTGTAAGAAAACAAGAAGACACTGTAAAAGTTAAATTATCTAACTTAAAGATAAATCTAAATGATATGGTTAAAAATGATATCTAAACTTGTCTAAATTATATTGGATGAGAGGCTTTCGACCCCTACCCACCTTATATTCTAAATATATCAATTTGGAGCTATTAAAAACCGAATTTGACTTTATAATAAAATAATATTTTTAGTTATTCCAAAGGTGCCCCTTTCCTCCCTTATAAAAGGGCACCTCCCCCCCTCTTCCTCACACCACTTTGAGCATTCAAGATCTTCCAAACCCTGCAAATTTCTCCTCTCCACTTCCCTAGAAACATCCTAGAGGTTCTGGTCTTCTTCAAAGACCTATTTCAGTGTCCTAAAAGGAGGTCTCAAAGAAGCACTTCAAAGAAGAGGTAATGTCCGTTATCGATTCTTTCATCTTTATTTCTTCTTCCACTTCTTCTTCTTTAGTTTTTTCATTATGAAGTAATAACATCAGTATCAATCATATACTGATATGTTATTATAAGTATGAAACAACCCTATTTCACCATCTATCCATCCTACGGAAAAAGAAATCACCGCGCGTGCGTACGTACGGAATACCGTCTCCACGCCGTGGTGTAATCTATTTTCCACCACCACCTTACTTGGATGGGTATAATGGTGTAAATAATGACTATATATGACTATTATAAAGTTATATTGATTTTGAAATAGTATACATACACTCCAATACAATTCCACGAACATAGGAATGATATCATCACTCGTGCGTACGTACGGAATACCGTCTCCACGATGTGATGCGACTCGTTCTACATGATATTCATTTCATAATGATTATATAAATGAATTGAATGAATGAATATGATATATATTACACTAATAACATTCTGGAAATGAGGTATCTATAACCTAAAGAGAAGAATAATAATTTATTCGACAAAACACGCATAAGAACAAAAAGTAATAAACACCCGAATAACAAGTAGTAATGAAATATTACTAATAAGAAGCTAAGAATACGACCATATATGATATCATAACAATAATTATGACTCTGGAATATGTCAATAACATTATTTAAATCATTATACAGGAGGTTCAGACACTTACGAAGCAAATCAGACCTAAGGTAAGGGAAATATCACAATCTCATTTTTATCCGAGATTGTTTATACTTTGGAATTTACTGTGGTGTATTTTATCATCCACATCAATGATTCCTCAATATGTAATATTTATATCCTTCTACAATTGTTTATATTCAATTTTACCCTTTGGTGAGTTTTTAGTAAAAGATATGAAAGGAATCTTTTGTCGTTTTTCGTACGAGGTACTTTTTGACTTTTCCGACAAAAGTACGAGAATAATGTTATTTTAAATTATACGGCATGAATGGATTTTTAAAACATTATTTACAAGAAGCTTACTTTACAAGTTTTCAAGTTTATTTTTAATCAACTTTTTTTAGTTTAAAATTGTATGACATGTTAAGAAAGTAAAATGTTTTTGAATTTGAAAGGATATTTTCCTCAAGAATGGAGTTCAAGTGTTTCATCAAAATTATTTTCCATCTAAGATAATATAGGGTCTAAGATAATATAGGGTTCTGTTTATATCCCTATTATTACATTGATTTGATTATGTTGTGATGGAATTATTTTTATGAATTCCTTTATCTTATATGAATTGTTTGATGATGTCACGATGTTTAAGATTCCCATTTTTATTACATGGGTTATGCAATGATGTATGATTTATGATTTTGTGGCACACATAAGAATGGTATCATTATGAGATGGGTGGGAACTATATCTCCCTCCAATGCATTGGGTAAAGATTTTATATCTCATGAGATAGACATGGCTGGAACTGTAGGTTATACCGGTTCAGTGAAACAGGACTGAAACGAGGAGTGAACTCGGTTCAGAAATGGACTTTGTCCACTAAGATAGTCTTGGCAATGAGTCTTGACTAATAAGAAATGATTCTCTATGATTATGTGTGTATTCCATAAAGATTAATGTTTTATGTTATGATTATTGGGATTCTATTTCACTACTATGATTTATCCCATGTTATGACATTATGCTCTCTTTTGCAGGTTAAGATTTCCATAAGTTATGTTCTTATGAATATGATGTGATTGATATTTCTTTTGTTTACCCTTACTGAGAATTTGAGATCACCCTTTTGTATGTTTTCTTTCCCCAGGTCAGGAAGAAGGTTATTAAGTAAGATATGCCTAAAGGGACTATAGATCTGATGAAATAAATGGGAGACAGTGTAGATGCTTTATGAACCAGTTGTTTATGTTTCCCAGTTTCTAAAGACACTATACCTATACGATCCTTTCTTGGTTTTGTTATATGTTGTAATAAGTATGCTTCAATTTTTAAGTATTAACAATGTATGTAAAGTATGGGTCGTTATAGTGAGGATGGCTCTTCTAGCCCTTGGTGACTACCACCATTCATTTCCGACAAGAATTATTTTGGTTTTAAAAGATTGTTTTTTTGCACCAATGGATACCAATAACATAATTTATGTATCATGACTAAATGAAGATGGGTTTTTTTCTAGTTTGGAAATAAAAGTTGTATATTTTATAAATAAAACATAGGTTATGATATGAAGCATTTAAATAACATTCCTTTTATATTAAATTACATAATCCAAATATTGGTAATTGATAACAAATCATGCCCACACGACTCCTATAACACCCAACTATGGAACCAACATCTTGGTCCTTTAAACAAGAATAATTTGAAAATTATATGTTAAGATGGTTTTTTAGACTCATCTGAGATAAAGACACTTAAAATATTTCATTCTTGTTTATAAGGAAAAATGGCTAAACCACTATTTGGTGGACAAGGTGAAATCCCCACAAAGCTTATAGTATTGGTACACACTAATGTGTGTGGTCCATTTATAATAGAAGCTAGAGGTGGGTATTCTTACTTAATAAATTTTATTGATGAATTGAATAGATATGGTTATGTGATCATTATGAGGTATAAGTACAAGTCCTTTGAAAAATTCACTGAATTCAAGAATGAAGTAGGGAATCAACTTGGTAGTAAGATAAAGAAGATTCGATCAGATAGAGGTGGTGAATATCTTAACCAAGAGTTTATCAACTTCTTATGGGAGTTTGGGACTCTATCTCAACTCACTCCACCTTATACACCATATTAGAATGGTGTTAGTGAAATAAATAACCATAGCTTGTTAGAAAAGGTAAGGTTGATAATGAACCATGCAGATAATTCTTTATCCTTTTTTGGATATGCATTACAAACTATGGAATAAACATTAAAATTACTACCAAATATGGAGAAAAATGGAATTCCCTTCTAGTTATGGAGTGAAAAAAACCCATTTTTTCATATACACCTGTATGGGGTTGCAGGGAGTTTTTTAAGTCCTTCTTAGACAACAAACTAGCTCCCCGAGGAATAATGTGTATCTTTATGGGAAATACTAAGTAAACAAAGGGATACTACCTTTACAACCCCCCGGAAAAGAACGTTACTATCATTAGACAAGAAAGTGACCATAACTGAAGAGGTGAATCATTATTATTTGATAATGATGAACCACTCTCCTAAAAATATGTAACACCCCATGCTTCTATGGTACGATTCTCTTTGAATAATGCAATAGCGTGTGTTGTACACAATATCGAGTTCTAACACACCATAACAAATCAAACTAGCCGTTATGAATAATAATAACCAATTTTTGAAATTTATAAATTTTATTTTTCAAAATGGACTTCATTTTTGGATTCTGAATATTGAAATTAGCCTAGGGTGAATTTTTGGTATTTTTCTGAAAAACATCATTTTTTGATGAATAGTGAAACCACTAAGTGGTAGTTAAAAAACTGGATTTTTCATAAAACTTAATTTTACCGCTTCTGTGAGTGGAATTTCAAAAATCCGGGAGACATGGTTAATATCAAGGAGTAAAATGTGGTTCAATGAGATGGAAATAATTTTTGGTTAATAGTAACTTTTTACTTTTATTTACCACGGATAAAAGTAAATAGTGTAATTAAGGGTAAAAATGATATTAATATTACCCTAAAACATGTCCTAATTCTTTTGAACAAGTGTATCTAGAGCAAAAACAACCTTCGAAATAAAATATTATCATTTAGGTCCACTTGGATTAGATTAGGACATTTATTATTATTTAATTCAAAGATAAGTTAAAAGAGTTAAAATCAAAGTTTATTTACTAAAACATTTTTAATATAGGGTTACAAATAAGATAAATTCGATTATGAAGCTTTATTAGAAATCTAAAAATAGTTCCTACATAATTATATTTTATTTATAATTTTTAGATATTAAATTATTTAATTTATTTATGACACAATGGTGATGCAGTAATTACCATAATAGTGAAAAATTAAAATAATTGATATTATAAATACCCAAATAAATATAATTTCAGACATTTTATGAATTACACTAATTTTATAGGTTAATATGACCTGTTAGGAATGATTTAATTATCTTTTTTTCTAAGTAATAATTCTGTTATGATTTTCACAAAAATCAATTTTCCAAATAGTGTCAAAATTGACATAAAAGAGTTTTTGAAACAAATATTATATTATTAATTGATATTCAATTCCTAAAAATCTAAGTTCGTCCAAGAGACTTATATCATGATAGGTGTATCATTAATGGACCACTTGGGGGGTCTCTTGGAGGTATATATAAAGTTTATTAACTATATAATATAAAAATACAAAGTGACATGGTAAGTGTCACACTAATTAACTAAGAGTTATAACTAAAAGATAAGGTTAATATAATGATGCAAACCTGTCTAAATTCTATTGGTTGAGTGGTTTTATACCCATACACACCTTAAAATTTAAATAATCCACTTTGGAGCCTTTAGAAACTGAATATGAATTTTTTATGAAATAATATTTCTAGCTTTTCCAAAGGTGACCCTCGCCCCTCTTATAAAAGGAAACTCCCCCTTCTCATTAATTCACACCTTCAAATCCTTTTGGTTTGGCCAAAACATGCCCAAATACTCTCTCAAATTCCCTCACTACAACCTATAGGCCTTAGTTTGATCAGAAAGCCAACCGAAGAAGCCCTTTTGATCAAATCAAAAGGACGAACCCGAAGAAGAGGTAATGTTTTCACCACACTTTTTCAAATTCATTTCTTCTTCAACTTCTTATTTCATTGTTATTCCCATTCTAAAATAATTAATCCAGTATCTACTATATATTTTAATATTATTATAAATATGTTACAACCGTATTCAGTATTCTATCCATCATTTTAATGACATGTCACCATACGTGCGTACGTACGACTTACCGTCTCCACGTTGTGGTGTAATTATTATTCAATATATTATTATTTGGATGTTTATAATAATGATTTGTAATTCATGTAAATAATAAATATAACATGATAATGATTCTGAATATATGATATACCATCCAATTATATATTATTTTAATATAAAACGAATGATATTGTCACTCGTGCGTACGTACGGACTACCGTGTCCACGAACGTGATGAGATTCATTCTCCATCGTATCCATTCAAGTATAATTATCATTTGATGATTTAAAAATATTTAAGGACTTGATATCATTATGGATATGAATAAGATACAACCTATTCATGACAAACATGGCTTACTTAACAAAACATATAAAAGAAAACGAGTAAGTTAACACCCGAAACGACGATAATACTAAGATATTATTAACAAAGCAATGATAAAATATCATATATGATAACATAATAATGTATATGATTCTTTTATAATTTAATAACAATTATTTCACCATTATACAGGAGGTTAACCTACTCCCAACCAAGGAAGAGTACAAGGTAAGGGTTTATTTCACAATCTCTTCATTATCCGAGGTTGTTTATATGTAATAATCTACTGAGACTTCTTTATCATCCACATCCATGGTTCTTAAAAATTTATTTCAAAACATTTTTACTATTTACAAAAATATGGGTTAAAGTCATTTATACCCTTGTTGACTTTTATAAGTGGTTTATAAAGGAATCTTTCCATCATTTTCCAAACAAGGTCCATTTTAACCTTTTCGACAGAATTAAGGTAAGAATGTTTTTTTAACTTATACGGCGGGTGCATCTATTTTACGCCATTATAAAATCTTCGAAGCTTCCCTTGCAATATGATAAGAAAATTTTCAAATTAAATGTTGTATTTTATAATTATGTTACTTTTAAATTATTTTAAAAAAGGGATATTTCTCTCAAATAGTTTTGATTTCATCTATGTCAACATCCTTTGATGGATTTTAAGCTTATTTGAAGTTGATTTATTATGATACAAATCTTCAATATTTTATTTAAGGTTTTGTGATTTTCTTTGAATGTGGATGTGTTATTTTTATACCATTCATGGTTTATGGATAAAGTATTGACATTTCGTATGCTCGTTTTAATACGAATGTTTATGTTATGTTTAAACCTGTTCATATAAGGAATGTATTGGACTTAATATGTGACGGGTGGAGCTCGCTATAGCTCATCGATGCATCGGTAGTTCTCATGAGACAAAATAGTGTCTTGGAACAAGGATTTACCAAAATCTTATTTGTAGTCTTGGCACGTGGCCTTGGCTATGTGGTTATGATAGTCTGGCATTATGCATTCCATCATTATGGAAGTGGTTATTGATATTTCATGTGTTTATTCGATTAGTAGAATATCCATGTGAATAAGTAAATGGAATTATTTTATTTTATTTTTTCTATACTGTGTTAAAGTTCAAGTTTAAAAGGATTTTGTTTTAGTTATACATTTCCTTAAATGTTTATTCTTATTTATGAAAGTTTCTACTATATTGTTATCCTTACTGAGAATTTGAGCTCACCCCTTTTCTAGGTTATATTTTTCCCAGGATGTGAAGAAGTAAATTATGAATGACCTGCAGGGATAGTATGAGGGGATAAGAGTGTGGAGTATGGAGACTATGTTGTTTTAGGTTTCATTTTTATTATGTAATGTAAAACTTTATGAATATATCTTGTGTTTCCAAGGCTACTAAACTAATCGGTCTTTCGAGATTTGATATTTCTTGGGATCATGCCAATGTTATGTAATAATGCACCGACTGTGGGTAACTGGGGTTGGGGCATTACAGTTGGTATCAGAGGAAGTTTAGTACAAACCTTGGAAGCTAGATTTAGATAAACTATGATTAGATCACATAGACCTAAGATGGACTTTGAGGATTAGTATATAAGAAATTCCTAGAATTTTGGTATTGTATAGATTTTCTGAGTTTCCAAGCAATACATCCCTATTTGGATACACGCAGGTAGAGGTGGCTCTGGCACAAATGTACCTAGGGGTAAAACTCGAAAACACCGCTTTGAGATGGACTCGAACGAGAACTGGTTCACAACAACGTGCTTTGCTGCACTCTTGGTTACGACACTCCTGGGGGATATGATTAGGATAACTCTCATTTTCTTTACAAACCATTATGAAGGGTTTATGAGTATATACTTCCTCAAAGAAAACATTTTTATGATTATGGATTATATCCATAAATAGTTCAATTTATGTTAAGTTTTTTAAAAGTATAATTATGTATTTTGATTCATAAACTGATCTAGTTTATGCCATTATTTAGATATGGCGCCTAGTGGAAGAAATGGAAACCGTATCAATGCACGCACTCCATGTAGGGATTTCCCTCCTGCTCAAGATAATTATAGTGGAGCCGGTGATGCAACTGGTGCTGATCAACTAATCACCATACTGGGACAACTCACTCAGGTTATGAATAATAACCTTACCCGTATGGAGCACCCTGATCCATAGCATGGAGGATCAATGTTAGATCACTTCATGAGGCAGCAACCACCAACATTCAATGGGAGTACAAATCCATTAGTAGCTGAGCAATGGATAAGTTCCCTAGAGAAAATATTTTAGGCTTTGGGAAGTAGTGAAAGGGACAAAGTTATCATGGAAGTTTACCACCTCACTGGAGATGCTGATCAATGGTGGTCATTGATTCAAAACACTAAGGAAGATGATGAAGTATCAAATATGAAATGGAGGGAGTTCAAATATCTGTTTTTATAAAATTACTTTCCTTGTGACCATCGAGCATATATGGAAAGACAATTTCTGAGTCTGAGACAAAAGGAAGATGATAATGTTGCAAAGTATGAGGCTAACTTTACAAGGTTAGCAAGGTATGCTGGAGATTATATACGTAACCCAATAAGTAATATTGATCATTTATTTTATGGGTTAAAACCATTTCTCCGTTGAGAATTATTCTCACAATCCTTCTCATCGTATGAAGACATTGTCTAATTTTCTATCAAGACAAAGAAAGAATTCTTGAAGTCATATGACTTTAAAGCAATGTAAGAGAAGGAGAGATCTGCTGATCAATCTGGGAATGGAAATAAAGGGAAGAAGGGAAAAGTTGAATATCCATCCTACAGTACATGTGGGAAGAAACACCATGGTACTTGCTTAAAAGGAATAAGATTCAGTTAAACGTTTGGTGAAAAAGCCCACCAAGCTCGTGATTTCAAGGGGAAGAAAGAAGATACTGATGTCCAATGCTACAATTGCAGGGAGATGGGACATTATACAAAAAAATTTCCTAAGCACCAGGGGAAATTACCTCAGAAAAGGCCAGGGGATCAAGGCCAAGATTATTCTATCACTACTGCTGAGGTAGAAGCTCCGAAAGATGTGGTGGCAGGTAATTTAATGGTTTCCTCAAGTTTAGCAAATGCATTATTTGATTTTCGATCATCGCATAGTTTCATATATTCCCCGTTTGCTAAGAAAATTAGATATTTCCAATTTGATTTAACAAGGGAGTTTTTAGTTAAAACTCCTAAGGGAAGTATCATTGCAACAAATATTTGTGAATCAGTCCCCATTAGAGCACATAAATGTTATTTATCCACTGATATCATCGTCATACCTATGATTTAGTTTGATATAATCCTTGGTATGGATTGGAATTTGGACCATGATGCGAAGATTTATTGTAAGAAGTAGGAGGTTACGATTTTTGATGATGATGATAGGGAACACCTTATCTTTAGAGCAGAATCATCACCACCTAATTCTTATCTAGCTCCACCCCCAGTATCTTAACTAAATTCAATTATTGGAGAGGAAGAGAATGAAATGATTGTGGGTGAGGAAAGGAATGTTCAAATAGAGGATGTACCTGTTGTGAAAGAATATGTAGATGTGTTTCCGGAAGATTTACCTGGACATCCTCCAGAACGAGAAGTTTAGTTTTCCATTGATTTAATTCCGGGATCAAGGCCTATATCGAAGACCTCTTATGGAATTAAGACTATAGAATTAGTTGAACTAAAGAAACAACTAGAGGAATTGAGTAATAAGGGATTTATTCTCCCTAGTGTTTCTCTATGGGGAGCCCCTGTTCTTTTTGTTAAAAAGAAAGATGGATCTATGAGGTTATGTATTGACTATAGGGAGATCAATGCTATAACAATAAAGAACAAGTATCCCCTACCTCACATTGATGATTTATTTTAACAACTGCATAGAGCTCAATAATTTTCTAAGATTGACCTTAGATCTGGATACCATCAGTTGTGTGTGAAAAAGGAAGACATTCTGAAGACAACATTTCGAACAAGGTAAGGGAATTACGAGTTTACAGTAATGCCTTTTGGATTGACTAATGCACCCTATGTATTCATGGATCTGATGAATAGAGTTTTCAAGGAATATCTCGATGAATTTGTGGTGGTATTTATTGATGATATCTTGGTATACTCCAAAAGTTACGAAGATCATGAAAATCACTTGCGCATTATCCTGAAGACTCTGAGAAGACATGAATTATATAGGAAGTTTAGCAAGTGTGAATTCTGCCTTCAGGAGATTTCTTTTCTTGGACATATTGTCTCTAAAGATGGAATCTCTGTTGATCTTTCTAAGACCAAGTCAATCCAAGAATGGCTAGCACCTACGAGTATAACTGAGGTACGTAGTTTTATTGGTTTGGAAGGTTATTATCGACGTTTCGTCCATAATTTTTCCCGATTGGCTAACCCATTAACGACGCTCACACATAAAGGGGTTAAATTTGTTTGGAAAAAAGAGTGTGAAGAATGTTTCAAAGAACTGAAGAGAAGATTAGTCAATGCTCCTATATTGACTCTACCATCGGGGAATGATGGGTTCGTTATTTATAGTGATGCATCGAAGAAAGGACTTGGTTGTGTCCTTATGAAGAATGATAGGGTTATTGCCTATGCATCACGATAGTTGAAAATTAATGAACAAAACTATCCTACTCATGATCTCGAGTTTGTAGCTGTGATATTTGTATTGAAGATATGGAGGCACTACCTCTATAGTGAAAAATGTGAGATTTATATTGATCACAAGAGTTTGAAGTCTATTTTCTCACAAAAAGAACTCAACATGAGGAAATGGAGATGGCTTGAATTACTCAAGGATTATGATTGCACGATACACTACCACACGGGGAAGGCAAACAAGGTGGAAGATGCTTTGAGCAGAAAAGATCATGGAGTTTTGAATAATATGAGAATTCAAAGGGATCCAATTTTCATGGATCTAGTGAAGATGGACATGGGAATAACTTTGGAAGGTGAAACATCAATGCTTTTTCAAATGGTTGCCAAACTATCTTTACTAGAATGTATTAAGAGTTCTCAGACCGATGATGAAGAATTTCAAAAGAAGATTAAAGCTGTGAATGATGGGAGATTGAGAGACTTTGTGTATGAAGATGGAATTTTGAAATTTGGGAAGAGACTTTACGTTCCCAATATACCTGATCTAAAAAGAGAATTGCTGGATGATGCTCATAGTTCCAATTTCTCTATACACCCTGGGGGCACCCAAATGTATAGATATTTGAAGGAACATTTTTGGTGGGACAACATGAAGAGGGAGATTGCTGATTTGGTGTCAAGATGTATGGTTTGTCAACAAGTGAAAGCTAGAAGGCAACAGCCTGGAGGAGTCATGCAACCTCTTCCCATACCAGTGTGGAAATGGGATAATATTATGATGGACTTTGTCATGGGGCTACCAAAGCCTCCTAGAAGGAATGATGCAATATGGGTCATTGTTGATCGTCTTACCAAGTCAGCACATTTTCTTTCTATAAGGAAAGATTTACCACTTGAACGACTACCAAGACTATATATTAATGAAGTTGTGAGACTTCATGTAGTACCCCTATCGATTGTTTCTGATCGTGATCCCCATTTTACTTTAAGATTCTTGAAAAGTCTTCCGAAAGCCTTTGATACAGAACTTCATTTGAGTACTGCCTACCACCCTCAAATAGATGGACAATCAGAATGAACTATTCAAACCTTAGAAGACATGTTGAGATCCTGCTCACTTGACTTTCAGGGTATGTGGGATTAATATTTACCTTTGGTAGAATTTTCCTATAACAATAGCTTCCATTTGAGTATTCATATGGCACCATATGAAGCGTTATACAGAAAGAGATGTCGCACACCAACCTGTTGGGATGACGTTGGTGAAGGAAAACTTGTAGGCCCAAAACTGGTGGAGGAAATGATGGAAAAGGTGAAGGTAATTCAAAACCATATCAAAGCACCTCAAAGTAGGCAGAAGAGCTATGCCGATAATCGAATGAAGGATTTGGAATTTCAAGTAGGTGATCATGTTTTCTTGAAGGTATCTCCATGGAAGGGAGTCATATGTTTTGGTAAGAAAGGTAAATTGAGTCCCAGGTACATCAGACCATTCGAAATTCTAGAACGAATTGGGGCTGTAGCTTACCATTTGGCAATGCCGCCAAATCTCTCCAAAGTTCACGATGTGTTCCATGTATCACTATTGAAGAAATACATGCCTGACCCAATGCATGTACTCACATATGAGGAATTAGAACTGGAACCTGATCTATCTTATTACGAAGATCCTATCAAGATTCTTGATACGAGAGAACAAGTACTGAGAAACCGGACGACTCGTCTGGTAAATGTCTTGTGGAGAAACCATAAGATGGAAGAGGTAACGTGGGAAGCCAAGGAACTTATGATAAAAAACCACCCGAGTCTTTTCATGCGGTAGTATTCTAGAAATTTTGAGGATGAAATTATTTGAAGGAGGGGAGAATGTAACACCCAAAGATTCTACGATTCGCTTCTCTTTGAATAATGCAATAACATGTGTTGTACGCAATATCGAGTTCTAAAACACCACAACCAATAAAACTAGCCATTATGAATAGTAATACCCACTTTTTGAAATTTATAAATTTTATTTTTCAAAATGGACTTCATTTTTGGATTCGGAATATCGAAATTAGCCTAGGGTGAATTTTTGGTATTTTTCTGAAAAACTTCATTTTTTGATGAATAGAGAAACAACTAAGTGGTCGTTAAAAAACTGAATTTTTCATAAAACTTAATTTTACCGCTTCTGTGAGTGGAATTTCAAAAATCCGAGATACACGGTTAATATCAAGGAGTAAAATGTGGTTCAATGAGATGAAAATAATTTTTGGTGAATAGTACCTTTTTACTTTTATTTACCACGGATAAAAGTAAATAGAGTAATTAAGGGTAAAAATGATATTAATATTACCCTAACACATGTACTAATTCTATTGGACAAGTTTATCTTGACCAAAAATAACCTTATGAATAAAATATTATCATTTAGGTCCGCTTGGATTAGATTAGGACATTTATTATTATTTAATTCAAAGAAGAGTTAAAAGAGTTAAAATCAACGTTTATTTACTAAAACATTTTTAATATAGGGTTACACATAAGGTAAATTCGATTATAAATATTCATTAGAAAGCTAAAACGATTTCCTACATAATTATATTTTATTTATAATTTTTAGACATTAAATAAGTTAATTTATTTATGACACAATTATGATGCAGTAATTACAATAATAGTGAAAAATTAAAATAATTGATATTATAAATACCCAAATAAATATAATTTGATACTTTTTATGAATTAAATTAATTTTATAGGTTAATATGACATGTTAGGAATGATTTAATTAACTGTTTTCGAAGTAATCATTCTGTTATGAGTTTCACAAAAATCAATTTTCCAAATAGTGTCAAAATTGACATAAAAGAGTTTTTAATACAAATATTATATTATTAATTGATATTCATTTCCTAAAAATCTAAGTTTTGGCCAAGAGACTTATATCATGATAGGTGTATCATTATTTGACCACTGGGGGGTCTCTTGGAGGTATATAGTAAGTTTATTAACTATAAAATATAAAAATACAAAGTGACATGGTAAGTGTCAAACTAATTAACTAAGAGTTAAAACTAAAAGATAAGGATAATATAATGACCCAAACCTGTATAAATTCTATTTTTTGAGTGGTTTTCGACCCATACCCACCTTAAACTTTAAATAATCCACTTTGGATCCATTAGAAACCGAATATAAATTTATTATAAAATAATATTTCAAGCTTTTCCAAAGGTGCCCCTCATCCCTCTTATAAAAGGGAACTCCCCCTTCTCATTAATTCACACCTTCAAAACCTTTTGGTTCGGCTAAACCCTGCCCAAATACTCTCTCAACTTCCCTCAATACAACCTATAGGCCTTAGTTGGATCATAAAGACAACCTAAGGAGCCCTTTTGATCAAATCAAAAGGAATAACTCGAAGAAGAGGTATTGTTTTCACCACCTTTTTTCAAATTCATTTCTTCTTCAACTTCTTCTTTCTTTGTTATTCCCATTCTAAAATAATTAATCCAGTATCTACTATATACTGTAATATTATTATAAATATGGTACAACCATATTCAGTATTCTATCCATCCTTTGAATGACATGTCACCATACGTGCGTACGTACGACTTACTGTCTCCACGTCGTGGTGTAATTGTTATTCAATATATTATTATTTGGATGGGTATAATAATGATTTGTAATTCATCTAAATAATAAATATAACATGATAATTATTCTTTATATATGATATAACATCCAATTATATATTATTTTAATATCAAAAGAATGATATTGTCGCTCATGCGTACGTATGGACTACCGTCTCCAAGAACGTGATGAGATTCATTCTCCATCGTATCCATTCAAGTATAATTATCATTTGATGATTTAAAAATATTTAAGGACTTTATATCATTCTGTATATTAATAATATACAACCTATCCATGACAAACATGGCTTACGTAACAAAACATATAAAAGAAAACGAGTAAGTTAACACCCGAATTGACGATAATATTAAGATATTATTAACAAAGCAGTGTTAAAAGATCATATATGATAACATAATAATGTATATGATTATTTTATAATTTAATAAAAATTATTTCACCATTATAAAGGAGGTTAACCTACCCCCAACAAAGGAAAAGTACAAGGTAAGGGTTTATTTCGAATCTCTTCATTATCTGAGGTTGTTTATACGTAATAATCTACTGGGACTTCTTTATCATCCACATCCATGTTTCTTAAAAATGTATTTAAAAATATTTTTACTATTTACTAGAATATGGGTTAAAGTCATTTATATCCTTTTTGACTTTTATAAGTGGTTTATAAAGGAATCTTTCCGTCATTTTCCAAACAAGGTCATTTTTAACCTTTTCGACAGAATTAAGGTAAGGATGTTTTTTTAACTTATATGGTGGGTGCGGATATTTTCTGCCATTATAAAATCTTCAAAGCTTCCCTTAAAATAATATAAGAAAATTTTCAAAGTAAATGTTTTATTTTATAATTATGTGACTTTTAAATGATTTAAAAAATAGGTTATTTCTCTCAAATAGTTTTGATTTCATCTATGTCAACATCCTTTGATGGATTTTAAGATTATTTTAAGTTGATTTATTATTATAAAAAACTTCCATATTTTATTGAAGGTTTTGTGATTTTTTTGACTGTGGATGTGTTATTTTTATACCATTCATGGTTTATGGAGAAAGTATTGACATTTCGTATGCTAGTTTTAATACGAATGTTTATGTTATGTTTAAACCTGTTTGTACGAGGAATTTATTGGACTTAATATGTGACAGGTGTAGCCTGCTATAACTCCTCGATGCATCGGTAGGTCTTATGAGACAAACTAGTGTCTTGGCACAAGGCCTTGACAAAATCTTATTTGTAGTCTTGGCACGGGGCCTTGGCTATGTGGTTATGATAGTTTGACATTATGCATTCCATCATTACGAAAGTGGTTATTGATATTGCATGTGATTATTCGATTAGTAGAATATCCATGTGAATAAGTAAATGGCATTAATTCATTTTATTTTTTCCATACTATGTTGAAGTTCAAGTTTAAAAGGATTTTGTTTTAGTTATACATTTCCTTAAATGTTTATTCTTATTTATGAAAGTTTCCTCTATATTGTTATCCTTACTGGGCATTTGAGCTCACCCCTTTTCTATGTTTTATTTTTCCCAGGATGTGAAGAAGTAAATTATGAATGACCTATAGGGATAGTATTAGGGGATAAGAGTGTGGACTATGGATACTATGTTGTTGTACTTTTCATTATTATGATGTAATGTAAAACATTATGAATATATCTAGTGTTTCCAAGGCTACTAAACATATCAGTCTTTCGAGATTTGATCTTTCTTGTGATCATGCCAATGTTATATAATAATGCACTGACTCTGGGTAACTGGGGATGGGGCATTACAAAATAGGTAGTTGACAGCTTAGAAGCTGTAAGATGAAAATAAGACACAAATTATGAAATGGATTCCATGTATCAAAACAAATGTTGGGTACTACTTGATGTGATAGTAGATTTATATCACTTTGGGTCTAAATTGTTATTCAAGGGAAAATAATACATTTAAGGTAATGTAAATACCTATTAAGTAAGTATAGTTTCTAAAAGTTTTAAAAATTATCAAGTAATTGACTATGATGAATCCTTTTCCCCTCCTTCCATGTTTAAATCAATCAGAATTCTACTTGCTATTACATTTTACCATGACTATGAAATTTGGTATATGGATTTAAAAACTAAATTACTTAATGGTAACCATCATGAATATTTCTATATGAACCAACAATAAGGTTTTGTGACTCCAGGTGATGCCAAAGGGATTGTCAAGTTGGATAGATCGATTTATAGATTGAATAAATAATCCATTCCATGGAACACATGATTCAATGAAGCTATAAAATAATTTGGTTTCACTAAGAATGAAAATGATCCATGTGTTTAAAAGAGGTTTAGTGGTATTGAATTCATTATCCTAGTATTATATGTTGATGAAATATTACTTATTGGAAATGACATATCAGTCTTATTGTCTATTAAGGATTGGTTAAACAAGTATTTCCCCATAAAGGAATTATGTGAAGTAGCCTATATTCTATGAATCAAGATAATTCATGATAGATCTAAGAGGATGCTTGAACTAAGTCAAAGTACATATGTTGACGAGATACTAAATAAATTTAGTATTCAACAATCCAAGGGGGGATTTTTTCCAATGTCACATGGTTTATATCTTATAAAGAAAATGTGTCCTAAGACACAATAAGAGAAAGAGAGAATGAGTAAGATCTCATATGATTTAGTGAAAGGAATAATCATTTCTACCACATTATGTACTAGAGATTTTGTTTCCTATCCATTGAGAATTGTAGGTACATATCAACCAGATCCAGAAGAACAACACTGGTCAGCTATTAAGGCTATCCATAAGCATCTAAGATGAACTATGGATATTTTCCTAGTGTATGTATGAGATGAGGTGATGGTAATCAGGGGATATACTGATTCTAGTTTTCAAACCTATCATTTTAACCTAAATTCACAGTCATGATATGTTTTTGGGGTGAACCAAGATACCTTCTACCACTTCGCGACGATGGTGACTGTTCTGCCGGTCCCTCCCCTATAGGTGGGGGAGGGACCTTCGACACCCTCAATGGGAGTGGTTACCTCTTTCTATACCTTTTCCAAACCCAATATTTTTTCTCATTTCCCAAAAATATTCCTATTTCCTAAGGTTACTGAGCTCTTTAATGGTTTCCCTAATATGCCATTATTGATTGCGGAGTTCATTGAAGCATTGATGCTCCACAATCAGACCTTGGTTTCTCAATTCCTAAAGAGAAGTCAATCGGTGGAAACCTTCAATAGGTTTACTTTTGGTTCTTGGTATTTACATGATAGGGATACTATGGGTCTACTTGAAAATAGAAGCATATTGATTCATTTCACTTCATTGGACGAACTAATAAAATTTGGGTCTAGCATGCCTTGTAGATACAATGGGTTCCGCTTCTTCCTCCATAGATGGGCATACGACTTCTATATGAACATGGACTCCCCTACAGTGGTGATATGGATGAGTTTACAAAATATCCCCCTTCCATTTAAAAATCCTATAATTATTAGGATATTTGTGAACCTTGTAGGGAGGTATTTATGCTCTGATCATCGAACCATAGCTATGTGCCGTTCTATTAATCACTGAGTGTGTGTGGAATATGGAATATGTCTCACAGAAACAAGAGAAAGATGAGAAACCCTTACCTCAAGTTTGAATTGTATTGTAAGAGAATTTAACCTCATGAAAAATAAATTTAAATTTATTATAATGCAATATCAGAACAATATACATACTTATAATATCATATATCATCCATTTTTAACATTTCAATACCAATTTATTACTAATTATTTATTAAAATAGTTGTTTTCGAGTGATAACTCTTTCATTTTTCATGTAAGATTCAGTTGGTTAGTTTTAGTACGTTTATATTAGTTATGGTTAAATCATCTTTATAACCTTTATAATTTACTATGTATCATATTCAATAACTATATACACTTTTATAACCAATCATACAAATAAATTATGAAAAATAAATTGCATCACTTCATGGAGATAGTAGTCTATATGTAGACATGAGCGATGCCAAAAATTTTCATTGGATATACCAAATGAAAGGAAAATAATAGGTTTATTTTATAGAATCATTATCATATATTGTATATAATAAATATTTATTAAATATATCCTTTTTACCAACCACATAAATTGGAAATGAAAAACGAAACACATCGCTTTATGCAGGTGGTACCCACACGTATGCATGAGTGATATTATCGTTTCCCAAATATTGATAATGTAAGAATGTAGATAATAAATTTCAATTATAAAATCATTATTATGACATAAATATCATATATAAACATTAAATCCATTATAATAACAAATTAAGAAAGTATGTGATGGAAAATTGTTGGAGTTGGTGCCCTAGAACAAACTTGTGGGTATTTTATGATAACTTTTATTAATGGTTTTAAATATTAAAAAAATTCTTATCAAATCATGATTGTTATTATGAGTAACATAGTATGTGATAATTTCCCAATAGTATCTTTCTCACTAAAGGTTCATAATAGTTTCTCGAATTGATGGGAACCCATAAGTTTTACAACACTATTTTTATATATATGTTCTCTATCTGGATGATGTCATTTGATGGAGAAAATGATACAAGATACAAGGGGTGGATACTCAAAGGAGTTTGAGGCACCTTCTCATGATGTTTGCGATTGGTAATATATAGTATGATATTATGAGAACGAGACCCGCTAGTAGGAAATCCACATTTATATGTCATTGGATGTTACTATCTTTGGATGTGTGTATTGCTCTTTAGAATTTAAGATTATTATTAATGCATATTATGTGTCCCACGCTATTATGTATTGAAGAAGACTATGATGATAGATGTTCACAGTGAGGTAGGATATGTTGGGTGCATCATGCGTAATATAGCATTAATGAGTAATGTCAAAAAGGATTTTTCCCTTATATTCTTTAATAAAATTTGATATCTCATTCTCTTTTTTGGAAATGATATAACATAAATAATTCAATTTCTATGGTGTTCTATTAGAAATTCCATTTTATGGGAATTAGTAGAAAGAGACATCGAGCATATATGTTGAAGTCACTAACACACAACCTACTAGATTAGATATATCATGATTAAGGAATTATATTATCCCATAATCACATGTACGAGGTATTATATCATTTGATCATCGACTTCCTTCTCAATGGGTACCTTCACATGTTTCTAGATGCTAACCTTGGAATTTTGGCTACTTTGCCTAATGCCACTAAGAATGAGGCCTAGAGGGGCACACACAAAGTCTATATAAAATCTCAGTTAAATAATAATAATAATAATAATAATAATAATAAATTAACAAGTATAATAAATATTATTCCCACACAATGTTTAATAATTATTCATATTTAATTGATCACATATATATTCCATCACCAGTTATTCAAAATAATATAATGTGTGTAGAATATTTAATAAATATTTATTTAATATATAGTGAATATAATATTGTTTATTTATTATAAAATAATGTAGTGATATTTATTTAATAAATAATTAGTCACTATTTGAAGCCCAATAAATATTATGGAGGAATGTTGAACTGAGTTTATTGGTCAAGTTATAAATAATAAATATTGAATATTATTTTATTAAATAATATTTAATTTAATTCATATGTTAAATGAATGTCGTGAAATAATAATAATAATATTATTATTATTTGACATGGTGTTCGAGAGGGATTAAATAAACAATAAAGGTCACTGGTGCATTTTTTTGATTTTAACCCTAAGAGTATATAAACCTAGTGGTATTGTCTTCTAGGTGAGTAAATTCATTATTTGGTTGTGCACAATGGATTTAGAGAATCCTCCCAATCCCTAGAGGTATCCCTTATCTGAGAACGCTCCCAAGAATGGAGGGAGATCTTTCTCTACCTCCCACTCTCAAGTGAAGAGATATCAAGGAGAATGCTTTGAAAGTGGTTCTCGAGGTGATCAAATGCGGATGATGCAAGTGATAAGATCATCCGTGCTAGCACCTGGACATTCCTACGACGATGTTAGAAGATATTTGGAACATGTGTGGATAACTCCTAGAGGGAACACTCTCTTGATTCCTATATTTCAATGATGGTACATCACAGATATGTTGTTAGATCCATCAATGAAGAAATAATTCAAACAAGGTAATTCTTTAATTAAATATATTTATTATTAACAATATGTGATGATCCTGTCTCTATTTTTGGTGTTTTATCCCTTTTTTATATTCTTTGATTCAATTCCATAAGTCACGATGTTTATTGTTTTGTAAATCTTGGATTGATCATCAATCATGACAAAAAGAAAAGTTGGGAACAACCCTTCGCAAGCTTCCGCTGAACCTGGAACCCACGAGTGGTATCAGAGTGGTCACATACTTATTTATAATTATTTAAATATCATTAATGATTTATGAATTTTTCATTTAGTTTTTAGCTAATGTTTAAATATTATTTTATTCTGAATTGCAAGATCAACATCTTCCACCTTCATTTCTCATAGATCTAATCAAAATGATTATTTTTTGAAAGATATAAAATAGAAGATCTAATCCAGAGGTGACAAGTATTATAGCTGGATAACATTGGAGTACATGTCGTGTACTTGTGTTCACTAAATCATGAATTAATTTGGAAATTAATTCAAAATCAGTTCATTGATGACATGTGGTTCATTTTTTTCTTACACTGTTTGTTGAAAAATCTATCCCAGTTCATGGTCAACCAAATTACACACCCTGTAGCCCACATACATGGCCTGTAGTCCCATTGAGTCACATCTAGAACCATACATGACCTACCTGGATTGTGACCTTGTAACTTAGAGACCACACACTATGTAGTCTCTTATACACACTGTTTAGTCTCTTATACAATTCGTGTACTCAAATTTTCCAAGGAACAATTTACATGCTGATTCCATAGGCATGTGCCTTAGATAGATGGTGAGAGACGGAAACACTATGTATCTCCATGTACATTCCATGTACTTATACAAAATTACACAGATTTAAAATTTATTTATTATACTTTGTAAACCTTATCCAAATGATATTTTGTGTGGTAATTAAGTTTATAAGACTAACCATGTGATAGGTTTTAATATATATATATATATATATATATGTGTGTGTGTGTGTGTTTAATTAATATTTGTGTAATGTTCATATCTACATTCATATAAGAGTCGTATTACAGTTATTACTCTATATGCATTGAAGCATAACAGTTGACCAAAAAATAATGTAATTCATGTAATCATTAAGTTGATAGTACAGATGAAAGTATGTGATAAGTTGTGTATTCAATTTGTCACAAGAGTAAACAGTATACAATTATAATACATGTGGGGTAGATTCAAAATTGTATTCACCATGTTTCCTCCATGGTAAATTTATGTAAACAATTAATTTTAAATAAATTTATGAAATCTATTTAAAATTATGATGGATTATAATATCAATGAAATTTGGATGAGAATTATGATAAAATAATTGATTAATTAAAGAGGATAATCAATTTATTCAAGCGTAATTTATCTTAAATAAGATCAATTTAAAATTTAATGCTAGTTTTATTAAATGTGTAATTAATTTCTTGCATGTGGATGATCATGATAACAACACATAAATTTGTATGATATTGGTTTTATTTAATTTATAATTAAATTAAATTGTTGGACCGCGTGCCTTCTCTCCTTATATAATGAAATTTTCTACATACCGAGGGTTTATTCTATGTAAATTTCTTATTTCCCTCACCTAAATGTGAGTAAAATAATATGTAATTGATGGAGCTTTGAATATAGTTGAGGTGGTTCAAGTTTTGAGCTGAGGAAAAACCAGTCCAAGAGAGATACATAAGTGGATACGTGGAAAGCTATAACCCGAACCTTAATTGGTTCAATGTGTTTTCCCCTAGGAAAATTTCAAGATTCTCAACTGCTAGATAATCTAACCATTATTAAAATTTCTTGATTATACTACATTATTATTTTATTTATGTCAATTATCTTGGTTATTTCACTGTGGATGTTTTGTCATGATAACATGAATTAAAGAAATTGGGAAGCATGCAAGACAGAATTAAGATAAAGTGGTTTGTGCGTAAATATTATCTAATACATGGTTTTTTCACTTAAGTAAATCCACTTAATATTAAAAATAATGTAATAAATATAATAATTGTAAATTTAGGCATAAAGTGATAAAATACCTCAATTTTATATATTTAGTTGATATAGCCTTCCAATACTTGAGATATAATGTAACCATAGTTCAGAGTTCTTGGCTATCCAAAGGGGACTTGGTGTAACTATAAGGAAAGGGTTGAGGAAATCCAATTTAATTATTTTAGGATTGGGGAGTCCACTTAACAAATCATGTAACTATGAGTTAATGTAGTTAGCCTTTGGAATACCTACCTAAAGCAATAAAGTTTATTGAACTACAAAATTAGGGGTAATGAGAGGGGGAATGTGGATCATTACCACTAGAATGTCCAAGGAACATGATATTACAAAGAAAATGGTGAGGGATATTAGGTTTTGATAAAATAGTGGGATACAAATAAATATAATATTTATTTATTTGTTTAAATTTTATCTCTAAAAGTACTAAAATTTTGAGAATCTTATTTTAAGAATCATCATTAAAATTACTTCAAACATATCACCACGATTTATACTTTATAATGATAAACTTCTCATTGGTATAAATTTCCAAGAGTGGAAAATGTGATTATGCATTATCCTTCATCATGAAGTGAAATTTTAAGTGCTGGAAGAACCTATTCCTAATGACCCTAGTAATGATGAAATTGATGAAGAGTTATCACTCTATGAGAAAAATTTGAATGATTCGACATATGTTCAATGTTTCACACTATCATCCATGACCATTGATATTTTGAAGCAAATTGAGGGCATAGATGAGTATAGCATGATGTCTCACCTTCATGATCTATATTAATAGAAGGTGAGAAAAGAGAGGTATGGGATATCCAATTCCTTTTTTACAACTCATCTTGGAGAGTTCGTGCCATCTAGGGCTCCTGTAGTCAAGATTATTGGCTACATTGAATTCCTAGACATTACAGGAATTAAATCCCCCGACGATTTGTGTACAAATCACATACTTTCATGACTAACCAAGACCTTTTTTAGTTTTATTATTATTTATAGTATGAGAAATAATGAGAATATTATTTTAGATCATCATACATTGATTCTACATGTGGATAAGGTTATGGGGTATGATAAACCCGTGGTCCTTATAGTGAATAAAAAAATTAATTACATGGAAAAGGGGCTTGAGACTCATAATAATTATAATGCTCTAGAGAACTTTCTTTCCAAGAAGAAGAATATCCAAAGGAAGGCCATGAAAAAGAAGGATGCATGTTTTTCATGTGAAAAGAAAGGCCACTAGAAGAGGAACTACACCCAGAAGAAAGGGGAATCTAAAGGTGTGTTTGTTATAGAGTGTAATATTTCAATATCTACTCATTGGGTATTAGATCAAGCTTGTGTTGCTCACATATGTATCAAAATTCAATAACCAAGTAGATTTTAAAATATTTATATAGGAGAGGTGGATCAATGAGATGATAATGGTGTGAGGATGGATCCTCAAGCCATTGGTGACTACGACCTTTCATTTCTAACAAGAATTATTTTTGTTTTAAAATATATTTGTTATAAACCAATGGATACCAATAACATAATTTCTGTATCATGCATAAATGGAGATGGGTTTATTTTCATGATTTGAAATAAAAGTTGTATCTTTTATAAGGAAAACATAGGTTATGATATGAAGCATTTAAATAACATTTCTTTTGTATTAAATTACAAAACCCAATTATTTGTAATTGATAACAAATCATTCCCACACGACTCCTATAACACCCAACAATAGAACCAACATCTTGGTCATTTAAACAAGAATCATTTGAAAATTATATGTTAAGATGGTTATTTAGTCTCATCTGAGATAAATCCACTTAAAATATGTCATTCTTGTTTACAAGGAAAAATGACTAAACCACTGTTTGGTGGATATGGTGAAATTCCCACAAAGCTTCTAGGATTGGTACAGAATAATGTGTGAGGACCATTTCTAGTAGAAGCTAGAGGTGGATATTCTTACTTAATAACTTTTATTATTGAACTGAGTAGATTTGGTTATGTGTACTTTATGAGGTATAAGTCCAAGTCCTTTGAAAAATTCACGAAATTCTAGAATTAAGTAGAGAATTAACTTGGTACTAAGATAAAGAAGCTTCAATCAGATCTAGGAGGTGAATATCTTAACCAAGATTTTATCAAGTTCTTATGGGAGTTTGGATCTCTATCTCAACTCACTCCACCTTATACATTATATTATAAGGGTGTTAGTGAAATAAATAACCATATATTTTTAGACAAGGTAAGGTTGATAATGATTCATGCAGATCATCCATTATCCTTTTTTGGATATGCATTAAAAACTATGGAATACACATTAAATTATCTACCAACTATGGAGAAAAATGGAATTCCCTTCATGTTTTGGATTGGAAATAAACCTGTTTTTTCACATACACGTGCATGGGGTTGCAGCGAGTTTGTTAAGGCCTTATTAGACAACAAACTAGCACCCCAAGGAAGAATGTTCATCTTTATAAGGAATACTAAGTAAACAAAAGGATACTACCTTTACAACCCCTCAGACAATAAAGTGACTATCATTAGACAACAAAGTGCCTGTCACTGTATATGGTGAATCTTTATTAGTTGATAATGATAAACCACTCTCGTACAAATAGGTTGTTGATAGCTTAGAAGCTGTAAGTTGGAAAAAATCCACAAATTATGAAATTGATTCCATGTATCAAAACCAATGTTGGGTACTACTTGATGCGCTAGTTGATGTATATCCCATTGGGTGTATATTGGTATTCAAGGGAAAATTATACATATAAGGTAAAGTAAATACCTATAAAGTAATTATAGCTGCTAAATTTTTTATGAATGATCAAGAAATTGACTATGATGAATCCTTTTCACCTATTTCCATGCTTAAATAGATCGGAATTATACTTTCTATTTCATCTTACCATGACTATGAGATTTGTTAGATGGATTTAAAAACTACATTACTTAATGGGATCCATCAAGAAGATTTCTATTTGACACAATGAGAAGGGTTTGTTACTCTAGGTTATGCCATAGAAATTTTCAAGTTGTATAGATCCATTTATAGATTGAAGAAATAATCTATACCATCAAATGCATAATTCAATGAAGCTATAAAAGAATTTTGTTACATTAAGAATGAAAATGATCCATGTATTTCTAAGTGGTTTGGTGCTATTTCCTTCATTATCCTTGTAGTATATGTTGATGAAATATTACTTATTGGAAATGACATATTAGTCTTATTGTCTATTAAGTACCGGTTAAACAAGTATTTCCCCATTAATGAATTTAGTGAATTAGACTATATTATATGAATCAAGATAATTCATGACAGATCCAAGAGGATGCTTGAACTAAGTCAAAGTACATATGCTGACCAAATTCTAAATAAATTTATTATTCAATAATCCAAGGGGGGATTTGTTCCAATGTCACATGGTTTATATCTTTCTAAGAAAATATGTATTAAGAAAAAATAAGACAAAGAGAGAATGAGTAAAATCTCATATGATTTTTGTGAAAGGATTAATCAAGTATACCCCGCTATGTACTAGAGATGTTGTTTCCTATCCATTTAGCATGGTAGGTACATATCAAACAAATCCCGGAGAACAACATTGGTTAGCTATTAAGGCTATCCTTAAGCATCTAAGAAGAACTAAGGATATGTTCCTAGTGTATGAATGAGATGAGGGACTGGTCTGTCATGACCCATCCCAGTGGGACCCACGCCGTGACTCCCCAAGCCCACCTCCAATAGGCGAGGGGCTGGTGACTAGCACCGTGTAGGCATATCACTAATATGGGAGGAATTTCCTAAGTACCTGTACACACACACATCTCCAAGCCCAAAAATGCTGAAATGTAAAAAACTAAGGAACAAAAAATGCATGAATACAACTAAACCCAACCAATAGAGTACGACGAAAGGTAGAGTACCGTAAAAGCAAACTGGGCCAGAATACAAGCCCACCAAAATCAAGAGTCTGAAAAACTGCAAAGTCTAACCTATAAGCACAAAGGTACTGGGACTATCGCTCGTAGCCATAGGAATGCCTCAGCCTGTAGGGAACTCTGAAAGCTCAATCCTGTCCTGGTCCATCCTGGACTCTGTCAAAATGCTGCTCGTCTTCACAAGACACCAGACGTGCGGGAAAAGCTTGTGCAGGGGTGAGTATAACAATACTCAGTAGAGGACCCCGAAAACCACAAAGCAGTACACAAAGTAAAGGTACAGTCAGCTATGCATAGTATATGTTTACAGAACATATAAAACAAACCAGATATAACCAAAACCCAGACCCGTGGTCTAGAGACAAGTCACGCAACCCCATACCCCCACAAGGGATTCCGTTCGAAGATTCCGTGATGCGCTCATTCCGAGAGAACATACTCCACGAGTCTTATAGCTCTGATGATGTCCGTCTAGGAAGTGTTGTTCGTCGGGAAACGTCACGAGATAAAGATACACTCATTATGGGATACACACTCCTAATTGGGAAAGATTTCAATACACAGATGAGGATCACTTCCAGGGCTATGGTGGATACCGAGACTCATCCATAATTCACCTACTAGGTAGAGGATCAACGCCCGGTAAAGTTGGTCACAGTGATGCATGACTCTACCTAGGGTCTGGAATGGATAGAGGATCTTGATCTGGGCCTCTTGGATGGATGCCTGACTCTATCACAGAAAGTCCTGCTGAAGGGATCATAATCCTGCGTGAGGGAATGATGCTTGACCTTCAGGGGAACAAGAAGAAGGGGCACTAACCCAAACGAAAGATGTTCAAGGAACAATGAACAAAAGGATCAAGCCGTTTTCCAAAAAGTACACGGTGTGTAGAAATGATACACGCCTTGTTGTCCGACCCCAGGTACTGCCCGTATACAACAACCCGTGTCGTGAGGCTGGTCATATAGAAAAACATAATACACGATGTTTAGTATGGAGTACATGCCGTGTCTGGGTAACTAGGGTTGGCTCCGTGTACTCTGGTCATGTGACTCTACACGATCATCAACCAGTGTACTCCAACCCATGCAATCTGCACACGGGGTGACACACGCTGTTGCCCTCACCCGACCGGGTGATGGAGTATACGGTCGTGTACTCCATCCCGTGTCCATGTATCCCTGGTATACACGTCGAGCTCCGCATAGCCGCCTCTGCCGAGCTGTACACACCGTGCCGCCTGAAGTCGTGTAGATCATCCCGTGTCCGTGTACTACCCAAAGTACACGCCGAGCTTTGAGGAAGGTCCAACATGCCGTGTGACCGGGGTCACAAGCCGTGTGATTCTTCTCTGACCCCAAAACCCTATCTTCCACTGCCAGAACTACACGTCGTGTTCTTCGGAAGTACACGCCGTGTATTCTGGAAATTTCCAGAAATGACGCTCTTCACCAGCGCACCTCCCGTACTACTCCGATCATCAATCCTACCGTCCGATTGCCGCAAAACTTCCAAGTCCTGGTCGCCCCGACCCCACGAAGCTACTTCCATTGTTTTCGGGACTTCGATCGGCTCCAAAAACGTGTTCCGACCTTCCCGCATGGAGAATGCTCGAAGAACGCTCTTTCCGATCTGATGCGATTTGTCATCCGCCATCGTCTCCGCACCTCGACAAGGACGTTGCGATGTCGAACCGTCGATTTGGGATCGTTGCGTTGCAGAACAGATGCGCAATGATCCGTTGTTCGTCGCCCCGTGAAGAATGTAAAGAACGCACTGGGAAAAAGGAGGAAATAAACAAATTGAGGAACGAACCTCTGCCGTCATTCGTCACAGCATTGACCCGCTCCCATTAACAGGATTAAAATGGGGCAAGAATCAACAACAACATAACGCATAGATAAATTCCCCATAATCTTCCTGAAGAAAAAAAATCCCTCCTGCAAGAACATACGAATCCACGGATCAACTTGTTCGTGGTTGATCTGCGTTCGTCGTTTAAACTCAAATACGGGGAAAAGAAATCGAAATAGAAACCCCTACCTTTTGAAAGGATCGATCGTTGACGAAGGAATCACACTATAGTTGTCGTTGAGATCCTTCAATGTTGCTGGCGTAGCGATGCTTGACTTCGATCCGTCGACGTTTGTCACCGAGAGTTTTCTCCAACGCACTGCAGATTCTGCAGAGGTTCCTCTCTCTACGTCTCCAACGACGTATAATTGCTTAACCCATTAAAAAGGGAAAAAAGCTGTCATTTAATTACGCGGTAGTATTAATGTCATTGACTTTCCATTTCTAAGTCATTAAGATGTGCCATTAAATTAGGAAACAACTGCGTCATTGCCGTGCTGCAGCGGATGTTTCCTTAAATGAAATAAAATAAACTGGTTAATTTAATTTAATTTATTTTACTTAAAACGTCCGAAAATTAACTTTTTTCCCTAGACCTGCGCCAGACGAGGTTATCCTCATTCTTAGGTAAATTCTTCGTCTCGGACGCAATGGTGCACTCAGATTTTTAATCCTGGCATCTGTTTGGAAACTGCCACAACCGCACACAAGTGTCGACTCAGTTAACTAAAAAAAGTTCAAACCACCATTCCGGGCTCACTGGACCTCGGAATGATGTGCCGTCTTCACGACCGGTCTCGAAATAATTCCATATAATATTTAAAAATAATAAACGGAAAATCCGAGACATTACATTCTCCCCACCTTGGGGCTTTAGGTCCCTGAAAAACCAAAACAAATCGACTCCAAAAGATGAGGGTACTGGGCACAGATCTGGGCCTCCCGCTCCCACGTGCTCTCTTGAAGATTCCCGTACTTCCAAAAGACGCATACTAAATGAATAGATCACTCCCGAAGGATCCTCTCCTGCCGATCCTCTATCTCCACCGGGTACTCAGTAAAGGTCCCTCCGTCCTCGATGTTCAGCTCGCCCCAGTCGATGACGTGCGATGGGTCATGCACGTACCTCCTCAGCTGCGACACGTGGAAGACATAATGCACCCGATGCAACTGTGGCGGTAGAGCTAGGTGGTACGCCACCTCACCAACTCTACCCAGGATCTGGAAAGGTCTGATGAACCTCAGAGGTAGCTTGCCCCCTCAGACAAATCTCCTCAACCCTCGTCGAGGTGAGACCCGAAGGAAGACATGGTCTCCCTCTTCGAACTCCAGAGGTCTCCGTCGCCTGTCAGCATAAGACTTCTACCTACTCTATGCAGTCTTCCTCCGCTCCCGGATGATCTGCACCTTCTTTGTGGTAGCTCGCACTAACTCTGGACCCATGAGTGCTGACTCTCTAGGGTCGGTCCAGCAAAGTGGTGACTGGCGGGGTCTCCCGTACAAGTCCTCGAATGGTGACATACCAATGGTGGAGTGGTAACTATTATTGTACGCAAACTTCACCAGTGGTAGGTGGTCCTCCCAACTTTGACCAAAGTCTAAGATATAGGCTCGCAACATATCCTACAAAACCTGAATAGTTCTCTCCATCTGACCATCCGTCGGGGGATGAAATGCTGTACTCAAGCGTAGCTGAGTCCCAAAAGCCTCCTACAATCCCTTCCACAACCGGTATGTCAAGCGGGCTTCTCGGTCTGAGACTATAGTCAAGTGGACGCCATGAAGCCAAACTATCTCTTGCACATAGAGGCATCCCAAGCTCTCTACGGAACTCTGCTACTTCCTTCTTCATGCCTGACCACCAGAACTGTCGTCGTAGGTCCTGGTACATCTTTGCCACTCTAGGATGTACCACCAAAAGTGTACGTATGGAACTCCCTCAGGACTTCCTCCTGCAACTCCACTTGTAAAACAATTCATCCTCTGAAAAGAAGTACGTGCTCCCCACCTTGTGAATATCCATCAGGAGCATGTCCTGTGGATAACTGAGCACATAAGACCACACAGTCGACATCCCCAAGATGTGCCTCCCTTACTCTCTATAAGGGTGGAGGGGTGACAACCATCGACTATAGGTAAGCTGTGTCCTCTCCATCCACGAAGGATAACTATAACACGACTAATTTTTGTGTCGCCTCACTCAACAGCTGTGAGATCGACCTTCTGCTAAGAGCATCCGCCACCTTGTTCCCCTTCCGAGGAGTATATATGATCTCGAAATCATAGTTCTAGAGGAACTCTAGCCAAAGTCTCTGCATCAGATTTAGATCCTTCTGTGAGAATATTTACTTGAGTCTCTTGTGGTCAAAGTAGACAATAAACCGCTCGCCCATAAGGTAGTGTCACCACATCTTCAATGTGAAGACTACCGCTTTCAACTCGAGATCATGGGTCACATAGTTCTGCTCATGTGGCCTAAGATGGCGCAAACCATAAGCAATCACTGCATGCCGCTGCATCAGGACACAACCAAGCCTGGTCCCTAATGCGTCGTAGAAAACTATGCACCCGACACCCTCCTCCGACAATCTCAAGACTGGGGCACTCTTCAAACTCTGTCTCAACTTCTCGAAAGCCTTCTAGCACTTTTCTGTCCACATGAAGGGTTGCCCCTTCCTGGTCAAGGCTGTCATTGGTGCTGATATCTAGGAGAAATCAAGAATTAATCTCTGGTAATATCCTGCCAACCCAAGGAAGCTTCGCACCTCCGTTACGCTCCGAGGTGGCTCCCATGCTAACACAGCCTCCACCTTGGCTGGGTCCAGAGCCACTCCATCTGCTGAGATGACATGTCCCAGAAAGTGGACTTCCTGAATCCAGAACTGACACTTCGAGAGATTTCCATAAAGCTGGTGCTCCCGGAGTACATCCAGAACCACCCGTAGGTGTCTTGCGTGCTCATCGTCTGACGCCGAGTACACAAGGATGTCATCGATGAAGACCACTACGAACTAGTCCAACTACTACTGGAAGATCCAGTTCAATAGTACCATGAACACAGCAGGGGCATTCATCATGCCAAAGAGCATCACCAAGTACTCATAGTGACCGTAGTGACATCTAAAAGCCGTCTTCATTATATCCTCATCCTGCACTCGTAGCTGGTGATAGCCTGATCGAAGGTAAACCTTCGAGAACCACTGTTCCCCTCTTTGCTGATCGAAGAGGTCATCGATCCTTGGTAGTGGATATTTTTTCTTCACCGTCACCTGGTTCAGGCACCAGTGATCCACGCATAACCTCAGACTCCCGTATGCCTTCTTGGAAAACAAGACTGGGGCCGCCCAAGGTGAGATGCTGGGTCTTACGAAACCCTTTCTCTACAAATCCTCCAACTGCACCCTCAGCTCGCGAAGCTCTGCAGGAGCCATCCGATAAGCTGATGAGGAAATCAGTGTCGTCCCGGGGTGTAAGTCGATGCAGATGTCGATTTCCCGGTGGGGAGGTAGTCCTGGAACATCTTCGGTAAATATGTTCTCATACTCCTCCACCACTGTTGGGAATTGAAGCTCACAACATCTACTGGTTGGAGGGTAAGGCTAGCCAACTCATGAGTGATTGGATGCACCCTCCTATGCATGAGCCCATTTTGTGCTGCCTAGGTTTCCTTTTCTTAGACAAAGGAAAACCTTGTTCCATCACGACGGACACACCACACCCTTTGCCTAAAACAGTCAATCTGGGCATGGACCGAAGATAACCAATCCATACCAAGAATGATGTTATAAGCCCTCGATTCTACCACCAAGAGGTTCCAACCGAAACTATCTCCTCCAAGGGTTAGATCATACTGTCTGTAAAGGTGCGTGATCATCGAGTCTCCTCCCATAGGTGTCTCCAAACGTAAGGATCAAGTCAATGGTTCTACCGGAATCTCGAGGTTTTGTACAAGACATGTGGCTATAAGGGAATGACTGGAACCTGTGTCTATGAGTACGACAGCTAAGGTAGAAAAGACACAGATCGTACCTCAAATCATCCCTGGAGCCCCTGGGTTGTACGCCTCAACCGCATGCAGCTGTCCCCGTCCCTGTCCCCCAGCTCCCTGGGCCTGGTGCGGACCTCCTGGGTGTAGTGGTGGAAGTAAGTTGAAGCGTCTTACACCACCCGAAGCTCTCCCTACTCCTCTGCCAAGTCCGTCGCCTGGAGGATCTGCCTGCCCCATTCTCTGCCTCTGCCTCGGTGGTCCATCCACCACTTCCCTGTCAGCAGCTAGACGTGTCGGGCAATCTCTAGCGAGATTCCCCTACCGTCGCATGCGTAGCACCGCTTCTCCCTAGGTTGACTAGATCCCACCTGAGAGCCCTGGACTTTCGACCCCCTGTCCTGGGTCCTCATATGACGTCTCCCATGTCTAGATCCCTGTGCCTGACATCAGCTCCCTACTGCCAGTGTCTCTGCACCTGTCTGCCTGCTGCTGACTACCAGCGGTTGTCTCTGCTCCGCCAAGAAGCTCTTGATCACCAAGTCCCGCTCGAGTACTCCAGCATAAGTCGAAATGCATAGAGGCACGACACTAGCTCAGATGTCACACTGTAGGCCTCGCTCGAAGGTCCGAGCTCTGATGTACTGATCCCTGACCATATCCATCGAGTACCTGGCGAGGTTGGTGAACCTTGATGAATAGTCAGCCACTGTAATACTGCCCTGCTGGAGATGAAGAATCTCTTGGATGCACACATCTCTCAGCGTAACCGGAGAGAACACCTCCCCGAAGAGTCGCTCAAACTATGTCCACGAAAGAGTCTCCTCGTCGTGAGTCTACGTGGTCAGACTCCACCATCGTCCCGCCGAACCCTGAAGAAGGCTCGCTCCTAGGACCACAATCTGATCTTCCGGTGTCCTCACTAGATGAAAAAATCTGGTCACCGCCTCAAGCCAGTCCTCAGCCGCCTGAGGGTCAGGCTCACCTCGAAACATAAGGTGTCTCTGTCTCTGAAACTCGTGGACCGCGCTGAGCCTGCGCTCCTCACCGGTTGATACCGCGGGTACCACTGGCTGCTCCACTAGTGGTGGTATAGCAGGTGCACCACCTGGTGGCAACACCTGGGGAGCTGGTCCCTGTATCGAAGCCTCATCACTGAGGGGGTCATCCTCGTGATCGTGCTATTGAATCCTAGCAGGAATACATCGTGGAGGCATCTTGTAAACAAAAAAGAGGTACCACGATCAATGAGTATATATGGATAGCTGACACCAAGGACATGGAAAACACCACCCATTCCTACATGATGCATGTACCTTTTATTTCCCCACAACCAGTGTTTTCATGTACCGAGTCGAAAAGCAGGTTATCAGAGTCCTGGTGTATGGATACGTCAGCCGCCGCACCAACAATGGAGTCTCTGGCCTGAAATCCGAACCTGAAACACTCAACACTATTTCCCCAAACCAAACTCACAGACTCTTGGTCCTAAGGTAGAACCGACCACCTCTGATACCACTCTGTCACGACCCGTACCAGTGGGGCCCGCGCCGTGACTCCCCAAGCCTGCCTCCAATAGGCCAGGGGCTGCTGACTAGCACCAAGTAGGCATATCACTCACATGGGAGGCATTGACTAAGTACCTACGTGCACACGCATACACACACACATCTCCAAGACCACAAATGCTGAAATGTAAAACACTAAGGAACAAAAATTCATGCATACAACTAAACCCAACCAACAGAGTACGACGAAAGGTAGAGTACTGTAAAAGAAAACTGGGCCAAAATACAAGCCCACCAAAAGCAAGAGTCTGAAAAACTGCAAATTCCAACCTGTAAGAACCAAGGTACTAGAACTGCCGGTCATAGCCATAGGAATGCCCCGGCCAGCAGGGAACTCAGAATTCTCGGTCCTGTCCTGGTCCGCCCTGGACTTTGTCAAAACGCCGCTTGTCTACACAAGAAACCAGACGTACGGGCAAAGCTCGTGCAGGGGTGAGTATAAAAATACTCAGTAGATGACCCCGAAAACCATAAAGCAGTAAACAAAGTAAAGGTATAGTCATCTATGCAGAGTATATGTTTATAGAACATATAAAACAAACCAGATATACCCTAAACCCAGACCCGTAGTCTATAGACAAGTCACACAGCCTCATACCCCCGCAAGGGATTCCATTCTAAGATTCCTTGATGTGCTCGTTCTGGGAGAACACACTCCATGAGTCTTATAGCTCTGATGACATCCATCTGGGAAGTGCTGTTCGTCGGGAACCGTCACGAGATAAAGCTATAATCATTATGAGAGACACACTCATGAGTGGGAAAGATTTCAATTCAAAGATGAGGATCACTGCCAGGGCCATGAAGGATACCACGACTCATCCGAAATTCACCTGCTAGGTAGAGGATAAATTCCCGGTAAATTTGGTCATGTTGATGCTTGAATCTACCTAGGTTCTTGAATGGATAAAGGATCTCGATCTGGGCCTCTCGGATGGTTGCCTGACTCTATCACAGAAAGTCCTGCTGAAGGGATCATAATCTTGCATGAGGGAATGATGCCTGACTTTTAGGGGAACAAGAAGAAGGGGCAATAACCCAAACGAAATATGTTCAAGGCACGGTGAACAAAAGGACCAAGCCGTTTTCCAAAAAGTACACGACATGTAGAAATGATACACACCGTGTTGTCTGACCCCGGCTACTGCCCGTGTACAACGGCCCGTGTCATGAGGCTATTCATGTAGAAAATCATAATACACGACGTGTAGTACGGAGTACACGCCATGTCTGGGTAACTGGGGTTGGCTTCGTGTACTATGGCCATGTGCCCGTACACGGTCATCAACCAGTGTACTCCAACCAGTGCAATCTGCACACGGGGTGACCCGCACTGTTGCCCTCGCCTGGTCGGGTGATGGAGTACATGGTCGTGTAATCTATCCCATGTCCGTGTATCCCCGGGATATATGTTGAGCTCCGCATAGCCGCCACTGCCGAGCTGTACACGTCGTGCTCCCTGAAGTCGTGTAGATCATCTCATGTCCGTGTACTACCCAAAGTACACACCGAGATTTGGGGAAGGTCCAACACACCGTGTGACCGGGGTCACATGTCGTGTGATTCTTCTCTGACCTCGATACCCTAGCCTCCACCACTAGAACTACACAATGTGTTCTTCGGAAGTACACGCCCTGTATTCCGGAAATTTCCAGAAATGGCACTCTTCGCCAGCGCGCCTCCCGTGCTGCTCCGATCATCAATCCGGCTGTCCGATCACCACAAAACTTCTAGGTCCTAGTCGCCCAAACTCCACGAAGCCGTTTCCATTGTTTTCAGGCCTCCAATCGGCTCAAAAAACGTGTTCCAACCTTCCCACATGAAGAACGCTCGAAGAACGCTCTTTCTGATCCGGTCCGATTTGTCGTCTGCCATTATCGCTGCACCTCCACAAGAACGTTGTGATGTCGAACCATAGATTTGGGATCGGTGCGTTGTAGAACAGATGTGCAACGATCCATTGTTCGTCGCCCCACAAAGAATGCGAAGAACGCGCAGGTAAAAAGGAGGAAGAAATCCAAATAAACAAATTAAGGAATGAACCTCCACTGTCATTAATCACGACATTGACCCACTCCTGTTAATAGGCATAAAACTGGGCAAGAATAAACAACAACATAAGGCATGGATCAATTCCCCATAGTCTTCCGATATAAAAAAATCCCTCCCACAAGAACGTAAGAATCCTCGGATCAACTTGTTTGTGGTTGATCTGCGTTCGTCGTTTAAACTAAAATACGGGGAAAAGAAATTGAAATAGAAACCCCTACCTTTTGAAAGGATCGATCGTTGACGAAGGCGTCACACTTTCATTGTCATCGAGATCCTTCAACATTGCTAGCGTAACAATTCTTGACTTCGATCCGTCGTCATTCGTCACCGAGAGTTTGCTCTAACACACCATGGATTCTGCAGAGGTTCCTCTCTCTACGTTGCCAATGACGTATAATTGCTTAACCCATTAAAAACGGAAACAAGCTGTCATTTAATTACGCGGAAGTATTAATGGCATTGACTTTCCATTTCGAAATCATTAAGATGAGCCATTAATTTAGGAAACAATTGCGCCATTTCCGCGCTGCAGCAGATGTTTCCTTAAATGAAATAAAATAAACTGGTTAATTTATTTTATTTTATTTTACATAAAACGTCCGAAAATTAACTTTTTTCCCTCGAACCGCGCCGGTCGAGGTTAGCCTCATTCATAGGTAAAGTGGTCATCCCGAACGCAACGTTGCGCTCATATTTTTAATCCGGGAATCCATTTGGAAACTACCACAACCGCACACAAGTGCTGACTCACTTAACTAAAAAAAGTTCAAACCACCATTTCGGGCTCACTGGACCTCAGAATGATGTTCTGTCTTTGCGCTCGGTCTCGAAATAATTCCATATAATGTTTTAAAATAATAAACAGAAAATCGGAGACATTACAGGTCATCAGGGGATATACTATTTCTAGTTTTCAAACATATCAGTTTAATCTAAAGTCATAGTCATGATATGTCTTTAGGGAGCACCATGATACAATATCCCACTTTGCGATGATGGTGAATGTTGTTCCGGTCCCTCCCCCATAGGTGGGGGAGGGACCTTCGTCATCCTCAATGGGAGTGGTGCCCTCTTTCTATACCTTTTACAAACCCAAGATTTTTCCTCCTTTTCTGAAAATATTTCTATTTTCTAAGGTTACCAAGATCCTTAATGGTTTTTCTAATATTCCATTATCAATTTCGGAGTTCAATGAAGCATTAATGATCCACAATTAGACCTTGGTTTCTTGTTTCTTAAAGATAAGCCCCGTCGGTGGAAACCTTCAATAAGTTTATTTTTGGTTCTTGTTATTTACATGATAGGGATAATATGGGTCTTCTCAACAAAAGAATCATATTGATTCATTTTGATTCGGAGGATGAACTAATAAAATCTAGGTCGAGCACGCCATGCAGATACAATGAGTTCTTCTTATTCCTCCATAGATGGACCTATGAATTCTATATGAATTGGGACTCTCCTACGGTGGAGATACGGATGAGTTTCCAAAATCTCCCCCTTCCATTTCAAAATCCTTCAATTATTAGGATTATTAGGAACCTTGTAGGGAGGTATTTATGATCTCATCATCGAACCGTAACTATGTTCCATCCTGTTAATCCCTGAGTGTTTGTGGAAGTTGATGCTTCAAGGGATCCATATAAGTTAATTTGGATTACCATAGGAGTTGAATATCATTGTCAGAAACCGGTTGTGTATGAGTCATGGGTTGAATTCTGTTTTTATTGAAAGTGATTGGGGAATTCATTGGTGACATGTATACGTGGATCTAGACAACAGAAATCTAGACTGATTGCTAAGCAGAGTTTGGTCCTAGGTGATGTTGATGTTTGTGATAACACCTTGGGATTGAATTACAATGGAACAATCACAGATTCTATATTTGGTGTTCCTGATTGATCTCAAAACCAGGTTGCTGAGATGCTAATTTTTTAAGATTTAGGCAAGTGGTTTCCAAGCAATCCAAGGACACACCTATGGATCCAAAACTGTCTGATATTATTTGAAGGCTGAAACATGATCTTAGTGTGGGGAGTCCTACTCGTACTTTGTTGATTTAGGGTGTTACTAAGGCTTCGTGTGATGGAAATTCTGGATGTGATGATCTTAATATAGGTGTGGTGAGTTTGGAATCGTGGTCTCTTAGTTCTCAAGATGGGGGTGTCCAACCTGATATCAATCATGAATTAGTTTTGGAACCTCAAAAGATGGAAGATGAGGTCCCCAAGAATTCTATAGGTTATTTATATGATGAGGTTGTCCAGTTAGTGAAATGTGCCACAGATAGAGGACATGCAAAGGGTTATAAGGAACCATTCAAGTTATGTCATAGAAGGGTGGTAGTTGATATTGAGTTGGGTAATCTTTTTGAAGGATTGGATATTCATGATATGATGATGGAGCTTGGAAATGATCCAGTCAGTTTCTATTTGGATGTGTATAAGGACAATGGGAACAAGTTTGATGATGAGTATTCCATCCATTTCTCTAGCGATTCAAATGCAAGACCGAGGGGAAAAGAAAGGTGTAGGGTAATACAGAAAGGGTGAAAAGACTACTATTATTTTCTGCTTTCTATGGATACTAGATACGAAAAGAATTTGAAAGCTAAACTGGTTCACAATGAAACCCTCAAGTCTGTCTTCCAGCATGTGGAGTCTAGTGCAGTTATTGAGCAATCACTGGAATTGGTCATGCACTTGGGAGAGGAAATTATGGATTCTGTTTTGACGATTAAATCCACTAAGGAATTTTCCAAAAAGAAGTTGAGCCAGATATTGAAGGTGTATCCAAATGAGGAAAAATGTTTTTGGATCAACACGAATGATCATATAATGATAATGGGGTTTAATGAGAGGAAGATTAATGTAGGGGAGTATATTCACCCACAGGAAAAATTGGATTTTCGATTTGAAGATCTTCTAATGGATGAACTAGATATACAGGTAATTACTATCTCCTGGAATTTTTTTAGAGATCTTAAATCTGATAGGCTTAAGTTATACTTTAATGGAACTATTATATCCTTATGTGGTTGAACACTGGGTTTATCACTTTTTCCTCCAAAGTGTTTGATAATAAAAAAGTTAATTTTCATTCTGGATATGTTTTCTATCTCAACAGAGGATATGTGAGCTGGAAGAGTTCAAAGCATCCATTTTTCTTTGATTTTACAGTGGAGTTTGAGTATATAGTGATTTAAAATGTATTAAAGTAATCCATTAGGATATGGAACCTTTTCCAAGATCTTAATGTTGTACCTAGTGGTAAAAATTATATCACCATATATTGTGATAATATTACAATGGTGGATCCTATAAAAGATCCAAGGTCACACCAATGGACAAATAATATACTCTATAATTATAACCACTTGAGTAATTTTTCTCAGAGGGGTGAAGTTATAGTAATAAGAGTATATGTGAAAGAGAATGTGGTGGACCCCTCGAATAAAGGCCTATCTCGGCAGAAGCATTGGTATCATGTCAGAGCTAGTAGACTGAAGGTTGTTAGCAGTTGGCTCTAGTGTAAGTGAGAGTCTATTAGAGTTGGTTCTCTAGAACCAACTAGTGTGTACTTTATAATATCCTTTATTCATGTTTTTAAATATTAATAAACACTTTATCACATCATGATTTTTCATCCACATAACATAGTATGTGATAATGTCCCAAGAGTAGCTATCACACTAAAAGGTCATAGCAGTTCCCTACTATGATGTGAACCGGGAGGTTATACAACACTATTCTTAAATATATGTTATATATCCAAATGATATCATTTGAGGGAGACAAATGATACATTTAATTTGGGGTAGATAATCTTAGGAATTTTAGGAACCTTCTAATGGTATACACCCTTGGGAATGTTCATTAGGATATTATGAGAACAAGATCTGATAGTAGGAAATACACAATTATATGTTCCATTAGATGTTACTATCCATATACGTGTGCATTGGTCCCTAGATTTTAAGATTATTATTAATGTGTATTATGAGTCGCAAACTTTTATTTATTGATGAAAACTGTGATGACTGATGTTCGCGATAAGGATGGATACGCTATGTATGTCACAAGTAATATTGAATTAATGAATAAAGTGAGAAAGGATTTTTACCTTATATTATTCAATAGAAGTTGACATCTCAAGACCTTTGATGGAAATAAAATAGCCTAAATAAATCCATGGCCATGTTATTTTATAGGAAAGTTTGTTTTTTGGGAAGTTAAAGAAAGATACATCGAGAACATAGGTTGGTGGAACTAGCATTCAACCTGCATGATTAGAGAAATCATGATTAAGGGATTATATTACCCATCAAGTTTCCATACGAGAAATTATGTTATTGTGGAATTAAATTATTTTTCTATGGGTTCCTTGGCCTATTTTTGGATTCCATCCTTAAACTTTTGGCTACTTCATCTAATTTAACTGAGAAAGAGTCATAGAGGGTTACACACTAAGTGCATCCATAATCTTAGTTAAATAATAATAGTAATAATATTTCTTTCACAAGTTGAACAAATATTTTCCCCACATGTTGTTTAATAATTATCTATGTTTAATTGATCACATATATTCCATCAATAGTTATTTGAGAGAATATAATATGTGCAGAATATTTAATAAATATTTATTTTCCAGTTTTAGAATATAATATTTATTTATTTTTTGATGAATAATTCATTGAAATTTATTTAATAAATAAATAGTCATTATTCAAGGTCAAATGAATATTTTCGAGGAATGGTGGACTAAGTTTAATTTTCTAGTGAGAAATAATAAATATTGAATATTATTTGATTAAATAATATTTAATTTAATTCAAAAGTTAAGATAATATCAATAAATAATAAAAATAATAACAATATTATTTGACATGGGGCTCTATTGGGATTAAATAAATAATAAGGGGAACTTCTACAATTATTTTATTTTAGACCTAGAAGAATACTATCCCAATTATATTATTTTCCATGTGACCCAATTTATTTGGTTGGTTGTGCATAACAGATTTGGAGAATCCTATAAATCTATAAAGATCTCCCTTCTCCAATAATTTTCCTAATAATGGAGACATATCTTCCTCTACCTCCCACTATCAAGTCAATAGAGATCAAGGAGAATGATTTGGAAGCGGTTCTCGAGGTGATCAAAGATGGGAAACACAAGCGATAAGATCTACCATACTAACACCCAAGGATTCCTATGACGACATTCAGAGACTTGTAAAACACATGTGGATCATAGCTATAGGGAATCTGCTATTGATTCCTAAAACTCAAGGATAATATAACAATGATCTATTTTTTGATCCATGAAAGAAGAAATAATTTCTACAAGGTAATTCTTTAATTATTTAAATTGATTATAAGTAATATATAATGATCCTATCTCTAGTTCCGACGTTATATCTCTTATATATATTATTTGATTCAATTCCATAGATCATGAAAATTTTCCTTATATAAATCTTATATTTTTAAACGACCATGACAAAAATATATGTTTATCACGACCTATCTCATGCTTCCACTACACCCGGAACCTAAAAAAATGAATCATATCATATCATGGGGAGGTAGTCCCCAAATATGCTTGTGTGATACTTTCATTTCCTATTTGATGGAAATAAGGTGAAAAATGGTTGTACCATAATCATAATAACATATAATTACATTTATGATACAACATTAATTATTTTAGTATATATACAAAAGATTTTGAGGAAGTAAAAAAGTAATAAATTGTGAAAGATTTACATAAGATGGATACCTCTTCTTTAAGGGACATCCATTAGATTATACCTTATAATTTCGTTGGATAGTGTTAGTGTAAGAAAATGAGATCAATAATGAAGGTAAGGAATCTATAAAGGTATTAGAGTATGTATTTTCCAATAAAGAGGGATCAAAATGTTTGAATAAAGGATAAAAGGATATTCACTTTTGTAAGTGAGGGAAAGGCTACACTTGGGATTACTTAAAATATTTAACTATAATATATATCCAAATCAAGTTACTTAGAAAAAAAATAAAATTATTTTATATATGTGAAACTATAAGGTCAAAATCCATGTAACCAATAAAGTCTAGATATGTTAAATGTTCATTTTATTCCTTATCTTTTGGATTAACCCCCTTGTTAACTCTTTTTAACCTTAATTGGGGTAACATATTTTGTAAAATTTAAGGGTCATACATTTACTTATAAGGTGATTATTATATTAAAAAAGCTTAATATATAAAATTTTAGATAATTTTACATTCCAAATTTTCTATTTAATTTTTTTAATTATTTTTAAATAAGTTAATAAAATATTATTTAACATAAAATACCCTTAAAGTTATTTTTGGGAATATTAATATAATTTGTCATTAAAGTTATACATATAAATATGTTTATAAATATAAAATATTTTAAAATAAATTATAATTTTTTAACTCTATAAATAGTTTAATACCATAATTCATCGAAAAAATATTTATTTCAATGTTTTAAATTCATTTTCTAGATTTTTTTAACTTTTTACATAAGCGTTGCTTCGGTGTTGCACAAGTATTCCAGAAAATTATACTATCTCGAAAAATTAATAATCTATTACTTCTATAAGAATAATTTATTCATATTAAAAAATAATATTTATAACCTATCTTAACTTCTTTTCATCCCTATGATAATTTTTTAGAAAAATGAAAGGAAATATACTGATATTTTGTATTTATTTTTTATAGAAAATAATATATAGGTAATTATTAAATAAAAATGTATCCATGTTACCATAGATTCATATATTGAATTGTTATAGTAAAAATACACTCATCAAATAAAATAAAGGCAATATTTAGATAGATTTCTAAACTCTCATCACATTACTTTTAACCTTCATTACCTAATTACCCTTTACTATAGTGACAAATATTTACCATTGTTACTATTTATAATGGAAAAAATTAAAAGGGACCTTATTTAAAAATTTCAAACTCCAGATTCCAAATTATGGAACCATTTTTCATTATTACACTTCTATATGTAAAATAAATTAATTTTAATATAAATTCATAAAATGAAATGAAAAATAGTTTTTAAAATATGTATTTCAAGTCAAAAAATGAACTTATACCAAAATCATGTATAATTCTGGTTTATATATGATTAATTGAATAAGATTAATCTCATACGAGACATATCACATTGTAAACTATTTTGTTTTACAATGATGATACTATTAGGGTAATAAGTCAAAAAATGTGATAAGGTGTGACACAAATTTATTTTATTATAGGAAGAAATGAACTGGATGAAATAAGTGTTGCATCATAACTGAGTTAATTGTATCTCAATGATATATCTAAGGATCTATGTGAGAAACCTACTATACAATGTATAAACACTATGAGACTTATTTTTTACACTATTTTTGGGATTAAATGGATGTTGTGGTGTGAATTTTGTGTTTAAATCTCAATATATGGTCAAGTAAAGAAGCTAAAAATATAGTTGAGAAATCACACTACTTATACTTGGGTGAAAAGGATTTCATGGATTTACTAGTTCTACAATTTTAAGTCACGCCTCACTATAATGAAGGATCCATTACCCAAAGAGTTTTATCATATAGAATTATAGTGGTTATGTTGTTCTGTAGAAATTTATGGTGAAATACAACAATAAATTAGCCATGATAAAAAGGTAGTCAAAAATATTTTGAGATACAATAAGATCCTTTGGATTTTTTCTTCCATATTTTTTAGATTAGAGGATCACACTATTTGTAAAGGAGTAATTCACAACATGTTTGGAACCCATAAATAAATAGGTTACCCACTTAAAAAATAACGTGTAAAGAAAAAAAAGTAGATCTTATAATTCTAGGATTATTCTAAGAGGGATTCAGAAGGATTTTGAGGAGAAGAATAAGGGTAGACACCTGGTCGAAATTTTAGAGTCATTTCAGGTATGGGATATGAAGATTTTTTGACTTACTGGATCCCATATTTTATCTTGTGATTTTATAAAACTCAATATTTTTTCTTATTTTCATATTCCTTTGATAAGAAATTGGAATCATGTGTAAAATGATCACAACAATAGAACATCATGGATTATCCACCTGATAATAAGGGTGAATGAACCTTGTAAAAATACTTGTGTTTATCAATGTTCTTTTGTTTCACATTATTTAATCATCACACCATCACTATCAAGACCATTTCACACAAATTATTAGTGAGTGTCATATATTTTAAATGCAATAGTTGGTGTTTTCGATGCCCACTAATTTAACCCTCCTCTCAATAGTGGTATACTCTCCATTTGTTCTAAAATATATCAAAAAAACCTGTTTTATGTATCATAATCATATTCTCTATCTCTATAAAATATTATACCCATTATAGCCTTAAGATTTTATCATAATCTATAATATTCCATGATTAACATTGGTTACGATTAAATTGAAGTTATTATTTGAGAGGTTAATTTTCATTTCACTTCATGGATAAATGTATCTAGAAAGAAATAATGGTAAAGTTAAGGATACCTTTTAAATAAAATGATATATTTCATATTCTGAAACCCCTTTAAGAATATTAAAATATCATAAATAATCACATATATAATAATATCTTATATCATTTATCGGTAGAGAAGATTTATATTTTCTACACTTTTAGTGTTTTCTTGAACTCATTACACCATCAAGTAATCCCTATCACATCTCCATGTGACCATATAATGAATATTTCCACTAAACTAATTTATAAAGTAACATATAATTAATAAATATTTACTAAATAATGGTGAGACTAGAATCATATTTTTATTTTTCATCTCATTTAATAAGTATTAATGCTTCTTTACTTCACAACATATAACATTATAACTCCTATTACCTTTATAAAACTTTCTAAAAAATCCAACGAAGTTGCTGGAAAATTTTGTATTTTTTCAACCATGAGTAGGAATCATTGGAAGGTTGTTAAATATTTTTTTAGATAGACTAATATCTCTTTACAAGGTTTGAGTATATTGGAGTAAATATATGAAATTTTAGAATTTTAGGGTGTTTGAAACCTGCCAATGCGATACTTGATATATACCTCATATCTAAAGAAATAAAAAAAGGAATTGGAGTTAGATAAAATCCAAAAAATGTATGAGATTAATTTCTATGTGTATGGGTATTTTAGAATAAAATATGATATTTTGATAAAATTAAAATTTGTAAGATTCATTTTATATTATCATAAGATTCATTAAGAGGATCCCTGAGATGCGTAAGAGTCAATAATTTTTACATAAGAGAAATTCACTCAAAATTTAATATTCATATGTACTTTTCATAATGGTCATGAATATTTTAAAATAGTTATCCAACATTCTGTAGGAGTATTCTAGAAAATTTAAGGGTAACCCTAATACATGTAACTATCAGATAAAATTTTATCGGAGTCATACTAAAAACATTGAAGTTATTTTACTCTTTTAAAAGTCAAGGTTAATGGAAATTGTATGGGTTATATATTGATTTTATAATGGTCATTAGTTAGTATAATTCTTAGTGGAAACTGTGTTTGATGATGTGGAACAATTATTAAAAATTTATAATATCATACGTTGTTGGTCAATATTTTGATTCTATCCAATATTTATAGAGAATAACATTTGAAGATCAGAGATTGATATTTTTGGGAATTTTTAACAGAAATATTTAAAATGAATTAATTTTTTTATCAAATTTTATTATCTTTCAATAATATATTGAACACATTGAATAATAATAATAATGAGTAGTGACCATGAAAATAATTCAAGGAGTTTGTCAAGCCTCAAACCCACACTTTTGAATTCAGAACTAAAACATGATGTGTAATTTTTTTCCAAATGATAAATGAAAATTACATAGAAAATTTATAAAACTAAGAATATTTTTCGTTCTTGGTTTTGGAGAACTAGACAAAACTATAATTTTTTTGAGATTTATTTAAAAATAAAAATAAAAAATCTAATTTTCTTTGCATGTGAAAAATTCATAAGTTAATTCATCCATCTTTGAAATTCTAAGATATGTGTTAAAATATTTTTAAATCATGGGATTAGCATAAGATTTTTTAGTAAGGGGTTTTGAAAGCAACAAAAAATAGTTTTATAAAAACTCATTTAAAAACTCTTTAAAAACATTTTATATCAAATATAAATATTTGATATATATTTAATACTTCTTAAAAGTACTTATCATTTTGAAAATTATTTTAAAAAATACGCTTAGTAAAATGTTGGTATTTCACTTGGAAAATAATTTTAAAATAATAAAAATTTTATAGATTAAAATGATACTTGAGAGATCATATAAAACCTATGATACCACTTATCAATATCACTTATAGGACAACATCCCCTTGAGGTAGTGGGTTCACTACTCACCCCTTAATATTTCATTTGACATGCCAGTTCCTATTATAATTTTAAGATTTTTTTTTCTGAATATCCATATTTCTCATAAATAATACATTAAAAAACTTTCAATAATATAATTTAATTATTTTCATAATTGAAAATAATTTTATATCTTCAATACTTTTTCACAACTAGTTGTTCAAAAAATAATTTTAGAATTTCGAGAAATCCATGAATTTAAAAAATTCAAAGGATTAATTTAAGAATACCTTATAACTAAATTGAAAAAAATTATTTCATTTAAATGCATGTAATTTTAATGATATTCATAATGCATTGATATTCTACATGCATATGAAACATTTATAATTTTAGTTTACATAAGGAGATAATATGATTTAATATGATTTTCTAACATGAATATTCATTTGAAAATAATAATTATATAATTATAATTAGAAACTAATATTAATAAGACTATTGTTCTTTTTTTATAAAAAATTGTAACATTTAACTTGTTAAAAAAATTTGATTTTATAAAATAATAGATTTAAAAACATAAAAATATTAGTATAAGTGTGAAAAACTGATCAAAATCAGTTTTTGTAACTAATAATATTTATAAATGTAAATCCCTTATTTAAGATAATAATTTAATAAAAAATAGTATAATTTACTATAATATAATAATCCCTTGCTGGAAATTGAAAATGAAGATTTCTTTAGGAAGCCTGCAATCTACCACTTGAACTTAATGGATTAAATGAGGATTTATGGTGTGTATTTTTTTTATTTAAACCTTTACTTCTGAACTAGAATTTTAGCCACCAAAGGGTGTATTTTACAACCATATTCATCACTATTCAGATACAATGATAAAAGATATATTTATATATATATATTATATTAATTGTTCGTATGTGAAGAAAAAAACAATTCCCGATTCTTTTTTAAACATGCATGGGGAAGATTCATGGCTTGTAGAGTAAGAATATGTATTTTTATTTTTATTTTTATGTCACCTATAGGTTTGATTTCAAAGTAGAAAACCATGATATAATAGATCAAAACCAACACTCCCAAATCCTATACTGAAATCCATAACATCACATTCCCAGATATGATACCGATAATTGTGACTCGATTTCTTCCATCAAAACCTTAAAACATAAATAGTAAAACATGGATCACTTACATTATGCAAGTTCTTTTAGGTTTATAGTTTTAAATAATTAAGAAAAAATACTACATAAATAATTTACATATCTTCAAAAGAAAATTTCTCCCATTTAACCTGGATTTTCTTATTTCAAAATAAGTCATCTATAACATCCATGTAAAATCCTTCATAGTCATAAATCCTTCTTCATAATTCATTAAAACCCGTGGAAGAGGAAGAACAAGAAGGGTGTGCTCAAATTCTCAGTAAGGGTAATCATAAGTATTAACAATTGATTAGTAAGGGTAATCATAAGTATTCACCATTAAATGTTATCAATGAGTATAAGAGTGCACAAGGTCATGAGGACATAATAAAAGTGAATGAGAAATTAATAAAATAATTCATACCCATCAATACCTGGATCATAAAATATGAAAACATGTACAAGTAAAGAGTAATCAAAAACAATAATTAAGAGCCATGTGATATCAATATTGATCATTGGAAACATTATAAACCAATATCAAACCTAGATAACACATATAAGTATGTTATGAAATTATTATACTTCTAATTATTATAAATGGAATAATAATGTCATCGACTTCCATACATTTCACACATAAAATGGAATATCCATATGACCAACTTCCATACCTAGTACATTGGAGGGATATTAAGGAGCCTGCCATCATTGGGTTTTCAAGAAACCAAACATCAATGGTTTATTTTGTAAGAACTCCTCAAATTCCCAAGTACCATTACAAATTCATAACACATAAAAGATTTTATTTTATAAAAAACTAATAAGAACAACCATAATCCCTTTTATAATATGTTTGACCCATGGAAAATAAATGAGTTCTATAAAAATCTCATAGAAACATGACTATTCCATAGAAAAGAAATGGGTTCTATAAAAATCTATTTGAAACATGATTAATCCATAAATCAGAAATGGGTTATATTACAATGTATTTTAAACATGATTCACCCATGAAAAGAAATGGGTTCCATAAAAATATCTATGAAACATGATTAACCCGTTGAAAAGAAATAGATTCCATACAAATCTCCACGAACATTATTAAACCATGGAAAAATGTGTTCCATAATAATCACTTTAGAACATTATTAAACTATATAAAAGAAATGGATTAAATTAAAATATCTTTAGAACATGATTATCCTAAGTAAAAGAAATGGGTTCCATAAGAATATCTTTAGAACATGATTAAACCTTTTAAAAGAAACGAGTTTAATAAAAATATTTTTGAAGTATGATTAACCCTTGGAAAAGAAATTGGTTCTATACCAATATATTTAGAAAAATATTAAACCATGGAAAATAAAATGTCTTCTATAATAGTCTATTTGAAATGTGATTAGACCATGGAAAAGAAATGTGTTTCATGACAATCTCTTTAGGACATAATCAACCCATGGGAATGAATAAATTTCATAACAATCAATTTAAAACAATCATAATCCCTCCAAATAAAGATTGAGGATGGTATCAATAAAAAAAATTCCCAGTCGAGGATAAGTAACAACAAGTTTTGTTGTTGTTGATGAATGTAAATGCCCTAAAAAGATATGTAAAAACATTCATGAGGAAACCAAACATTAAAATTCCAAAGTATACCATACCACCTAGAAAAAATTTATTTATAGTCCGCATGAAGGAATTACATTAAATAAAACTTATAATATCATGATAATAAGGATATTCACGATAAATCATGTCAATGGAGAAACATATACACCTAATCAAATAAGTTAGATGCATAACATAACAAACATTTCAAAGAAGGATAATAATGACCAAAATCCATTACCACTTTGGTAATTTTGAAACAAAAAGTACCATGAAATAGACATAAAAATGGTTATTTAAAACCCCATAAATTTATGTATAATAATAATAAAATACATTAACCATCAGTACATACACCACACAACAAAAATAATGTGTGAATATGGAATAAGTCTCATAAATAAAATTAACCATAAAAATCCCCAAAAAACTGTGGTAACATCTGATTTAGAAGACACAAAGTAATAATAATCAAATAAAACATTTAAATACCATGAAGATAAAATCTTTCATGATATTGTATATAAAAGTGGCAGTAGATATAACAAACAAAAGATGTAAGTGGTAAATTATAAGAACCTAGGATTAAAAATTACATAATCTAGTAAATTATTTGTGAATTCAATTTATTATATTTCCATAGATATTTTCAGTAAATAGTTTTAGATAATTAAGAAATAATTAATAAATATCAACCCACAAGAATACAATTTGGGTAATACTAAAACTATATCCATTTCTTCTATAATATGAAAGTTATTAATAAAAAATGAAATATTTTCGTGAAAAAACCTTTACAACATTCGCCTCAGATTCTCATTTTATCTTATCCGTACTTAAAACTTGTGAAAAATATTTTAGAACTTGGTATGATCATATAAATATCAGTAAGTAACATAAAAATAAGTAAAGAAACTATTAGTACATGAATACTTATAAACATATCAAATAATTTTCACAAAGACATAATTATCACCAGTAAAGTATCATACACTTACTCTGTAAATACTAGAGATTTAAATAAAAAATTGAAAAAAAATGAAGACATATAGGTAACTTGGGGAATTACTTACATAATATTGTAACCCTCATAACTACCTTACATTGTTACCCTCATGGAAACCTTATGGTGTAACCATCACAGTTACACTTAGAGTAACCGTATGACCGTCCTCCAACATAAACATACCCAATGCATTGTAGGGAGATATAGGTCCCACCATTTTCCATAAAAAATTCCCAATAACCATAACGTAATCATAAAACATGAATAATTTGATCATAAAAACTTTCCTTTTTAATTTTTAAGAATAGAAATTTAAACGAGGATTTTAAAAGAAAAGTCCCTTACCTAAGGTTATTCGTACTTAAAACATGTTCAAACCTCTTGTATAATGGTTTAAATGGTGGTATTAATATATTAAATAACCTTATTAATATTTTTAATTAAATATATAATATTATTAGAACATATTTACACCAATTTCTTATTAATATTTTTTTATTTTCACTGTTTCATGTGCTTTTATTTTGTGACTTTAATGGCTGGTTTATTGTGGATTTTTTTTGTAGAATGAAAGAAAAAATTGAGATGTGGAATGAAATTTTATTAATATATTTAAATAATTTTAAATTATACCATATATCTTTTCTTTATACGATTAATAATCATTAGATAAATATTAATGAAAACGATTTAATTTATTTCAGTGGGTTTTTACGACTATCAGGAATATATATCATTTTATTCAATATCATGTTTATATATTGGATATAGAAAATTAAATAACTTATAATATTAATAATAAAATATTATTTAACCATAATTTTTTTATGACCATACTTAAAGGTGGTAAAATATAATGAAATTTGGACGTCCATGAAGGTGGTGAATCGACACGTCACGGACAATGCATTCATTTTCTGGAATAGGAGGAGAAGAGGGAGGGTTTTAATGATGGATATTACATTAAAAAAATATTATTGTCTATTTAAGATAATAGCATTATCATGTCACTTTTAATAGGCGTGTTTATGAGATAATAAAAAAAATAAAATAAAAATAAAAGAAAAATAAAAAGGATTTTACCTCTTGAATTCTCCTCATTGTGAACCTCCTTAAGGAAATTGGATTTGTAATTTAGGTGAATCCAAAAGGTATTTGACATGAATAAGATGATTGGAAATATAATTTGGCCTAAATTAAACAACCTAAAAGGCTTTGAGGAGTGTAGAAAATAGGTGGTGAGAGGTGGTATTTATAGTGGAAGAGAGTGGTGTTTTCTCATTATTATATTCATTAGTTTATTATTTTGGTTAAAGACTATGAATAGTTTGAGAACTACAAATAAATTTATTAAAATAATTAAGTATAGTTATATATTTTGGTATTACATAATCCTTACATCATCTATTACACAATAATTCATGAATTTGTTAAATATCGTAAATTACCGCATTTCTCTATTCACAAAAATTCAATCATTTTAGAAAAATTCCAAAAATTAAATAAAACAATTTTTATATGTGTAGAATTTAAAAATGAACTCAATTTTATGAAAATAATTTTCTAAATTTGAGAAATTTAATTTTTAATTAAAATCATTATTTATTCAAAAAATACCAATTTTAAAATTATAGTTGATTTTATAACAATTTTAAAAATTAATCAAGGTCTCATAAAATTATATTATAATCATAAGACAACAAAATATTAATTTATGAATCTATTTTATAAAAAATGATATTTTAAATTAACAAATTATTTATAATATTAGAAATAAACATTTATGTTTTTCAAAAATACCAACACTTAATTTATCATTTTCAAAACATATTTTACTTATTCCAAGATATAATTATATCATATTCTCACTTATAAGATATATAAAATTATATTTATTACTTTCATTAGTTAGGTGACTATTCTATTATTATAGATTTCTTAATTGCTATAGATACCACTTATTCCGTTATAAATTTATAGTGAGTTCAACTATTTAATTCTCAAATGAAAAATAAATATTTTTTATGTATATAGGTTGTTAAATTAATATGAAATTTATCTAATAAATGTAATAAGTGAGATAAAACTCCCTTAACTTGAGTTTTATTTGTCATGAATTTTTACTATATTCCCAAATAATAAACTTATGTTAATTATTTACTTTATTCATAACCTTATAAAAGTTTATTATTACTTTTATTTTACTTCTAAACTTGTTAGGTAGAATTAATTTGTCAATAATGTATATGTTAGATGTTTTTACCATATTCGACTTATGTGTCAAAAAACGATTTTATAGGTTGACTAAGGTCAATATGATCATTATTTAAAAATTTATAGAATAATAACCTTGAAATAATTACCATATTTTTACAACAATTATACTTAAAAATCTAATAGTAAATATGGTTATGGAAAATGAATCAAAGATACGATTATAGAGAAGGTAGTTCATAGATATGAATGAGTAACATTACTATTTTTCAATGATCATTATGGAAATAAGGTAAGTAACACTTATCATTCAACAATGAAAATTATCTCATAAATACCATATTATTAAATTATATCTACTTATATATATCATTTTTTTGATGTGGTTATAAAAAGTAGGAATCACATCGCTTTGAGGAGGTGGTAGTCCACACGTTTGCAAATGATGTTATCATATTCCCACAAAATGGAAAGCATTAAGTTATGTGTAATATGATAATTTCACAATTATTAAGAAATTAAAAATTTCATATATATATATATATATATCATATAAAAATAGTATTTCCATCATATTTCCCAACCATAAGAGGTTGTAAAGGAAAAATAAACGACATCCTTTAGTAAGGTCGTAGTTCATCGTACACACAAATAATGATTTCATTAACAATTTGATGTAAGAGTCTATAAGAGTAGGTAGAAAAATTTAAATAAAAATATAAAATTATATTTAGGACACTATGGTTATCATATAATCATGGAATAAGAATAATTTAAGTAGTGGAGAAATAAATAAAATAGAAATTCACGTTGAAGAATGTTACCTCTTTTTTCAGGTAACTCCTTTTGGTTTGCACCAAAAGAAATTCATAAGATATATTTATTCCCAAATTGATGATTCTATGATGAGGGGAGTTATTTTAGGAGTTGATTTGGGCATGGGTTGGATGATACATAATGGATTTAGATCTTTAAAGAAGTAGTAAGAGTGATGGCCTTTTTATAGTGGAGGGGGAGTGACATTCTTGTAAATACAAAAGGTAAAGACTATTGGAAAGTCTAACTTTCCCCATGTGATTCCAAATTTTAAAAATAATGGATTTAATGGTAATTATAGCCAATTAACACTCAAAAAACACAAAAATAAAATCATTTTATCATTTTGTTCCTTAGTATTTTAGTATGTTTATTTTTTTTCATTTTTTTCATTTAGGTAATTAGTTTTTTAATGAATGTAATTAATCCATTAATACTACATTAAAGTTAGTATAATTATTCAATTTATACCCCTTGATTCTAAAATAATAATGTTAATTTATAAAATACAAATTTCATATGATTTTGAAATTAATTCAACATAAGCACACATAATGAGAAAAAAAATACTTTTTTAACTCTATCTCTGTTAATAAATTTTTTATATTTTGGGGTAAATATATTCATTATAAAAGATAAATTGGTCCATTAAGCTATCATATTTGATATTTATTAACATTTATAAATAAATTTTTAGAAGGTAATATTTTCAGAAAATTTTAAGTCATTTAATAAATTTACATTTATTATAAAATAGAATTAACGTCAATTTTGAATTTATTCATTTAATTTGAATTTCAAAAATATGAATATAATATTTAAATAAAAATATATTAAGTTTAAATCTTCATATCATGATATATTCATCTAAAAAACAATGGAACATAATAGTTTATTATTTTTACCAAACATTTAATATTTTTAGTAAAATTTATTTTAGTTAGTTATTAACAAAATAATAACCATGTCTCCATTTCTTAATATATCTAAATAAAAAATTCCTCCATAAAAATTTAATATAAATTATTATGATAAAAATTTATTTATCTTTCAAAATAACATATATAACTGAACAAAAGTTGTTTTTCCATATCCCATAGCATTATAGATATTAAAGGAAAGGAAGGTTCCTTTTTATCTTATTATTTACTTAACTTTTTATACATGTCACTTTCATGGAATTTTTTTCCACTAAATCATATATTTAGATCCTAAGGTAATATGGGTAGAAATATTTCCATCCAATGGGTGTCAGACAAGAATTTGGTGGTTTGTACACATTATATGCTAAGTTTGGCCACTAAGTATGTAAGGACCCAAACCCTAGTTTCCAGGAACCTGTGCCTTATATTAATACATTAGAATGATTAAAATAGAGTCACATCCTAAAGAAATGAATAATTTAGAATTTTATGGGAAAACGATACAAATATAAGTTCAAAATTACAACTTGAAATGAAATACATAATAACAATTCCATTGGAAGCATTTATGACTCCTAGATTATCCCTATAAGTCATTCATAATATTCAACTTCACAACCCGGGGAAAATAAAAAATAATAAATGGGTGAGCACAAATGTTCAGAAATGGTAACTGATGCAGTGTAATTTTTTATAAAAATTAACACAAGGCATGATGAACAACTAAAAATACGTGCCTTTAAAAATATACTTGGGAAAAATATGACAAGAATGAAATCTGAATAAATAATTCCATATAAATGATCATAAGAGAATGAAACATAAACATGGATATTATGCTAGTCGAATAATCACATGGTTTATCAATTTATAATACCTTAATGATGGAATTCATAATGCTGGACATCTGAAACATATTTCCAAGGCCTCAACCAAGATGTCTAAAAATATTAGGGAAAGGCTTCAGCCAAAACCCAATTCTGTTTTGTCTCATGAGACACAAAAATTCATAGAGGGGATATATAGGGACCCAACCATCACTTGTTAAGTCCAATTAGTTTCTCAAATGAAATTAGATTAACATAAACAACATGAACATATGAAATAACTTTCCCCAATATGTACACCTAAACAATAAGCATTTTAAGTTGTATCGTGAATGGTATCAAGATAGAACGTCCCCAATAAAACTAATAATAAACCATTTAATAAAATATTTTAGATAAAAAATAAGATACTAACCTCAATAATGAATACAATTCAATAGAAGTGTTGAAATAGAAAAAATAGTCTTATAAAATCATTGAGGAATTTTTGAGGGAAATGCACTTTTACTTGGAAAAGATGAGTTATAGAAAAATATTTTCATAAAACAAGAAATTAACTAAGGTTTTTTCCATTATTAAATGAGTGGTTTTATAAAAATAATGGTGTCTTAAGATAAATTATAGAGTTAACTTGAAAATTGGTATGCATTTGAGAAGTTCCCTTGAACCAAGCTTGTTTGTCGGGAAGAATTGAGAAGGATATTTATAAAAAATTAACTCCCCCTAAAATAAAGAAGGATTATGATTTGTAAAGATATATAGAAATATTAGACATAATTTATGAGTATTAAATAATATTAATTAATAATTTAATTGTGATTAAGAGAGACAAAGAAAAACTCGAATGAAAATAAAGGTTTAGGTAGAAAACCATTACCTTATGTCCAAATGTGTTATGCAATTGACCTTAAAATCTTGGATAAACAAATTAAATCTAGAAATTAACTAATTAAAAATATTATATAAATGTATTTTATCTAGTGTAATTTTATCATGTTCATTTATTTCCTTATTTATGAGTTATAAGATTTAATTTCATCCTTCCAGAGTGTTCGTTCTCTGATTTGATGACCAGTTTACTTGATTATAAGTAATGGAATTCAGGTGGAATGGATATAATTATCATGTATTGGAGTAAAATGTTATTAATGAAAATAAATAAGTTTAAATGGTTTTTTATATCAATTTTTTTAAATATTATGAGGATGAATCACTATATAATACATTTACTGATAATCGTTTAGATTTTTAGAGCGATTATTGATGATAACAAACTCATTTTATTTTATCATTTAGTCTTAGGTAAATATGATGCTTATAGAAAATAAAAAGGGTTATATTATTAAATTTTAAATATATCTCAACCATTGAAATGGTTTCACGAATATCCTTTAAGAATAATTTGAAGAATGAAACTTCGTCATCCCTGAAGGTTGTAAATCATCACCTCTTGGACAATGATTTCATTTATCAAATAAAAGAGAGAGATGGTAGTTTGAGGAAGGGTATTCAATTAAAATGACATAATTATAATATATAGATTATACTGGAGTAATCATTCTCATTTTTACAAAGTAGGTGATGAGAGGATAATAAATGAAATGAACATGAAATGAAAATAAAAGTAGAAGGAAGTGGATTTTACCTCTCGAATACTCCTCCTTGAGAATCTCCTTATGTGAAGGAGTTTTGGCCTTTTAGAAAGATCAATATCTCCTGGATAAGGGGAGGGAATAATTAATATTATTTTTGAGAACATAGTCAAGGGTCAAATCTTGAGTGGTGTGAGAGGAATTTGGGGTGAGAGTTGGTATTTATAGTAGAGGGGAGAATGGGTTTTCCAATATTTTAATCATTATTGTTTTATTTTGGATAAATACTATGGATAGTCTTGATTATTTTGGAATGAAATAGTAATAAGTGCAAGTGATTTCTATCCAATGTTCATTTACATCATCCATGACTCAAGCATGACTCAAAAATTCATTTATTTAGCATATTTTGTAAGTTATCAAATTTCACTATTCACATAATTTAAATATTTCAGAAAAATATCAAAAATTCAACATAACCAATTTTCAAAGTTTAGTATTCAAAAAATGAGCTCCATTTTATCAAAATAATTATCTACATATTATAAATTTAATTTTTAATTAAAATCATCATTTACTTGAAAAATACAGTTTTTAAAATTAAAACATGTTTTATGACACCCTGAAAATTAACTAATGTCTCATTAAATTATACAAAAATAATAGGAAAAAATATTGTTTTAGGAATATATTTTATGAAAATTAATTTTACTATAAATCAATTTATCAATTTAATATTTTAGTTAAATATTTTTTACTAAAAAATATTAACTCTTAATTACTAATATTTATAATATTCACTCTCATTTATAAGGTGGCTAAATTTTATTTATACTTAAATGAGATATGTTGGTTTTGAAAAGTGTTATATTACTATACCTAAGAGTACATTACTATTCATAAGGGCCAGGTTACTATTCACCAAAAATGTAAGTTGAGCCTATTAGACTCTAAATATCTTACTGATCACAATCGTCTATATCTATTTTTCAAAATTCAAAACCCAGCGGTGGAAAAAATTATATTTAATGGATAGTTTATAAAAAAAGTGTTGTTTTATAGAGAATCAATGTTTCATGCTTTACATTCTATATTAAATTTATTTGTAAAACCTAGGGGTGTAACAAAGTAAACTTGTTTTCACCCTAATCACTCTAATTAATTTTGACTACAGTCAATAATATATATTTTTTTTTAAAATAATATAAACCTAGTAGAAAATATAAATTATTATTATTAGAAATTTGAAATCCCTTTTTCCAAATTTATATCACATTAGTGGAAAATTTTGATTTAAAATTAATCCTGCAAACAAGATGAGTGCATGGGGTTTTAAAGGAAAAAATTTCAAAAATTTGAAATGATTTTATATCCAATTTCAATGTGAAATTGATTCCAGTGACCTATATTGGATTTATTGATGTAAAATTTATATTAGTATACCTTAAAACCAATTTAAAATATAATTTAACTATATAAATAAATCATATGAAAAATAAGTTTTCAATTAGAAATATAGTATTATTCACTATTAATAAAAATATGAATGTTCTTGGAAAAATACAAAAACAAATAACCCAAATTAAATTTTGACGTTATGAATTCCATAATTAAGTTTATTTTTTCAAATTAAAAAAAATAAAATTTCGAAAATTTTGTATAAATATAGTTGTGCAATTAAAAAGAGGAAAAATTTCTTTTAAGAAAAATATTGTTTTTATGCTTAAAATTGGTTTTCTACATATCTTAATCCTATAAAACATGTAAGTTGAATTAAAAAAAATTAAATTAAATATATAACATATTAAGTTCATTAATATATTTCACTAATATATTTTAATAATAGTGATTAATTTTAATTATTAAGATAAAATTCTATTCTAGTAAAAAAAGATTTTATAAAAATGCATCCTTTATAATCATTTGTTCTTTATTTTCATTTCTATCTAAGTGGTAATTAATCAATTTTTTAAAAAAAAATGTTTAAACAATAATTTCATAATTTAGTTAATATTCCTAATTCCTTCTGTTCTAATGTCTAGGTGATAAATATCATGTGAAATAATAAAATTAATAGTATATCATTATCTAGTAAGACTCAATATTGTGTGTAACATAAGTCATCAAAAGAAATCAATGTCTCATACAACAAAAGTTAAATTTGTTATTGGGTGTGAGGTAAGATAAACTATTTATTGCGTTTAAGAAAATACATTAAAGTATTTAAAATTATTTTAATGAATATATGTCATAAATGTTTATGATGTTATAGATAAAGTTTAAATAAGATGGTTACATATATACACACTTGTCATTATTTCCTGTGCAAGAAAAGATTGTAGAAATTAAAATAATATTCCACTTGAATTCATAAATACAAATGATTTTAGACAATATTAAACTTATTAAAATGAAACATCAAGCTTCATCAAGAAGCTTCATACCACATCCAATAGAAAAATCAACATCATAATAAATGCTATTAGGACATAAATTAGGTAAATACTTTGAAAGAACTACAAAAAACATAAGAAAATAATGGACCAAGAACAAATGATGATGATCGAGGAATAAAACTGAAGAAAAAAATGAACAAGAATTAAAACTAGATACAAATCATATAGTTTGAAATTTTATACCAATATTGAAACAAAGATGAAGAATAATTGGTAGAAAATGACCCTAGAAATTGATTTCAGATGCCTAAAAATAAAACATACCAACATGGAAAAGATCTAAAGATAACACCATCTTCAGCAGCTGACTATGCTCGTACCCTCATTCACTTAAACAATTAACCCATAATGAATCCCTCGGTTTATATTCGAAACAAAAACCCCTTCGGTTTTTTGACCTTAAGTTAAACCACTCTTGTTTCACCCTATCTCCCTCAATGGTGGTCGATCCTTCACCTGAGATCAATTGATATTGTTCAACCTCTTGGAAACTGAGATCCTCAAACTCAATTTCTTCCTCTACACTCGGTTCTTCCCAAGACAACACCCCTGGTTTGGAATTACTTGAAATCAATCCCCTTATCTGATTGTTATTTATTTGTTACTATTCCATTTTTTATTCATTTCATCATTAATTTTAATATAAATCATATTTTAGTTTTAATATTAATTCTAGTTATTCATATACTTTATAGTTTCAAAATATTCTAAAACAAAATATAATCCATATTATAAATAAAAATAATACTCATATTATTATTATCATAATTTAAAATATTCACAATTGAAAGTTTATATTAATTTTATTATTCTACTGATAATAACATATTAACTTTAATTTTAATTTTTTATAATAATTTTAATATTTTTTATAATTCATATATTAATTATATCTATAATTCAAAATAGTTATTTTATATTTAACAAAAATAGATTTATTTTAAAAAAATTATTTCAAATATTTAATTACTTTTAAAATTAATTTTTAATGAAAATATTTAGATGTATACAATTGAAATGTTTTTCTTTCAAAATAATTTATCATGACATTTTATAATATCTATCATTAACATTTTATTATTATTCAAATTATATACGTTTTGTTATAATTTTGAAAAAGGATTTTTAAATAAATATTTATTTATAATTTATATGAAAATATTTTCCTTAAAATAATATAGTACATTCAAAAAATTTAATATGAAATCATAGTTTAAAATAAATAACTCTTTTTCCTACTTTGTTTTAGAAAAATGTTTTTATTTAAAGAATATATAAATTTATTTTTGTTAAGATATAAAAAATTACTATTTATTAAAATATAAAGCAATAATTTATAATTTGAATAAAAAATTATTTGAATTTTATCTTAGTTTCATAAAGGTTTTTTATTTAATACTTTTTAAATTGGCTATGAATTATAAGAAAATACATAATTTAGAGAAAAATACTACTTGAATTTCTTGGGATGTTATATTCTCCACCCCTTAAATGAATTATGGCCTCAAAATTCATTTTAGAGCTTAAGAAAATTCTTAATTTCAATCTCTAGAATTAAAAATACTAAAACTTCTAGGGGAATTTAATTACTAAGAAGTTTAAAAAAATTCTATCCCTTAGATTTTTTCCTCAAAAGAAAATGAATAATGTTGTATGTCATCTAGTCTGTTTATAGGATACCAAATGTAAATCAGTGAACTCGCACTTCCAAATTCATCACTAAAACATGTAGTGTATTTTTTATATATAAAGGCTAACTTAAATTTACTCAGTACAGTTATAAAAATGAGGACCTTTTGCGATCTAGGTTTTTCGTAATTAGAAAAAACTATATAATTTATCATAATTTTATGAAAATAAAAATAAAATGACTAATTATCTCCATGTGTGCCAACTCCATATGCAATGTCATTCGTCTTAGTACTTATAAGATACCTATTATTTTTTTAAAACCTGGGATGAGCATAAAATTGGCTAGTAAGGTGTTTTAAAACCAGTGAAAAGTAATTTTATAAAAACTCATTTAAAATCTCATTAAAAATATTTTAGATCAAATATAAATATTATATATATATATATATATATATTACTTTTCAAAATTACTTATGATTTTGAAAATTCATTTAAAAAAAATTCATTTGAAAATATTATCATTTTTTATTTTTTTTCAAAAATACTCGATGAAAAACTTTTGGATTTCTCCTTTAAAATTATTTAAAAATAATAATAATTTTATGGATTAAAATGATAATCAAAAGATCTTATAAAACACACGAGTCCATGTAACATCCCATCACCTTGATTAGGTATGTTTTTTCCTTTCTTTAAGTTCCCTTTTGGTTTTAGTCCTTGGAGGTATTTTTATAGACTTTCTACAGGCTCTAGAGGAGGTACACACTATTTACCTGAGGTACATATTATGTACTGGCTGCTGTGAACTGGTACATGTCATGTAGGGTTAAAATATTAGTTTTTTAACCCGAATAAATATATTTTTCAGTGTACATATCCAGCGTGGCCTATACGATGTGAACAAGGGGTACACATCATGACTTGACCCATGCCCAAGTTAAAGTCACACGTTTGGTAGTTTTTCTTGGTCTATTCCTTATAGTACTCTTGGATCTCGAACCATAACTCTCCCTAGGAAATTTTTAGTGGAACCCCTCCTAACATATCGATCTGATCGACTTTGGATTTTCATTACATATAAGGTGCGTCTCTCTGGGAAAGTGTTCTTTCCGGTTCTTCATTGCTATTGATTGTGGCAATGACCTAGATTTGCAGTGCCAGATTTATTGATCTAAGTTTGATGTTTGTTATTTTATTCTTCTAGATCCATTATGAGATCTCATTCAAGAGATGTTTTCCTTCATTGGTTGTAGTGTGGAGGGTATTCGTCTTTGAGGTGTGTGGGATTCCTCCCTTCCTCTGACCTGTTGTGTTTAGATTTGGATCAATCCTAAGATGCAAGGATATTATTCTAGGGCCTTTATTGATGTTGTTGGGTCTTGTTGTCTTTGGATTCCATTTCGGGCATGTGCAACTCAAACTTTTAGGTAAGTTGTTTTGTCTCTAGCCTATGATAATGATCTTGATTGTTATTGCTTTCTTAAATGGAATTTTGATTAATCCACATGATTTTTTGTGTGGGTTGAAAAAGGGTTTTTAAGGAGAAATGGTTTTCCCCAGATTTTGATAAATGAATTGTGAAATGGTTTTGAGTGGTTTTAAAAGCATTTAAATGAATTGTGAAAAAGACCACATGGGTTACCTTATCTACTTAGGTGGAAAGTTTAACTTGAGGCCATTATACATTGTTTTATAATTATCAAGTGGGTTTTTTCTTGGGTCTTGCCTCTATTTCCTAGGCATATTTTTCTAGTGGATCAATATTGACATTTTGAGATGGACTACTCATGGGATATTCATATACTTCATAGGCCCATTATTTGGAACAATTTTTTTGCACTTGATTATTTTGGTATGATTAGTCTATGGCCTAGTTCTGTAGTATTCCTTGGTGTTGTGATACAAGTTCTTTTTGTATTTATTGAATTTCTGAGTTATCATTGATATAAATGTTTTTGCTTGTGGAAATTTATATAGAAAAAATATGATTTTAAACTGATATACCTGCTTTTGTTTAGAAATGTGGAAAGGGGAAGTGTTTACCATGTTTTCTATAAAACTTATTTTCTATTTATCATGCCATGTTTTATTTTAAAATGAGCATATAGGATTTTTTATATAGAGACTTGTTGTGGAACACCTTGGTGGGATCCTACTGAGTATATTAGCTCACACCATGCATAACTCTTCGGTGGTGTATAAACCTTTGTTTTTTTTTCTAGTGCAAGAAAATTCAAGGAACAAAAGTGAGGCGTCTAGGTTCATGTCAGCTAGTTGGGTAGCTGGTGGTGAGATGGTGGGTGTTTGTCCACACCATTTATTAGGGAAGCTATTAGATTATCACTTTGCATATAGTTGGAATTGTATTTTAAAGTTTTATATATTGTTTTAGTTCATCTATTTCTTCTGTTTTCTTAAATATTTGAAATATATATATTTTAGTCTTCCACTCTTTCTTTCTTTCTATATATTGTTATTCCATGTGGTTGTTCAGGTTGGCTGAAATCATTCTCTCTATTTTGTCGTTCGATTCTTAGGTGCTTTTTGGATGACCGTGGGGATGGGAACACCCTTCGGGTATGTGAAAAATCGGTTCAAGTGCTGGGTTTGAGGGAAACCTGGGTTGGTTTATTAAAACTTTATATCAAAGGAGGTATGTCCTCATGAATCTTTTTCTTGGGACATCTGTTAGACTGGAGATAGGATTGTCAGGTCTTGAGAGGTATGTTGCGATATGTTCCTGTACAACTCTCTTCACAACGAGACTCAAGTGTCCATGGAATTTCCGGATACATGTCTCTATTATTGGTTTTTTGTTTTAAAAATATCAGTTTTTTCTTATGGGTGTTTTTGTTTGAACTGAGATTTGTTTTATTTTCTAATCATTCCTATGTTTCGGTGTGCAGCAATATGCCTCCTAGATAGCTTCCATGAGTTCCTCAGAAGGGTGCAGTTGATGCTCCCCAAGAGAACCCACCTATAGACTAGAATCTCTTTAAGACTATCATAAGGGTAGTCTGTTTTGTTGATTAGGATGTTCCATGAGTTTAGAATGATATTATTAATGTAAAGCAAGGAGTTAGAGGAGAGTGAGATCGATCATGTGAGTTCATGCGTGAGAATCCACTATTATTTATAGGAATGACTGAACCTCAAGAGATAGAGGATTGGATTGACATGATAGATCAAATCTTTGACTTCCTGGAGAAACTTGATAATATCAGGGTGAAGTGTGCAACATCTAGACTTAAGGGTTCTACAAAGCATTGGTGGAATTCTATGGACTAGTAAAACAAACATGAGGGCATGTATTGGAAGGGTTTGAAAGCCCTGTTCTTTCATTAGTTTTTCTCAGAGTCTCTAATGTTGGAGAAGTCTCTAGATTTCTTATCTTTGTAGTAGATATAACATTCAGTGTCGTTGTACACCAACTAGTTTTTTGAGCTTCACTGTTTTTTTCCAAATGTGGTAAAGAATGACCTACTGAAGGTACATAAATACCTGTAGGGTTTGTGACCATACATCAGATCACAATTCTTTATACTAAATTTTTCTACCAATAACGAGATAGTAGACAGAGCCATGGTGGTAGAGATCAATAAGGTAGGAAAATTCCGTGTTACCACCTCTTCTCTTCTAACTAGTGATAGATTTAGTGGCATGCATAGGAAGAAGAGGAAGTGGCAGGACTATCGTAGAAGTAGTGGAGTTGGGTCCCCATAGTAAGCCTCCTCAATTATATCTATTAAAGATGGAAATGTGACTCTAACTTGTTATCTGCATGGAAAGGGAGGAAAAAACTGAATTTCTTATCCTATACCTGTAAATACATGAAATAGTTGTGGGCGTGTATGTCATCTACAACATTTTTATCAAGATATGAATTCGCCTCATTATGGTCGGGGTTCATCGGCTCTAAAGGCTACTACGGTGTAGTCAAAAGCTTTAACCTTTATTGGGCTACAACCATAGGCCTTAGGAGTGATGCATTTAAATTAACTAGTTGAGTATCCAATGGAAGTTGATGTAGGTCTGGAAATAGTGAAAGGTACGATTCTTATTGCATATTCAGTTGAAATTACTTTGTTTGATACTGGCGCCTCCCACTCATTCATATCTACATGCTTTGTTGATGTGCTTAAACTTCCAACAGAACTTATTCCCTTTATAGTGGAGTTAAAGACACCTCATTGAAAGTGAAAATATCATGGGTTTTAGTGTCCTTGTTGTTCATTAATGATGGCCTACACAGAGTCAGTCTAATATTTTCTCATTCTTGATTTGGATCTGTTTGACATCATCATCAGCGTGGATTGGCTTGTCACTTAGTGAGAAGAAGATTGTTGTTATCATCACCCTGTTTAATTTCTTGCTACCGATGGGAGATCTCATGTGTTTTCAGGAGAGTGGGACTCGATGTTTGGTCATACTAGACTTTCCCACCAAGAGCTCTGGAGTTTGTTGGTTGCTGTTGCGTTTGATCCCGGTTATGTTTTTTTATTGATGGGCTTCAGGTTATTGTTAGATATTTCTCTGATGCTTTCCTTAAAGATTTCTCCAATATTTCTCTAGAGATAGAGGTAGAGTTTTTGATTGACCTAGTTCTAGGTATGCAACTAATCTCAATGCCTTCTTATAGTATGTCACCAAAGGAGTTAGAAGAACTCAAGATTCAATGGGACGACCTGTTAGAGAAAGGATAAATTCTCCCTAGTGTTTCACCTTGGGCATCCCCTACTCTCTTTGGAAAGAAATCAGATGGTTAACTTCGGTTATGTGTGGACTATTGAAAGATGAACCAGGTAATAATTAAGAACAAATATCATTTTCGTCGTGTGGATTGTTTTTTAGATTAGTTGAAGGGAAAAAAGATGTTCTCAAAGATTGATTTTCGATCGGGTTTTCATCAGCTCAGAGTTTGAGAGTCTGATATAATGATGATATCCTTTAAAAGTAGGTATTTCTATTATGAAAATATTTTTATGACTTTTGGCATGACTAACACTCTTGTAGTTATCATGTATTTGATGAATCATATATTCCATCAATATCTTGACACTTTTGTCATTGTTTTTGTTGATGATATTCTGTTTTATTCAAAATCTGAGCATGAGCATGAGAACCATCTGAGTTTGGTTTTGGGAATTTACAGAAGTCACCATTTGCAGGGAATGTTTTGGAAATATAGTTTCTAGATTTGAGAATTGATGTTCACGGGGGAATTTTTTTTAGCGTGGATTCTTAGTTAATCCAGAGAAGCTAAAGGCTATTATGTCTTGTAAGGAACAACATAATGTCGTTAAAATCCAAAGCTTCCTTTGTCTTACGGGATACTACTAAAAATTAATTAATGATTAATCTAAGATAGGACCACCTTTGACATCTCTTACCAGAAATGTAGTAAAATTCACATGGGATGAAAAGTGTCAGTCTTCTTTCGATGAATTAAAACGACTTCTAACATCGACACCTATTCTGATCTTAACTAAGCCTAGTAAGGGGTATGTGATGTTTTGTGATGCATCCGGTGCTGGGTTAAGATGTGTGGTTATGTAAGATGATCATGTGGTAGATTACATCTCCCGTCAACTCCATCCACATGAGAATAACTAGCCCACATATAATTTAGAGCTTGTTGTGGTTGTACATGTTCTTAAATGTTATCATCACTATCACTTAGGGGAGAAGTTCATGATATTCTCTAATCATAAGAGTCTAAGTTATATCTTCTCTTAGAAAGACTAGAATATCAGATAGAGATGGTGGATATAATACCTTCATAATTTTTAATTCGAAATTACCTACACCTCGGTGAAACTGAATGTTGTTGCATGCGCTCTTAGCAGGAAGGAACCACACAGGCTGTTTGGGAATCAAAAAAGTGGAGTCTTTTGTGGATTTCACCTAGTTACACATAGATTCCTAGGAGGATGTTTCAATAATGATTCTAACCATTTCCCAATTGTCATCATATATCCTAGAGTCTATTTTGAAAATTAAGAAGTTGTATGATGAGTTTCATAAGACTCGAGAAAGCCTATATGGTGGAGAGATCGTTTTTTGCTTTTCTCTTTCTATAGATGGCATACTTCACTTCGAAACGTGAGTTGTCTTCCCAGTATCGATGATAAGTTCAGTCTTATTTGATTGTCATAACTCTTCATGGGATTTTCAAACAAGCGCTACGAGGATATATTATGATGTGATAAGGAGATTTTGGTGGTTAGGTATGAAGCATGACATTATAGATTATGTGTCATGCTATTACACTTACTAATGAATAAATAAAGTGAACTTGAAACCTTCTAGGTTGCTTCAGCCTCTTATGGTGGTTTTGTGGAAGTGGTATGAGGTATCCATGGATTTTTAAGCTAGATTTCCATGGACACCCTAAGAGAAAAATGATATCTGTGTGGATGTTGATCAGTTGACGAATTCTACTCATTTTATTTTAAACAAGGATACCTCCATGGTTAATGATATAGGTAATATGTATGTGCAAGAGACTATGAGATTATGTGGGAGTCTTTATGATGTTGTTTTAGAAAGGGATCGTAGATTTACCTCAAGGTTATGGTGGAGTCTTCCAGAGGTAATGGGGGCTCAGATCAAGTTGAGAAAAACTTACCATCCATAGATAGATGATAAAACAGAGCGTTTAATTCAAATACTGAAGGATATGCTTTATGGTTGTGTCTTAGATTTCATAGGATTCTGGGATAGCCATCTGGGGCTGGTTGAGTTTGTTTTGAAAAATAGTTACCAATCATCGATAAAAATGGGTCCTTTCGAGGCATTGTATTGTCACTTGTGCAGATCCCCTCTTTGATGCGAAGAGGTTGGAGAAGTATCTTTGGTAAGACCAAGTTTGGTTTAGGAGACATTGATGAAGATTTAGGATGTGCGACGACATCTGGTTATAGACCAATGTCAACAGAAATCATATCCAGATCAGTAACATCTTTCTTTGGAGTTTACTTATGTGACTGGGTTTTTATGAAAGTTTCTCCGCATTTGGGTCACATCCGGCTTGGAAAATAGGGAAATTTGGATTCAATATATGTTGGACCATTTTTGATCACTGAGCGACTTTGACAGGTTGCTTATTAGTTAGTATTTTTGGCTCAGTTAATGGTCATTCTTGATGTTTTACATATATCTCAGCTCAGGAAATATCCCCCAGATCCTACTCATGTTCTCAGTTGGGGGAAAATTGAGTTAGACCTAGATGCTTCATTTTGGAGAAAACAGTTAAGATCATTTAATCTCAGAATAAAGTCTTTCATGGAATGTTGATTCCATTGGTAAGAATTATATGGAAACAAGGATTGGATTCTTATAAGACTTGGGAATGTGAGTAGTTGATGTGTGAGTAGTGTTCTTATCCTTTTCCAAGAGTTACATATTCCACATGACATCCCAAGGATAGAAACTCTTTATGGAGGGGAGTTTGTAACATCCTATTACTTTGATCATGTATATTATTCATTTTATCTAGGTTAACTTTTGGTTCAAGTACCTAGAAGTAGTATTCTAGAAATTCTGCATGCTGTAGAGAAGGTACATGGTGTGTACCTGAGGTACATACCGTGTACCTGATGTACACATCGTGAACTGGCTGCTGTGAACTGGCACATGTTGTGCACCCAAGTTACACATCATGTATATAAGGTACACACCATGTAGAAATTAAATATCATATTTTCAACCAGAGAAAATGAGTTTTTTGGTGTACTTATCCAGAGTGGCCTACATGACGTGACCAAGGGGTACACCTCCTGACTTGACCAATGTCCAAGTTAAAGTCATGCATTTGGAAGTTCCCCTTGGTCTATTCTTTCCAGACCTCTTGGCTCTTGAATGAGAAATCTAACTAGGTGATTTTTAGAGGTGCATCTCCTGTCAGATCGATCCGACCGACTTTGGATCTTTATTGGGTTTGCGGTACTTCTCTTTGGGTAAGTGTTCTTTACAGTTCTTCATTGCAATTGACCATAGTAGTACCCTAGATTTTTGGTTCCAGATCCATTGATCTAAGTTGTATGTTTCTTCTTGTATTATTCTAGATCTATGGTGATATCTGTTTTCAAAATCCTTTTCATTCATTGGTTGTGGTGAGATGGGCATTCATCTTCGAGGTATGTGGTTTCCCACTCTTCCTCCAACCTCTTATATTTAGATTTGGATAAAAACTAAGATGTAGGGATTTGATTATAAGGCCTTCATGGATGTTGGTGGTTTTCATTGGATTTGGATTCTGTTTTGGTTTTGTGAAACCTGAACTTTAAGGTAGGTGGTTCCGTCTCTAGCCTATGATAATATTCTTGATTTCTATTGTTTTATAAAATTGATTTTTGAAAAATAATTATTATTGTTTTTGTGTGTTGAAAAAGGGTTTTGAAAGAGAAGTGGGAGTTCCCTAGATTTTTATAAATGGATTATTAAATGGTTTTAAAATAATTGAAATGAATTGTGAAAAAGAGAATATGGGTCACCTTGGTTACTTATGTTTAAGGTTAAGCCAGAGACATCATCCATTGTATTATGATAATCAAGGGGGTTTGTTGTAACGCCCCGACCCCAGTTACCCAGAGTTGGTGCATTACTTCGTAACATTGGCATGATCACAAGAAAGATCAAATCTCAAGAGAACGATTGGTTTAGTATCCTTGGAAACACTAGATATATTCATAAAGTTATACATTAAATCATAAGGTGAAAAACTACAACAACAACATATTGTCTCCATAGTCCACACTATTATCCCATCATAATATCCTTTCAGGTCATTTATAATTTACTTCTTCACATCCTGGGAAAAATAAAACATAGAAAAGGGGTGATCTCAAATGCCCAGTAAGGATAGCAATATAGCGGAAACTTTCATAAATAAGAATAAACATTTAAGCCAATGTATAACTAAAACAAAAGCCTTTTAAACTTTAACTTCAACATAGTATGGCAAAAATAAAATGAAATAATGCCATTTACATATTTACATGGATATTCTACTAATCGAATAATCACAGGCAATATCAATAACCATTTTCATAATGATGGAATGCATAATGCCAGACTATCATAACCACATATCCAAGGCCTCATGCCAAGACTACAAATAAGATTTTGCCAAGGCCTTGTGCCAAGACACTAGTTTGTCTCATGAGACCTACCGATGCATCGAGGAGCTATAGAGGGCTCCACCTGTCACATATTAAGTCCAATTCATTCCCATATGAAAAGGTTTAAACATAACATAAACATTCGTATTAAAACTAGCATACGAAATGTAAATATTTTCACCATAAACCATGAATGGTATAAAAATAGCACATCCACAATCAAACATATCACAAAACCTTCAATATAATATAGAAGTTTTGTATCATAATAAACCAACTACAAATAAGCTTAAATCCATCAAAGGATGTTGACATAGATGAAATCAAAACTATTTGAGAGAAATGTCTCTTTTCTTGAAATCATTGAAAAGTCACACATTTATAAAGGAAGTAATTTAAAAGAGATTTTTGAATCAAAGTATCCCATACCACTTTGAAACTTTTGAAAAGAAATATCATTTCAAAACCTTCATGTCCATATAATTAAATCCTTAAAATAATTTTTAAAACATGGACATTAATTAAAAATATTTAGAGAGATAAATCTTTAAAACATTTAAAATTATGATCTTGATAAAGGGTACCTTTCAAAAATTCTTAAAATATTAATTTTGAAATCATTTAAAAGTCACATAATTATAAAATGAAACATTTACTTTGAAAATATTCTTATAATCTTGTAAGGGAAACTTTGACGATTTTATAACGGCGGTAAATAGCCGCACCCGTCGTATAAGTTAAAAAAACATTCTTACCTTAAATTTGTCGAAAGGTAAAAAGTGCCTTGTTTGGAAAAAGACGGAAATATTCCTTTAAAAATGAATAAGGGTATAAATGAATTTAACCCATATTCTTTGTAAATATAAAATGTTTTGAAATACATTTCGAAGAAACATGGATGTGGATGATAAAGAAATCCCAGTAGATTATTACGTATAAACAACCTCGGATAATGAAGAGAGTGCGAACTAAACCCTTACCTTGTAATTTTCCTTGGTTGAGGGTAGGTTAACCTCCTGTATAATAGTGAAATAATTGTTATTAAATTATACAAGAGTCATATATATTAATATGTTATCATATATGATCTTTTAACATTTCTTTGTTAATAATATCTTAGTATTATCGTCCTTTCGGGTGTTAACTTACTCGTTTTCTTTTATATGTTTTGTTACGTAAGCCATGTTTGTAATGGTTAGGTTGTATCTTTTTCATATCCAGAATGATATCAAGTCCTTAAACATTATTTTTAAATCATCAAATTATAATTATACTGGAATGGATATGATGGAGAATGAATCTCATCGCGTTCGTGGAGACGGTAGTCCGTACGTAGCACGAGCGAAAATATCATTCTTTTGATATTAAAATAATATATAATTGGATGGTATATCATATATAAAGAATAATTATCATGTTATCTTTATTATTTACATGAATTACAAATCATTATTATACCCATTCAAATAATAATATATTGAATAACAATTACACCACGACGTGGAGACGGTTAGCCGTACGTACGCACGTTTGGTGAAATGCTATTCAAAGGGTGGATAGAATACTGAATATGGTTGTACCATAATTGTAATAACATCAAAGTATATATAAGATACGGGAGTTATTATTTTAGAATGGTAACAACAAATAATGAAGAAGTGGAAGAAGAAAAGAACTTGAAAAAGGGTGGTGAAATCATTACCTCTTCTTCGGGTTCTTCCTTTTGATTTGATCAAAAGGGCTCCTTAGGTTGTATTTCTGATAAAACTAAGACCTCTAGGTTTTATTGAGAGAAGTTGGGAGAGTATTTGGGCAGAGTCTGGCTGAACCAAAAGGATTTGAAGGTGTGAAGTAATGAGAAGGAGGAGTGACCTTTTATAAGAGGGGTGAGGGGCACCTTTGGAAAAGCTAGAAATATTAATTTATAATAAATTTATATTCGGTTTCTAATGACTCCAAAGTTGATTATTTAAAGTATAAAGGGGGGATAGGTCGAAAACCATTCAACAAATATAATTTAGACAGGTTTGGGTTACTATATTAACCTTATCTTTTAGTTTTAACTCTTAGTTAATTAGTTTGACATTTACCATGTCACTTTGTATTTTTATATTATATAGTTAATAAACTTACTATATACATACAAGGGACCCCCAAGTGGTCCATTAATGATACAACTATCATGATATAAGTCTCTTGGCCTAACCTTAGATTTTTAGGAATTTAATATCAATTAATAATATAATATTTGTTTTAAAAACTATTTTATGTAAATTTTGACACTATTCAATAGTTGATTTTTGTGAAACTCATAACAGAATTATTACTTCAAAAAAAGATCAATACTAATATGTCATATTATCCTATAAAAGTAGGTTAATTCATTAAAAGTCTCAAATTATTTTTATTTGGGTATTTGTAATATCAATTATTTTAATTTTTCACTATTATGGTAATTACTGCATCATTATTGTCTCATAAATAAATTAACTTATATAATGTCTAAAAATTATAAATAAAATATCATTATGTAGGTAATCTTATTATCTTTCTAAGGAATATTTAAAATAGAATTTATCTTATGTATAACCCTATATGAAAAATGTTTTAGTAAATAAACTTTGATTTTAACTCTTTTAACTCTTCTTTGAATTAAATAATAATAAATGTCCAAATCTAATCCAAGTGGACCAAAATGATAATATTTTATTCCTAAGGTTGTTTTTGGTCGAGATACACTTTTCCAATAGAATTAGGACATGTTTTAGGGTAATATTAATATCATTTATACCGTTAATTACCCTATTTACTTTTAACTGTGGTAAATAAAAGTAAAAAGATACTATTCACAAAAAATTATTTTCATCTCATTGAACCAAATTTTACTTATTGATATTAACCGTGTCTCTCAGATTTTTGAAATTCCATTCACAGAAGCGGTAAAATTAAGTTTTTTGAAAAATTCAGTTTTTTTAACTACCACTTAGTAGTTTCACTATTCATCAAAAATTGATGTTTTTCAGAACAATGCCAAAATTTCACTCTAAGATATAATTGATATTCCGAATTCAAAAATGATGTCTATTTTAAAAAATTCCAAACATATAAGTTGAATTAATTTATTTTATAATTAATTCCCGCTGTCACAACAAATAGCGTGTTTTTAAGAAACAATATATATCAAAAGATTGACAATTGTTTAGGTCCAATTTCAAATTGAAATTAATTCTAATAAACACCATTGGATAAAATGGTAAAAATATATTCTAATTATACTTTAAAACCACTCAAATTCATAATTTATCACTATTATTTATTTTTATTAGAAAAGTTTTTTTAATTAAAATTTAGTAATTTTCACTATTCATCGAAATATTAAAGTTATCCGAAAAGTACCAAAATTTCACCCTAGGCTAATTTTGATATTCCGAATCCAAAAATGAAGTCCATTTTGAGAGATAAAATTTATAAAATTTCAAAAAGTAGGTATTACTATTCATAACGACTAGTTTGGTAAGTCATGGTGCGCTTTAACTCGGTGTTGCGTGTAGTGCAAGTTATTGAATTATTTTGAAGAAATAACACACTATGAAATCATGGGGTGTTACATTCTCCCCTCCTTCAATAAATTGCGTCCTCGCAATTTGAAATTGTTCTTCGAAAATAAAAGGTTGAAAATAAAAAATATCTTTGTGGGAAAACCCACATCGGAAATTGGGTTACTAAAATTTAGTCTTAATATGAGGAAAAGAGAAATGAAAGGGTCACCACCAAATTATGATCTCGATTAGAAGAACATTGGTGGAAATTAGAGACATATAATTGGAGGAAAAATGTAAATATTTATAGGTAGTGATTGATGTCATCAATCACAAACAAGTTTAAAATTGAGGTCCTTAAATTCATCAATCTATGATGATTTGAAATACCAGCGGTTCAACAAAACATAGGGTATTAGGATAACACATTTTTGGTTTTAGAATTCCTTAAATAAAGTATAAGCATTAATTTCTTCATAGAATAAGAGAATAAGAAAAAATATATTCTTGACAAGTAGAGTTCCATCCATTAACTAATTTCTACCACAGACTCATCTTTCACTCTAAAAGATAATAGAACTTAAAAATAATATTCTATTTATCCTATTCGTATTGGGTTAAAAAAATGAATTTATAATTCATCTACCAGAACCATTAAAAAATGACATTATTCAATCTAGGACATCACGTGGGTCAGTGGTAGGTGATACACCCTTGTCGCCCTTCGGTTGTGGGTTCAAGTCTTGAGGCCTTGCCGGACGCGACAGGTTGCCGCCCGACCTCTGGGTTGTCCTTTTATGCCAATCTAAAATAATCCAAACTAGAACTATAAAAAATACTTCAATCCAAAATTTATAAGGAAGGTAAACACAATAAAGATCCTTTTTTCCACATAATAACATGTGAAGACCTTCATCATGTATTCTTTTAAAACACAGCAACATCCTGAATTACCATAAAACCTTATTGATTACATTCATGATCCCTTATTTATTAAAGAATAATAGATATACTCCTTCAATCCAAAAAATGTTTTAAACCCCAAAAATGATGGAATATACAAATCATTAATCAGTTTCAATGTAGTCAAGAATATCCAATATAATTTATCCAAATCAATCATGTATTATTCCAAAATCACTACCTCGGTATCAGAACTATATTATAGTTTATCATTATCTCAACCATATATTTTCCAAAAATTTATCCTGCTATTGAGTCACTTTTCTTTGTTCCACACAATCTCAAGTCCTTAATGAAATAGTACTGCAGTACAATCCTTATATACTGCATAATTATTATAACAAGTACATTGTTTATACAACACTCAATTGACATAATCAACATAAGAACTCTAATCATTCCTCTTCATCTATGGTAGTATCATAACTTGATTATTATCCAATAGCATCATTTGCGGCATAGTCTGATGACTGGGACATAGGTTCGCGTAGTGTACAAACTCCTTGAAAACGAAGCATTGTACATTTGAAACCATTTTCTTACCCTTGCAGTCACGTACTTTGTGCCATTTTCCTCCACACTTATAACAAACTCCCATTCCTTTTAGGCAAATTCCAGGGTGTTTCTTCCCACAGTTATCACATATGGGAAAAATATTCTTTCCCATCTTCCCTTTATCCATCATTATCTCATCCATCCTTTTCTTCTCTTGCTTCCCTTCAAAGCCATAGGACTCAGTAAACTCTTTACTTATCTTATCAACACATGATATTATTTCTTCATATGATGATAATACATGGGAGACTATTTCTCTTATAAATTCTGGCTTAAGAACATTAAATATATGATCCTTCTTTCTCTTTGGATCATGTGCATTGCTGGAGTTCTCATTCCTTATAATGGGCACCATTTCTAAACAATGGAATACACTAGATTAGTTTATGAATAACAATACCTAATCCCAAACTTGTAAAACACATAACATAAATTAAATAGTTTATGTATATAATACATAATCATAAAAATGTATCCTTTGAGGAAGTATATACTCATAAACCCTTCATAATGGTTTGTAAAAAAAATGAGAATTATCCTAAGCATATCCCCCGGGAGTGTCGTAACCAAGAGTGCAGCAAGGCCCGTTGTCATGCACCAGTTCCCGTTTGAGTCCAGCTCAAAGCGGTGTTTTTGGGTTTTACCCCTAGGTACATCTGTTCCAGAGCCGCCTCTACCTACTCGTATCCAGACAAGGATGTATTGCTCGGAAAACTCACAAAATCTCTACAATACCAAAATTCTAGGAAGTTCTTCTATACTAATCCTCAAAGTCCATCTTAAATCTATGTGCTCTAATCAGAGTTTATCTAAATGTAGCTTCCAAGGTTTGTACTAAACTTCCTCTGATACCAACTGTAACGCCCCGACCCCAGTTACCCAGAGTTGGTGCATTACTTCGTAACATTGGTATGATCACAAGAAAGATCAAATCTCGAAAGACTGATTGGTTTAGTAGCCTTGGAAACACTAGATATATTCATAAAGTTTTACATTACATCATAAGGTGAAAAACTATTACAACAACATATTGTCTTCATATTCCACACTATTATCCCCTCATAATATCCCTGCAGGTCATTTATAATTTACTTCTTCACATACTGGGTAAATAAAACATAGAAAAGGGGTGAGCTCAAATTCCCAGTAAGGATAACAATATAGCGGAAACTTTCATAAATGAGAATAAATATTTAAGGCAATGTATAAGTAAAACAAAATCCTTTTAAACTTGAACTTCAACATAGTATGGAAAAAATAATATGAAATAATGCCATTTACTTATTCACATGGATATTCTACTAATCGAATAATCACATGCAATATCAATAACTACTTTCATAATGATGGAATTCATAATGCCAGAATATCATAACCACATAGCCAAGGCCTCATGCCAAGACTACAAATAAGATTTTGCCAAGGCCTTGTGCCGAGACACTAGTTTGTCTCATGAGACCTACCGATGCATCGAAGAGCTATAGCGGGCTCCTCCCGTCACATATTAAGTCCAATGCATTCCCATATGAAAAGGTTTAAACATAACATAAACATTCGAATTAAAACTAGCATACGAAATGTCAATATTTTCACCATAAACCATGAATGGTATAAAAATAGCACATCCATAGTCAAACATATCAAAAAACATTCAATATAATATAGAATTTTTTTATCATAACAAATCAACTTCAAATAAGCGTAAAATCCATCAAAGGATGTTGACAGAGATGAAATCAAAACTATTTGAGAGAAATACCTCTTTTCTCGAAATCATTGAAAAGTCACACATTTATAAAGGAAGTAATTTAAAAGAGATTTTTGAATCAAAGTTTCCCATACCACTTTGAAACTTTTGTAAAGAAATATCATTTCAAAACCTTCATGTCCATATAAATAAATCCTTAAAATAATTTTTAAAACATGGACATTAATTAAAAATATTTGGAATGATAAATCTTTAAAACATTTAAAATTATGATCTTGATAAAGAGTACCTTTCAAAAATTCTTAAAATATTCATTTTGAAATCATTTAAAAGTCACATAATTATAAAATAAAACATTTACTTTGAAAATATTCTTATAAGTTTGTAAGGTAAACTTTGACGATTTTATAACGGCGGTAAATAGCCGCACCTGCGGTATAAGTTAAAAAAACAATCTTACCTTAAATTTGTCGAAAGGTAAAAAGTGCCTTGTTTGGAAAACGATGGAAAGATTCCTTTAAAAACACATAAGGGTATAAATGAATTTAACCCATATTCTTTGTAAATAGTAAAAATGTTTTGAAATTCATTTCTAAGAAACATGGATGTGGATGATAAAGAAATCCCAGTAGATTATTAAGTATAAACAACCTCAGATAATGAAGAGACTGTGAAATAAACCCTTACCTTGTGCTTTTCCTTGGTTGAGGGTAGGTTAAAATCTTGTATAATGGTGAAATAATTGTTATTAAATTATACAAGAATCATATATATTAATATGATATCATATATGATCTTTTAACATTTCTTTGTTAATAATATCTTAGTATTATCGTCGTTTCGGGTGTTAACTTACACGTTTTCTTTTTTATGTTTTTTTATGTAAGCCATGTTTTTAATAGTTAGTTTGTATCTTTTTCATATCCAGAATGATATCAAGTCCTTAAACATTATTTTTAAATCATCAAATGATAATTATACTTGAATAGAAATGATGGAGAATGAATCTCATCGCGTTCGTGGAGACGGTAGTCCGTACGTACGCACGAGCGAAAATATCATTCTTTTGATATTAAAATAATATATAATTGGATGGTATATCATATATAAAGAATCATTATAATGTTATATTTATTATTTACATGAATTAAGAATCATTATTATACTCATTCAAATAATAATATATTGAATAACAATTACACCACGACGTGGAGACGGTAAGCCGTACGTACGCACGTATGGTGACATGTTATTCAAAGGGTGGATAGAATACTGAATATGGTTGTACCATAATTATAATAACATCATAGTATATATAAGATACTGGAGTTATTATTTTAGAATTGTAACAACAAAGAATGAAGAAGTGGAAGAAGAAAAGAACTTGAAAAAGGGTGGTGAAATCATTACCTCTTCTTCGGGTTCTTCCTTTTGATTTGATCAAAAGGGATCCTTAGGATGGATTTATGATCGAACTAAGACCTCTAGGTTGTAGTGAGGAAGTTGGGAGAGTATTGGGGTAGAGTTTGGCTGAACAAAATGTCTTTGAAGGTGTGAAGTAATGAGAAGGAGGAGTGCCCTTTTATAAGAGGGGTGAGGGGCACCTTTGGAAAAGCTAGAAATATTAATTTATAATAAATTAATATTCGGTTTCTAATGGCTCCAAAGTTGATTATTTAAAGGTTAAGGTGGGGATAGGTCGAAAACCATTCAACCAATAGAATTTAGACAGGTTTGGGTTACTATATTAAACTTATCGTTTAGTTTTAACTCTTAGTTAATTAGTTTGACATTTACCGTGTCACTTTGTATTTTTATATTATATAGTTAATAAGCATACTATATACATACAAGAGACTCCAAAGTGTTCCATTAATGATAAAACTATCATGATATAAGTCTCTTGGCCGAACCTTAGATTTTTATGAATTTAATATCAATTAATAATATAATATTTGTTTTAAAAACTCCTTTTTGTCAATTTTGACACTATTCAATAGATGATTTTTTTGAAACTCATAACAGAATGATTAATTCAAAAAAAGTCAATTAAATCTATCCTAATATGTCCTATTATCTTATAAAATTAGTGTAATTCATTAAAGGTCTCAAATTATATTTATTTGGGTATTTATAATATCAATTATTTTAATTTTTCAGTATTATGGTAATTACTACATCATCATTGTGTCATAAATAAATTAACTTATTTAATGTCTAAAAATTATAAATAAACTATAATTATGTATGAAATATTATTATCTTTCTAAATAATATTTACAATCGAATTTATCTTATGTATAACCCTATATTAAAAATGTTTTAGTATATAAACTTTGATTTTAACTCTTTTAACTCTTCTTTGAATTAAATAATAATAAATGTCCTAATCTAATCCAAGTGGACCTAAATGATAATATTTTATTCCTAAGGATGTTTTTGGTCTAGATACACTTGTACAATAGAATTAGAACATGTGTTAGGGTAATATTAACATAATTTCTACCCTTAATTACCCTATTTACTTTTAACCGTGGTAAATAAAAGTAAAAAGTTACTATTCACAAAATATTATTTTCATCTCATTGAACCAAATTTTACTTCTTGATATTAACCGTGTCTCTCAGATTTTTGAAATTTCATTCACAGAAGCCGTAAAATTTTGTTTTATGAAAAATTCTGTTTTTTATAACTACCACTTAGTAGTTTCACTATTCATGAAAAATTTATGTTTTTCAGAACAATGCCAAAATTTCACCCCAAGCTATAACTGATATTCCGAATTCAAAAATGATGTCTATTTTACAAAATTCCAAACATATAAGTTGCATTAAATAATTTTATAATTAATTCCCGTTGTCACAACAAATAGCGTGTTTTTAAGAAACAATATATATCAAAAGATTGACAATTGTTTAGGTCCAATTTCAAAGTGAAATTAATTCTAATGAACACAATTGGATAAAATAGTAAAAATATATTCTAATTATACTTTAAAACCACTCAAATTGATAATTTATCACTATTAATTATTTTGATTAGAAATGTTTTTTTAAATTAAAATTTAGTAATTTTCACTATTCATCAAAATATTAAAGTTATCCGAAAAGTACCAAAATTTCACCCTAGGATAATTTTGATATTCCGAATCCAAAAATGAAGTCCATTTTGAGAGATACAATTTATAAAATATCAAAAAGTAGGTATTACTATTCATAACGGGTTGTTTGGTAAGTCATGGTGTGCTTTTACTCGGTGTTGCGTGTAGTGCAAGTTATTGAATTATTTTGAAGAAATAACACAATATAAAATCGTGGGGTGTTATATTCTCCCATACTTCAATAAATTGCATCCTCGCAATTTGAAATTGTTCTTCGAAAATAAAAGGTTGAAAATACAAAATATCTTTGTGGGAAAACCCACATCGGAAATTGGGTTACTAAAATTTGGTCTTAATATGAGGAAAAGAGAAATGAAAGGGTCACCACCAAATTATGATCTCGATTAGGAGAACATTGGTGGAAATTAGAGACATATAATTTGAGGAAAAATGTAAATATTTATAGGTAGTTATTAAGGTCATCAATCAAAAAAAAGTTTAAAATTGAGGTCATTAAATTCATCAATCTATGATGATTTGAAATACCACCGGTTCAACAAAACATAGGGTATTAGGATAACACATTTTTGGATTTAGGATTCCTTAAATAAATTATAAGAATTAATTTCTTCATAGAATCAGAGAATAATAAAATATATATTCTTGACAAGAAGAGTTCCATCCTTTAACTAATTTCTACCACAGACTCATCTTTCACTCTAAAAGATAATAGAACTTAAAAATAATATTCTATTTATCCTATTCGTATAGGGTTAAAAAAATGAATTTATAATTCATCTAGAAAAACCATTAAAAAAACGACATTATTCAATCCAGGACATCACGTGGGTCAGTGGTAGGTGATACACCCTTGTCGCCCTTTGGTTGTGGGTTCAAGTCTCGGGGCGTTACCGGACGCGACGGGTTGCCACCCGACCTCCGGGTTGTCCTTTTTTGGCAATCCAAAATAATCCAAACTAGAACTATCCAAAATAATTCAGTCCAAAATTTATAAGGAAGGTAAACACAATAAAGATCCTGTTTTTTGCGTAATAACATGTGAACACCTTCATCATGTATTCTTTTAAAACACTGCAACATCCTGAATCACCATAAAACCTTATTGATTACATTCATGATCCCTTATTCCTTAAAGAATAATAGATATAATCCTTCAATCCAAAAATGTTTTAAACCCCAACAATGATGGAATATACAAATCATTAATCAGTTTCAAGGTAGTCAAGAATATGCAATATAATTTATCCAAATCAATCATGTATTATTCCAAAATCACTACCTCAGTATCAGAACTATATTATGGTTTATCATTCTCTCAACCATATATTTTCCAAAAATTTATCCTTTTATTGATCCACTTTTCTTTGTTCCACACAATCTCAAGTCCTTAATGAAATAGTACTACAGTACAATCCTTATATACTCCATAATTATTATAACAAGTACATTGATAATACAACACTCAATTGACATAATCAACATAAGAACTCTAATCATTACTCTTAATCTGTGGTAGTATCATAACATGATTATTATCCAATAGAATCATTTGCGGCATAGTCTGATGACTGGGACATAGGTTCGCATAGTGTCCAAACTCCTTGCAAATGAATCATTATACATTTGAAACCATTTTCTTACCCTTTTAATCACGTACTTTGTGCCATTTTACTCCACACTTATAACAAACTCCCATTCCTTTCAGGCAAGTTCTAGGGTGTTTCTTCCCACAGTTATCACATATGGGAAAATTCTTCTTTTCCCTCTTCCCTTTATCCTTCTTTGACTCATCCATCCTTTTCTTCTCTTACTTCCCTTCAAATCCATAAGACTCAATAAACTCTTTACTTATCTTTTCAACACATGATATTATTTCTTCATATGATGATAATACATGAGAGACTATTTCTCTTCTAAATTATGGCTTAAGAACATGAAAGATATGATCCTTCTTTCACTTTGGATCATGTGCATTGCTGGAGTTCTCATTCCTTCTACTGGGTGCCATTTCTAAACAATTTCATACACTAGATTAGTTTATGAATAACAATACCTAATCCAAAACTTGTAAAACACATAACATAAATTAAATAGTTTATGTATATAATCCATAATCATAAAAATGTCTCCTTTGAGGAATTATATACTCATAAACTCTTCATAATGGTTTGTAAAGAAATTTATAATTATCCTAAGCATATCCCCCAGGAGTGTCGTAACCTAGAATGCAACAAGGCCCATTGTCGTGCACCAGTTCCAGTTTGAGTCCAGCTCAAAGCAGTGTTTTTGGGTTTTACCCCTAGGTACATCTATGCCAGAGCCGTCACTACCTGCTTGTATCCAGACAGGGATGTATAGCTCATAAAACTCACAAAATCTCTACAATACCAAAATTCTAGGAAGATCTTCTATACTAATCCTCAAAGTCCATCTTAAATCTATGTGCTCTAATCAGATTTTATCTAAATCTAGCTTCCAAGGTTTGTACTAAACTTTCTCTCATACCAACTATAATGCCCCGACCCCAGTTACCCATAGTTGGTGCATTACTTCGTAACATTGGCATGATCACAAGAAAGATCAAATATCGAAAGACCGATTGGTTTAGTAGCCTTGGAAACAATAGATATATTCATAAAGTTTTAAATTACATCATAAGGTGAAAAACTACTACAAAAACATATTTTCTCCATAGTCCACACTATTATCCCCTCATAATATCCCTACAGGTCATTTATAATTTACTTCTTCAAATCTTGGGAAAAATAAAACATAGAAAAGGGGTGATCTCAAATGCCCAGTAATGATAACAATATAGCAGAAACTTTCATAAATAATAATAAACATTTAAGGCAATGTATAACTAAAACAAAAGCCTTTTAAACTTGAACTTCAACATAGTATAGCAAAAATAAAATGAAATAATGCCATTTACTTATTCACATGGATATTCTACTAATCGAATAATCACATGCAATATCAATAACCGTTTTCATAATGATGGAATGCATAATTCCAGACTATCATAACCACATAGCCAAGGCCACGTGCCAAGACTACAAATAAGATTTTTCCAAGGCCTTGTTCCAAGACACTAGTTTATCTCATGAGACCTACCGATGCATCGAGGAGCTATAGCGGGCTCCACCCCTCACATATTAAGTCCAATGAATTCCCATATGAAAATTTTTAAACATAACATAAACATTCGTATTAAAACTAGCATACTAAATGTCAATATTTTCATCATAAACCATGAATGGTAAAAAATAGCACATCCACAGTCAAACATATCACAAAACCTTCAATATAATATAGAAGTTTTCTATTATAATAAATCAACTTCAAATAAGCTTAAAATCCATCAAAGGATGTTGACATAGATGAAATCAAAACTATTTGAGAGAAATATCTCTTTTCTCAAAATCATTGAAATGTCACACATTTATAAAGGAAGTAATTTAAAAGTGATTTTTGAATCAAAGTGTCCCATACCACTTTGAAAATTTTGAAAAGAAATATCATTTCAAAACCTTCATGTCCATATAAATAAATCCTTAAAATCATTTTGAAAACATGGACATTAATTAAAAATATTTAGAAAGATAAATCTTTAAAACATTTAAAATTATGATCTCGATAAAGAGTATCTTTCAAAAATTCTTAAAATATTCATTTTGAAATCATTTAAAAGTCACATAATTATAAAATAAAACATTTACTTTGAAAATATTCTTATAATCTTGTAAGGGAAACTTTGACGATTTTATAACGGCGGTAAATAGCCACACCCGCCGTATAAGTTAAAAAAATATTCTTACCTTAAATTTGTCTAAAGGTAAAAAGTGACTTGTTTGGAAAATGATGGAAAGATTCCTTTAAAAACAAATAAGGGTATAAATGAATTTAACCCATATTATTTTTAAATAGTAATTTTTTTTGAAATACATTTCTAGGAAACATGGATGTGGATGATAAATAAATCCCAGTAGATTATTAGGTATAAACAACCTCGGATAATGAAGAGATTGCGAAATATACCCTTACCTTGTACTTTTCCTTGGTTGAGGGTTGGTTAACCTCCTGTATAATGGTGAAATAATTGTTATTAAATTATACAAGAATCATATATATTAATATGATATCATATATGATCTTTTAACATTTCTTTGTTAATAATATCTTAGTATTATCGTCGTTTTGGGTGTTAACTTACTCGTTTTCTTTTATATGTTTTGTTATGTAAGCCATGTTTGTAACAGTTAGGTTGTATCTTTTTCATATCCATAATGATATCAAGTCCTTAAACATTATTTTTAAATCATCAAATGATAATTATACTTGAATGGATATGATGGAGAATGAATCTCATCGCGTTCGTGGAGACGGTAGTCCGTACGTACGCACGAGCGAAAATATCATTCTTTTGATATTAAAATAATATATAATTGGATGGTATATCATATATAAAGAATCATTATCATGTTATATTTATTATTTACATGAATTACAAATCATTATTATATCTATTCAAATAAAAATATATTGAATAACAATTACACCACGACGTGGAGACGGTAATCCGTACGTACACACGTATGGTGACATGTTATTCAAAGGGTGGATAGAATACTGAATATGGTTGTACCATTATTATAATAAAATCAAAGTATATATAAGATACTGGAGTTATTATTTTAGAATGGTAGCAACAAAGAATGAAGAAGAGTAAGAAGAAAAGAACTTGAAAAAGGGTGGTGAAATCATTACCTCTTCTTCGGGTTCTTCCTTTTGATTTGATCAAAATTGCTCCTTAGGTTGGCTGTATGATCAAACTAAGACCTCTAGGTTGTAGTGATAGAAGTTGGGAGAGTATTCGGGAAGAGTTTGGCCGAACCAAAAGGCTCTGTAGGTGTGAAGTAATGGGAAGGAGGAGTGCCCTTTTATAAGAGGGGTGAGGGGTACCTTCAGAAAATCTAGAAATATTAATTTATAATAAATTCATATTCGGTTTATAATGGCTCCAAAGTTTATTATTTAAAGTTTAAGGTAAGGATAGGTCGAATACCATTCATCCAATAGAATTTAGACAGGTTTGGGTTACTATATTAACCTTATCTTTTAGTTTTAACTCTTAGTTAATTAGTTTGACATTTACCGTGTCACTTTGTATTTTTATATTATATATTTAATAAACTTACTATATACATCTAAGAGACCCCCAAGTGGTCCATTAATGATAAACCTATCATGATATAAGTCTCTTTGCCGAACATTATATTTTTAGGAATTTAATATCAATTAATAATATAATATTTCTTTTAAAAACTCTTTTATGTCAATTTTGACACTATTCAATAGTTGATTTTTGTGAAACTTATAACAGAATTATAACTTCGAAAAAAGTCAATTAAATCAATCCTAATATGTCATATTATCCTATAAAATTAGTGTAATTCATTAAAAGTCTGAAATTTTATTTATTTGGGTATTTATAATATCAATTATTTTAATTTTTCACTATTATGGTAATTACTCCATCATCATTGTGTCATAAATAAATTAACTTATTTAATGTCTAAAAATTATAAATAAAAGATAATTATGTAGGAAATCTTATTATATTTCTGATGAATATTTACAATCAAATTTATCTTATGTATAACCCTATATTAAAAATGTTTTAGTAAATAAAATTTGATTTAAACTCTTTTAACTCTTCTTTGAATTAAATAATAATAAATGTCCTAATCTAATCCAAGTGGACCTAAATGATAATATTTTATTTTTAAGGTTATTTTTGGTCGAGATAAACTTGTACAATATAATTAGGACATGTGTTAGGGTAATATTAATAATATTTCTACCCTTAATTACCCTATTTACTTTTAACTGTGGTAAATAAAAGTAAAAAGTTACTATTCATCAAAAATTATTTTCATCTCATTGAACCACATTTTACTTCTTGATATTAACCTTGTGTCTCGAATTTTCGAAATTCCATTCACAGAAGTGGTAAAATAATGTTTTATGAAAAATTCAGTTTTTTTAACTACCACTTAGTAGTTTCACTATTCATCAAAAATTGAAGTTTTTCAGAACAATGCCAAAATTTCACCCTAAGCTATAATTGATATTCTGAATTCAAAAATGATTTCTATTTTACAAAATTTCAAACCTATAAGTTTCATTAATTAATTTTATAATTTATTCCCGCTGTCACAACAAATAGCGTGTTTTTAAGAAACAATATATATCAAAAGATTGATAATTGTTTAGGTCCAATTTCAAAGTGAAATTAATTTTAATGAACACCATTGGATAAAATGGTAAAAATATATTCTAATTATACTTTAAAACCACTAAAATTCAAAATTTATCACTATTAATTATTTTTATTAGAAAGGTTTGTTTCAATTAAAATTTTGTAATTTTCACTATTCATCAAAATATTAATGTTATCCGAAAAGTACCAAAATTTCACCGTAGGCTAATTTTGATATTCCGAATCCAAAAATGAAGTCAATTTTGAGAGATAAAATTTATAAATTTAAAAAAGTAGGTATTGCTATTCATAACGGCTAGTTTGGTAAGTCATGGTGCGCTTTAACTCGGTGTTGTGTGTAGTGCAAGTTATTGATTTATTTTGAAGAAATAACACATTATGAAATATTGGGGTGTTAAATTCTCCCCTCCTTAAATAAATTGCGTCCTCGCAATTTGAAAATTTTCTTCGAAAATAAAAGGTTGAAAATAAAAAATATCTTTGTGGGAAAACCCACATCGGAAATTAGGTTACTAAAATTTAGTCTTAGTATGAGGAAAAGAGAAATGAAAGGGTCACCACCAAATAATGATCTCGATTAGGAGAAAATTGGTGGAAATTAGAGAGATATAATTGGAGGGAAATGTAAATATTTATAGGTAGTGATTGAGGTCATCAATCACAAGAAAGTTTAAAATTGAGGTCCTTAAATTCATCAATCTATGATGATTTGAGATACCATCGGTTCAACAAAACATAGGGTATTAGGATAACACATTTTTGGTTTTAGGATTCCTTAAATAATGTATAAGAATTAATTTTTTCATAGAATAAGAGAAGAAGAAAAAATATATTCTTGACAAGTGGAGTTCCATCCTTTAACTAATTTCTACCACAGACTCATCTTTCACTCTAAAAGATAATAGAACTTAAAAACAATATTCTATTTGTCCTATTCATATAGGGTTAAAAAAATGAATTTATAATTCATCTAGAAGAACCATTAAAAAAATGACATTATTCAATCCAGGACATCACGTGGGTCAGTGGTAGGTGATACATCCTTGTCGCCCTTCGGTTGTGGGTTCAAGTCTCACGGCCTTGCCGGACGCGACGGGTTGCTGCCCGACCTCCGGGTTGTCCTTTTATGGCAATACAAAATAATACAAAATAGAACTATCCAAAATAATTCAGTCCAAAATTTATAAGGAAGGTAAACACAATAAAGATCCTTTTTTCCACATAATAACATGTGAAAACCTTCATCATGTATTCTTTTAAAACACTGCAACATCCTGAATTACCATAAAACCTTATTTATTACATTCATGATCCCTTATTCCTTAAAGAATAATAGATATACTCCTTCAATCCAAAAATGTTTTAAACCCCAACAACGATGGAATATACAAATCATTAATCAGTATCAAGGTAGTCAAGAATATCCAGTATAATTTATCCAAATCAATCATGTATTATTCCAAAATCACTACCTCAGTATCAGAACTATATTGTGGTTTATCATTATCTCAACCATATATTTTCCAAAAATTTATCCTGCTATTGAGTCACTTTTCTTTGTTCCACACAATCTCAAGTCCTTAATGAAATAGTACCGCAGTACAATCCTTATATACTCCATAATTATTATAACAAGTACATTGTTGATACAACACTCAATTGACATAATCATCATAAGAACTCTAATCATTCCTCTTCATCTGTGGTAGTATCATAACTTGATTATTATCCAATAGAATCATTTGCGGCATAGTCTGATGATTGGGACATAGGTTTGCGTAGTGTCCAAACTCCTTGAAAATGAAGCATTGTACATTTGAAACCATTTTCTTACCCTTACAGTCACGTACTTTGTGCCATTTTCCTCCACACTTATAACAAACTCCCATTCCTTTCAGGCAAGTTCCAGGGCGTTTCTTCCCACAGTTATCACATATGGGAAAATTCTTCTTTTCCCTCTTCCCTTTATCCATCTTTCTCTCATCCATCCTTTTCTTCTATTGCTTCCCTTCAAAGCCATAGGACTCAGTAAACTCTTTACTTATCATATCAACACATGATATTATTTCTTCATATGATGATAATACATGGGAGACTATTTCTCTTATAAATTCTGGCTTAAGAACATGAATCATATGATCCTTCATTTTCTTTGGATCATGTGCATTGCTCGAGTTCTTTTTCATTATACTGGGCGCTATTTCTAAACAATGGCATACACTAGATTAGTTTATGAATAAAAATACCTAATCCCAAACTTGTAAAACACATAACATAAATTAAATAGTTTATGTATATAATCCATAATCATAAAAATATCTCCTTTGAGGAAGTATATACTTATAAACCCTTCATAATGGTTTTTAAAGAAAATGAGAATTATCCTAAGCATATCCCCCGGGAATGTCGTAACCAAGAGTGTAGCAAGGCCCGTTGTCATGCACCAGTTCCCGTTCGAGTCTAGCTCAAAGCGGTATTTTCGGGTTTTACCCCTAGGTACATCTATGCCAGAGCTGCCACTACCTGCTCGTATCCAGACAGTGATGTATTGCTGGGAAAACTCACCAAATCTCTACAATAACAAAATTCAAGGAATTTCTTCTATACTAATCCTCAAAGTCTATCTTAAATCTATGTGCTCTAATCAGAGTTTATCTAAATCTAGCTTCCAAGGTTTGTACTAAACTTCCTCTGATAACAACTGTAACGCCCCGACCTCAGTTACCCAGAGTTGGTGCATTACTTCGTAACATTGGCATGATCCCAAGAAAGATCAAATCTCGAAAGACCGATTGGTTTAGTAGCCTTAGAAATACTAGATATATTCATAAATTTTTACATTACATCATAAGGTGAAAAACTACTACAACAAAATATTTTCTCCATATTACACACTATTATCCCCTCATAATATCCCTGAAGGTCATTTATAATTTACTTCTTCACATCCTGGGAAAAATAAAACATAGAAAATGGGTGAGCTCAAATTCCCAGTAAGTATAACAACATAGAGGAAACTTTCATAAATAAGAATAAACATTTAAGGCAATGTATAACTAAAACAAAAGCCTTTTAATCTTGAACTTCAAAATAGTATGGCAAAAATAAAATGAAATAATTCCATTTACTTATTCACATGGATATTCTACTAATCTAATAATCACATGCAATATCAATAACCACTTTCATAATGATGGAATTCATAATGCCAGACTATCATAACCACATATCCAAGGCCTCGTGCCAAGACTACAAATAAGATTTTTCCATGGACTTGTGCCAAGACACTAGTTTGTCTCATGAGACCTACCGATGCATCGAGGAGCTATAGCGGGCTCCACCCATCACATATTAAGTCCAATGCATTCCCATATTAAAAGGTTTAAACATAACATAAACATTCGTATTAAAACTAGCATACTAAATGTCAATATTTTCACCATGAACCATGAATGGTGTAAAAATAGCACACCCACAGTCAAACATATCACAAAACCTTCAATATAATATAGAAGTTTTGTATCATAATAAATCAAATTCAAATAAGCTTAAATTCATCAAAGGTGTTGACATAGATGAAATCAAAACTATTTGAGAGAAATATCTCTTTTCTCGAAATCATTGAAAAGTCACACATTTATAAAGGAAGTAATTTAAAAGAGATTTTTGAATCAAAGTGTCCCATACCACTTTGAAACTTTTGAAAAGAAATATCATTTCAAAACCTTCATGTCCATATAAATAAATCCTTAAAATCATTTTGAAAACATGGACATTAATTAAAAATATTTAGAAAGACAAATCTTTAAAAAATTTAAAATTATGATCTTGATAAAGAGTACCTTTTAGAAATTCTTAAAATATTCATTTTGAAATCATTTAAAAGTCACATAATTATAAAATAAAACATTTACTTTGAAAATATTCTTATAAGCTTGTAAGGGAAACTTTGACTATTTTATAATGGCGGTAAATAACCGCACCCTCTGTATAAGTTAAAAAAACGTTATTACCTAAAATTTGTCGAAAGGTAAAAAGTGCCTTGTTTGGAAAACGACGGAAAGATTTATTTAAAAACACATAAGGGTATAAATTAATTTAACCCATATTCTTTGTAAATAGTAAAAATGTTTTGAAATATATTTCTAAGAAACATGGATGTAGATGATAATGAAATCCCAGTAGATTATTACTTATAAACAACCTCGGATAATGAAGAGATTGCGAAATAAACCCTTACCTTGTACTTTTCCTTGGTTGAGGGTAGGTTAACATCCTGTATAATGGTGAAATAATTGTTATTAAATTATACAAGAATAATATATATTAATATGATATCATATATGATCTTTTAACATTTCTTTGTTAATAATATCTTAGTATTATCGTCGTTTCGGGTGTTAACTTACTCGTTTTCTTTTATATGTTTTGTTACGTAAGCCTTGTTTGTAATGGTTAGGTTGTATATTTTTCATATCCAGAATGATATCAAGTCCTTAAACATTATTTTTAAATCATAAAATGATAATTATACTTGAATGGATATGATGGAGAATGAATCTCATCGCGTTCATGGAGACGGTAGTCCGTACGTACGCACGAGCGAAAATATCATTATTTTGATATTAAAATAATATATAATTGGATGGTATATCATATATAAAGAATAATTATCATGTTATATTTATCATTTATATGAATTACAAATCATTATTATACCCATTAAAATAATAATATATTGAATAACAATTACACCACAACGTGGAGATGGTAAGCCGTACGTACGCACGTATGGTGACATGTTATTCAAAGGGTGGATAGAATACTGAATATGGTTGTACCATAATTATAATGACATCACAGTATATATAATATACTGGTGTTATTATTTTAGAATGGTAACAACAAATAATGAAGAAGTGGAAGAAGAAAAGAACTTGAAAAAGGGTGGTGAAATCATTACCCCTTCTTCGGGTTCTTCCTTTTGATTTGATCAAAATGGATCCTTAGGTTGACTTTATGATCAAACTAAGACCTCTAGGTTGTAGTGAGGGAAGTTGGGAGAGTATTTGGGCAGATTTTGGCCGAACCAAATGGATTTGATGGTGTGAAGTAATGAGAAGGAGTAGTGCCCTTTTATAAGAGGGGTGAGGGCCACCATTGGAGAGGCTAGAAATATTAATTTTTAATAAATTAATATTCAGTTTCTAATGGCTCCAAAGTTTATTATTTAAATTTTAAGGTGGGGATAGTTCTAAAACCATTCAACCAATAGAATTTAGATAGGTTTGGGTTACTATATTAACCATATCGTTTAGTTTTAACTCTTAGTTAATTAGTTTGACATTTACTATGTCACTTTATATTTTTATATTATATAGCTAATCAACTTACTATATACATCCAAGAGACCCCCAAGTGGTCCATTAATGATACAAATATCATGATATAAGTCTTTTGGCCGAACCTTAGATTTTTAGAAATTTAATATCAATTAATAATATAATATTTGTTTTAAAAACTCTTTTATGTCAATTTTGACACTATTCAATAGTTGATTTTTGTGAAACTCATAACAGAATGATTACTTCGAAAAAAGTCAATTAAATCAATCCTAATATGTAATATTATCCTATAAAATTATTTTAATTCATTAAAAGTCTCAAATTATATTTATTTGGGTATTTATATTATCAATGATTTTAATTTCTCACTATTATGGTAATTACTGCATCATTATTGTGTCATAAATAAATTAACTTATTTAATGTCTAAAAATTATAAATAAAATATACTTATGTAGTAAATCTTATTATATTTCTAATTAATATTTACAATCGAATTTATCTTATGTATAACCCTATATTAAAAATATTTTAGTAAATAAACTTTGATTTTAACTCTTTTAACTCTTCTTTGAATTAAATAATAATAAATGTCCAAATCTAATCCAAGTGGACCTAAATGATAAAATTTTATTCCTAAGGTTGTTTTTGGTCGATATAAACTTGTCCAATAGAATTAGGACATGTGTTAGGGTAATATTAATATCATTTCTACCCTTAATTACCCTATTTACTTTTAACTGTGGTAAATAAAAGTAAAAGTTACTATTCACCAAAAATTATTTTCACCTCATTGAACCACATTTTACTTCTTGATATTAACCGTGTCTCTCGGATTTTCGAAATTCCATTCACAAAAGTGGTAAAATTTAGTTTTATGAAAAATTCAGTTTTTTTTAACTACCACTTAGTAGTTTCACTATTCATCAAAAATTGAAGTTTTTCAGAACAATGCCAAAATTTCACCCTAAGCTATAATTGATATTCCGAATTCAAAAATTATGTCTATTTTAAAAAATTACAAAAAATATAAGTTGCATTAATTAATTTTATAATTAATTCCCGTTGTCACAACAAATAGCGTGTTTTTAAGAAACAATATATATCAAAAGATTGACAATTGTTTAGGTCCAATTTCAAAGTGAAATTAATTCTAATGAACACCATTAGATAAAATGGTAAAAATATATTATAATTATACTTTAAAACCACTAAAATTCATAATTTATCACTATTAATTATTTTGATTAGAAAAGTTGTTTTTAATTAAAATTTAGCAATTTTCACTATTCATCAAAATATTAAAGTTATCCGAAAAGTACCAAAATTTCACCCTAGGCTAATTTTGTTATTTCGAATCCAAAAATGAAGACCATTTTGAGAGATAGAATTAATAAAATTTTAAAAAGTAGGTATTACTATTCATAACAGCTAGTTTGGTAAGTCATGGTGCGCTTTAACTCAGTGTTGCGTGTAGTGCAAGTTATTGAATTATTTTGAAGAAATAACACACTATGAAATCTTGGGGTGTTACATTGTCTTAGTTATTTGCTATGTTTACTATTATTGTTGTTATAGGGGATATATGTTGACATTTTGGGGGGTTTAATCATGGGGTATTCATCTACTTCCTAGGCCCGTTGTTCTAGGATCGGTTTTTTTGAACTTGATTATTTTGGTATGATTAGTCTGCGGCCTAGTCCTATAATATTATTTTGTGTTGTGATACATTTTCTTATGTTTTTTATTTCTTGGATTTATATGTTATCCTTAATATAAATGTTTATTCTTGTGGAAATTGATATCGAAAAAATATGATTAGAAACTGATATACCTACTTTTTTTTAGAACTGTGGAAAAAGGAAATGTTTATTATGTTTTCTATAAAACCGATTTTCTGCTTATCATGCCATATTTTATTTTAAAATGAGTATACTTGATTTTTTATACAAATAATTGTTTTGGAACACCTGGGTGAGATCCTACTGAGTCTGTTAGCTCACACACTTCACACCTCTTTGGCGGTGCATAGACCTTTGTCTGTCTTTTAGTGCAGGGAAATAAAAGGCACTACAGTGATGCAGTGAGGTTTGTGTCAGATGGTTGGGTATCTTATGGTGAGTTGGTGTGAGTTCTTCCACACAATTTCTTGGTATAACTATTAGTTTATACCTTTGAAGACATTTGGACATGTCTTTTTTTAGTTTTAACTACTTTTTCAGTTCTTTTTTTTCTATTATTTTTTCACAATTATGGCATATATATTTGTTAGTCCTCCACTATTTCTTTCTCACTATATATATTTATTCGATGTGGTTTTTCAACTTGTGTGAAATCATTCCCTTAGTTTCTTCGTTCGATGCCTGGTTAATTTTCTCCAGCCTGTGGTTATTCGGAATGCCCTTCAGGTATGTGACAAATTGTGTTGGATGATGGGTTTAAGGGAAACATGAGTCGGTTCGTTACAACCCACTTAGCAATATAACTTGTATGACAACATCGCCTTGTGGGAGTGTGTTCACTCCCCACCCCATAACATTTCATTAGAGATTCAAGTGCCAATTTTAATTTTTGGAAAACATTTTTTTGATGATCCGTATTTATCATAATTAAACCATTAAAAACATTCCAAAATATACTCGAATTATTTTCGAAAAAGAAAATAATTTTTCATCATCAATACTTTTTTCAAAACTATTTTTTCATAAATCAATTTTGGAATTTGGATACATAAATTAATTTAATAAATTCAAAGGAATAATTTAAACATAACTTATAACTAAGTGAAAAAAATGATTCATTCAAATGCAGGGAGTCTTAATGATATACATAATGTATAACCATTCTATATGCATAAGAAAAATTCACAATTTCACTTCATATAAGATGATAAAATGATTCTATATACTTTTGTAACAAGAATATTCATTTGAAAATAATAATTATAAAAATTTAAATATAATATAATAGTAATAATACTATTATTCTTACTGTATATAAAATATTATCTTTTAATTTGTAAAAATAATTCAGTTTTGTATACTAATAAATTTAAAAATAGAAAATTTTGTTGATATAAGAGTGAAATATAATCAAAATTAGTATTTATAACTAATAAAATGTATACATAAAATCCCTTATTTAAAATAATAATTTTATAAAAAATAGAATGATGTTATATAATAAATTAACTCCCTTACCTCAAATTGATAATGAATATGGATTCTGGTATCCTGAAATGTATTACTTGAACTCACTAAATTTAATAAGGATTTAGGGTGTGTAAAAGACTTTGTCTAAACCTTCTATTTGGAACTGGAATTTTATCCACTAGAGGATGGATTTTATAGCCATATTAATAACTATTTGGATACAATTATGAAAGAGTCACACACACACACATATAATATTAATTATCATTATATGAAGAAAAAACAATTCTCGATTCTTTTATAAACATACATGGTGAAGATTCTTGGTTTGTTGAGAAAGAATATATATATATTTTAAATATTTTTTGTTACATACATGTTGGATTTCAAAGTGAAAAAATGATGATGTTTAAATATGATGGTTATATATATACACTCTCATTGTTTCTTTTGGTGCAAGTGAAAATTGATGGAATTAATACAATGTTCCCCTTGCATACATAAGTCCAAACAATTAAGATAGTATGAAATTTTAAAAAAATGAAACATAGAGCTTTATCATGAAGCTTCAGACCACATCCTGGAACAAAATCATTATCACAATAAATTCTATTTGACCACAAATTAGGTAAATACTTCAAACAAACCATAAAAAAACATTTGAAAATTATGGACCAGGAAAATATATTCTTGATCAAAAAAAATTGAAGATAATGGCGAATAATAATTAAAATGAGAAAAAAATAACATAGTTAAACATTTAATACTAGTATTGAATCTAGGATGATGAGGAACATGTAGAAAAAAACAATATAAATTGAGTTCAGATTCCAAAAAAATAAAATACAACAACCTAGAAAAGATCGGAAAATTGGACCATGTTCGACAACCAACAATGCTAAAAAACTTGCCCGCTTTGACAATCAATATTGATGCAATCCCTCAGTTCACATTTGAAACCTGCCCCCTTATTTTTGTCAACCTGATGTCAAATCACTCTTGCTTCACCCTATCTCTCTTGAACATAGTTAAGTATTCACTGGAGCTCGATCAAGATTGTTCGGCCTACTGGAAATCGAGTTCCACAGACTCTATTTTTTTTCTAAATTCTTGGTTCTTCCCAAGACAAATCCCATGGTTCAAATTTACGTTAAATCAATCCCCTTATCTATTATTTTTTATTAATTATCATTTCATTTTTTATTTATTCATTTAATCATTACCTTTAATACAAATCATATTTTGATTTTAATAATAATTCTCTTTATCCATATATTTTAAAATTTTAAAAATCTATAAAACAAAATATAATCCAGATTTTAAATAATAATAATACTCATATTTTTATAATAATTTAATATATTAATAATTGAAATTTTATAATAATTTTATTATTACACTTATATAATATATTATGTTTAATTTATAATAAAAAAACGATTTAATAATTTTTATAATTATTTTAATTTATATATTAATTATATTCTTAATTAAAAGTAATTATTTTATATTTAACAAAATATCTTTATTTTAAAAAAAATACCTATTTCAAAAAATTTATTACCTTTCAAAAGTAAGTCTTAATAAAAATATTTAAATGTACACAATTAGAATTTGTTCTTTTAAAAAAATTAAGATAACATTTTATTATTTCTATCATTAACATATTACAAAAATAAAAACTAATTAATTTTTTTAAAAAATAATATTAAATACTTTTATTGAAATTATTTACTTTTAATTATAATTTAAAAAATTACTTTTAAATATATTTTTACTTGAAATTTATAAGAAAAAATTTCCCTTAAAATAATATAATACATTAAAAACTTTTAATTTGAAATAATACTTCAAAATAAATAACCTTAGAGTTTAGAAGTGTTTAAGAGAAATATATTAATTTAAGTTATATATTAATTTATTTTCATTAATATATAAGAACACTATTTATTTAAATATAAAATAATATTTTATAATTTGAATCAAAAATTATTTTTATTATATCCTATTTTCCTAAAAGTTTTTTTTAAAACCTTTCTTAATTAATTTTAAATTATAAATAAACAGATAATTAAGAGAAAATAACTACATAAATTTATTAGAAAGTTATAGAGTTTTTTCTATATTCAAAATATATAAATCATTTATATTTCATTTTTAGTGGAAATATATATTGAAAGATAAAATGAATAATGTGGGAATTTTTTGATAATATGTTACCATATGACATTTTAGAACCATTGAATCAAAGAGGAAGAAGATAAGATCAATAATATTTATATCTTATTGATCAATTATGCCAAGGAAATTGATTATGTTGCTGATAATTTGGAGGCTTTCATTTTATAAGGAATAATATTGGTGTGTTCTGGCTTTCTCCTATGCTTACATTGAGAATTTTAAAATCATGATAAAAAAGGATGAATTTCATATTGCTGTATGATATTCGTATAGTAGTAGAAGACTTAGTATCAAAAGAGGATATCATTCTCACATGTAAGGACATTTTGAAATGAATTGAAGATCTTTTTCCCACTCGAGGGGTAAAGAATTAATAGTGACTAGTTTTTCTACTATAAAAAACTGTAAACTTACTATTGGAAGATAGTTACTATTTCATGGATAAAATTCATGGAAGTAAACTACATTTATTTTCATAATATTATTTATAGATACAAATTGAGGAAGAATAATGATCATCTCCCATATTCACGTTAATTATTTAGTGAAAATAAGTGTATTGAAACTCAACCAGAACCCATAAAGGATTAGGTACCCATATTGGGAGAGAACCATTTAAAAACATTAGTATTTTGTTTTCATTTATATTTATACTATATATAGTAATGGTGAGATTTTAAGAATATTTGATAGATACATTAAAAATTCATAGAGTTTAATTTCTTAAAAATAAAATTGTAAAACCTATTCCACTAATTCATCCCCAGTTATTAGTAGTATATCAATTGACCTGGGTACATCAAGTGGTATTAAAGTAAACAATCTTCTCTGTGATATCCAATACTATTGGATATGAGTATAGAGAATATAAATTCTTTTAATAGAAATATTTTTCTAATATTTTATGGCAAGAACATTCAATGCTAAAAAATAATATGACTCTCTAACTTTTAATAAAGGATTAAAAGTAAATGATTTTATTATTGTTGGAAAAACATATCTTGAGAAATAAACTCCACTAATTTTTTTAGATAATATAAATTTGAAAGTATATCAGAAGTTGAGAAATGATTTGACATTATCCGAATTTGATAAATTTTACTCAAAAGACATGTGACACATGAAATTCAAGGAGACATGGGATAAGCTGGAGAATATGTATGATGAATATTTCAAAAATATTTAATACAGACTATACATTTAGAGTGTTAAGTTTAAATATATCCAAATTAAAGATGATGAGACAATGGATGAATACTTCACTAGAGTAAATGAGACTATTATCTACATTAGCAGTTTCAGAGATTCATAAAATATTCAATATTATTAAAGAAACTAATGATAAATTTCACTAATTTTTTTGATATAAAGATATCACCCCTATAATACAAGGAAGGCTTATCTTTTGATGAGTTACATAATACCCTCCTTAATTATTTTATTTAGAAATCACATAGGTTCCAAAATAAATTCAAGAAGTAAATGGAATTCAGTGCCATGAAAAGACTTAAGATCGAGTAGGTATATCTTTATTCCTTTAATGAAACTGAATATGACAAGGAAAATGATGAAGAAAATAATAAGATAATGGAACTCATCTATTTTTTATGGTAATATGAGACCATACCCAGAAGACAAGGCTTTATTATTAGAAAAAAATAGAAACTTACAAGTGTCTGAAAATGGGAGATTTACATTGATCTATCTGAATAAGAGGTTGGAGGTCATTAAGAACCTCATCAAACCATTGATAGTCAATACCATCGATGCATTTATTTTCAAGTCCATTCGCCATTGCATTGGCCTCTATATAAATACATGTGATGATATGATTCATGTTTGAATGATAATACAAGAATTTGATCCACCGATTAGTATGCTTTTAAGACAAGTGAGAATAACTAGTCTTGATATCAAGGAAAATAATGGTAGAGTCACACTCAGGACAAATATTATTCCATCCATGATTATTGGATTAATCAATTGAAATAATGAAACCAATCATTTATACTTCTAGTGATGAAAAAATCCACAAAATCCATGAGGGAAAATAAAGATAGATCTTCAATAATCCTTGAAAATGGATCTATAACTAGAGGGACCCGGATTGCCTCGTGAGGCACCATCAAAATTGTTTTTTATCAACCCAGAAAAAGAATCCTGCCAAAAAACCTCAAAAAATCTATAAGTAGGGTGGTAATTACCATGTACACTAACCCAATTGAGGAAATAAAAATCATGAATTGAATTAGAAGAGTAGTTTTTGTTCAGTGGGTTTGATTCCCAAATAGTAGCAAGGATCACAAAGAGGAAAAACCCAACAATAAAGTGAAAGTGATAATGGATATAAATATTCATAAAAAACCAGATGTACTCGATACGTTTATCTGTAGAAATATGAAATAGATCTATGGGAACCAGAGATAGCACAACATCACGCCATACTTTAAGGATGTTATGGATACAGACATCCCAAGGAAAACTTACATAAAAAATCTTATAAACAGATTTCCACATAGATGAGGTGGTAACACAAATTCAAAACTAATGGTCAAAATATTATCTCTATTGGTGAAATAGAAAATAGGAGGAGGACAAATAAATTCTGTAGGATTTAAGGAAACTATTATTTGGAAGCTTACAATGCACTAATCTCCATACAATAGTGGATTAAGAGGGACTAGAAAACATCGGTTAATTTTTCCAAGATAATGCATATCAGAAATGATGTAGGTAGAGTGCTTATAAAAAATTCTAGAGGTGATAATTCCATTCACAGTATGTTCCCAATCCCAAAAATAATTCTTTTAAGAGAAATAATAATTATCCATAGGGTTGAAAATGTGATACTTGAGAGTCTGCATGTTATAATGATGATCCTTGATTGAGATGTCTAGATTAATATTAATCTATTCACCCACTAATGAATCAAGTAAAGGGATTCCAGTCTAGTTCGCCTTCCAAAATTGAAGAGAATAATCCCAATAGACAAGAAATCTAGAGTGGGACTCAATTAATAATAAAATAGATTTAAAATCAGGCCACATCAAGGAACTAAACTGATTGTAATTTCCATTCTTGAGTCTGTGAATGGATCTAGACTGAAGAATATATTTCACTTAAGTGATTTATTTTTTGTTCAGTTGGACATTGGCCTACTTATTTACCATTAAAGAAAAGTACAAAAAATTAATATGAATAGGATAGGGAAAATACCTATAAAATTAAATGGTGTAGAATCTATAAATTAGTTTAGAGATCTTGAGAGAATAATGAAAACAAAAAAAAGAAGAAAAAATGAAGTTTATTATTGATGAAATATAATAACCTCTCTCCCTCAAGTAGTTAGTATCATGATGATTATGTCATAAAGGTAAGTAAATTCAGGGATCATATTGAAAGTAAAGAAACATTTTGAGACAATGGGGGACAAGGAGAAGGAACCTATATGAAATACATTCTAAAATCTGATCTAGATGTCTTTCATTAAAGGAACACATAACTCTAGAGGGAAATAAAATCCCTAAAGAATGATTTTTTCAAGATAAATAGATATAAAGATTAATTACATTATTTTGAAAATTATTTTTCTCTAGGAATAAAGCCTCTTAAATAGAAAATTATAGATAAAAGTATAATTCAAAAATAGTTAGGGAAGAAAGTTGCTGTAAAGGAGGAAAAATTGAACATTACTCAGTCAAGGTGTCCAAAGTATGAGAAGGACATAGTAAATATGAGAGATGATTTTTATAAATCCATAGTAATATAGACCGAGTCATCATAGGTTTTTGAAAAATTCTATAAAAAGGCTTAGTTTGAGACTACACTTCCTCCACAAAAAATGGATAAATTTGATTCTTCTAACTATGAAGGTTCCATGATTTTATATTGGAAATATTGGGTTGAGAAAAAATTTTAAAATAAAATTATTAATTTAAATGTAGTTCATAAATTATTTATAATTAATTGTTTCCAAAATAAAAAAATATTAAAAATATCTACCAATATTATAAGATGAAATTTACAAAAAAGTTTAATTGTTTTAGGGAATATTTGTTTTAAAGGACAGAGTTAGTGGAACATATTATTTGCACACAAATCCAATGGTATTTTTATAATATGTATCTATAAAGGATTTAGAGAATTTATGGATTGAGGGGGTTCTATCCAATTAAAAAGAGGATCTAGTTTGAGAAGAAATGATATGTAAACATGAAGGTATTTGAGATTCCTATTCAAAATGATTTGGTTGATTTGATGAAATATGTAAAATATATTAACAAATAGTTATAATTTTTAGTTATTCATAACCATGATTATAGGACAAACTCAATAGTTTATTATAGATGATAAGACTCCAAGAAGTTACAAACCTGAAAGGTCACTCTTTGTTCAAGTGTCTCTTAAAGCCAGTGAAAAAAGAAATCCATGGATTCTTGGTAGTGATTCCTCATCACATATGATAGAAGTAACTATGGTATTAATGAATATTTAACAACATTAAAGTGGTGAAATTACCTTTGGTAATGAGTTATCAATAAATATAAAAGGAATAGGAATAACTGATATTAAATCCCAAATGATGATGTAAAACTATCTTTTATTTATTGATGAGAATAAATATGACGTTTTTATTGTAAGTTATCTTTGGGAAGAAAAAAGTTAGAATACTTTTAAAATAAATTCCTACTATATTAAGTACATAATAGATAGATAAATTGTCATTCAAGGTGAAATAACTAATCCACCAAGCCACTTGAGTTGATAAATTCATATTTTTGTGGTATAATGAGGAATAAGTCCACTCAAGGTGTTTTTTACTTTATCGCAATCACTAATTATTTTAAAAAAACAATGAATTTGATTTTTGGTAAAGCATAAATCCTATGTAGTGGAAATATTTAATGTTTTATGGGGAAGAGTGGAGATTGAACTAATGATATATACTAATGATCATAGATATAATAATTCTAGTGAGTTAAAAATTAAATCATTTGAATCTCACTATAAAAATAATGAGGTTAAACATTAGTATAGTGTACTTTATACACATCATAGAAATGAAATAGATAAAATAAAGAATGAAATATTGGTTGAGATGGGGGGAACCAGGCTAGTATAATATAACAATTTAATGTTTTATTTGAGAGTGGCTATTTTCACAACCATAATTTTCTAAAATAGGTTTCCAATGAGACTAAATTCAAATATAACTACTTATTAGGTGTGTTATACGTAGATACCAAATATGAAATTCTTCAGAGTGTTTGATATTCCTTTTTTATTAATGATTAAGAACAAAAATAGGGTAATGTTTGATGTAAATTCCACATAAGGTATATTTCTAGGGTATTTATATAATAGATAATTCTATACATTTTGATACAATAGGCTTTATAAAGTGGTATGTTGTTATGAGATAAAAATAATTGATAACAAATCAGAAATCAAGGTTCAAAATTAAGTATATTTTTAATACTTTGATGAATAAAGTGGCCACATTGATGAGAAAGTATAAAATATAATGGGAGATCAGATTGACACTAATACTCACCAGAATAGGGGTGAAATATTAAAATCTAATGTTATATATAAAAGTATATAATATAACAGGAGATGATATTGACACTATAACAACTATAAGGAGGTTTCTTAAAAGAAAACAAACAAATCTTATCAACTTGGTTGATCTATATTCAGTTATTTAGGTAATTAATCATAAAATTTATTTTCTTCCATGAATTTGGAGCTATATTGGATATATAGAAATCCCACCTTGGATCTTGTTCTTAGAATGAAAGGGGAAAATTTGATTGAAACCAAGTAGATGATCAGATATATGCTAAATAAAAATGTGTTAGTTTTATAGAAAAAGTAAATACTTGTATTTAATGGATATTCATAGGTTAAAGGATTTGATTTTAAATATACATTTTAACATGTTATAGAAATATAATCAATAAAAATGTACTTTGATATTGTAGATCACTATGAGTATAATATATATTGAATGGAGGTGAAATATACTTTCTTGAATGGTGATATCAAAGAGAAAGTCTCCATTGAGAAACTTAAGGGATTAATTCTTACAAATGAAGTGACTTTGTTATATATATTTAATAATGATTTCTATGGGATAAGAAATCCCCTAGAGATTATTACTCTAAGTTTGATAATAGAATAAGAGAAATACTGTTTTGTTTGAGAAAAGTGTAGAAAAACCTTTTATAAATGAAATGAAGGTAAGTGACTCATTATAATTGTTCATTTTGATGATATTGTTTTTTTAGGTGACCAAGAGAGTGTCTGTAAAGATTTTTATAGAAATATAATTTCTTATTTTAATATTTATATTCTATGATAGGTGAGATATTTTATGGGATTACAAGTGATGAAAAATGAATAATTGTTTTCCAAAGGAATGTATGCATGGGAATTATTGAAAATGTTTGGAATTGAAGGATTCAAACATTTTTCACACCCATATAGGTAGGTATAATACTCCAGAAGTATGATAAAAGATAATGTGTTAATAAAAAAGGGTTTAAAATAGTTATTAGTAGTTTTTATATCTCATTTAATTAATAATGAGTATCAATTATGAAAATAGATTGTTTAGAAGGTACTAAAGTGACCCAAAAGAATCACATTTGATGGATACCAAAATAATTATCAATTAAATCAAAGGAACTCTAGATATTGGGCTAATTCCAAAAATATTCAAGTAATTTAATCAAAATAAGTTTACTAATTCCAACTAGTTAGGTGAATGTGATAATAGGAATTTATCTTTTGGTGAAATATTTATCTTTGGAAAAATATATGTGAGATTATACTGTAAGAATAAGATATAAATTAAATTTAGCTCATAGAGGTAAAATATGTTACTATTATAAGTGATTGCACCTAGATGATTTTGAGAAAATATTCATTATAATACTTAAGGGTGAAAATAAAAATTTTATATTTTAGTCTAACTACAATTGGTCTCTCTAAATATATTTTGACACACTCCTGATATAAACACATTGAAATAAAATTTCATTTCATCAAAGAGAAATTTTATAATTGAGACATAAATATAGTATTTATTCCAATCATAGATAAACTTATAGATATATTAACTAATAAAATTACGTAAGATATATTTGATATATTGAGGCTAAACATAAATGTTTATCCCTTCCTTTTTTCTTTAGGGACTTTTGGAATACCCCCTCTATGCCTTGTTTTTTTATAAATAGGGGAGAATAAGTACACAACTTTGTACCATTTCTTTTTTGAATCCAAATATTTTGTTATTTTAAAAGGGGAGAAAAAGTTAAATGGGTTTCTAGAATGAGGGGGATATAATCCAAGTCACTTGGTTAAAAATTTCTTGTCAAAAAGAGATAAAATTACCTCAAAACACTAAATTATCTAGTGGTGTGGTATCAGGATAATTCTATTTTATAAATATACGATTTTATGTCTTTTAGAAATCATTTTTAGGGTTTTTAATCTAATGAGGGTGATTGTAGAAAAAATTAGAGTTGTTAAAGAAAGTTTTATTTTTTATGAACCATGAGAAAGAAGCATTGTATGGTGGTTAAGTATGTTTTTTAATTTTATGGGACTCTCTTTAGATGGTTTAAGTAAAATTAATTATACTTATGAAATTCTAGATTTTAGGATCTTTGATATCTACTTATGTGATACGTAATATATTTCTTAGACTATAATAAATGAAAAAGGTAGAGGAGTTTTAAAAAATTAATAACGATATTAGTTTATGTGATATATATAAGGTTAGTTTAACATGAAAAAAATTATATTTTGATAAATTCATAACCTATAAGAGTTATTTAATAGGTTTATAAGGGTCATGAAGTGGACCCCTGAGACACATAAGAGTCACTTTTTCTTATATAAGAGTCATTTACCGAAAAAATAAGCATTATTTAGAATTTTCATTTGGGTTATGAGGATTTCATATGAGTCATCAGTTATTTATTATGATTCATATAGAAAACCTAAGGGTAACACGATCACATTTTAGTGTGAGATTAAACATTATAAGAGTCATATAACATAATATAGAAGTCAAATCACTCTCATGAAAAATGTGGTTTAATAAAATAATAAGGTATATTTCCTAATATCATAAGGGCCATAAATTAGTAAAATGTCTAGTGTAATGCAAGTTTGATGATGCTACACTAGTCTTCAAAATTAAAAATATAATTGGCTATTGGTTAAATTGATAGTTCTCACTAATGGAATTGAAATGGAATATCATTGCTTGATATTTGTATGAATTTTAAATGGGAATATTTAAAATTAAACTTTTCCAATCAAGATTGAGTATTTGATGGGAATATGGTAATTTGTTTTAATAAATATAATAATTAAGAGATCACATGATTAAAATCCAAAAAGTATTTCTATAGTCAAAATATAAAATTTATTTTTGTGTGATTTTGAATGAAAATATATATTGAAAAATCAGAAGAATAATGTATATATTTTTAATCAAGCTAATAACTTATAATGTTTTAGAACTACTGTATCCAAGAGGAAGAAGAGTTGATCTATACGAAAAGGTATATAATGATTTTCTATCAAGAAAATAAATTCTATTTCTTAAAATCTAGATTCTTTCATTTTATAAGGAAGAAGATTGATGTGTTATGAATTATCTCATGCATACATTGAGTGTTCTAAAACCTAGAGATTTTAGTCCAACTTGACATTTGATGTATGATATTATTATGGTAGTTGAAGACCTATTATGACGAATAATATTTTATTATTGTATGTAGTGATATTATAAAATATACTAATTATCTTGAAAACATTCAAGAGATAAATTACTGATGGGATAATTTTTGTTCTAATGTAAACATATATAAATTTACTATCAGGATATAGTTTCCCTTGAATTTAAAAAATATTTAAATAACACACTACCCTTATTTTTATAATATGCTAGACAACTATTACTAAGTAAATGAAGAACCCTACCCTCTACTATATTCAATTGATTTTTTTGTTAATATATTGATCTTATAACTCATCCCAATCCTAGTAAGGATTTGGTATTCATGTTTTGAACAAACATTATAAAAAATTTCATCCCATGTGTTTATTTAAATTTATCCTTCATATAAGTAAGGGTGAGATTTGATGATTAGAATATTGTGAAATTAAAAAAATAACATTGAGGTAAATTTGTTAAAAAGGAATAATAAAAACTATGCCACTGATAATAAGTAATTGATGTAGTTAAATTTTAATTTACACCTCTTAGGATAGATACTCCAATGATATTTTCATACAGGAGAAATTTGGAAGTAGATGTGAAGGATTGTAATTTTACCTTATCATCATTGTAGGATAAAGTGTATATAAGCATCAGGGTACCCAGTAAATCTATAGTGACATGGGATTCAATTAAGAATATATATAAAGGAAATATCTAAATTAATTAATCAAAACTATATATTTTGAGAGATATTTTTTAGTATATTATAATTATAAATGATGAGACAATTGATGAATACTTAGCTATAGTAAATGAATTAGGTATACACATCAGGGGTTTTGTAAGTAATTTGGTTGATTAAAATATAGTCAATAATCAAATTATAAAATTTATAGATATATTTTATCCAAATATATATTATTTTGAAGAGAAGGAAGACTTATCAATTGACGAACTTCATAACACACTACCCCATTATTAATTCAGGAAAATAACTATGTTCAAAAGGAAATCCACGGATTAAATTACATTCCAATCCATGAATAAACTCAAGATTGAGAAAGAGGAAGGTAATTCATGTATTGAATAAAAATATTATGAGGAAAATAATTAATGTAACACCCCGAGCTTCCACGATACGCTTCTCATTCAATAATGCAATAGCTTGCATTGTACGCAACTTCGAGTTCTAAAACACCACGACTAATCAAAGTAGCCGTTATGAATAGTAATAACCACTTTTTAAAATTATAGAAATTTTATATTTCAAAATGGACTTCATTTTTGGATTCGGAATATCGAAATTAGCCTATGTTGAATTTTTGGTATTTTTCTGAGAACTTCTAATTTTTTATGAATAATGAAAAATACTTAAAAACAACTTTTTTAATCAAAATAATTTAGAGTGATAAATTATACTATTTAGTGGTTTTAAAGTATAATTAGAATATATTTTTACCATTTTATCCAATGGTGTTAATTATAATTAATTTCACTTTGAAATTGGACATAAACAATTGTTAATCTTTTGATATATATTGTTTCTTAAAAACACGCTATTTGTTGTGACAGTGGGAATTAATTATAAAATTAATTAATGAAACTTATATGTTTGGAATTTTGTAAAATAGACATCATTTTTGAATTTGGAATATCAATTATAGCTTAGGGTGAAATTTTGGCATTGTTCTGAAAAACTTCAATTTTTGATGAATAGTGAAACCACTAAGTGGTAGTTAAATAACTGATTTTTCATTTAAATGAAATATTACCACTTCTGTGTTTTGATTTTCAAAAATCTGACATACATGGTTTTCATTAAGAAGTAAAATGTGGTTCAATGAGATTAAAATAATTTTTGGTGAATAGTAACTTTTAAGTTCTTAATCGCGATTAGAGGTAATTAGTGTAGTTTAAGGTAAAAATAATGTTTTAATAATATGAGATGAGCTTGACACATGTCCTACCCTCATTGGATGTGCCATGGCCGACCAAGAAAATCCATGGGTCAACTTGGGGACCCCATGGAGCCACTTTAGTTGGAAAATGACATAAATACCTTTTATTTAATGTTAAAGTAAAAAATGACACAAACATGAAATGTTTTACTAAAACAATTTTTAAATGGGGTTATACAAGTCATATTTTTGAATATAAATAGTAATTGGAAATATAAAAAGATTTCATACATCATAGTATTTTTTTATAATTTTTAGACATTAAATAAATGAAATTATTCTTGACATCATTATGATGCAGCGATGACCTCATTATTTAACGATTTTAATAAAATGAAAAGATAATGTACAATCCAAGGCTTACACTTGTCCAAAGACTATTATATGGGTATATTTAGAACCCTTATCACCTTAGCCACGAATTATAAAAGTGTGGGACCTTTAGAATCCGAAAAGCATTGTATAATAATGTAAAATTTCCTTACTTTCCAAGAGTGCCCCGCCTCTCCTCTTATAAAAGGCTCCCACCTCTACCACCTCATTCACACTTTCAAGCCATTTGGCTCGGCCAACCTCTGCACAAATACTCTCCCAACTCCCCCCCCTTACTCCTAGAAGCCTCACTTTGGGCAGAATTCTTCCCAAGGAAGGCTTTGGCTCAAATCAAAAAGAGTTACCCGATTTTTGGGTAATGTCTTCTCTAATGTTGTTTTGTTTTATTTAACTTCTCCAACCCCTTAAAATCTTTATATTCATTTATTTTGTAACAAAAACAGTATCCTCAATATACTAGGATGTTGTTATAAGAAGGATTCGATCTACACTTACCCACACCTACATCCACTGGTTAAAGAACATACTGTTTCTGTGGATGGCGAATTTCTGCCTCATGAAATGATGATTGTTCAAAACTCATATAACACCTTAAAAGGTGGCCATTAAGATGTAACTATATTTATATATGATATATAATATGTTTATTTTTTTACTTATGCTTCTGTATTTTTCATTTATGGCATACTTTATGGTTTCCATTATGGGTAAACGCGATAATTTCATTTTAGGAAGTGCGGACTACCGCCCCCTCAAAGTGATTTGAATCGTTAATGCCATATGTGGGATGTATAAAGGATGGAGTAAATGGTATTATACACTATATTATACTGGAATTATATTATACATTTATATCATTATGATTTCATTCCATTAAAAATGAAATAGAAATGAAAGTAGCGTTCATGCGTACGTACGGCTTACCATCTCCATTAACGATGCATTTCATTTCTTACCTATAAATATTACATAATATTATAAATGAATGTATATACTGTATATATATGATATATATGATATCTACATCATGAATATAATTTTGGATATAATGGATATTTCACCACATGAACAACTTGTAATTATAAGAAGTTTATTTTTGACTCAAGTACCAAAGATCGACAAAACAACCGTTATTAACTTAAATAATTACATAATGTTCATAACATGGTAATAAGTGATATAAAAGGAATAATGAACATGAAAAAGGTTCTTATGTAAATATAAATTAACTCTAGTTTATTATTCAAGAGGTTAAAGAACGGTCAAGTCAGGACAAGGCACAAGGTAAGGGAACTTCTTAACCCAATTTCCATTCTTTGGGTTAATCTCCTACTTTCAAATTATGTCATGATATTATTATGTCCTATATTGTATTTGTACTTTCTTTATGTGTACTTACAGTGAATACACATAATAGATCTATTTTATTTTAAAAATTATCTTTTTAAGGATTTTGTCTCAATCTCCTTTCATTGAGGCATATTTGGTTTTATACAAAACTTTCTTTTATACGGTTTATAAACCCCTTTGACTTTTACGTTTATTCAAAAGGAATATTTTTTATACGAAGCATTTTACTAAACGACAAAAAGGGAATGTTTTCCTTTCCGTACTTATGCGGCGACAACGACTTCTCCGCTGCCGTGACCATTATTTGAGTTTTGGCTTCCTCTACAAGCCATCACTTTTTTTTAATGAAAAGAAAATACAAAGTTTTAACTTGCTTTTATTTTGGTATTGAAAATGGTTTTGAAAGCGTTTTTATTATATCAATGTGTTGTATTGACATCTTGTGATTGAAATGTGGAAATGTTATGTTTCCTTTACGCATGTTTTATGTGATACAATTATGTTATGGTTTATGATATTTTTAAACCTATTCATATGAGGAATGCATTGGACTTAATAAGTGACAGGTGGAGCCCGCTATAGCTCCTCGATGCATCGGAAGGTCTCATGAGACAAACTAGTGTCTTGGCACAAGGCCTTGACAAAATCTTATTTGTGGTCTTGGCACGAGGCCTTGGCAACGTGGTTATGATAGTCTGGCATTATGCATTCCATCATTATGAAAGTGGTTATTGATATTGCATGTGATTATTCGACCAGTAGAATATCCATGTGAAGAAGTAAATGGGATTATCTCATTTTACTTTTTCCATATTATGTTGATGTTCAAGTTTAAAAGGCTTTTGTTTTAGTTATACATTGCCTTAAATGTTTATGTTTATTTATGAAAGCTTCCTTAATATTGTTATCCTTACTGAGCATCTGAGCTCACCCCTTTCAATGTTTTAATATTTTCCAGGATGTGAAGAAGTATTTTATGAATGACCTGCAGGGATAGTCAGAAGAGGATATGAGTGTTGACTATGAAGACTTTGTTATTAGTTTTTCACTTTATGATGTAATGTAACATTTATGAATGTATCTAGTGTTTCCAAGGCTACTAAACTAATCGGTCTTTTGAGACTTGATCTTTTGTGATCATGCCAATGTTACGAAGTAATGTACCAACTCTGGGTAGCTTGGGTCGGGGCGTTACAGTTGGTATCAGAGGCAGTTTAGTACTAACATTGGAAGCTAGATTTAGATAAACTCTGATTAGAGCACATAGCCCAAAGATAGACTTTGAGGATTAGTATAGAAGAACTTCCTAGAATTTTGGTATTATAGAGATTTTGTGAGTTTTTCGAGCAATACATCCCTGTCTGGATACAAGTAGGTAGAGGTGGCTCTGGCACAGATGTACCTAGGGGTAAAACCCGAAAACACCACTTTGAGCTAGACTCGAACGGGAACTGGTGCACGACAGTGGGCCTTGCTGCACTCTTGGTTACGACACTCCCGGGGGATTTGCTTAGGATAATTATCATTTCTTTACAAACCACTATGAAGGGTTATGAGTATATACTTCCTCAAAGAAAACTTTTTTATATGATTATGGATTATATCCATAAAATAGTTCAATTAGTGTTAAGTGTTTTACAAGTACAGAATTATGTATTTTGATTTATAAACTAATCTAGTTTATGCCATTGTTTAGAAATGGTGCCTAGTGGAAGGAATGGAAACCGTATCAATGCACACACTCTGTGTAGGGATTTTCCTCCTGCTCAAGATAATTATTATGGTGCTGGAGATACAACTGGTGCTGATCAACTTATTACCATACTGGGACAACTCACTCAGGTTATGAATAATAACCTTACTCATATGGAGAACCCTGATCCGCAATGTGGAGGATCAATGTTAGACCGCTTCATGAGGCAACAACCACCAACATTTAATGGGGGTACAAATCCATTAGTAGCTGAGCAATGGATAAACTCCTTAGAGAAAATATTCCACGCCTTGGGGAGTAGTGAAAGGGAAAAGGTTATCATGGCAGTTTACCGCCTCACTGGAGATGCTGATCAACGGTGGTCATTGATTCAAAACACAAAGGAAGATGATGACATATCGAATATGGAATGGAGGGAGTTCAAAGATCTTTTCTTAGAAAAATACTTTCCTCATGACCATAGGGCAGATATGGAAAGGCAATTTCTGAGTCTGAAACAAAAGGAGGATGAGAATGTCGCAAAGTATGAGGCCAACTTTACAAGGTTAGCGAGGTATACTGCAGATTATATACGTAACCCAAGAGGTAAGATTGATCATTTGTTTGATGGGATAAAACCATTTCTCCGTCGAGCTTTAGTATCACAATCGTTCTCAACATACGAAGATATTGTCTCTTGTGCTATCAAGACAAAAAAGGAATTCTCTAAGTCTTATGACAACAAAATAAAGCAATAGAAGAAGAGAACGGTGGAACAAGAGACGAATAAAGGGAAAAAGGGAAAGAAGGATTTTCCATTATGCGATAATTGTGGGAAGAATCACCCTGGTACTTTCCTAAAGGGAATGGGAGTTTGTTACAAATGTGGAGAAAAAGGTCACCAGGCTCGTGATTGCAAGGGAAAGAAAAAGGCTATCAATGTTGAATGTTTCAATTGTAGGGAAATGGGGCATTATACAAATGAATGTCCTAAGAGTCAGGGAAACTTACCTCAGAAAAGGCCAAGGGATCAAGGAAAATCTTATGCTGTTACTACAGTTGAAGTAGAATAATTAATGTATTGGTGATTTTGGACTCATGGATTATATTCTGGTTATTAGAATAATGTGATATATATATAAGGATTGTACTGCAGTACTTGTTGATTTCAGTATGGTTTTAATATGATGAAGGTAATCATATTTTTAGTACGTGACAAAAAGAGAAACTTTAATTTGTTTGGGGAATCTGATAAATTGATTTTGGAATTAAGAGACCTTTTAGAGAAAGTCTGGACATAGGTATTTTGGATAACTATAAACGTTGGAGTGGATTAAGTTGATCTTTGGATAGTATTGTTTAAGGTTAAAAAATTTATGAAGATTATTTTTGGAATATTATAATACTATAGTTTTAGGAAATGGACAACGTGGAGGGTGGGGCATACCCCGTCGCGTCGGACAAAGCTGTAGGAATCGAACCCACAATCATAGTGCGACAAACCTTTATTTCCTACCACTAGACTACAGGAAGTCCCTGGTTATTACAAAATAATTTTACTAATCTAAATGGTATGTGTTATCATTTGGAACCTTATACAATTAGGATAAGTATAATATTTTTGAGTTCTATTATCTTTTTGAGTAAAAGATGAGTTGAAGGTTGAAACTCTAATTGTCAAGAATAAATATATATATACCTATCTCTTATTCAATGAATAAATTAATTCTTAAAATTTAGTAAAGGGATATTAAAACAAAAAAATGTGTTATCCTAATACCTTATGTCTTGTTGAACTGGTGATATTTTAAATCAACATAGATTGAAGGCTTTGAGGCCCTCAATTTGACAGTTGATTGTAATTGATGACCTCAATCACTCCCTACAAATATTTATGTTTTTCCTCCAATTATATGTCTCTAATTTCCACCAATGTTCTCCTAATCGAGATCATAATTGGGTGGTAACTTTTTCATTTCCCTTTCCCTCTTATTAAGGCAAAATTTTATTAATGTTATTTCCGATGTGGGTTTTCCACAAAGGTATTTTCTCTTTTCAGCCTTTTATTTTCAAAGAAAAATTTCAAATTGTGAGGACGAAATTTATTGAAGGAGGGGAGAATGTAACACCCCGAGCTTCCACGATACGCTTCTCATTCAATAATGCAATAGCTTGCATTATACGCAACTTCGAGTTCTAAAACACCGCGACTAATCAAAGTAGCCGTTATGAATAGTAATAACCACTTTTTAAAATTATATAAATTTTATATTTCAAAATGGACTCCATTTTTGGATTCGGAATATCGAAATTAGCCTATGTTGAATTTTTGGTATTTTTCTGAGAACTTCTAATTTTTTATGAATAGTGAAAAATACTTAAAGACAACTTTTTTAATAAAAATAATTTATAGAGATAAATTATAAAATTTATTGGTTTTAAAGTATAATTAGAATATATTTTTACCATTTTATCCAATGGTGTTCATTAGAATTAATTTCACTTTGAAATTGGACATAAACAATTGTTAATCTTTTGATATATATTGTTTCTTAAAAACACGCTATTTGTTGTGACAACGGGAATTAATTATAAAATTAATTAATGAAAATTATATGTTTGGAATTTTGTAAAATAGACATCATTTTTGAATTCGGAATATCAATTATACCTTAGGGTGAAATTTTGGCATTGTTCTGAAAAACATCAATTTTTGATGAATAGTGAAACCACTAAGTGGTAGTTAAATAACTGATTTTTCGTTTAAATGAAATATTACCACTTATGTGTTTTGATTTTCAAAAATCCGACATAAATGATTGTCATTAAGAATTAAAATGTGGTTCAATGAGATTAAAATAATTTTTGGTGAATAGTAACTTTTAAGTTCTTAATCGCGATTAGAGGTAATTAGTGTAGTTTAAGGTAAAAATAATGTTTTAATAATATGAGATGAGCTTGACACATGTCCTACCCTCATTGGATGTGCCATGGCTGACCAAGACAATCCATGGGTCAACTTGGGGACCCCATGGAGCCACTTTAGTTGGAAAATGACATAAATACCTTTTATTTAATGTTAAAGTAAAAAATGACACAAACATGAAATGTTTTACTAAAACAATTTTTACATGGGGTTATACAAGTCATATTTTTGACTATAAATAGTCATTGGAAAGATAAAAAGATTTCCTACATCATAGTATTTTTTTATAATTTTTAGACATTAAATAAATTAAATTATTTATGACATCATTATGATGCAGCGATGACCTCATTATTTAACGATTTTAATAAAATGAAAAGATAATGTACAATCCAAGGCTTACACTTGTCCAAAGACTATTAGATGGGTAGATTTATAACCCTTATCACCTTAGCCACTAATTATATAAGTGTGGGACCTTTAGAATCCTAAAATCATTGTATAATAATGTAAAATTTACTTACTTTCCAAGAGTGCCCCTCCTCTCCTCTTATAAAAGGCCCCCACCTCTACCACCTCATTCACACTTTCAAGCCATTTGTCTCATCCAACCTATGCCCAAATACTCTCCCAACTTCCCCCCCATTACTCCTAGAAGCCTCACTTTGGGAAGAATTCTTCCCAAGGAAGCCTTTGGCTCAAATCAAAAAGAGTTACCCGATTTTTAGGTAATGTCTTCTCTAATGTTGTTTTCTTTTATTTAGCTTCTCCAACCACTTAAACTCTTTTTATTCATTTCTTTTGTAACAACACCAGTATCCTCAATATACTAGGATGTTATTATAAGAAGTATTAGATCTACACTTACACACACCTACATCTAATGGTTAAATAACATACTGTTTCTGTGGATGGCGAATTTCTGCCTCACGAAACGATGATTGTTCAACACTCATATAACACCTTCAAAGGTGTCCATTAAGATGTAAATATATTAATATATGATATATAATATGCTTATGTTTTACTTATGCTTCTGTATTTCTTATTTATGGAATACTTTATGATTTCCATTATGGGTAAACGCGATAATTTCATTTTAGGAAGTGCGGACTACCGCCCCCTCAAAGTGATTTGAATCGTTAATTCCATATGTGGGATGTATAAAGGATGGAGTAAATGGTATTATACACTATATTACACTGGAATTATATTATACATTTATATCATTATTATTTCATTCCATTAAATACGAAATAGAAATTAAAGTAGCGTTCATGCGTACGTACGGCTTACTGTCTCCATGAACGATGCATTTCATTTCTTACCTCTAAATATTACGTAATATTATAAATTAATGTATATACTGTATATATATGATATATATGATATCTAAATCATGAATATAATTCTGGATATAATGGATATTTCACCACATGAACAACTTGTAATTATAAGAAGTTTATTTTTGACTCAAGTACCAAAGATCGAAAAAACGACAGTTATTAACTTAAATAATTAAATAATGTTCATAACATGGTAATAAGTGATATAAAAGGAATAATGAACATGAAAAAGGTTCTTAAGTAAATAGAAATTAACTCTAGTTTATTATTCATGAGGTTAAAGAACGGTCGAGTCAGGACAAGATGCAAGGTAAGGGAACTTCTTAACCCAATTTCCATTCTTTGGGTTAATCTCCTACTTTCTAATTATGTCATGATATTATTATGTCCTATATTGTATTTGTACTTTCTTTATGTGTACTTATAGTGAATACACATAATAGATCTGTTTTATTTTAAAAATTATCTTTTTAAGGACTTTGTCTCAATCTCCTTTCATTGAGGCATATTTGGTTTTATACACAACTTTCTTTTATACGGTGTATAAACCCCTTTGACTTTTATGTTTATTCAAAAGGAAACTTTTTTATATGAAGCGTTTTACTAAATGACAAAAAGGGAATGTTTTCCTTTCCGTACTTATGCGGCGACAATGACTTCTCCGCCGCCGTGACCATTATTTTAGTTTCGGCTTCCTCTACAAGCCATCACTTTTTTTTAATGAAAAATAAATACAAAGTTTTAACTTGCTTTTATTTTGGTATTGAAAATGGTTTTGAAAGCATTTTTATTATATCAATGTGTTGTATTGACATCTTGTGATTGAAATGTGGAAATGTTATGTTTCCTTTACACATGGTTTATGTGATACGATTATGTTATGGTTCATGATATGTTTAAAGCTATTCATATGAGGAATGAATTGGACTTAATAAGTGACGGGTGGAGCCCGCTATAGCTCCTCGATGCATCGGCAGGTTTCATGAGACAAACTAGTGTCTTGGCACGAGGCCTTGACAAAATCTTATTTGTGGTATTGGCACGAGGCCTTGGCTATGTGGTTATGATAGTCTGGCATTATGCATTCCATCATTATGAAAGTGGTTATTGATATTGCATGTGATTATTCGACCAGTAGAATATCCATGTGAAGAAGTAAATGGCATTATCTCATTTTACTTTTTCCATATTATGTTGATGTTCAAGTTTAAAAGGCTTTTGTTTTAGTTATACATTGCCTTAAATGTTTATGTTTATTTATGAAAGCTTCCGTAATATTGTTATCCTTACTGAGAATCTGAGCTCACCCCTTTCAATGTTTTAATATTTTCCAGGATGTGAAGAAGTATTTTATGAATGACCTGCAGGGATAGTCAGAAGAGGATATGAGTGTGGACTATGAAGACTTTGTTATTAGTTTTTCACTTTATGATGTAATGTAACATTTATGAATCTATCTAGTGTTTCCAAGGCTACTAAACTAATCGGTCTTTCGAGACTTGATCTTTTGTGATCATGCCAATGTTACGAAGTAATGCACCGACTCTGTGTAGCTAGGGTCGGGGCGTTACAATTAAGAACATAAAATGATAATGCCCCATATCTATAAAAAAATGAAAATGGAAAGGGTATGCAAAAACTGAATTTTACACTTAAGTAATTTAAGTTTGGTATAATTAGTTACTTTTAAACTAATTTCCCAATATATAAGAGTGAAAGGTTTTAATAATAATAGCTTACTGAAAGGACCTAGAGAAATAAATGAGGAAGAGTACCTATATAAGTTATGAAATTTAATGAGAATATATACAAGGATCAAAGAAGAAAAAAATCTCATTAACTAGGGAATAGGATGATAGATCTATCTCAGGTAACAAGTTTGATGAATATTATGATATAAAGGTTAATAACTTTAAGGGTAATGTTAAAATAAAATATGTTGAAATTTCAAAATAGACTCAACAGTTTCCTGTACGAATTAGTTTTATAGTCTACTAGTGGTAATGTGAACTGTTTAAGAACAAAGGCTTTCGTTTATGGAATAATATGAATATCTTGTAGTGTAGGATAATGAAGTAATTGAGGGGGAACCATCTATTTAATGAAATGTGAAAATTTTATAATAAATGAGATATAGAAAAAAATTTATCTGAGATTCTTATTCAAAGTTATTTTGATTTCATGAAGGAAATTTTTAGAATATTTTACCAACATGTTTATTATGTTAAATAATGTATAAATATTATTCCAAAAAATACAAAATAGGATATTGGATAAATTAAGACTATAATAAGAGATAATTATGAAAGTTCACTAATTTTTAAATTTGATTTTAAATCTATTAAATAGAGCTTGACATAGATTCAGGATAGTGTCTGATCATCACCTATGACTAGAGAGATTGCTAAATTAAAATATATTAAATAATGTGGTGGTGGTTTCATTAACTATGGGAATTAAATATCACTAAATATAAAATAAATTGGAAAAAATAATATTGAATATTAAAAGATGAACTCAAAATAGGTCATGTTTGTTAATGCGCTTAAATATTACTTGTTGAGTTTGATTCAACTTTGTGATGAAGTAAATAAGATTATTTTTATAAGAAATACCTATGTAATAAAAAAGATAAAATATATAAAATTTATCACTATAGGTGAATGAATTAGTTGTAAACTTTTAAAATATGAGACTCAAGTAATTCCTTCTATTTGATATGAAAAGATGGAAAGAGGTTGTGGAATAAAAGGTTGGGCTACCTATGTCAATAAAACATAATCAATATTTAAAAGGGAGATGTGGTAATTGAGTTTACTCACTTTACAAGATAAAGATAATACATATATGAAATAATTTATATAGGGAAAATGACATAATTATGTCATAAAAGGGTGGTAATTTAGTCCACTAGGACACTAAGTTGATATATTTAGTTTTTTGTTGGGAAATGAGGCATAATTCCAATTAGGGTAATCTTTAATTCATCTTATTTAGTGAATATTTTATAATAATGACTAAAGTGATGTTCTAAATCATAGATTATGACAGCTCAGATCCATCTCACTCCTGAGTAACCAAACTCAATTTTTCAAATGACCTTAAGCGCACCTACCTATATGGAAGATGCTAGATACTAACAGCAAAGGTCTATAATGGTTTGGTGGGGAGACTATATCCCAATGATTACTGTGGAACATAGTGAAATAACAATGTCAATAAGTATATAAATTATAATAATTAACCAACAATAGAATAGTAAAAGATTTAAACATCATAAACAAATTGGTAGAAACCATATCCAATGTCACATAAAAAATGATGATGATCATGTCATTCAACATAAAAGGGGGTGTACATGGGAAAAAATAAACATGCATATACAACATTCTATATAAAAAATAAATAAAATACCCAAGTTATCTCCATTATCAATATGAGAATAGGCTCAGACCTCTACCCCTATAGTCTATCTTGGTGTACAAAATCAAGCATCCCTAGCCAACCGCTTTCCCTTGTCCCTACCTCTATCAATAAAGTATGTTTAGGTAAAACATTGAGGGCCAAATATGGTGTATTATATACTCATTAGGCCACAAACAATGGTGTGTAATTACATCCATATATAAATATATAAATAAGTAGTGTATATGTAATAATATAAAATCCGAGTGAAATCAAAAAATCAAATTTTTGACCGGGTTTGGAACAATACACTCATTTGATTTGAACTGATTCAACTTAAGACAAAATATCTATGAATAAAATTATGATTTAATTTGTAAAAGTGGCTCAAGACCCTGGTCATATCCAAGGAATCCCCCATTTCCATATGAGTACAAGTGATGAACACAACCCATAACATTATAACTTGAAAAGGGATAAAACAAGGCCATAATTTAGATAATTCACTATGAAGATACAAATATATTCTTTGATATAGAAGATGAATCTATTATAGTAATTAATAAATTTATTAATGGGAAACCTATGCCCATCCATTTAATGTCATATTATGAATCTAGGATTCCCTCTAGGTTTCCTATGAACCCATCACCCTGCAAGCCTGTCTATGGAATTCTTTATTGAAACATAGATATTTCTCTATGTGTGGTATAAAGACATAACCATATAAGTTCATCCTCGGTGTTCCATGTAATAAATTCATGTTCCACTCATGGAATAATGTAAATAACTTCTTTAATATACTTTTATTTTCATTCTATTTAAGGAAACCAAGTATTAATCATGGTATAATATAATCCAACTACCATGCGTGTCAGTCCATGGTGTTTATATTAGAACCCATGTATCTCTCATGGAGTGATGTAAATCCATTAATAATACCCTATAGTTTAACAAGATTGATGATTCTATCCTTGGTGTTCAGAGTCAGAACCCATGTATCATCCTTGACATAATATAATGAATGGTTATGGTTTACAATCTAACTATATCATTTAAGAATGCATTAAATTCACAGTTTCCATTTCATTTATAGAAAAACAACTCACCTCATAACATGGTTCAAATACACAGCCTAGTATTATAATTTCAATAATGGGATAAATCATTCATTCAATTTAATTAAGACCCTTTTAATTTAGTTAATTTTTCCTCTCAATTACAAGTGGTAAAGAATTCACCTCAGAAGGTGAATTAAATTCATAAGAGACTCAAGGCTATTTTTTCTATTTTAGAAACAAACATAAAGGGTTTTTTCTATTAGGGGTACTCAACCCTCATAGGTGATTATGGTTTGCAAAAGTGATATAAACATATTCCGACACATTAAATTTATAAAAAAAGTCCATTTAAGAGGTGACAATCAGAAAGTCTCACACTCGACACATTGACATGATATATATATATATACACACAACTATAATTTATGGGGAAATCATGAGACTAGCTAAATTTTCATATAGTGGATGACCCATCCATTATTTTCCTCTAATCTAGGAAATAATGGGAGAAATGTAAAAAATAGATGAAAACCCAATAATAGGACATATTAGCATGTATAGATTTAGCATTCTATATATTGAGATAATAAAAGAAATGAAGAAACTGGATTGAATATATTATCATTATATTTAAAATACAATGAATGATGGAGGTATCAGAGTTCTAATGGAGGATAGGCTTCAAAGACTAAGTTGAAGTCTAATGAAGATCTCAAGAATTAGGGAGGTTTGGTGCTTGAACAAGAAAGAAAATATGGATTAAAAGTTATAAAAGAAGAGGAAAAAGTGTAATTTTATCCTTAATTAATGGGGAACATAGTTTCACTTCAAATTTTGGCTAAACTGTACACTAACCACGTGGAATTACTACCTAAGTGGCACTACTCGTGCGGGCTAAATGCACAGGTTAGAAAACTGTGTGTAACCCATGCAAGTCACCTCTACAATTCCTCTGTAGTTTTTTTCACATAGTTGTGTGGCCTACCTCACATGGTTTATCAAACCACGAACCTCTATAAATGGGATTCATAGTTGATCTATGCGGTTACTACAAACCATGCGCTAATAGTGAGCTTGATATTGTTCCTCCAAAACATAGAGCCCCAAGCTATGAATAAACCTTGGATAGTCCCAAACCCTTAACCAAACTCTAAGTAACTTCCATCAGTTTAAAAGGATGGGTTTATACTGAAATTTAAAGAATCCATACCTCATTAGAAAAGAAGGTATTTTACAATCTCTATTCCTTAAAATAACTAATCCTTATTTTTTTATTCAAAGGGAGACAAATCATCATCTAAGTATGAATCCAAACATTTATCACATATATCAACCTCTAACTCCTTGGTCTCATATTTTATATAGACATACTACAATAACACTTGTACACGAGGAAATTACCTACCTCAGAGAGCCTTCGTGATATGATCAATGATACAAATATGGTGATCTTGAAAAAAATCACTAACATCAAACTCAACATCATCAAGAAGAATAATAAGAGATACTTATAAATAATAATAGTGATGTTGAGATACATGGAATATGTTTTTCGTGGTTTGGTACCTCTGAGGTAAATGAAACTAATAGGATACTATCCATACTCTCTCCAATATGCTGAAGGTCCCATTATAACGAGGTAGGAGTTTCCTTTTAATGAAATCTGTCTATACCCCTGTCTAAATGAAACATGAAAGAAAACCCAATCCTGAACCTAAAAATATAGAGTCCATCGATGGTGATCAACTTACAAATTCTTTCAAGACTAAGTTTTATCCATACACTTCCTAATAAAATGTTCCATATACAAATTCTATTAAATAAGATGAGTCCCCAATAGTACCATCTCTCTTACCTCTAACCAGGATAAAGGTGAATGAAATGACCTACCCTATAAATCATCATAACGATCCATCTGTATAGTCTTTTGGAATCTATTATTATAATAAAATTCAGGATGAGACATGTGTTTCTTCCAAGAACCACCAAAATCATGGACATGTGCCTGAAGCATGTCCTTTAACACCTGTATCATATGTTCAAACTAACTATCAGTATATGGGAGAATGATCGTACTTAGCAGTAAATGTATACCCATTTCTCTCTATGATACATATTAGAACATTATTATAAAAAATCATCTCTATCTAATAGGATAATACATTGAACTCTATGATGGCGTATGTTATCTCTAAAATATATCATTCCTAGATCATCCACTGATGTGGTGTCTATAAGAAGTTGTAAGTGACTGTCCATTGACAATCTATCTAAAGTCACCCATTCTATTTCATAGCCTTGAGGTGATCTCAGTAATCCTATAAGAAAATTTATCGTGAAATCATCCAGTTTCAAATCAGAAATGGGAAATTAATGTAAATGGCCTACTGGTTGCTGGTGTTCTTCCTTCACCTCCTAATAAGAAGAACACTTTGTAATAAAGCTAGATATCACCCATTTCAGACCAAGCCACCAATATTTGAAGTGTAAATCATGGTACATCTTCATAAGTCCATGATGTACCACCCATGTAGAGACATTCTATACTTTCATCAATTCCTGTCAAATTAATATAGGAACCCAGAAACATCCATGAATGTGAAAGACCAAATTATCATGAAAAATAAAACTAGGTGGTGGGTCCTCGGCTAAATGTTCTCCCATAGGACCAAACCCTTGAAATTAGCAAGCTACCTCATCTTTACTCTATCAAAATGTGAATATTTTTCTGATAACATTGTGAGTACATGCTATCCATGATGGTCTTGAACCTAAAAATGCATCATACAAAAGAGGTCCATCAACTTCCACTCACCATTGGCCTCTTTAGTTTCCTATTTATGAGTCTTGTAGCTTAGAGTATCAATAGAAACATTATATGAGGAATACAATAAATCTCAAGGTTGAACTACAATAGGTATTCAACCCATCTTCACTACATTCACTATATAGCTTGTCACCTCGATATATCGGTACAAATCCCTGGAGATCCATGAAATGAAAATCATAGTCCATAAATGACAAAGAGCTATGTTTTAGGTGCATAAACTCTCTATCATAATCAAACCTCTTTAGAAATTGATAAAAATAATCATTGAGGGTCTTCTAGCAATACGTCGAAACCATATCCTAATGATGATCCACCATTATTATAACATCCCACCATATCTTGGAGAAATATAACAGAATATACATAGAGAGCTTCACACTCTTATCAGGAGGAGTCTCAAGATGCTCAAAAATTGATAGCATGGCCTCTAACCAGGACTTCACAGCCTATGAACAACCATCTCTTTAAAATGTAGGTGGATAACGCTGGTGAAACTCACTCTTAAACTCTACCATAGTAGTGGTTGATGCTATAGAACTTGATGATGCCATGGTGTCATAGATCTAAAAATACCAATAATAAACCTTTGATATGTTTTATCAATATATAATGTGATAGATAAAAAAATAAGATTGGTACACACCTTCCTATATAATAGTTTCATACCTTTACTTGATCCCAATGCTAGGTCTGGGTGATGCATTTGGCCATGAATAATAACAAGTGAGAATATCTACTGGACACTAATATGTTTGGGTTAGGGTCATGTTCTCTATTTCATATAAGGGTGTCTGATATATAGTGTTTCAATTGTATGTTATATAGGAAGATGCCATTTATGTTACAATTGGAACCACCATTTAATGACAACCATTTCATTTATTTTTTATGAATCAACAGTTCATACTCATTAAAGTATATAATGGCCCAATTAGATGACACATCATTCCCAATTTATAAATCAATAAACTTTATAAGTTTCAATTGTAACTTTATGTAACTATAACTAGGTTTTGACCTTCATTTTGGGAATATAAAAATCTTAGAAATAATTGTTTAACAATATGGTTTAATCTTTACAATTTATAAAGTCCCATACACATTATAAATTATTATTATCATCCATTTAATCACAACCATAAATGTTTTATCCCATGAAACTAATGGTATATGTCCCAAACTTTTTGTAATTGGATAATTATGTGCCACTAAAAAGATATATGAAGAAAAACTATTTAGGTTGATGAAGACACATTAATAACAATTTTTATATCGTAACTATAAAAAGGCATGATATCATAGATTAATAATACCAGTAAACCTACAAATAATCACCAAATTTTGGTATATGATTAAGAATGCTAAACATATACCTAAACATGGTATACAAAAAAACATGGAACATAATCAAGAATTAAATTCATCAAAACATGCTACAACCAATGTACATAGTAAAAATAGATATTTCATGGCATATTCATGCATGTGAATCCTTAAGTCTAAACTATGATTCATGATATGACACCTCCTTGCCTTATTAGGAAAAGGGTAAAAGAATACACATCAAAATAATAAATGAAAAAAATCATGTACATCACCCAATAGTGAAATTAATAAAACTGTAATAGGAATAATCCAGAACATCAATTCCCTTCCTAGGATATTTATATTTTCCCTGTATATGGGTTATCTAATCATAGTCATAGGATCATTACCAAATCCGGATCCATTTATAATCTCCTATCTAATAACCAAAACAGTAACATAAAAAGGAAATAATGCTCTAATATCACTTTTTAAAATTCCAGATCTGGTTCACTCATGATTAAACAACATGCCTCCTCATATTCCAGATACTTTCTAATAGCAGCATGGGTCTATGATGGTATGGTGGGGAGAATATATCCTCATGATTAGAGTGTAAGATAATAGAAAAAAAAATTCAATAAATTGTGTAATCATAATAAATAACCAATATAAGAATAGTAAATATTCTAGAAATCACAAATCAAATGGTAGAAACCATATCCAATGTTATATAAAAAATGATGATGATCATAAAATTCTATACAAAAAGAGGAGTACATGGGAATAGAGTAACATTAATATACAAAATTCTATAAAAATGAATAAAATAACATAACTATATCCACTAAAATCATGAGAATATGATATATCCTCTGATCTCATATTCTATCCTAGCATATAAAAATCAACTGTCCATAGCATGTCACTTTCTCGTGTCCCTACCTGTATCTATGAAGTCTATTTGGGTACCAATCAGCGGTCTAAAAAATGTGTCATATATACTCTGTAATCCCCCACCGATGATTTATAATTCCATACAAAGAAGTATATATAAATAATAATTTTAAAGGTAATAATATAAACTATAAATGAAATACATAAATGAAATGTCAGACCAGGTTTCGAATGGAACACCTGTTCGATACCCCATGTATCATCCTAAGATGGAGTACATTTTAATGATTACTAAATGATGATTAAATTTGTAAAATAGGATCAAGACCTAGATCATATCCATGTAATCCACCACATATCATATTATAATAATGGAAATGTATGTCCCATAACATTACAACTCGAAAAAGGATAAAAGAAGGTCATTATGTAGATAAAGTGTTGATCGAAGCCATGTATGTTCTTTGACATGTAAGATGCATCGCTTAAATTAATTAATCTATTAATTTTCTAGAAAACTAAACTTTTCCAAGGAATTATGGATAAGGAACCCATGTTTCACTCTTTGTGTACAATGAATCCCTCCCCATACAATCCCATCCATGGAATTCATCATAGGAAACTAGATATCATTATAGGCTTGGTATAAAGACATCATCCTATGAGTCTCTCCTTGGAATTCCATGTAATAATCCTAAGTTTCACTCATGAAATAATGTAAATTGATTCCTTGAGAGTCCTTCATACATATAAGATCCAAACTATCACTCATGGAACAATATAATTATCCTTCCAAATGTTCACATCTGTGGTGTTCATATTAGACCCATCTATCACTCACAAGATTATATTAATCCATTTCTAAATCATTTTAATTCAATAAGCTAGACATGCCCATATATAGCGTTTTGAGTCGGAACACATGTATCACCCTTGACATAAAATAATAGATGTTAATGTTTCATAATCTATCCATACCATTTAACTAAACATTGATTTTCTAATGGCCAAGTAAAATAACTCACCCCAGAAGGTACCTCAAATACATGTCCACATATTAGAAGACCTAGAATGGGATAAATTCTTCCATTAAATTTAATAAATCCCATTTTTATTTAAATAACTTTAACCTCCCTATTATAAAAGGAAAATTACAAACCTTAAGAGGTGAATCAAATTCATATGAAAATCAATTTTGTTCTATCCTGTATTGAAACACACCTAAAAGGGTGGTTCTATTAGGGGTCCTCAACACTCAATTGTGTTTTCGAGAAACACATGTAATATTAACATAGACCCACACATTTAATTTAACAAAAAATCCATTTAATAAGTGAATCTTGGAAATCATGATCCGCAGAACAATGTTTCAATATACAGGCAACTATACTTTAAAGGAACAACAAGATCCCACCTACCTAAAACTTCTAGTGGATGCTTCATCTGTTATTGGCCTCTAATTTAGTCTAGAACATGATAAATAAAATAAATAGAAAAACAAAATGAAAATAAGGAATATTATCTCCAACATACTTAGTATTCTATATGGAGAGATAAATGAATGAAGGAAGAAAAAAGATTGAAGATCATACAATTACCTTTCCAACAAAATTAACTACAAAATAATTAGAGTCTAGATAGAGGAGAGGATTCAAATACTAGGTTGATTTTCAATTGAGATCTCAAGTGGTTGGGAGGTTCTGTGCATTGAGAAGAAATAAAAAATGCTTTAAATTTATAATGGAAGAGAGAATAGGTGCAAAGACCCAAAAATTCCATATAAGTTATTTTAAATTATTTCGATTATTACGAGTCTATGAAAATTAACAGCGCTTAATTTCAAGGCTCGGTGTGTCTAGAATAGAATTTTGAATTTTTTTAAAGGTGCATTTATTACATGTGTGTGCGGAGTTTTATATCTTTTGAACTGGTTCTCAGAATTGAAATCTGAGGGTAGTGTTGAATCCACAGCGTCGATATTCTCTTAAGGGAGGCTTAACTTCGACTATAGTAGGTTGAGAGAAAAAGATAGTTTTTCGGACATTTTAAAGAAAAATAAAATAACATAAAATTGTTATTTTAATTTTCTACCAATGGTTGAGTGGAGGTGGCGGGACAACTGAGTTGTCAAGAAATTTATTGGCTGGACTCTTTGTTTTTCTAACCACACCGTCGAGAGATTAAGAGGTTCATTCATTAATGAACCTTATTAATCACTCATTGTGTTAATCACCCCTCTCCCTCTATTTAAATTGGTCTTGGGCTTGGGGTTTTGACACGAAAGGGTGGAACCTATGATGAAATGTTGCGACATCTTCCACCAACGATGAACATAGGCTTGGGTGACAATTTCAAAAGAATCAATCTGGAATCGTTGAACGCTGGGAGATTTATCAAATGTGAATTCCTATTCTGAAAGCTGTGACGTCTTCACCGATTCCGAGGTATGGGTAGTTGTTAAATTCAAGAAATTCTCATGATTCATTTCATCATTCTTGTAAAGCACGATGAACGTGGATCAACCAAAAGAGGCTTATCCTCAATTCATATGAATTTACGAGTGGTTATTACGAGTGCTTGAACGAGTTTAAATATATCTATTTGATGTATTTATTTAATACCCACTTCATATTATGCTAACGTGGAGGTCATGAACCAAATGAACAAGGCCCAAACCCTTGGCCACATCAGTTTTTGTCGCATTCTTCATGGGTGAAGTTCGAACTCGACGACAACTTGAATTCAGAAGCCATGTATTGCCGGTAGCAACATGGGAGGCCCATAGGCACATTTGGAAGAAAAAAATGGAAGAAAAGAGATCACTTGGTGGCCCGATATAGTTCTTCCGGTGAGTCACTAGTGCGGTGGTTCCTGTAGGTTCCACGGTGGTTGGCAGCGGTGGTCAGCCCTCGACAAGCCATGTTGGCCAAAGTTGGCGTGCCATTGTGCGTCGTTGTGAGGAGGCCGTTTTATCGAAGCCACAATTGCGGTGAAGGGGACCCACACCCCGTGAGTCCCGCTGATAGGAGGGCGGCGCCACATGGCGCTGCCGGTTCAATACCAAAACGACTTTTCCATTCAGGAGGGGGTCTGCCACCTGGCTGGCAGACCGCACCAACGACCTGACCTGGGTTTGCTGATGGGATACTCCCCACCAAGGCGGTCTGGGCTGGTGTATGGCCTAGCGGTCCGAACCCATGGCCCATCCCACTCAGGCCGGCCCAGATGGTTTGGGCCGGGCTGGGTCGGACCGGACCCAGACCGGACCCGGACCATTATCAGTCCATATATGATTAAAAGGACACATATCACAAACCAGAAATCCATTTGACGAATCGTATATGGCGTTGGAATCATTTAAACAAGATGTTCCATTAGAGATACTCCACCTGAGTATTGGAGAATGTTTGAGTATGTCCGGGTTGGATTGAAACCGAATCCAACCGTGCCCTCGGCACTACAAGACCTATAACTCACAGACCAAGCGTCTGATTGACACGCCATCTATCGTGTTGGGACCCTTACAAAATGATGGTCCTTTGGGTTACCCCTTTTTGGAACTTACTAGTAGTTGATGCTTGACTGATATCTTGAGAAGAAGACACTATGGAACTCAAGCACACCGAGTGCTGGGAATCATGTGGCTGTGTGTCAATTGAAGAGCGACCTTGTGTGGATCAGCATCATAGAGACCCTGTGTGGATCAAAACCATAATGACCCTATGTGGATCAGCATCATAACAACCTTGTGTGGATTATAATCATAGGGAACCTTTTGGGATCAACATCATAGATACCCCATGTAGATGATCATCATAGTGACCTTATGTGGATCAGTATTATAGCGACCCCCTGTGGATCATCATTCTAGCAACCCTGTGTGGATCAGTAGTGCATAACATAACGCGGACCAGCCTTAGAGCGGCCTATCATGGATCAGGAACATACGACCCTGTGTGGATCAAAAATGAAACAACTCCTTCATGGATCATTTGTAGAAACTTTCTAATAGAAGAAAATGATATAGCTTAAGACTAATCAAATTTATTTTCGATCTCTGAGTTATACACCTTGTTTGAGTTGAGTCTTTTTCTTTGTGCTTTTTGAATGAGATCATTCTTGGTGGTTTTCCTTTGTGGAATTCTTAGAGACATTTGGTGGTCTCAGGGTCCCTACAGGGTATTGTTATACTCAACCCTTCATGGGCTTCACCGACACCTTGTTGTGTCCTATGTAGAAGATGAGAAGGTTGGTTGAGACTTTAGGGAGTTAGGACCAGGCGGTACACAGAGGTGAGTAGTTGATGTGGATAGTTGAGGAGACGAGCTGTACCTACCCTTCTGGTAGGAACCGTATTGTACAATCTCAGGAGATGTTTTCTGTTGTATTGTATCTTTCAGTTGGGCTTGTATTCTGGCCCTTTTACTTTCAGTATACACTTTTACTACTGTAGTTTTACAAAGTGGTTTGAATCTTGTCGTGTTCTTGGTCTATGTGTTTGCAGGTTCAAAGTCTTTCATTTCTCAATTTATAGATACACCTTTCCATTACAAGTATCCAACCATTGGACTATGGAATGCAGGCTTGGGGTAGTCCCAACATAGGCCCCAAGGGACGGTTAATGACAAAGTGGTATAAGAGGAATCAGTTCTACTGAAGAACTAGGACTCAGATATTTCTAATAGAGTAATAGTGTTATGTTTTTTTAGTGTGGTTTTCAGTTTTGGGAGTCCAGTGTTAGTGCGACAACCGACGTATCCATACACCAGGACCCTGAATTCAGATTTCCAACTCGATGCATGAAAACACTAATTGCACGTGTTTTAGAAATGTTTTACTTTTGATCTATTCTGAGTCAGCTCACCAGGTATAACTTATTGACTGTGGAACACCTATTTATTTAAGGGTGACTTCACGTAGATAGATAGCTCAGAATCCATAGAGAGTTCATGATAACGGCCCACCGAGCGATGTGGCTTCGGTGTAGGGACCTCTTATAGCGACCACACCTTCGGGTGGTACACCAGCCACGCCACCACCTGTTGGGAAGTAGTTTCCACCAGACCCACTAGTGAATGACTCACGCCGAATGAGTGCGTTGCATGAGTTCTAGTTGCAGAGGCCTACGAGGTTTTAAGGTGAGATAGATCCCCATGCAGCTGAGGATTGGCATGAGGCTATGGAAAGAGTTTTCTACCTATTTGGGGAAACATCAGAGCAAATGGTGATCCCAGCTACTAGTCTTTTCCAGGATGGAGTTCAATATCCTCTTCAGGGTGACTCTCACCTAGACAATGAGGTGACTCTCACCTGGATGGACTTCAATATCTTCTTCAGGGTGGAGTTCATTCCAGCATCAATACACTCTATTCATATCCAAGAGTTGGTGCACTTACAGGAGGGCAGCCTGATTGTGGCCCAGTACTCAGCGAGATTCACTGGCCTATAATGCTACTCCACCAACATGGTATGATACCCTTTCATCAGGACCAAGACCTTTGAGTAGGGTCTCCGACGGGAGATCAGAGCATTAATTATATCACTCAAGATCCTGATGTAGGGTGGAGTTCTTGAGAGAGCTTTATTAGTGTAGAGATTCTTAGCTAAGTAGGCACTGGCAATGAGATCCACCACCAAACAATAGGTAGCTGAATCATATATTGCAGGAAGTAGGCAGATGACGCAGAAGTCCAAGCTATCCAGAACTTTCGAAGGACGACCCCCAGACATCGGGTCTGAGCTGTGGAGCTCATGAGGGAGAATAATCCAGCATAGAAGCAAACTATGATTCACATACGGCGGGCTGGGTCACATGGCTCATGAGTGCCTGTCCTACCATACCAAAGATCAACAGATGGTTGAGGGACCGCTGAGGTAGAGTTAGAGATTCGAGATTCAAGAGAGGAAGTCCAAAAGGTGGTGTACATGGCAGAGGAGTAGGCCAGGCAGCAGGTGGTGGGTGGCGATTTGAGGTTCTACTGCCACAACCTCCAGGTGTTCCACCCCAACCATAAGGAGTAGGTGGATAGGGATGAGATCAGCTTCTGGAAACTAAGGCCTATGGAAATAGTGCTCTAGAGATGAATTTTGGTATGATCTGTGTCTACTCCCCCTAGCTATAGTACTTATAGACACATGTTCCATTCACTCTTTCATTTCCACAACTCTCGTTCAGAGATCAGAGATTTTGGTGGAGCCATTGTCTTGATCCTTATGATTAGAGACTCATATGGGAGAGGATTCGATAGTTGAAAACTGGTGTCAACAGTGTGAGCTTAATCTAGGAGGTGAGAGATTTGGCTGGGAACTCCTATAGTAGCATCGAGGCCTTACAATGTCATCTTAGGTATGGACTTGTTATTCACAGTCCATGCTCAGATTGAATATGTCAGGCACAAAGTGTAGTGTGTCTGAAAGGATGGGATTAGGTTTTACTTCACAAGCGATAAGGGAACCTTTACAACACATGTAACACCCCGAGCTTCCATGATACGCTTCTCATTCAATAATGCAATAGCTTGCATTGTACGCAACTTCGAGTTCTAAAACACCGCGACTAATCAAAGTAGCAATTATGAATAGTAATAACCACTTTTTAAAATTATAGAAATTTTATATTTCAAAATGGACTTCATTTTTGGATTCGGAATATCGAAATTAGCCTATGTTGAATTTTTGGTATTTTTCTGAGAACTTCTAATTTTTTATGAATAGTGAAAAATACTTAAAAACAACTTTTTTAATCAAAATAATTTATAGTGATAAATTATACTATTTAGTGGTTTTAAAGTATAATTAGAATATATTTTTACCATTTTATTCAATGGTGGTCATTAGAATTTATTTAACATTGAAATTGGACATAAACAATTATCAATCTTTTGATATAAATTGTTTCTTAAAAACACGCTATTTGTTGTGACAGCGGGAATTAATTATAAAATTAATTAATGCAGATTATATGTTTGGAATTTTTTAAAATAGACATCATTTTTGAATTCGGAATATCAATTATAGCTTAGGGTGAAATTTTGGAATTGTTCTGAAAAACTTCAATTTTTGATGAATAGTGAAACCACTAAGTGGTAGTTAAATAACTGATTTTTCGTTTAAATGAAATATTACCACTTCTGTGATTTAATTTTCAAAAATCCGACATACATGGTTGTCATTAAGAAGTAAAATGTGGTTCAATGAGATTAAAATAATTTTTTGGTGAATAGTAACTTTTAAGTTCTTAATCGCGATTAGAGGTAATTAGTGTAGTTTAAGGTACAAATAATGTTTTAATAATATGAGATGAGCATGACACTTGTCCTACTCCTATTGGACGAGTCATGGCCGACCAAGACAATCCATGGGTAAAATTGGGGACCCCATGGAGCCACTTTAGTTGGAAAATGACATAAATACCTTTTATTTAATGTTAAAGTAAAAAATGACACAAACATGAAATGTTTTACTAAAACAATTTTTACATGGGGTTATACAAGTCATATTTTTGATTATAAATATTCATTAGAAAGATAAAAAGATTTCCTACATCATAGTATTTTTTTTTATAATTTTTAGACATTAAATAAATTATATTATTTATGACATCATTATGATGTAGCGATGACCTCATTATTTAACGATTTAAATAAAATGGAAAGATAATGTAAAATCCAAAGTGTAAACTTGTCAAAAACCTATTGGATGAGTAGATTTAGAACCCTTATCATCTTATCCTCGAATTATATAAGTGTGGGACCTTTAGAATCCGAAAATCATTGTATAATAATGTAACATTTCAATCTTTCCAAAAGAGCCCCTCCTCTCCACTTATAAAAGGCCCCCACCTCTCCCACCTCATTTACACATTCAAGCCATTTGGATCGGCTAAACTCTGCCCAAATACTCTCCCAACTTCCCTCTATTACTCCTAGAAGCCTCACTATGGGCAGAACTCTTCCCAAGGAAGCCTTTGGCTCAAATCAAAAAGAGTTAGCCGATTTTGAGGTAATGTCTTCTCTAATGTTGCTTTGTTTTATTTTTCTTCTCCAACCCCCTAAACTCTTTTTATTCATTTCTTTTGTAACAACAACAGTATCCTCAATATACTAGGATGTTGTTATAAGAAGGATTATAGCTACACTTACACACACCTACATCTAATGGTTAAAGAACATACGGTTTCTGTGGGTGGAGAATTTCTGCCTCACGAAACGATGATTGTTCAACACTCATATAACACCTTCAAAGGTGGCCATTAAGATTTAAATATTTTTATATATGATATATAATATGTTTATGTTTTACTTATGCTTCTGTATTTTTCATTTATGGCATACTTTATGATATCCATTATGGGTAAAACGCGATAATTTCATTTTAGGAAGTGCGGACTACTGCCCCCTCAAAGTGATTTGAATCGTTAACGCCATATGTGGGATGTATAAAGGATGGAGTAAATGGTATTATACACTATATTATACTGGAATTATATTATACATTTATATCATTATGATTTCGTTCCATTAAATATGAAATTGAAATGAAAGTAGCGTTCATGCGTACGTACGGCTTACCGTCTCCATGAACGGTGCATTTCATTTCTTACCTCTAAATGTTACGTAATATTACAAATGAATGTATATACTGGATATATGAGATATATATGACATCTAAATCATGAATATAATTCTGGAGATAATGGATATTCTACCACATAAACAACTTGTAATTATAAGAATTTTATTGTTTACTCAAGTACCAAAGATCGACAAAACGACCGTTATTAACTTAAATAATTACATAATGTTCATATCATTGTAATAAGTGATATAAAAAGGATAATGAAATTGAAAATGGTTCTTAATAAGGTATATATTAACTCTAGTTTATTATTCAGGAGGTTAAAGAACGGTTGAGTCAAGTCAGACACGAGGTAAGGGAACTTCTTAACCCAACTTCAATTCTTTGGGTTAATCTCCTACTTTCAAATTACGTCATGATATTATTATGTCCTATATTGTATTTGTACTTTATTTATGTGTACATATAGTGAATACACATAATATATCTATTTCATTTTAAAAACGATCTTTTTAAGGACTTCGTCTCAATCTCTTTTCATTCAGGCATATTTTGTTTTATACACAAATTTCATTTATACGGTGTATAAACCCCTTTTACTTTTACGTTTATTCAAAAGGAATCTTTTTATACGAAGCGTTTTGCTAAACGACAAAAGGGAATGTTTTTCTTTCCGTACTTATGTGGCAAAAACGACTTCTCCTCCACCGTGACCATTATTTGAGTTTCGGCTTCCTCTACAAGCCATATTTGTTTCAATGAAAAATAAATACAAAGTTTTAACTTTCTTTTATATTGGTATTGAAAATGGTTTTGAAAGCGTTTTTATTATATCAATGTGTTGTATTGATATCTTGTGTTTGAAATGTGGAAATGTTATGTTTCCTTTATGCATGTTTTATGTGATACGATTATGTTATGGTTTATGATATGTTTAAACCTATTCATATGAGGAATGTATTGGACTTAATAAGTGACGGGTGGAGCCCGCTATAGCTCCTCGATGCATCGGTAGGTCTCATGAGACAACTAGACGTGGAATTGGCCGAGGCCCTTTCCCAATTTGATTTATGGTTTTGGCCGAGGCCTTAATCATTTTAGTCGTCTTGGCCGAGGCCTTGACAAAATGTTTTAGATTGTCTGGCATTATACATTCCCTCATTATGAAAGTGGTTATTGATTTTGCATGTGATTATTCGACCAGTAGAATATCCATGTGAAGAAGTGAATGGCATTATCTCATTTTACTTTTGCCATATTATGTTGAAGTTCAAGTTTAAAAGGCTTTTGTTTTAGTTATACATTGCCTTAAATGTTAATGTTTATTTATGAAAGCTTCCGCTATATTGTTAACCTTACTGAGCATCTGACCTCACCCTTTCAATGTTTTAATATTTTTCCAGGATGTGAAGAAGTATTTTATGAATGACCTGCAAGGATAGTCAGAAGAGGATATGAGTGTGGACTATGGAGACTTTGTTATTGTAGTTTTTCACTTTATGATGTAATGTAACACTTATGAATGTATCTAGTGTTTCCAAGACTACTAAACTAATCGGTCTTTCGAGACTTGATCTTTTGTGATCATGCCAATGTTATGAAGTAATGCACCGACTCTGGGTAGCTGGGGTCGGGGCGTTACAGTTGGTATCAGAGGAAGTTTAGTACTAACCTTGGAAGCTAGATTTAGATAAACTCTGATTAGAGCACATAGCCCAAAGATAGACTTTGAGGATTAGTATAGAAGAACTTCCTAGAATTTTGTTATTGTAGAGATGTTGTGAGTTTTCCGAGAAATACATCCCTGTCTGGATACGAGCAGGTAGAGGCGGCTCTGGCACAGATGTACCTAAGGGTAAAACCCAAAAACACCGCTTTGAGCTAGACTCGAACGGGAACTGGTGCACGACAACGGGCCTTGCTGCACTCTTGGTTACGACACTCCCGAGGGATATGCTTAGGATAATTCTCATTTTATTTACAAACCAATATGAAGGGTTATGAGTATATACTTCCTCAAAGAAAACATTTCTTTTTATGATTATGGATTATATCCATAAATAGTTCAATTTGTGTAAAGTGTTTTACAATTATGGAATTATGTATTTTGATTCATAAACTAATCTAGTTTATGCCATTGTTTAGAAATGGAGCCTAGTGGAAGGAATGGAAACCGTATCAATGCACGAACTCCGTGTAGGGATTGCCCTCCTGCTCAAGATAATTATGGTGGAGCTAGTGATACAACTGGTGCTGATCAGCTTCTCACCGTACTGGGACAACTCACTCAGGTTATGAATAATAACCTTACTCGTATGGAGCACCCTGATCCGCAACATGGAGGATCAATGTTAGACCGCTTCATGAGGCAACAACCACCAACCTTCAATGGGAGTACAAATCCTATAGTAGCTGAGCAATGGATAAATTCCTTAGATAAAATATTCCATGCCTTGGGGAGTAGTGAAAGTGAGAAGGTTGTCATGGCAGTTTACCGCCTCACTGGAGATGTCGATCAGTGGTGGTCGCTGATTCAAAACACAAAGGAAGATGATGACGTATCGAATATGGAATGGAGGGAGTTCAAAGAGCTTTTCTTAGAAAAATAATTTCTTCGTGACCATCGAGCAGATATGGAAAGGCAATTTCTGAGTCTGAGGCAGAATGAGGATGAGAATGTCGCAAAGTATGAGGCTAACTTTACAAGGTTAGCGAGGCATGCTGCCGATTATATACGTAACCCAAGGAGTAAGATTGATCATTTCTTTGATGGGTTAAAACCATTTCTCCGTCGAGCTTTAGTATCACAATCCTTCTCATCATACGAAGATATTTTCTCGTGTGCAATCAAGACATAAAAGGAATTCTCTAAGTCTTATGACAACAAAGTAAAGCAAGAGAAGAAGAGAACGGTGGAACAAGAGACAGATAAAGGGAAAAAGGGAAAGAAGGATTTTACATTATGTGATAATTGTGGGAAGAATCACCCTGGTACGTGCCTAAAAGGAATGGGAGTTTGTTATAAATGTGGAGAAAAGGGTCACCAGGCTCGTGATTGCAAGGGAAAGAAAGAGGATGTCAAAGTTGAATGCTACAATTGTAGAGAAATGGGTCATTATGCAAATGAATGTCCTAAGCTTCAGGGAAACTTACCTCAGAAAAGGCCAAGGGATCAAGGACAATCTTATGCTGTTACTACAGTTGAAGCAGAATAACTAATGTATTGGTGCTTTTGGACTCATGGATTATATTCTGGTTATTAGAATAATGTGATATATATATATATAAGGATTGTACTGCAGTACTTGTTGATTTCAGTAAGGTTTTAATATGATGAAGGTAATCATATTTTTAGTATGTGACAATAAGAGAAACTTTACTTTGTTTTGGGAATCTGATAAATTGATTTTGGAATTAAGAGACCTTTTAGAGAAAGTCTGGACAGAGGTATTTTGGATTGCTATAGAGGTTGGAGTGGATTAAGTTGATCTTTGGATAGTATTGTTTATGGTTAAAAAAAAATTTATGAAGATTATTTTTGGAATATTATGATACTATAATTTTAGGAAAAGGACAACCTGCAGGGTGGGGCATAACCCGTCGCGTCGGACAAAGCTGCAGGAATCGAACCCATAATCAAAGTGCGACATGCCTTTATTTCCTACCACTAGCCTACAGGAAGTCCCTGGTTATTACAAAATAATTTTACTAATCTAAATGGTATGTGTTAACATTTGGAACCTTATACAATTAGGATAAATAGAATATTTTTGAGTTCTGTTACCATTTGGAGTAAAAGTTGGGTTTGTGGTAAAAATTTATTAACGAATGAAAGTATACATAACAAGTATGTATATTCCCTTACATTCTTAGTAAATCTCCTAAATAAATTCCTCAACATTATAAAAGGTAACTTAAAACAAAAATGTTGTCGGTTAACTTTTCCAACTGGGGATTCAATGACCGTTTAACCAATCACAAGTTTGTGATTTTCTTGAAGTTAAACTTTCTCCTAATCCTGTTTTCTATAACTCTCCATCATACCTTGATGGTTTGTTTCTCCTCCATATCCATATTTTCATAGAATCATAGAATGGGCTATATTGGGTGACCTTTGTACTTATCTTGCTTTCTTTTAATGTTATATATTTATTAACCTTATTTCTGATGTGGGTTTTCCACAAAGGTATTTTCTATTTTCAACCTTTTATTTTCAAAGAAAATTTTCAAATTGCGAGGATGCAATTTATTGAAGGAGGGTATAATGTAACACCCCGAGCTTCCATGATACGCTTCTCATTCAATAATGCAATAGCTTGCATTGTACACAACTTCGAGTTCTAAAACACCGCGACTAATCAAAGTAGCAATTATGAATAGTAATAACCACTTTTTAAAATTATAGAAATTTTATATTTCAAAATGGACTTCATTTTTGGATTCGGAATATCGAAATTAGCCTATGTTGAATTTTTCGTATTTTTCTGAGAACTTCTAATTTTCTATGAATAGTGAAAAATACTTAAAAACAACTTTTTTAATCAAAATAATTTATAGTGATAAATTATACTACTTAGTGGTTTTAAAGTATAATTAGAATATATTATTACCATTTTATCCAATGGTGGTCATTAGAATTTATTTAACATTGAAATTGGACATAAACAATTATCAATCTTTTGATATAAATTGTTTCTTAAAAACACGCTATTTGTTGTGACAGTGGGAATTAATTATAAAATTAATTAATGCAGATTATATGTTTGGAATTTTTTAAAATAGACATCATTTTTGAATTCAGAATATCAATTATAGCTTAGGGTGAAATTTTGGCATTGTTCTGAAAAACTTCAATTTTTGATGAATAGTGAAACCACTAAGTGGTAGTTAAATAACTGATTTTTCGTTTAAATGAAATATTACCACTTCTGTGATTTGATTTTCAAAAATCCGAAATACATGGTTGTCATTAAGAAGTAAAATGTGGTTCAATGAGATTAAAATATTTTTTTGGTGAATAGTAACTTTTAAGTTCTTAATCGCGATTAGAGGTAATTATTGTAGTTTAAGGTACAAATAATGTTTTAATAATATGATATGAGCATGAAACTTGTCCTACTCCTATTGGATGAGTCATGGCCGACCAAGACAATCCATGGGTCAACTTGGGGACCCCATGGAGCCACTTTAGTTGGAAAATGACATAAATACCTTTTATTTAATGTTAAAGTAAAAAATGACACAAACATGAGAAGTTTTACTAAAACAATTTTTACATGGGGTTATACAAGTCATATTTTTGATTATAAATATTCATTAGAAAGATAAAAAGATTTCCTACATCATAGTATTTTTTTTATAATTTTTAGACATTTAATAAAGTATATTATTTATGACATCATTATGATGCAGCGATGACCTCATTATTTAACGATTTAAATAAAACGGAAAGATAATGTAAAATCCAAAGTGTATACTTGTCAAAAACCTATTGTATGAGTAGATTTCGAACCCTTATCATCTTATCCTCGAATTATATAAGTGTGGGACCTTTAGAATCCGAATAGCATTGTATAATAATGTAAAATTTCAATCTTTCCAAAAGAGCCCCTCCTCTCCACTTATTAAAGGCCCCCACCTCTCCCACCTCATTTACACTTTCAAGCCATTTGGCTCAGCCAACCTCTGCCCAAATACTCTCCCAACTTCCCTCTATTACTCCTAGAAGCCTCACTTTGGGCAGAACTCTTCCCAAGGAAGCCTTTGGATCAAATCAAAAAGAGTTACCCGATTTTGAGGTAATGTCTTCTCTAATGTTGCTTTGTTTTATTTTTCTTCTCCAACCCCCTAAACTCTTTTTATTCATTTCTATTGTAACAACACCAGTATCCTAAATATACTAGGATGTTGTTATAAGAAGGATTCTAGCTACACTTACACACACCTACATCTAATGGTTAAAGAACATACGGTTTCTGTGGGTGGAAAATTTCTGCCTCACGAAACGATGATTGTTCAACACTCATATAACACCTTCAAAGGTGGCCATTAAGATTTCACTATTTTTATATATGATATATAATATGTTTATGTTTTACTTATGCTTCTGTATTTTTCATTTATTGCATACTTTATGATTTCCATTATGGGTAAAACGCGATAATTTCATTTTAGGAACTGCGGACTACCGCCCCCTCAAAGTGATTTGAATCGTTAACGCCATATGTGGGATGTATAAAGGATGGAGTAAATGGTATTATACACTATATTATACTGGAATTATATTATACATTTATATCATTATGATTTCGTTCCATTAAATATGAAATTTAAATGAAAGTAGCGTTCATGCGTACGTACGGCTTACCGTCTCCATGAACGGTGCATTTCATTTCTTACCTCTAAATGTTACGTAATATTAAAAATGAATGTATATACTGGATATATGAGATATATATGACATCTAAATCATGAATATAATTCTGGAGATAATGGATATTCTACCACATAAACAACTTGTAATTATAAGAATTTTATTGTTGACTCAAGTACCAAAGATCGACAAAACGACCGTTATTAACTTAAATAATTACATAATGTTCATATCATTGTAATAAGTGATATAAAAAGGATAATGAAATTGAAAATGGTTCTTAATAAGGTATATATTAACTCTAGTTTATTATTCAGGAGGTTAAAGAACGGTTGAGTCAAGTCAGACACGAGGTAAGGGAACTTCTTAACCCAACTTCAATTCTTTGGGTTAATCTCCTACTTTCAAATTACGTCATGATATTATTATGTCCTATATTGTATTTGTACTTTATTTATGTGTACATATAGTGAATACACATAATATATCTATTTCATTTTAAAAACGATCTTTTTAAGGACTTCATCTCAATCTCCTTTCATTCAGGCATATTTTGTTTTATACACAAATTTCATTTATACGGTGTATAAACCCATTTGATTTTTACGTTTATTCAAAAGGAATCTTTTTATACGAAGCGTTTTGATAAACGACAAAAGGGAATGTTTTTCTTTCCGTAATTATGCGGCGACAACGACTTCTCCTCCGCCGTGACCATTATTTGAGTTTCGGCTTCCTCTACAAGCCATATTTTTTTCAATGAAAAAAAATACAAAGTTTTAACTTTCTTTTATTTTGGTATTGAAAATTATTTTGAAAGCGTTTTTATTATATCAATGTGTTGTATTGATATCTTGTGTTTGAAATGTGGAAATGTTATGTTTCCTTTATGCATGTTTTATGTGATACGATTATGTTATGGTTTATGATATGTTTAAAACTATTCATATGAGGAATGTATTGGACTTAATAAGTGACGGGTGGAGCCCGCTATAGCTCCTCGATGCATTGGTAGGTCTCATGAGACAACTAGACATGGAATTGGCCGAGGCCCTTTCCCAATTTGATTTATGGTTTTGGCCGAGGCCTTAATCATTTTAGACGTCTTGGCCGAGGCCTTGACAAAATGTTTCAGAATGTCTGGCATTATACATTCCCTCATTATGAAAGTGGTTATTGATTTTGCATGTGATTATTCGACCAGTAGAATATCCATGTGAAGAAGTGAATGGCATTATCTCATTTTACTTTTGCCATATTATGTTGAAGTTCAAGTTTAAAAAGCTTTTGTTTTAGTTATACATTGCCTTAAATGTTAATGTTTATTTATGAAAGCTTCCGCTATATTGTTAACCTTACTGAGCATCTGAGCTCACCCCTTTCAATGTTTTAATATTTTTCCAGGATGTGAAGACGTATTTTATGAATGATCTGCAGGGATAGTCAGAAGAGGATATGAGTGTGGACTATGGAGACTTTGTTATTGTAGTTTTTCACTTTATGATGTAATGTAACACTTATGAATGTATCTAGTGTTTCCAAGACTACTAAACTAATCGGTCTTTCGAGACTTGATATTTTGTGATCATGCCAATGTTATGAAGTAATGCACCGACTCTGGGTAGCTGGGGTCGGGGCGTTACAGCACATGATGGAATTTATCGAAGGAGGGTGCAACCGATCACATATTAGTTGGCTAGACTTACCCTATGAGAAGTTGACATGTGGAGTCCATGTTTTCCAGTAGTGGTGGACTAGTATACTGATGTCTTTCCAGATGATGTTCCTGGACTACCTCCTCGTAGGGAGGTAGACTTCTATATCAAACTGTATCCCCGGATGGAACCGATATCTACAACAACATATTGGATGTATCCTGCAGAACTTCGTGAGTTGCGGGTACAGTTGGAGGAATTGTCGAGGAAGGGGTTCATAAGACCCAGTGTTTCTCCATGGGCGGCCTCGATTTTGTTTTCCAAGAAGGTAGATGGGAGTCTAAGGATTTCCATGCACTATCGACACCTAAACCAGGTGACCATGAAAAACAAGTATCCACTTATGAGGATTGATGATATCTTCGACCAACTAAAGTGAACTCGATGGTTTTAGAAGATAGACCTCAGATCAGGCTATAATCAGCTCAGAGTACGGGATGAGGATGTACCAAAGATAGCCTTCAGATGTCGGTATGGACATTACGAGTTCTTGGTAATGCCCACATACCTGACCAATGCTCTGGAAGTGATCACATGGCTCATGAATAGGATTTTCAAGCCTTACCTAGATCTCTTCATGGTGGTTTTCATTTATGACATCTTTATATACTCGAAATTGGAGGAGGAGCATGCCACACACCTATAGATAGTTATGGATATAATATGAGAGCACTCACTTCTTGGAAATCTCTAGAAGTGCCAATTCTACACATGGAAAGTCTACTATCTATGGCACGTTATCTCAGAGACTGGATTTGCAATGGATCCGGTGAAGATAGAGGGAGTTCTTTCTTGGGAGCCACCTAGGAGTATGACCAAGGTGAGAAGTTTCTTGGGATTGGCCTAGTACTACTAGAGATTCATACCTAACTTTTATAGAGTTACAACACCCTTTTTTTCTTTTAAAAATAAGGGATAGCCCTTCATGTTGACAGAGTGATACCAACAGAGATTTCATGAGCTAAGACAGAGACTGAAGAGTGCCCCAAACTTCAGGCTACCAGAAGAGGGAGTTTGGTTTGTAGTTTACTGCGACACATTAGGGACCAGACTAGGTTCTGTCCCAATGAAGGAGTGAGTGGTGATCACCTACAGATTATGTCAGTCGAGAAATCACAATAAGAACTACACTACCCATGACCTAGAGTTATATGCAGTGGTATTTTGTGCTGAAGATGTGGCAACACTACTTGATGGGTGAATGGTCTACAGTCCAATCTGATCACACGAGTCTCAGGTATATATTATAACAAAAGGACCTGAACCTAAGACAATGACGATGGTTATATTTCTTATAGGAATATGACTCAAATATAGTTTATAATCCTATGAAGGGGAACGTGATGGAAGACACACTCAGCAGGAGGTCCGGTCTACAATTACCGAGTGAGAAGACAAACCAGCTAGCCATGTTTCAGATCTCCTTCATGGATATAGATAGAGCTGCTTACCTACAATATATGATTGTTACTCCTCTACTACTTCAGCGAGTCAGGGAGGCACAACATGGGGATGTTGACTATGAGTCCCGACATGATCAGATATACTCAGGATTGTCTCCTAATGGATTTTTTGAAGGTGGGGAGCACGTTTTGCTTTTCATAGGAAGCACCATGGTACCAGTGATGCTACAAGAGGAGGTGTTGAGGGAGTTCCACACATCCCATTTGGAAGTACATTCTGGAGTAGTGAAGATGTACAAGGACCTCCGATGTCAGTACTGTTGGGAATGGATGAAGAAAGTGGTGGAGTCTGTATCGCAATGCCTCACTTGTCAGTAAGTGAAGGTTGGAAATCAGGTACCAAAAGTCTTAGTTCAACCACTTGAGGTACCATAGTGGATGTGGGATGGTATATCCATGGAATTCATAACGGGGCTACCATGTACGTCTAGGGGCCACGATTCCATTTGGATGATGATTGAACAACTGACCAAGTTGTCCCACTTCTTACCCATCTGAGAGAAGGGATCAGTAGAGAGCTTGGGACGCCTCTATGTACAGGAGATTTTATAGATTCATGGGTTTCCATCAACAATTGTCTTAGATCACAATGATCGTTTTAAATCTCACTTATGGAAGAGATTACAGGAAGTGTTTGGAACTCAGCTACTCTTGAGCACCACCTTTCATCCTCAGACATATGGTCAGACATAGAGAACCTTATAGACAATATATGACATTATTTATGCTTATATCCTTGAATTAGGTCGCAGTTGGGAGGGTCACCCACCACTAGTGGAGTTTTCTTACAATAACATTTATCACTCCACCAGAGGCATGGTTCCATTTGAGGCCCTATACGAGTGACCATGTAGATCACCTCTATGCTGGACAGACCCATGGGAGTCAACTCTAGTGAGTCAAGAGTTGGTACAGGCTACCATGAAGATGGCGCAGATCATCCAGGAGAGGATTAAGACTGCAGATATCCAATAAATGTCTTATGCTGACAGGAGACGGAGACCCTTGGAGTTTAAAGAGGGAAACCTTGTCTTCCTATGGGTCTCGCCCCGATGAGAATTATAGAGGTTTGGAAGAGGCGACAAGCTATATCTGAGGTTCATTAGACCATTCCAAATACTCAACAGAGTAGGCGAGGTGGCGTACCATCTATTTATTCCCCCATAGATGAATCAGGTGCATAATGATTTCCATGTGTCGTAGATGAGGAGGTATGTGGATGATTCATTACACGTTATCAACTAGGGAGAGATGGAAATCGATGATGGGGTGACGTTTGTGGACTTACTTGTGGAAATAGAGGATCGACATGAGAAGGTCCTTCATGGGGGGTCGATTCCTCTTGTGCGAGTTCATTGGAAGCATGAGAACCTCCAGGAGAGCACCTGGGAGTGAAAGTCTTAGATACATGCTTAGTACCCCCTATGTGTTCCCCTAGTTTTTTTAGCTATTATGGATGAAAACCCCTAAGGTGGGGATACTGTAAAGACCCAAAAATTCCATACATATATTTTAAAATATTTGGGATTCCTACGAGTCTACCAAAATTGATGGTGCTTTATTCTGAGGCTCAATGTGCGTATAATATAATTTCAATTTTTTAAAGGTGCATTCAGTAAACGTGCATGCGTCGTATTCTATCTTTGGAACTGGTGATCAGAATTTAAATCCAAGGGCACCATTGAATCCACAGTGCTAAGATTTGCTTAAGGGAGGCTTAACATCTATCATAGTAGGTCGGGAGAAAAAGATTGTTTTTATAACTTTTTGAAGAAAAATAAAATAACATAAAATTGTTATTTTATTTTTCTACCAATGATTGAACATTGGTGGTAGAACCACTATTCTATCAAGCCATTTAATTACTTGAATTTTTTTTGTAACCACACCATTGATAGATTAAAAGATTATTTCATTAATTAACCTCATCAATCTCTCATTACATTAATCACCCTTCCCCCTCTATTTAAATGAGGCTCGGGCTTGAATTTTTAACATGTAATGGAGGAACCCCTAATGAAATGTCACACTATCTTCCACCAACGAAGAATGGAGGCTTGGATGACAATATCAGAGGAATCAATCCAGATTCAATGAATGTTGACTACATCATTAAACCTGAATTCTTCTTCTGAAAGCCACGACGTCTTTACTAATTTTAAGGTAGGGTTTGTTATTAAATTCAAGAAATTCTCACGATTCATTTCCTCATTCTTGAAAATCATGATGAAAGCAGATCAACCAAAATGATTTGATCCACGATTCATTTGAATTTGTAGGTTTTTGTTTCGGGAGCTTGAACGAGTTTAAATTTTTTTATGTGATGTATTTATTTAATACCCGCTTGATATGAAGATAACGTGAAGGTCATAGGGAAACTAACAAGGTTCAGACCCTTCTAAACTTCCGTTTTTTCCTCATTCTTCGGGGGTGAACTTCGAACTTGATGAAAACTTGAATTCGTAAGCCACATAGTGATGGAAGTAACTTGAGAGGCTCGTAGACGATTTCAGAAGAGAAAACGGACCACTGAAACTCACCCGGAGGAACGTAGAAGTTCCTCCGGCATAGTAACAATGCTAGAGGGTGACGAAGGTGGCTGAATATCACTAGTCATGGATGGAGGTGGCCCTCGGAGGTGCCGCTGGGTCGGCAGGGGTGGTCGACCCTCGTCTGACCATGTTGGCGGAAGGTGGAGACCATCACGCACTACGGTGAGGAGGCCACGACATCGAAGCCGTAATAGTGGTGAAGGGGAACCATGCCTTTCAAGTCCTGTTGATAGGAGGTAAACTCCATGTGGTGCCACCATTTCAATACCCGAATGTCTTTGTCATTCGGGAGGGGGTCTGCCACCCGGTTGGTGGACCGCGACAACCACCCGAGAAGGGTCGACCAGTGGGTCGGGCTGGTCCGCAGCCTAGCGGGGCGAGCTTGGGGCGCAGCCAGTTCACACCAGGCTGAGTCGGACCTGGACTAGGTCAGGTCAACCCAGACCAAGTCGAGCGTGTCAGGTTGGTTCGAACGGCTCAGACCGGACCTAGACACTTATCGACCTAGGTACGCTTAAAAGGACGTATCTCACAGTCCAAAAGTGTGTTTGACGAACCGTCTGTGGATTTGGAATACATGGAACAAGATGCTCCTTTTTAGATACTCCACCTTAGTTTTTGGATAAAGTTAGAGCATTGATGGGTTGGATCAGACCTGAATCCAACCGAGACCTCGACACTAAAAAGCATATAAGTCACAGACCGGGCATCTGATTGACGCGTCGTCTGTCGTGTTGGGAAACTTATCACATGTCAGTCCTTTGGGTTACTCATTTGTGGAACATCATGGAAGTTGAGGCCCGAACAATTTCTTGAGGAGCATATACTACGGAACTCGAGTGCACCGAGTGCGTGGAATCCGGTGGTTGGCTATCAATTAAAGAGTGACCCTATGTGGATCATCATCATAGAAACCCTGTGTGGATCTTCACCATATAGACCCTATGTGGATCAGCATTATAGCAGACCTATTTGGATCTGCATCATAGATACCCTGTGTGGATTGGAATCATAGGGTGGATCAATATCATAGCGACCCTGTGTGGATCAACATCATAGCGACCCTGTGTGGATCAACATTCTAGCAAACCTATGTGGATCAATTGTGTGCGACCCAACATGGACCAGCATTAGAGTGACTTTTTGTGGATCAATGACATACGAAAATATGTGGATCGACAATGGAACAACTCCTTCATGGATCCTTTGTGGAAACTTTCTAATAGTATAAAATGATATAACTTAAAACTAATCATCTTTCTTCCTAATCATTGAGTTGTATACCAGGTTTGAGATGAGTCTTTTGCTTTGTGCTTTGTGATTGAGATCATGCTTTGTTGTCTTCCTTTGGAGACTTCTGAGAGAACTCCAGTTGTCTCAGGGTCCCTACTGGGTATTTTTATACTCACCCATACATGGGATTCACCCGCACCTTGTTGTGTCTTATGCAGACGATGAGAATCTTGGGTGAGACTTTATAGAGCTAGGACTAAGTGGTACGCAGAGATGACTGGTTGACGTGGAGAGATGAGTAGACGATCTTTACCTACCCTTCATGTAGGAACCCTGGTGGATGATCTTAGGTGTTGTTTTCTATTTTTCTATTGTATTGTATCTTTCTGTTGGGATTGTATTATGACCCCTTTACTTTTAGTACACACTTTAACTACTGCACTTTTACTACATGGTTTGCATCTTGTCTTGTTCTTGGTCTGTGGGTTTTCAGGTTCAATGGCCTTCTCATTTTAGGGATACGCCTTTCCGATGCTAGTCGCCAACCCCATGCCTATGGAAGGCTGGCTTGGGGTAGTCATGACATGGGCCCCCGGGGATGGGTCATGACAAAAAGGTTATTTTTTCCTTTATTTAAAGGGGAACATGGTTTGGCTACATAGTTTGACCAAAATAAGCACCAACCATGTGGGATTTCTATATATGTGGAACTACCTATGCGAGCTAAATGCATGGTTTGTAAAATCATTCATAGCCCATGTGTGTCCCCCAGTAATTACTCTTCCATTTTTCACATGGAATTGTATCCTCCCTCACAAGGTTTATCAAACCATGCACCTTTATAAATGAGTTTCATGATTGAGTTGCATGTTTACTACTAATTATCCACCTCATGCTGTTTCTAAAAAAACTGGAGTGTTGGGCTCTTAAGAGGCCTTCAACACTCCCATACCCTTTACCAAGACCATAATAACTTTTATTAGTTTAAAAATAAAGTTTTATAAAGAAATTTAAATAATCCTTACCTCATTATTAAATTTAGGATCGTACATAAATCATAAGAGTTAGAGATGTTTAATATTTTTGAGAGAAGTCTTGAGAAATAACCTGGAATGTGTATCTAGAATAGTATATTTGATAATAGTAGGGAGTTAATAAGATAATAATTTATATGATACCTTAAAAATCATGATATTAAATATTAGTATAGTACTCCTTACACACCCTAGATAAATGGAGTACTAGAAAGAAATTATAGAAGCCCGGTTGAGATGGGTACAACCATGCTAGTAGAATATAATAAATTAGTGTTTAGTTGGAGAGAGGATATATGTAAATATGTTAATATCCAAAACAATTATTTTCTAAGACCAAATTCAAATATGACCTCTTATGAGATGTGGTATAAGAAGAAACCAACTGTCGACTATTAAGTGAATCCTTACTAATTCTCTTTATTTTTATTTCGATATATATAATAACTCTATATTTATTTATAATATATTATTTTTTATTATGGCTATAACGAATAAAGTATTATTCAGTCAATATTTAAATATTACTTATCCTTTATTGTTTTTCTTAATCATTTATTTCTATTTTTATTATTATTCATTATATTTCATTTATCAATTAATTCAATGTTCTACATTTATTCTAAATAAACTATCTTACATATTTAAGATCATAAAACTTTTCCTAGATAGAATATATTATATTGGGATAGTTATTAAAAATGTGACTAAGGTATTTAAATTACTTATGATGGAGGATTTTTTAAGATCATATTTCAAACTAATCTTTCTAGAAATTTGGATAGGCCCTATATCATATATATTATAATGGAGATGCATAAATATATTTATACTATGGGTTCTTGAAAAATAATTTAAGCTTATATATTGGATATTAATTATTAATAATTAATGTTACAAGTATTATAAAGTGATGTATATGTTTATTGATATAGAAGAAGTATTATAATTGGATAGTTTGGAAAATAATAACTTAATATTATGATTTTTCTTGAGGCTATGATTTTTTTCATATTTTTGATCAATGGTTTAAATTTTATAATCATGAGAATTTGTTTACTTGAACACTTTAATACATTTTTTAGAGAATGGTATTTAAAGTAAATTTTTAATTCTATTATTTTGACATGGTGCTCTGCCATGTTGTAACTTAAGGTTACTAAATATTCAACATAATATAGCATTTATAATAGTGGTAAAAATGTTTTTCCAATGTAATTGGAATTGTGGTAATATTTTTCCTCATTGTTATCATATTTTTGATCTACTAAATATTTTATTGGTATTTTCACTTTGTTTGAACAGTTTGGATTTTTTTAATTGTAATGATACCACTTAAGGTTTTTTTAGAATTTTTTAAAATATTAAAAGATTTATTGGATTATTTAATCAATTTTTATTTTACAATGATTAATATTATATTGAACATAAATGTAATATCTAGAAGGTCTATATGACTAAGTTAATATATAACTTATTTTTAAGAATTTATCCAAGATTATATTCAATCCAATATACTATCATGAAGTTTTCAATTATATGTTCCCTGTGTAGATTTATGTTTCAAAAAAATAAAAGGATTCAAGGAATGAAAGTAATACATGTTACATATTACTATGTGGCTATGTTGAAGAAAAAATATCATCAAGATACTAATTCCATAATTTAGGAAACTATATTTGAAATTAATTTTTTTGAATTTTATAAGGAAGTTTGTGATATTTCATGAATTATTCATAGTTCAACTAATTTTAATTATGATGGATTGAAAAAACTTAATGCTATTAAATATTAAAAGATAAAAATTTGAAAATTTAACTGATTATTTAGGACCATCTATTAAAAAAATGTGATAATAATGACAATTATGGGTTTATTTTCTATTTCATCATTATTTGTATGATTATAAATTTTGTTTAAGACTATTATGATATTCATATCTATATCTACTAAAATATTATGTTGAATAATTGAAGGAAAGACCTGTGGAATTTTAATTAAGGAGCTAATAGCCACTTGAGAACCTTTAATAAGAGTAAGAGCATATAAGAAATTGAGATAAAACTATTAAGTGGGTCCTTATAACTTTATTGATTTTTGAAAATTAAAAATATAATTTTTTTGATGTTTTAAAAATTTTAATATTTTAAGTATAACCTCTATACTATGTTTTTAAGTTTGTACCACTTATTAAAGAGTATAATTATTAATATTTAATTATTTATAATTTTAATTATTTTCATATGTTTCTTAGAATATGATATGTGTTTTTTGAGATGATTTCAAATAGAAATTAATATTGATTTGAATTGATAACTCATAATAATAATTTCATATGAAATTTTATAAAGTATCATGGTTTTATAAGTCGTATGAAAATTCTGGAAGTCATACACACTAAGTGTAGAAGTTGTGCACCTTGTCTATGAAGTCATATGAGAAATTTTTTATGAGAAAATATTATTGGATATGATTTCATATAGGTATTATCAAAGTCAAATGACTAATAAAATTTATATTGAGTAAGTCATATGGTATTTTCAAAATCAACCATTTTTATACAAAATCATACAATTATAGTCATAAAATATTTAAATCTATAAGAAATTTATAAAGACTTGTATTGTATGACTCAAAAACATTATTGTTAGAAAACTTGAAATATTATCCATTTTATTATATTATTATATTTTGATTCAGTAAAGGTTTGTATCAATTTATATAATTAATTTATTAGTTTATAATTTATTTTTAATTATTTCAATTCCATGAAAAATTATTTAGACACTTTTTATGAAATATTAAAATATATGAAGAGGGGATCAGGCATTTAAAATATTCATGAAACATTTTTGAAAATATCAAGATTCATATTTGAATTGTTTTTAATATAAAGAGTCTATATTAGATATTTACAGGTAGTGTTGTAAAGACTTCAACATTGTTTTTTATGATAATTTTAAATGCTCAATTAAATGCTCTAATATGTCTAGTTGTATAATTATTTTTAGTTTTAGTTATTATAAAAGAAAAAAATAACTCTTAATAAGTTTGTTAACATTGATAAAGAAAAGTTTGGATCCATGGGAAATGATATATTACAATAGATATTCATATGAATATAAAATTTGAAAGTTCCAGTGCATGAAGAAGCTCTATAAATATATTTTGTAAGAACTATTATAAGATATTGAATTGGTAGAGGATATTTGAATTGTATTGTGTGACGTACTTTTTTGATCTCATTTTATAGGAATTTTGAAAGGAGAACTATACCATTATGATCATGTGATACCGAATTGAAATCTACTGCATGAAAAATGAATCTCTATTTGTCTAACTAGTTTAGGTAGTACTGTATAATTTTCATATTTTCTTGAGAATAATTTTATAGTTTATGATTTTCATTAAATAATGGACCTTGTGTCAGTATATAACTATCTAACAAAATGCATATCTAATTGGGCCCTGTCTTAGAAAAATATTTGGTTTTTGGTTGTGCCTTATTCTAAACAATATAGAGGTTGGTTCTTCCTCCATTTCAAACGGAAGGTTCTGGGTTGTGCCTCCAAGTCATAAAAAGATAATATATAGATTATGTCTCTAGGTGAGAAAAAAGTAGGATTGGGTTCATGAATCTAGGTGTAGAAAATATTGGTTATAATAGTTATCACACTTCTTCAAATGTGATATACCATATAGTGAGTGTCATACTCTCATGTTGAGAGTGTGAAGAGTATCCATAGGATCACCTTGACCCAAACTTTTATTAAAAACCTTATGTTTTTTTGCATTGAAAATAAATTTTATCTCTAATTATATAATCTTTAATATTTTTATAGAGGACAACTCACCCTCTCTTATCCATGAGTAATCCCTATATAGGGGAAAAAAATTGGTATCAACATTTATCCCTTTAGTGGTCTTGGTAATTTATATTATTTTTTGAAATTATTATTTTTTTACTCATGTAAATATAATTTTATCTATTTTCTAAAAACTTTATGGTGATCATTTTAGATGGAATAAACTAATTCTAGTGACGGATAGATACTTCAACAATCACCATTTCTCAATGACATGGATTATGGATATTGGTAGGCTTCAACAAAATACTACCTCAAGAATTTGGGTATAGAACACTATAAAATTATGATAAAATCTTACACACAACTTGATACTAGACCAAAAACCTTCATAAGTAATGATTCTATTGCATATGTCATGAATTATAAGTTGAAATTTATTTTATATTGTAAAAATAGAATAAATGTGTTTAGTTATATATGTTTTTGTAAGTCTGAACACGATATGTTGAGAATACCTTAAATTATGCATAATTGATATGAAAGGATTAAACGAACTAGACTTAGTATGTTAAGAGCTAGGTGTTAAGATTTTAAAATGGATGAAGATACAAATGTTAAATAAATGTTTTATTAATTTCATAGTATTTTAAATGGTATTAATGATTTGGGTCAAAAATTGGTGAACACTATTATTTTTGATGAGTTCTTAGAGATTTACTTAAGAAATTGATTTCAAATAAGGTTAATGTAGATGAAATAAAGGAATTTAAATAATATAAATTAAATGAATTATTTACTTATTTACATTGAAATTAATTATATTATAAGATTATTTTTGTTGAAGAATCTACTAAAATAAAAGGAATTTCATATAAATATATAACTTTCTCTACGTATTCATTAGATTGTGAGCTATATAGAAATAATATTAATGTGTTTTCTCAAGTTTCTAAATGTGTGTACAAAAATTGGAAAAAATATTTAATAATATCTAGAAGATATTCTCCTTGAGATGGTCACAAAGGAAGTTAAAAAGGTATTGTTATTTATAAATAAGTTATATAAGTAACTTTCTATGATTAAAAGAGAAAAGGAGAAATCAATCCAAAATGTATTAATTTTATGAAAGAAAATAAGAACTAAATTTTGAGAAAAAATTATAATATGGATCTTATAAAAGAATATAGATGTACTTAGGATTCAAATTAAAGTGATAAATGTGGTTTTAAAAAGGAATTAGAAAACATGAGTTTGATATAATCTAATTATCATGAAAGTGAATATGATTCTAAAATTTCTTAATTTGAATTTTAAAAACCTTTCATTTATGATCTATATGACAATATTTAATATTGAAAAAATAATATACTTAAAATTAAGGATTTTATTTCTAAATATAATGAGGCCATAGAAAGAAAATTTAAAGCTATTTTGGATATGAAAAAGAGAATGAAAAATGAAGGTGAAAGCCTGAGGACTGTTATTTTAGATTTTTTCGAGGTAGTGAAAGTTATAATAAAATGGTAAAAATGAGAAATATAAATAATTATAATATTGTATTGAATATGAAAACCCGTTTCCAAAAAATTACAAAACATTTTTTTTGTTAAAAGTTCCAAATGTAGTATTTCAATAATGATTTATTTTAGATGAGGAAGGAATAAAAATTACACAAGTGAGTGTTAATTTATATTTTTAAAATCTATTTGTTACATTAAATAATATAATTATAAATATTTATCCTATTCATTACATGTGAATAAATTTTTTAAATCAATATGAGTTTCTAAGAAATACTTTTTCTAACATCATTGGACCCATGTTTTCCTGGTTATAGAAGATGTCTAAAATCATTAGTTAAAATATTTGGAAGGAAAACTTAGTACATGGATAATGGTTTTTTTATTACACCTGAATGATGGTACTTTAAGTTTAGTATCATTAGTCAAATGTAAATGTAGATAATGATACTTTTTGTGATTATTATAAAGGTACTATATAATGTTTTTGAGTGGTTATTATTTCAGAAATTTGTTATTATTTCAAAGGAAATATATATTGAAGGCATAAAAAATAATTTTATTTGTATCTCACTACTATGTGATGATGGGATGCATAAAAAATTCCAAAATGATAAGTGTGTTGTTTATAAAGATGAATCTTTCTTATTTTATATAAAATGAAAGGATAATATTAACTCTTTAAAGTTTAAAAAATTTTATGAGTAAAACAATAAGTGATTAGGAGTTTTAAAATAATATAGAATCTTATTGAATATGAGGATTAAATATTTCCACTTCTTGTTATTTTAATTATTGTCATAATGCTAAAAATTCTATATATTCTAGAGTTTGAGGTGGACAATACCTACAGTTATGAATAATGTATGAGTGGAAAAATTTATAAAGAGTTTCAAACTTTTTAAGGAAGTGGGAACTACTAGACCACATTAAATCATTCATCATTATTTATTTGGTCATATATCTATTACTAGACTTAGTGGTAAGTGGCATGTTCATGAAATTATTCATGATTTCTACATCTATATAAGGGTATATTTTCCAAGTCATAAGTTTGATACTATTTCATGATTATCTCTTTATTGTCAATATTTTCAATATAATAAAGAGAACTAAATATTATGTATTATAAGTGATAGTGTTGGGTAATTCATAAATATTAAATATATAAATTTAGATGAATAAATTTTATATTATAATAATTCTTCATCCCTATAACACTACAACCAAATGTAGTAGTAGAAAGGAAAAAACAAGACATTGTAACAAATTTCAAGAACCAAGTTAAATTAGATTATAACACGTAGATATTTTTTTAGTAAATATTATTAACATAGATTGTTATATATAAAATAGGGTTTTGTTAAGAACTATTATATTTAAGACACCTTATACACTCTATAAAGGAATGGAATAAATCATTAGACATTTGAGAGTATTCATTTAAAATGTTTATATCCTAAACATTATATATACCTTTGATAAATTTGATTTAAAATATGATGTGGTCATATTTTTTGGATATTCAATCTTTAGTAAATTTATTGGGTTTATAAAAAAATTACTATGAAAGTTGAAAAATCTATATATATAAAGATTGAAAAAATTGAAAGAAAATAATAATAGTTTAGATCAACTTGAAAAAGAGTTTATATATTTTTATTTTAGAGAAGTGAATCTTTAAATTGAAAATTAATTTTTTGAGTGGGAGAGTCAATCTCATGATTGAATATACAAATAAAATAAGTATCCTCATTTAGATAAAGTATATAACATTTTATGAAAGAATTTGAATTAGAAATTCATTAAAGAATTTCTATGGCTGTCATGATTTAAATATTAATTTTTATCTCAAAATATTGATTAATATTTAATTTATTCACATTGGAAAACTTTTATGGAGTAATAATTAAATAAATGTTCAATAAATAATGTATAAAATTTAGTTAAAATTATCTAACTACCAAAAGTTTTAGTCAGTAAATTTTTTTGTAGCAATAAACATGGTAAATATGGAAATATTATAAGAAGTAATGTAAGTTTATTTTCATAATTCTATTTTAAATAAGAAGAGATAAATTATGATGAAAACTTTTCCATAGTTTTTTGATTATAAGATATAATATTTTTTTAATCATATGCTTCTTTTGTTGGACTGAAATAATTTCAAAACGATGAATTGTTTTAAATGGATTTAAATATTCTAAATTTATGTAAGATAACCCCATATATATGAGAATAAAATTTTTCCTAATAAAATTATTAATCATTAAAAATAACTTTATGGACTTAATAAATCTCCAAGTGCTTTTTGTGAAATATTATAAATTTTTTGTTTTGTAAAATGGTTTTACAAAGGGGAAGTATAGTAAGTATCTTGTTACAATATTTGGAGTAGATAATTGCAACTTTTAAAAATTACCATGACTACTTTACATTAAATATATTTTGAAAAAGATGAAAAATTAGTGGATAATGAATTTTTTATTGGAATTTTTTGTAGTTTATTATATTTTACTTCTTTTTAGGCTAGGTTATTGTTTTCAATTTTTATTTATAATAGTTTTCAAAGTGAACCTAAGGGAAATAATATAAAATATATTAAAATAGTCATAAATTATATTAAAGGTTCTTTAAACCATGGTTTTTTCTTTCATTGTATAATTTCTATTAATTTAAATGAAAATTATGATAATGGTTTTAGTGGATGTAATATATAAAGAACAGTCACCGGTGGAATGTGCCATTTTTTTGGAAAAAACTAAGTTTCATGGAAATATAAGAAAGAAATTTTTTTAGATTTATATACTATAGAATTAATATACTTTGTAACTCCAAGTAATTATTCTCAGTCCCTACGGAATAAGAAAACATTATGTTTTCTAGAAATTTATTGTGAAAATTTACATATTTTATATGATAATTCATCAACTATTACAACGTATAAGAATCATTTTTATCACTCAGGAATAAATAATATTTAAGTTATATAACATTTTATTAGATATTATGTTCAATGGTGTGCAATTGGTTTTGTAATTTGTTCCAAATAAAGTTTAATTAGCTGAAATTTTTACCGAGACTTTGGAATTATCCAATTTTGGGAAGATAAATCTTTATCGCGGCGTGATGAAAGGTTAAATTAAAAATTTTGTTTATTTTTTTTATGTGTAGTATGTGTCAAAACAAAGCTCAGGGACATTCATAAAGGATAAAACATTCCCCCAATAAGAATCCAACTTCTTGAAAATTCTACCATTTTGGAATTCATCATTTTCATAGAATGATTCTAAGAATTGAGTAAATTTAAAATAAATTTATTCAAACTTATAATTTGTAAAATGAGAATGAATAATGTGTTTACTCAACATTTTTCTAGAATAATATATCATTATTTATTTCTTTTATAATTTCATTAATATATTATGTTGTTTCCATAATTCCCTAAACCTTTTAAAATCTTTTAAAGGAGTTCTCACTAAATTATAATTTATTTAAATATATCTACAATAGTTTGAAAATTCGTACACACTAGTTTGAATCTTTTAAATTTTCAAAAGTGGAAAAGAATATTCAATTAAGGGGAGACTTTATTTATCCTATTAATCAAATTTTGTGGTGGGTATTTATTTAAATATTTTATAATTTGAAGGGGTGTTAATATTTGTTTTAATGAATTTTCGAAATTATAATATTTTTAATACACGATGAAAAAAATGGGGAGTTACAAATATTTTTCAGTTATGATTTATCTTGTTTTGAGTATATTAAAAAGTGGTAGAAAACTTTTTTGGTTGAAAAAATTTTGGAAAAAGGGGGAAAAATGTTTTCTTAAGTTTTTTATTTTATCATCTGGTAATTTCAAAAAGAGAGAATTTTTTTTTGAAATTATTTGTATTATAATTATAAAAATGGGGGAGATTATTTTTTGGTAGATTGTCAATTTGTCATGATTTGATAATTAAAAATATATCAATTTGTTTATTTATGTTTTGATAATTATATAATTGAATTTATTCCCTCTAACAAGGGTTTTGAGTATTTTACTTCCTTTAGAATAAAATAATTATTGATCTTTAATAGGATATCATTTTAATTATTTTTATAAATGTCTTAGAATTTTTTATATGTAATGAATTTATTTTAGAGAAAAATACATCCTTTTATGAATTAATGGCCAATAATAAAAAATTCATATGTATTTCTTAAATACTTCTGTTTTTATTGGTCTTATGTAATTTATAGAAGTCATGTACACCAATTACAGAAGTCGTGGATTCTATTTATAAAATGTTAAGAGAAATTCATACATAAAGGTATTGTGAGTTATGACGTATTACATGATTTCTAAAAGTTATATGAAAATTAATGTTAGATGAAATCTGTCATTTTGGGTTCTAAAATCCATACGTTTTTATGAAAAGTCATATGATGAAATTCATAATGGATAGATTTTTATACATAATTTAAAAAGGCATACGTGAGTCATATGACTCGAACACTTGGTTTTTAGAAAACAAAAAATGTTCTATGTTTTCATTATTTTTTATATTTTTATTCAGTGCATGTTTGTTTCTATATATTTATTTTTTATAATTACCAATTAGTTGTTTCATTAATATGAAAAATTATTTGGAAATATTTTAGAAAATATTAAATTATATTCATAAGGAATGAAGTGTGTAAAAATATTAATTTTTTATATTTGTAAATTTTGTGATTTAAATTTGAATTATTTGTAATCTAAAGTGCCTATCTCACATGTTTTAGAGAGTATTCTAAGGAATTTAATTTTTTATGATAATTTTCCATATTTTATTTAATGTCCTAATGAGTTTACTTATACAAATTATTTTAGTTTTAAATCTTATAAAAGTATTGAGAAAATATATATTAGTTTGTTATTTTTGAAAAATTAAAATTATTGATCATGTGAAATGATATACTACAACACCTTTTCATAAAAACATCAATTTTAAAAGATGATGTTCATGATGGAAATCAGAAAATAGAATTTTAATTTATGAATACATGATATAAAAGTGGATGAATATATCTAAAAGGTACCATGTGAAAAAATTTTGCAATCACATTCTATTGATCTTTGGTATGGTGACCTACATCATTCAAATCACATGTTTATAATTAGAATACTACCACCTTTAAAGAAAAGCTCTATTTATATAAATGGTATATATATTACAATATTATTTCTTTATTTTCATGAGTATATATATTTTTATTATATGATTATTCATTCAAAAGAAGGACCTTATGTCATGCTGTAGCTCCCCATCAAAAGGTATGCCTGGATGTTCCCTGGTACCATAGAGGGTAGTGTTTTTATTTGCGAATTGGTTTAGAGAGAGGAAAAGATAATTATTCATCTATTTTAAATTGATTTTTTTCAGTTATGACTCAAGGTGAAAAAAGGAGGGATAATTATTATACCTCTATGTAAGAATGTGGTTGGGAAATGGATTTACCATTGGGTGCGATAAATAAAGGGTAAGGTTTTTTCTTTATGTTAAGAAAAGTTTTTATACCAGGTCATCAATTTAGGTGTGAAAAATTATTCTTGAAAAAGTTTTCACTCTCCTTAAAAAGTGATATACTATATAGTGGGATGAAAAATTGTCACATTTAGAGTGTTATGAGAAGAAATTATATAATTTTGATCTAAATGACTATAAAAATACATGTGTTCCTTTTTCATTTTCCACTGAATGATAATTTAAAATATGATTTTATAATTTTTAAAAAATTTAAAGGAGGTCATATCACTCTTCTCTTGACTGTCTAACCAACCTCATAAAAGGAGCACACAAGAAAAACAAAGATTATACATAACATGAAATTCAATGTGCTAAAACACTGTGAAGTTATTCTTTTCAACTAATACTTCTACTTACTAAAGAACCATTATCCCCTTCTGAAGATACCATGTTACGTTATCTTCAATGTGTAGAGAATACATTTACTACAGTAATGTTTCATCTTCAACAACTTACAGTGATGTTTATTTTTTATTTCTTTGTAGTGGAATTTTATTAATTTTAATTTCATTCACACATAGTTATACCACCATTAAAAGGTATTTTTTGGTTCTTTTATCTATCTTAAGAAAAGTTTCATAGGTTGTTCTTGAACATTCTTTAACATTTTGGGTTAAAGTTTCTCCTTATAAATTCTGGTTTCTATTTGAACTCTATTAAATTGTAGAGTTAGTATTTTTCAAACCCGAAAGTTCAATTCAATGCTTTGTTTCAAATCCTCTTTTGGTTCTTAGCATTCTCAGGGTTTCCAGGTGTTCTGAGTTTAGAATTTTGGTGTCTCTTGTGTTTTTGACCTATTACCTTGGTCTTGGGGGTATTTTATAGTACTTGAGCTCCTATTTCTTCTAAGGGATGGTGTGAGGTTGTGGTGTTTTGGATTTGGATTAGTGACACTCTTTGTGGAACTAATTTTGGGGTTAGTTGTTGAGGTAGTTTGTACCTAAATGTTTGTTGAGTTTTGGGTTTGAAAGAGTGCTTTGTTTAGGGAATATTTTCCCCTATCCTTGTCATATCTTTCCCCCTTTGTTTCCCCTTGGACCCCCCTGGAATTTAGAGTATTTTTGAAGGTTTTTGGGTACCGAGAATAGGCCGCACGGTTTGGACACATGGTTCCAAACTGTGCCACCAAACCGTGCAAGGTTGTCCAACACATTAAAATTTCAGGTGTCTTAAGCCTTTATGCCTTCTGGAAATAAACCAAATCCATCCCTCTCTTCTCTATTTTGTTCTTTAACTCTATTTAAATCCTCCAAGCCCTCTCCCCCTCCCTTGGGACTCAATTTTGAAGGGATATTTGATGGGGAAACTTCCAAATCATGTAAGTAAACCATTCTCTCTTTGATTTCTTCCCTTTACTTATGGTTTATTTCACCCATTCATGAGTTCTAAAATGTACAGAATCTAGGTTTAGTACCTAGGGTTTAACCATGAGTATATTTTGTGAAATATTGTGACATAGGTCTCGATTTATCTTTCTTGTGGCACGATGATGGTGTAGATGAATTTTCACTCCATGATTTGAGGGTTTCGACATAGAAGGTTGGTGATTTCATGTGTAATAATTTTATAATTAGTTAGATTTCTCGGTTTATTAATTTATAATGTTTCTAATCTAGTGTCAGTGGTGTGAAAACCATTTTTGGTTGTAATAGTAAAGCATTTAGCATTAAAGTTATATTTTTACAGAAGTGTGTATTTTTAAAATGTTACTCATGTGTTATTTTTTGTGGTAGTTTTATAAATTGTTAAATGGATTTATTATTTGTTGAAAGGGGATTCAAATTCTGGTTTGGGAATGTTTTAGTGTCATTTGGGCCTAAAAAGGGGGATTTTAATGGGTGTTATGTGTAAAACCATGTTTTACTCCTTGAAAGTGTTTATGAAAATGTTTGTTTTTCATGTGCATATTTTGTGGCTTTATTGGAGGCAATTTTATGGAACATGAGAGTGGATTAAGAAATTATAAAAGGGATTATAATTTTTTTTGGTAGGGTCTTGGTGGGATTTTGGCCTTGAAATGGGCTTTTGAAATGGGTTTTTGTGAAAAACATAGTTATACCCCTTGGGGTTGTTTTGTGAAAATGGTAGATGTATTATTTGGTTAAAAAAGTGAGAAAAGGGTGTATATGTACAGTTTGGGTGAGTGTATTCACACAATAAGGTTTTTGGAAAGTTAAAGTGGTGATTTGAGATGTGAAAAATTTTTATAATGTTTTAACAATTGCTGAAATGTTTTACTAAATTATGTTGTGGGTGCGAAACTTGCTCGTGGGCTGTTTCGTGTGAGTTTGTTGACAAAATTAATTTTGAATGTGAGAAGGGAATTATGTGATATGTGTGTAGGATGTTATGTGATTTGTAATATCTTGGAATGGTTTTATAAATTTTTTTAAAGTATTCATGGAAGTGTTAAATAAATGTGAAAAGTGTTGTGGGCTATTTTGGTGTGAGTTTGATTTCAAAATTCATTTGAACGAAAAAGTGGATTTTGTGACATGTTTGATGTACATGTCAGATGTTTGGTGAATGTGTGATGTGGAAGTGATATTTGAATGTGAAAATTATATTTCTTGTCTAGTTGAACTTGCTTGCGCACAAGTGGGAAACCAGGGTATCAAGATGGGTGGACGTGTACTAGTACTCTAGTGATCCCATGGGGTTTGTCATCAATTTCACATAGCAAGATTGGAACTTACAACACTAAATTAACTATGAATATGATTATTATTGGGTACCACTAGGTTATGGGTATGTTTTCTATTAGTTGAACATGCACGAGAACAAATATTTTTGATGGATACTTTCACCGAGATTCGAGGTACCTAGGACCCACAAGGAGCTAGTGTCTAGGGGTTATTTCCCATTGTTTGTGCTCATTTGTTACTTTTTTCTTACCATTAGAATATGGTATGATTTTATATGAAATTCAGTATAATTGAAATTATTTTCTTAAAAGTGTTGATTCTTTAAAATATCCCACTTGAAAACTAATTTTATTTAAAGATGCATCCTTTAGAAATTGTAAATAACAATTTTTGTTCAGGAAAACTTATATGATTTTCTTCTTTAAATGTTTATCACAAGGAATCTCTTTATGGTGTTATCCTAAAGGGATTTTTCTCACACCCTACTTACATATTTGGGTGTAATTAGACTTGGTTATTTTTATCGCAGGTTTGGGTACAATTTTTAGTGCCGGTGGTTTGTGTTTCTTGCATTCCTTCTTGGTGCGTTTTTGTAGAGATGGCTTGAAGGTGATTACCCATTTCCTTGAGGTGGTTCTTGGATATCAATTTTTTGGTTTTGTACCTTAATAATGGTATTTTGAATTTGTTTCAAATTGTGTAGTTAAGTTCTTAATTTTTTTAAATGTTTCTTTGGTTTGAAAAATATAAATTCATATTATTAGATTTTTGGGTGTTTTAAGTTTTTTAACTATGGTAAATCATTCTCAATTTATAGTTTATGAGTCCCAGGAATTTTTTCTAGCCCGAGGGGATGGGGAACTCCCTTCGGGCCTTGTCATGGGACGAGTTAGGCACCCGTTTTGTTGGCTGTTAGATCTGGTTCGTGACAGGATTTTTCAAAAATTTTCATCATCTTGGTTTGGTCAACGACCAAAAAAGGAATTGTTATAAAGGATAACCATACTCCTATGTTGGATTATAAATATTAGACAGATGATCTTCTGGATTTGAACTATTATAAATCTATTATGTTTATATTTTTAATGGATTACTTTTTCTCTTCACACTGCCACTTCTCTCTTGACTATGCATATATTTTTTATCTTTATATTACACTAAATTTCACATTATGGTTTTTACTTATTTTGATTATTTTAAATATTATAATTCACTCGATCTTTTATTTTCAATAACACTAGTTGTGACCTACCAATTGGTATCAAAGGAATACCCATTTAAGAGTTTTGTATTACAAATTTTACCTAATACAAAACAATTAGTATTAGATAATTGTATATTTTAGATATATATATATTTCCAATCATTATACAAGACTCAATAATCTAATACAAATATCTATTTTTAGTGATGAAAATTGAAGATATGAATGAAAATGAAAATCCCCTTCAGCCACCACATTTCAATGATAATGATTGTGGCTATTAGAAGTTATATATTGTGTTGTTTTAAAAAATATATACATTTAGTAGTCAAATATCATGGAGTGACCTTAAAATCCACCTAAAGTTGAGCTTGAAACATTGGTCAGTAATCATTTTGATAAATATTTATTGAATTAAAAAGTAATGAATATTCTTATATTTTTGTCATTTGATGTGTTTATAGTCAAATATATTCCTATAAAATAACTTATTAAATTTTAAGGAATTTAAAAGTCACTCATCAAGTATTTGAGTTATTTTTTTCAAATAATCTAGTTATTCAAAATACCATATATCAAGAGTTCAAAATGTTTGAGAATGAATATATTAGTGTGATTCCTAAAATGTTTGCTATGATTATAAATAATAATAGTATTTTGGTGATACCATAAAGAATAAAGTACTGATTGAAAATATTTTTTAGGAAGTACATAAAAAGTGGTATTCTAAGAAGGTTTCAATTGAAGAAATCAAGCTATTTTCTAAATATACCAGGGAATAACTCATTAAAATTTTTTTACATTATGATATTGATTAGAATAATATTGATAATGAAGCAAATGATATAAGGAGGGTAATTTATTTCCAATTAGCTATAAATTTATATTTTAATTCTTCAAGTGATAGTTTAGATTCATTCAAACAGTGAGAAAGGGGATTATTTGAGTTAGGGTATGAAATATATATGAGGACTTTTTAAGAATACTAAAGTTTCTAATAGGTAGAAACAATAATATGATTTATTTTAGAATGAAAGGATGAATGGAAGGTAAAATTATGATATTATATATTTATAATGAATTAATTTGGGACATAAAACATATTAGTTTCCAAGCTTAGAAAAATACAAATGAAGAAAAAATTATAATTAAAAGAAGAATAATTAATTGGATATAAAATATTATTACATAGAAGATTCTAATTCGATTGAGGAATCTGAATATGAGACAGAAACTAAATTTCTTTGTTTTATAGATGACTTGATCAAGGTTTATGATTTTTATTTTGATGATAATTTTTTTCCTCTAATTTTTCTAATTATTAAATGGAAAGCAATAAATAGTTAAATAAGATTTCTGATAAATATAATGAATAAATTCAAAATATGAAAACCACGTATAAAAAGTTGAATAGATAACATAAGATAGTTTTTAATGAAAATAACAATCTCATGTTGGATAATAAAATGTTGAATGAGGAAAATAAAAATAAAATATGTGATGAAATAAAATTTATAAAAAATTTAATCGTAAGTTAATGGTTTTGGTAAATTTGTTTTTGGGAAGATCTATTTAAATTTAATTTTTGAAGTCAAAGTTTGGATGGAGTTATTAGATTGTAGTAAATTTCTAGAAAGGGGAAGAATAATAAATATTTTGGATATATTGGGAAACTAACTCATATATATATATATATATATATATGTTTTTAATGGAAAAAAGGAAGGTATTTGATCTATTAATTATTTTAAATGTAGATCATTTTGTTATTATGTTTCCTGATTTTCTTTATGATTCATGTAATCTCTTGGTGATAATAATTATTTTCTAACTATATATTATTTCAATGTTAAAATCATAACCATTCTATAGCATGGGTTTCTAAAAATTATTATATGAATCTAGTTAGACATAAGCTAATTTATATTCCATGGTAAGATTGTATAGACCATCCAACTTGCATGAAATTTATTATTTTATTATAAGGTATGCTGATATGAATGAATCTATTTATTTTATATGTATAATGAGCATGTATTTATAGTTTTAAATTATTTTTTATTCGAGTGTTCTTAAACTATTAGATATAGTTCATTAATTGTATATGTTTTATTATCATTATTGAATATTATTAGCCAATTTATTGTGGATCCTAATAGATTATGTTATTTTTATATGGGTTTAGTTCACATTAGTTTTTTAAGAGAATAGTTTGAAATGTCACTTTCATTTTAAAGTGTTTGTAAAGTGATAAATTATGTATTAATGTGATGATTTGATAATTGTTTTTATTTTTTTGATATATTATCATATGGTAATATCTTTCATTATACTTATGTTTAAGGGGTGTTGCTGTTTTTTAATATCTTTAAAAGAATATAGTGTTTTCTTTAATTCTAAGTCTTTTTTAAATCAATTAAAATGGGTTTTGTAAGATATTTTTTACACATTAAGCATGTTTTCATTTTATTAAATTTTATTGATAAATTCAGAGGGATATTCTTATTATTTATGAAATGCTTCTTCTTTGTTTTCATATTTTTGTTTTTTACATAAAAATGGAGTAGTTTTCATATTTATATTATTATTTTTTTAAATTATCAAAAAGGAGGAGAATGTTTAGTGGATCCATGACACTTATTTTTATTTTTATTTTTATAATTACAAACCTCTTCTTTTTATTTTTGATATATTATTTTATTTATTTTTGTTATAAGGAATAAAGGATTCTATAGTTACTATTTAAATCCAGTATATCCTTTACAAAAATAAAATATAAATTCATTATCCAAAACTGTATAGATTGGTTTTTATACCTTTCAAAAAAGTAGTTTCATAGTTTTCTCTTGAATCTATTAAAAATAACTTGGTTATGACTACTACATTGAATGCATGGGTTCTATCTAAACTTTCATAAAAGGTTCTATTAGGTTTTGTTTACATTTTTAATAGTTTGTGTTTAGTTTGAACCTCTTAAAGGATTTACTAAAATGGATATCCATAATCCTTGGATAGATTATGAAAATAATTTTTAGGATCCTTTCAATCTAAACTAACATGAATATCAAATGTTTATCTAATTACTTTATTAATTTTATTCTTCACACTGCCCCACTCTCCTATTTATGCTTTGATTTTTTATCAGTACATTCCACTAAATTCAACAATATATATTTAATTTGACTTGATTATTTTAAATAATACAATTAAAACACTCTTTTATATATTTTCACCCATATTATGACCTGATATGGACTACATTAGACTATTTTTAAGTCCCTAAATATTTAATATTTAAACAAAAATCAAGAAAAGTCTGATGAGAAGGATAAAGAAGGTATATTTATGGTGTATTTATATGATAAAAAAGGCTACAGATTCTAGAAAAAGAGTCTTCATAAAGTGGTAGACAACTATGAATTAAAAAATAATTAAGATAAAATAAAACATTAATGTTATAAATGAAGTATTTTTTGATAATTATTATTAATACAATGACTATATTTATAAGAAAAGTAGTTAGGAATATATTGGTAATGAGACAAATGATTATAACATAGATTTTTATTAGAAAAATAATTTAGAAGTGGTTGTAGTGGATGAAAAATAAAAAATTTTGATGATAAAGAAGAACGTGGAAGTATATAATTTAATGGGATATCATAATGATCCTATAAAAACTATATGGAGGTTACAACTAAGAAACTAAATAGTTATTATCTGTCAAATTGAGCCACATGTAGTTACTAAGGCTGTTAAAAATAAATCATGGGTCAATGCAATGAATGAGAATATAGATTAGATAGAGTGGAATGATACTTGATATATTTTCCCTAGTCAAAAATGTGAAAATGTGATTAGGATCAATTGGGTATTCAAAAATAAGATGAATGAAAAAGGGGATGTTTCAAGTTATAAGATCATACTTTTATATAAAGGGTATTCATAGCTTAGAGGAGATGGTTTTGAAGATAAGTTTTCCCATGTTCATAAAATGGAATCCATTATAATTTTTCTCTCTATTTGAGCTCATATATAGAATAAAATATATCCAATGGATGGAAAATATACCTTATTGATTGGAGATTAGGAAGAAAAATTATATATTAAGTATTTATAGGGTTTCATTCTTAATAATTATGGGACTATGGTATAAAGGTTGAAGAATCCTATTTATAATCTAAAACAAGGTTTTATAGATTGGTACTCTTATATTGATCCCTTCACAATAGAAATAATGTGAATTAAGGGAAAAGTGAAAAAATTATACAATGGACATGAAAAACTGTATTCTCATTGTAAATATTCGTTTTGATGATTTTATTATTAAAGGTAACAAAGGGATTTATCAAAAAAAATTCTAGAAATATAAAGACTCTTTTTAATATGTCTAAGATGTGAGAAATGATATATTTTCTTGGATGATATGTGCTATAAATGAAGGTTTTTATTTTTTATTCCAAGGAAATATTTGCATGGGAATTGTTGAAGAAGATTAGAATAAGAGAACCAAAACAAATTTCCATAACCATATACTGAAACTGAATCTCTACTGGGAAACAAACATCAAGATAAACAAAAGAAAATGTCTTTACACCTACTAGATAATGCAGTTGTGTATTCCATCAATTCATCACCCCTTCAAAGAATTTGGGCTATACTAGACCGAAACAACATGGAAAAGAACCCCTAACACCCATAAAATCACATGGAGGCAGTATCAGATGATAAGTACTAGCACACCTATCTCTTATATGAGTTTGTCACCCGAAAATGCATGTGAGGAAATCACAACACTGTCAACCTGATGGAACACAAAACCACATGGAAAACCCTATGAAGACTAAAAAATTGGGTACCCATCCATCCAATAAAATATAAATTCCGGCTGAATGATGAGTGTCAACAAAGCCATCCCTATTTATAGGTATCTAACCTAGTAATACATGAAAATCTTCATCACTATCCAATTAAAACAAGACAAATCCAACTCCCACATACAATATGAAACCCAAAAAAACATACAGATTCAAGAATTAGATTTGGTTCCAATTGGACCTCATATGAAACCTCTGAAACATATCATCACCCACTGATCAACACCACCGAACCTTAAACCCACCACCAATTAGAACACCAATGGAGTCCTAGATCCCCAACCATCCTCTACTTGAAATCCCATAGTATTTTAACACGTTTTCTGTAACAAGCCCCACTACAACTATTTCCCAAAACCTTACGCTACCTGGCCCCCCAACAATCACTACATGAAGGTATCCAAGCCAAATCCTGAGTCAATATCCACCACCGAAGAATCACTAAGCAACAAAATCAAAGATTCAATCACATTATCATCCAATAGACCATCTCGTAGACCTCAATTCAGGATGAGGAATCTCAGATCTGAACCATGTATAGAGATAAATGAAGCCGATTATGAAAATTGGTGAAGAAAGAATCCATTGAATTTCTTGAAAGATCAGGGAATATATAAATATATAAAAACACCAAAGAATATTTTACCAAGAAGTAATCACTAGATTAACTGAATAAGAACGGAAAATGAATCCACCTTCAAACCTCCACCTTCAAACTAAAGGTGTATGATGCCACGAGGGAATAAAAACAATATGAGAGGGATACATTATTCTACCTGGAGAGTGTGGATCCATCAATTGTGTATGCATTTATAGTTATATACATGTTATTCAAGTCATAAATGATAATTCATTAAAATGAAAATTGTTAAAATTTGACCACTCATTCACCCCCATTATCTGTGTTATATAAATTGATATGGGATATTCATTATCTCTATATTAATAATAACCATCTTGAAACTTTTCATATTTAAAATTTATTTTAGATCATTTTAAACAATTATTAAACTTTTTACACTATATTTATTTATTAATTTGTCCTAAACTCATTTATGATATAATGTAATTTTTAATTCGATATTATATGGTTTAATATATTGTTAATTATACATTGAACTTCTTTATATCCAAACATACTCCCAACAGCCACATAGAAAATGTATTTTATCCAATATATAATTATAAGGAATACATCATTTTTTGTTTGGAAGTAACATTTTTTACCTTTATAGGGTATATATTTTAACAAACAAACTATTAACACCCATTACCTATATGGTATTTTACGTGTTTTGAAAAATATTTAAAAATGAAAAATTTATTATTTATTTTGTTCCTTTAGATGATTGGGAAATAATATTTCTCATTTTTTTAATAAATAACTTGGATAAACCCTCTTGTCTCGAGTAAGACATTTTTTTTAACTTATTTTCCAACTATGTTATAAAACTAATGAGTCATAAGCCATTTTTATCAAAGACCCCATCTCAAATTTTTAATAACAACATTTTTGTTTATAAAAAACATCCTTTATCATTTAATATAAAATAAAATTTAATACACACCCTACATATAGGTCCATTGAAACTTGAAATATTTCCTTCACCCAACTTAATGATTTAACAATCATTTACTTCATCAATCAAATGAAATATACAAGATTAAATAATAATTTCCTTATTTTTTGATTATTTTATATTTATAATAATTATAAAATATATATTTGATATAATATATCATTCAAAATCAATGAATTTATTTCTATATAATTATTACCTAATCTAGACTCTCCATAATGTTTTATAAACCACTTCATATATTTTGTAAAATTCTATCTTATAAAGAAACCTTTATCATTCTTCTTGATATATCCTTCATATTTCAATAATAATGTATGAACATTGGACCATCCAATATTTTACTTATATAAGACTTTTCCTCCCATGTCCTAATTATACATTCTCAATAATTTGAGAACATCCAAATTTTTTTTATTGAATTAATTCATATTACTTGAACTTTTCCAAAAATAATTACAAAATGAATTCCACATCCATATAAAACTATGAAGTGAAAACTAATAACTCAAAGTCACTAGCATGGCCAATCAAATTAATTATATGAGTGGAGTATAGAGTGCTTTTGGTCATCATGTATTGAAATAATTTCTATAAATTGTTAATTGAATACTTATATGGTTTTTATAATAATTAATTCCCACCTTTTGAACAATTTAAATAGTCAACTTATAAGGAATTTATTTCTCTAATATATGTGGAATTTTTCGACATTATTAAGAATGATTCTTGAGTTTCTACACATTTACTAGAAATTTATTCCCTTAATATTTTCTTTTTATATTGATTTAATGAGATATATAATTATTATGAATTTATTTTATCTACAACATAATTTTTTTATAATATGAGTATTATGTTTTTAATTTATTAAATAAGTTCTTTTATATAATGAACTTATATTAAAATGATGACCCATTTTAAATTACATTATTTCACTTAGCCTGCTAAAAACACTAATTTACTTTGTAATGAGTCCATTTTAGAATTCCTATCACAACTTAGACATATATGTGGAAAATCATGTCAATAATATTGAATAAGACACATAGATAATTGAGTGGATGACACAATATCCTAATATATTATATGGGTACACTCGACATTATTCATATGGTACACTAACTCTTATGTTTTATCTGCTATGTGAAACCTAAACCATATAGTGGGATTTGGTTACCTAATTCTTTGAATTTGATATTTCCACTATTCCTATATAAGATAGTGCATGTGAACCCTTTTTTGAAAGAACCTACTCAATTTGATGATTGAAGTTTTAACACATGTCTTCTTTTGAAATAATATTAAACATATTATTTTAAAGGGGTTTTATTATATTCCCACCATATCAAACGTATTCTCGTTACATGTATTCAATCCTTAAATAATTTTACCTATATAATATTATTCTTGTACCAAACCAATATGTTAAAACTATATTTTGTGTAACAATTTACATAATTCATAACATGTGATACTAATGAAAATTAAAATACAAATATATTAACACGTATCCAAAATTATCACATGCATGAGGTTATTGAAAATATTTCATGTAAAGGATTATAACCATATGAAATAAAAAATCCATATAAGAAGCATGGTATTATAGGTGAACGACCTAAATTTTTCTAGACAGAGCCCAAGATCCCAGGACAATGAGCAGTTTGACCAGAAGTCCCACAACCCATGGTTCAATAGTCAAGAGAGATATTAATTTCATTAAAATCTTAATACCTAAAAAAATAAACCATAAATAACTTCTAAATTCAATATAATTACTCATAAAAAATCAAAATAATAGTTTTAGTAATACCAAATATATTATTTTACCTAGCATGTAACTCCACAAATGAAAGAATAATAATTTAAACAATCATTACAAAAAAATTTAAACAAAATAATACATTTAATTCATAAGATAAAAAAATTATATCTACGAATAAAGTCGAGAATAAAATAATTAAATGATTCATTCATATATTTAATCATGAGATAACAATTTATGAACAATTTATAGATAAATAATTATAAAAAATTTGAAATTGATAAATGCGATATGGAAATTCTATAACTAAATAAAAATTAACATCTTATATTTATTTCAATATGATCTCATTCATATTTTTATTCTATTTGACATTTATTCAAATATATATTTCTTAATTGAAATAAAAACAATGTGATATTTTATTTTAACAATTAATATATTTTGTAATCATTATAAATAATCAAAATATTACCTATTTAATTTAATATATTATTTTATTAATTATCAAAAGTGTTTTTGAAATGTTTCAAAAATTTATCAAATAAGATCTTGGAATTCAAAATTTCATATTAATAATTATGAAAAAAGCAGAGAAAATTATTTCATTGTTTACACATTTTCTAATGGAAAAAACTCTTTAAATTACCTTATAATTTGTATAAAATCACTTTATTTTATAATCATAAGTCATGAAATATAGATTAAAAATATTTAATAATTGTAACGCCCTGACCCCAGTTACCCAGAGTCGGTGCCTTATTTTAATACATTGTTATGATTACAAGGAATCAAGTCCCGAAGGACCGATCAGTTTAGCAGTCTTGGAAAAATAGAGCACATACATGAATGTTACATTTGTACTTTATGACGTAAAAAACCACATAAATAATCTTTATGAATGCCATTATTCCCTTGGCTTAACCCTGCATATCAATCACATTACACTTCTTGGAATCCTGGGAAAAATAAAACATAGAAAGGGGTGAGCTCAAATGCTCAGTAAGGGTAAGCAATACAGTGGAAACTTTCAAAAATAAGCATAAACATTTAAGGAAATGTATAAAACTAAAACAAAAGACTTTTAAACTTGAAATTCAGCATAATATGGCAGAAATAAAATGAAATATTTCCATTTAATTATTCACATGGATATTCTACTAATCGAATTATCACATGCAATATCACTAACCACTTGCATAATATTGGAATTCATGATGCTGAACTTTAATTTCTGTGTCAAGGCCTCGTGCCAAGACCTAAGTGATAACTGTAACCGGAACCCAGCCCAGAGAGCCTCTATAACCGAACTCCATCCCGAAGTGCCTCTAATAACCAGACACCAACCCGGAGTGCCTCTAATAACCGGACACCAACCCGGAGTGCCTCTAATAACCGGACACCAACCCGGAGTGCCTCTAATAACCGGACACCAACCCGGAGGGCTTACTTTAACCGGTCCCCAACCCAGAACATACTAGTCCAACACATTAATCTTAAGAAGAGGATGAAATATAACATAAACATTCGTATTAAAACCAACATACAAAATGTCAAAACTTTAATAATAAACCATTAATGGCATAAAAATAACTCATCCATAGTCAAAAATATCACAAAACCTTAAATACAATATGGATGATTTGTATCATAATAAATCAACTTGAAATAAGTTTAAAATTTATCAAAGGATATTGACATATATGAAATCAATACTATTTGACAGAAGTATCTCTTTTTTTGAAATCATTTAAAAGTTGCATAATTATAGAGAAAACCTTTACTTTTAAAATATCTTTATAAGCTTGTGAAGGAAGCTTCAAAGGTGTAATAACGGCAGAGAATAACCGCACCGGCCGTATAAGTTAAAAAAAGACATTCTTACCTTAATTTTTTCAAAAGGTTAAAAAGGACCTTGTTTGGAAAATGACAGAAAGATTCCTTTATAAACCTCTTATAAAAATTCAAACAAGGGTATAAATGTCTTTAACCCATATTCTTGTAAATAGTAAAAAATTTTTGAAATAAATTTTTAAGAAACATGGATGTGGATGATAAAGATATCCCAGTAGATTATTACGTATATACAACCTTGGATAATGAAGAGATTGCGAAATAAACCCTTACCAATTTGGTAACTTATGAAATGTACAACCCATGAAAGAGGTATCATACAATGAATATGTAAATACACATAAATTAAAGTGTATTAAACGAAGAATATAATTATGGGTAGTACATACACCACACAAAAGGTAATGGTGGCAATATGGCATGAATCTCACAGGAATAAGGAGTGAGATGAAAACCCCTTACCTTGCACTTTACTTTAGTCGAGTGTACGTTTAACCTCTTGTACGAAGATTGTAGTATGTTATTAAATTATACCAGAACAATATTAATATTTATGATATCATACATGATTCATTTATGACTTTATATTACGAAATTAATAATAATTTCCATGTTAATTTAACATTTCGGGTAATAATCACTTTCTTTATCGTACGTGTTTTAACTTGTCACTCTTGGTTGTATCACTTAGATCATGATTTAAATACTTCCAGAATATAAAACATGATAAATATATCATATATATTCAGAATATAAATATGTATAATAGACATATATATGAAATGGAAAACACCGTTTATGGAGACGGTAGTCTGTACGTACACATAAATGTTGTTTCTGTTTTCATATAGTATTGAACGGAAGTAAGTGAATAAGATATATGTAAGTACATAAATCCTTATATATATATATGTATATATATATCTCCAGTATCATTATTATGTCATATATTACATACTTATTAGTAATATATATTTTTATAATCGTCGATGAATGGTGAACTTGGAAATGAATCTCATCACATCGTGGAGACGATAATCCTTACGTACGCACGAGCGAAAATATCATTCTTTTGATATTAAAATAATATATAATTGGATGGTATATCATATATAAAGAATCATTATCATGTTATATTTATTATTTACATGAATTACAAATCATTATTATATCCATCCAAATAATAATATATTGAATAACAATTACACCACGACGTGGAGACGGTAAGCCGTACGTACGCACGTATGGTGACATGTCATTAAAAGGATGGATAGAATACTGAATATGGTTGTACCATATTTATAATAATATTACAGTATATAGGATATACTGGATTCATTATTTTATAATGGTAATAATAAATAAAGAAGAAGTGGAAGAAGAAAGAAACTTGAAAAAGGGTGGTCAAATCATTACCTCTTCTTCGGGTTCTTCCTTTTGATTTGATCAAAAGGGCTCTGTAGGATGGCTTTCTGACTAAATGAAGGCCTCTAGGATGAAGTGAAGGAAGTTGAGAGAGTATTTTGGAAGGGGTTGTCTGAACCAAAAGGCTTTGAAGGTGTGAATTAATGAGAAGGGTGAGTGTCCTTTTATAAGAGGGGTGAGGGGCACCTTTGGAAAAGCTAGAAATATTATTTTATAATATATTAATATTCGGTTTATAATGGCTCCAAAGTGGATTATTTATAGGTTAAGGTGGGGATGAGTCGAAAACTACTCAATTAATATAATTTATACAGGTTTGGGTCATTATAATAACCTTATCTTTTAGTTTTAACACTTAGTTAATTAGTTTGACACTTACCATGTCACTTTGTATTTTTATATTATATAGTTATTAAACTTACAATATACAACCAAGAGACCCCCAAGTGGTCCATTAATGATACAAATATCATGATATAAGTCTCTTTGCCGAACCTTAGATTTTTAGGATTTAATATCAATTAATAATATAATATTTGTTTTAAAAACTCTTTTATGTCAATTTTGACACTATTCAATAATTGTATTTTGTAAAAATCATAACAGAATGATTACTACGAATAAAGTTAATTTAATAAATACTAATATCACATATTATCCTGGATAATTAATTTAATTCATTAAAAGTCTCAAATTATATTTATTTGGGTATTTATAATATCAATTATTTTAATTTTTCACTATTATAGTAATTATTGAATCATCATTGTGTCATAAATAAATTAAATTATTTAATTTCTAAAAAATATAAATAAACTACCATTATGTAAGAAATATTTTTATCTTTCTAATTAATATTCATAGTAGAAGAGACAACATATATAACCCTATATAAAAATTGTTTTGCTAAAAGATATATGCTTATGTCATTTTTGTATTTATTTTAACTTAATTAATATAAAGTGTCATTATCACTTACAAGTGGCTCCATAGGGTCCCAAAATCGACCCAAATATGCCCATGGTCGTACATGTATCAAACAATAAGGTTAGGACATGTTTTAGGGTAATTTAGTATTATTATAATATTATTTTTAACCCTTATTTACCAGATTTACCCTTTAACCATGGTAAATAAAATATTTACCGAAGTAATTATTCAAAATGTCTAAAAATAAAAGTTACCTATTTAAACAATTTGAACATACTGATTCCAAATATGGAATCCATTTTTCCAAATTCAAAACAAATAAGTGGAAGGAATTAATTTAAAATTAATTCCCGTTGTCAAAACAAAAAGCGTGTTTTTAAGATATAATAAACTATCAAAAGATTGATACTTGTTTATGTCCGGTTTAATTGTGAAATTATGTTCAATGACCAACATAGTATTAAATGGTAAAAATATATTCTAAATATAATTTTAAACCACTCAAATTCATAATTTATCACTAATAATTATTTTTATTAAAAAAGTTGTTTTTAATTATAATTTAGTAATTTTCACTATTCATCAAAAATATTAAAGTTATCCGAAAAGTACCAAAATTTTACCTTAGGATAAATTCGATACTCCGAATCCAAAAATGAAATCCATTTTGAGAGATAAAATTTCTAAAATTTTAAAACGTAGGTATTACTATTCATAATGGCTACTTTAATTGGTCGTGGTGTGTGTTAGAACTCGAAGTTGCGTACAACACACGCTACTGTATTATTCAAAGAGAAGCGTACCATGGAAGCTCGGGGTGTTACAATAATTGAAATTAATATCAAGGATTTATATATATATATATATATTAAATTTATATTGATTTTAGTAATTAACCATATTGATGTTATAATCAATTAATTTAGGATAAATTTATAAATTAAATAAATATCCTAAAATACATTTTCAATAATTTATAAAGAATTTATATTATATATATATCAATTTATAATTGAAAAATAGATTTTTTTAAATTTCCCACATATGATATTTTATGATTTAATTATCATTCATATGTTCAAATATAGTTCAAAACATATATAATAGTTTTTGATAAGAACACCATGACTTGTGATAAAAAAAATTGAGGTGATATCAACAATTTTTTATGATATACTATATTTCATAAGTATTGATTTAATATAAAATTAATATTTCATTTTAGATTAGTTGTGTGACAACCTGGGATATCATCCCTTAGTAAAGAGAGTTGTATTTTATGATGTTATCTATATTAGGTAGGCGATACATTGCTCTATTTTTTTAAACACACATATTTTATATCAACGTTTTCACTCAATATGATTTTCTATGACACATGTTACATTATAGGAGGAATGAAGTAATTAACCTATAATGTAAGTGATAATATGTTATATCATACTATATGATCATATCATATCTTACAATTTCACATATCATAATATAAACCAGAGTGAAAAAACCAATATTATATTTAATAATGTCAAATAAAATTTCATTTTTTATAGGAAATTCTATATCCTCTTATATGATCCAAATAAAATATCCAATATTTATTTATTTTTTACATGATTTCAGAAATCATTTTATGCACAAATCTTCCCCAATAAAACAAAACGTTTTCTTAGGATTCAAATAACAATTATTCAAGGAGAAGGAAAAAAAGAAACCAATGAAAAAAATAATCCATGCTATTGAAACAAAAATGATGAATATTATAAAATAAAGACATACCTCTCTAACTGATGATGATTAAGACACCTTCTTTAATAACACGAGCTTGATAAGGATCATATAGAAATAATAAAAGGATTAATTCATCCTATGGTATCTATATATTGTTAAATCATCCGGTTCATTAGAATGATCCTTCTTATGACTATTATTTTCTTGTACATTAACTGTAATAGAAGAAGGAGAAAATAAATTAGGCTTTGAGAGAATTGATAAGAATAAAAAACCATCATCATGGATTATGTTCCTCTATATAAGCCTCAATGACACTTTATATGAATTATATGGAATTTATTTAATTTTTTTGAAACATAAAATTTTTTTTTTTCAGTTATAAATGTTTTATGACCATTTTTCCTATATATATTTATTTAAAACATAAATAAATTGGTTATTTTCGTAAACATTTTATCAAATGAAATATCAATGATGAATGATAGATTTCATGGAAAAAACATAAATTTAGCACTAGAAACTCAATTAAAAATGTTAATCATATAATAAAATTAATATATATCAAAACACCTAGGATATAAAAATTATGTATAATATAAAATGATGTAAGGTATTGGTTCGATATCGCTATTTCATGCCCTGTGATATACCAAACCAAGGTATATGATATGCCTTGGTTTTATGTACATTTTACTCTATGATATGACTATATGATATCATACAATATAAGATAACATATATCATATATAAATTTGTATTTAGGGAATATATATAACAAATCAATCTCAACTTTTCTTAATTTTAATAAAAACACCTTAATTTTTATTGTTTTTGATTGTTTTATGCATGTTTTCGAGTTAAACATGACTTTGAATTATTTTGATGAATCTAAATTTTGTATAAAAACCATAAAGGTAAGATTCATGTTTTTTTTCACATGGGTAATAAAAAACACAATAATTGTTGTTCTAAATTTTGAATATAAATATAGAAATTTACAATAAAAATATGTTTGTTGTGACTGATAAAAACAAAATGGAATGATAAGACAATTAATATCCTGAATTTTTGCTTCAAATCCATTGGCTCATGGTCCCCCACAAATATCATTCCAAATAGAATCATTTTATTAAAAAACATATATATATAATGAGATAAACATATTTTAAAAGAAATATTTAATATTTTGATGAAAATTTTAAGAATTTGATATCTAATTTGACCATTTTATATGGGTAATGGGAGAATTTGGATACAAGAGTAATTGGGGGGGTGGGGGTAAAGTAGCTATTATTGGTTGGTTTTATGATAATTTTTTTGAACGAGTGTATAATTAAATTTATACCAAAGACATAATAGTAAAATATAAGCATAAAAATATCATAAATGAGTATTAAATGTAATAAATATACTTTTTTAAATGATGTAAGTTGAATAAATTATAATGGAATAATTTTTACTGTACCATGATTTATATTCAATAATTAAACCATAATTTTAAATTTAAATTCAATAATTAAATTTATCCCACTCAAAAACATATTTTGATAATTTGGTTTATACATTTTTGGAATCAGGACATAAAAAATAGGTAAGGGTGGTGTTTATGAATTTTTATAAATCTAAATGTTTGAGGGTGAATACTAAATATAGTAAAATAATGTATTTTTTTATTATAAGGATGTTAAATTATTAAAAATTATCATTCATGATGTAATAAAGTTTCTGGTAAGCCTTTCATGACTAATTTTATTTATTGGTCCTAATAATTGTTACATTCGAGGGTCATAGTCGTTTTTGATTTATAAAAAATCAAAATTTTTGTTAATAAATGAAATAATTTATAAAGTCATTAGTAATGATAGCCCACATTAAATATGAATTTTGGATATTTAAAACATTAGACAAGAATTATAAAAAAGAATATATTTGTGTTCAAATCATTAATGATATTAAAAAATCAATAACATGAAGGTGTTTTTAATGAAGGTCATGAAGGTACTCATCCAATTGAGATGCTAGGAGTGACATGAAGTTGAATAGTGTAAACATCACATTAAATACCATTTAATATTTATGGGGTCATGTGAAGAAATATATAATTATGAAAAATAATCATCAAAGTACATATATTGTATAATTGATAATGATTCCTAGAAATACCATGAAGTTTTATCAAAGTAAAACTGTATTGATCCATGAAATATATATATTAATTAATGCCTTAAATTGGATTTAAATCTTAGTATAATGTGATAAATATATTGGAATATTTAAAATTTTGAATATATATCAACAGAGAGATCATTTTTGGAATTATTTAAATTTAAATAGATCATTTGGGTCTGGTGTAGTGGTTATAAAAACTTAGTATAAGAACCTATAGTGTTTTGTGAAATAATGTTAAGGGGATATGTAATAGTAATATTCTGGACTCTCAGTAGTGGGGCACTAATAATATAATGGGGAAACCAGTGGGGTTATCCCTAGTAGATTTCAAAAATAATCATTATGATCTTGAAAAAAAACTTCTATTAGGACATCAAATTTTCAGTTAAGGGAAACACAGAATCTAGGGATACAAATTTTTATATTTTTTTAAAAGGGAAAAAATTACCTTTTTTACATCCCTCGTTTTAACCGCACAAATGGATTTCATTAGGTCCAATCACTTGTATTATCCGCTCCTTGGGTGAGTGGTTTCCTTTGGATTTTATAATATTTTGCTATAAAAATATTGAATCTATAAAGTAAAATAGAGTTTCATGTTACTAAAATTAAGGTGACCATATTTACAACTTTTCTTCTTTCCTATTTCGATCATAACATTAATTTAGTTTAAAGTTATTAGAATATTTGGTTTGTAATTTTACCAAGGCATTGTGAAATCATTCCACGGTATAGGGATTCATTATTTCTTTGTGAATGAATTATTTATATGGTTGATTGGAATCCATTAGATACAATTTTGATATAAGGTATCAGATTAGTAAGATATTATAATATTTCTTTTGAATTTGGGATGATATTGGAAATTTTTTTGTGATATAAATTGGAGCTTTAGATTTTCTTGGTGTCAAGAGTCTTTATTGAGTTATTTGTGGCTGTTTGACTTAGTGTTTGAGTTCTTTTAATTATAAATAATTATTCCTTAGGTTCAAAAGGTTATGTGATTTGAATTATAATTTCTAGATAGTTTATTTGTAGCCATTTAAGTATAATGATATTTATGGAGGGTAACAATAGTAGGGAATCACAATCCTATATGTGTTTATTTTTGTTATATTGATTCTGTTACTACACTTTATCTCTAAATTAATATACAATTTCAAAAGGTTATTTTGAATGTATGAATGAAGAATTAAATAAATATTCTAATATATTAAACTATAATGTTTTCTATGGCGAGGTATATAAAATTTTGATTTATTTTTGGTATATTTGTTACATTTATTTATTAGTGACATGATTATAATGATTTATGGAATATCTATAAATTCTTTAAATTCATTTTTACCAATAATTTTTAATATAAAGTATCAAATGTTTCTTTTTAGTTTTATATCTTATTAAAAGTGGATAGTGAATGATATATTGTTATATTGTAAATTATATCCTTATATATTAATTTAATATGACCATATTGATTATTAGTCATTGTTAAACCCTCATAATCTTGTTTATATCTAGAGTTATGAATGAATTCCTATTTTTTGAGTTTTTTATAAAGAATTTTTTAAGTATGTACTTGGATATATTATTGTATTAATTCCCTCTTGAATTATGTATAGTTACTGAAACAAGTTTCCATTATTGATATAATTTTTTAATGAATGTTTTACATATGTTTTTTATGATAAATCAAGTAATTTATTCCATTTTTTATCTAACATGAATAAATCAAAATTCAATGAACAACAATTAGACTTTGGTTAAGTGGTTTATTTGGGGTAAGGTGATGGTTTTTTTAATAGATTGAAAAGGAATGATTCAGTCACTTGATGTTAAAATGATTTTATTTAAATTTTTAATAGTTTTAAATGAAATAGTTTGACATGGAAGAACTTTGATTTATTGGAATGATATAGTGTACATAGGAGCCTGGTATCATATATTAAACTTTTCTCATATTAAATACATAGTTGAGCTACAATATCCATGAATTATTATCTAATACCCTCTTATATTTATTTTTAGTTATAGGTTAAATACATGAGTCAGTTTTATCTTCACATTTAATTCTTCCCCTTAATTATCTTGGATCAACTAACTTATCTTTAGGAATTTTTGAATGTTATTGTTTTCGTGAATTGGGAGATTTGTTTAATTGGGTACTTTTTTCTTGTTCATACTTTAGTTATGTTTAAGTGATTTGAATAAAAAATGAGTTTCAATTTGATTTATCTTGAATAAGGGTTGATATAAGTGTCATTGTAGAGGGTGTGTGTAAGCACCCAATTTTTCTTTATTTTAAAATTGGGATTTTAGGTTTGCATAGTTGAATTCCTAATGATAATTAATAGAAAAGGTATCACTATGGTTATATTTTAGAATAATGACTGGCTGAGTGGTCTAGATATCCTAAAGAGTGTGATATGATAAATAATAGTGATTATTCATAAGTCCTTGGTGATGGACTGAGTTTCATCATGTGTACATCTCAAGAAGATCATTTTTTTACATTATTGGATATTATTTCTAGTCATAATGGAAAAGTTATAATGGGATTTAGAGTAAATGTATAGAGGTTTACATTTAATATATTATAATTAAAAATATATTTACATTAAAAGTAAATTTATTAAACTATTTTTTTAAAATAATACTTATTGAAAACCTGATTTATTTATAAATAGTAAATGAACATTATTTTGATATGATTTTAAATTTTTTATTAATTTGTTTATTATGTAATAATATATTAAATCCATTTTTGTTTGAAAAAATTAATTAATAAATTATAAGAATTAATATTCTAGTGATTCACGTGTTATCTTAGTGTTATAAATATATTGATAACATGTTGTTTAAAATTACCATGCTATGTGAGAGTGGGTTTTATAATATCATGTTTATGTTATACAACTATAGGATGAGCAGTTCTCTAAAGAGATTATTTTATTATTAGTATTTTTCCCATGTATGAATTTTGGTATCAAAATTTCTACAACATATTTATAATTTTTTCATGTTGTTTTTAATTCATATAGTTTTGTATATGTGGCTATAACATGTTCAGAAAGTGATGAACATGTTTTAGTGATGGTATAGAAATTGGTCATGGGTACTCTAGCAATCCAAGGGAATATGTACTGAAACTAAACATTATATATATATATATATATTAAAGAAGAGTATGAGAAGACAAACCACTAGATATAAATTATTCCATGATACCTCAAATTAGGGTTTTCGGAGTACAATCATGCCCAATAGTGAGGTACCTTAAGCACACTTATTTCTTACTTGGAGTTTCCTAGGAAAATCATTTATTATATAGGTTACCCATGGTAGAAAGGTTATCAAATGGTGTAAATGTTTTTCCATGGAATACTAGTTACCTAAAGTGGAATGGTTATTCCATGGTGTATAATTTTTTCTATTGTTGCAAGGTTATACCATTATAGTCATGCTTTAGTTTTGGGGATTATAAGATGATATTGAGGATGGTTAAGATCCACTTGGTGGTGTGGAAGTTATCCATTAATATTATATGATACCTATTATTCTATGACTATTGGTTAACTTGTATAATTTTTTCTTTAACTGTATGGGTATATTGAAGTGACATTTACTTGAATACACATTTTTATTCATTTTTGTAGGATCTAAATATGAATGTAGATTCTTAATTACAAGAGGGGGGTGGGGGTGAATTGTAAGTTTAAAAATGTTCATTTTTAACATTAAGGAAAACCATGTTTAACAAAGATAAGCAAGGTAAATTCACAAGACCTATTTTAGTTATACACACTTGCTAGGTTTCAGAAATATGATTCTAGAAATGCAACTTAAGAAAAGTTTATAAAGAAAATATTCTACCTTAAAGCATATAGAATCTTATTTATCAGACTATACAAATGAACAAGAAAATATAAGATGGTTATACTTTATTATTTTATCAAAATGCAGTGGAAGTAAACTTGAAACAAAAATAGGTTAGGGTATGAAATCTTTTAACCCAAAGAGAAGGGTATCCAACCACCTTAGATAAAGGTCCCTTGATTTATACTTTCAATAATGTTTGTCTTACCCACACCAGGGTAAGACCTCGATAGGAATATCAAAATATGTCTTGCTATCCCTCAAAGCCATCAAACTTGAATGTAGTCAGAACCTCTGTCTTTCTATCCTTTGAAGTCCTAAAACTTGAAGGTAGTCAGAACCTCTATCTTCCTATCCCCTGAATTTCTCAATTCTACATAGCAACAATCAGAGTCTCACAAAGCAAGTTGAAAAAGATGTTTAGTAGGCACACGACATGAGAGTGTCTCTCTCGAGAAATCACTTCAACAGCATGCAATCTTTAGAGTGATTGATCAATTTTTGAGCTCGTTCAAATGAGCTTCTATTTATAGGCACTTCTCCAACGGTCGACTCCCTCCTCCAACAGTCATATTTTTCCTTGAATTTCAGAGGGGAATGCACATGTATCACTCAAAAAACAGTTAATTAGAAACTAAATTTATGACATCATTTCATAAGTATAACAAGTATAAGAAAAATAAGGTTTCTTAACCAAAACTGTTTTTAGAGTCTTAGAAAAATAAAAGTTCAGAGTCTAAGAAAATAATAATTTGTAGAATGTAAATCTTGGATATTCAGATTCAATTTTCCAAAGAATTCAGAACTTGAATTCTATAGATTTCAGAATCTAAATTCTAATAAATTAAGAATATGAATTTTAAAAATTGGGAGTCTGAATTATGAGGAATTCAGATTTTAAATTCTAAGGAATTCAGAGTCAAAATTTCAGAGAATTCGGAGTCTGAATTTCAGAGAATTCGGAGTTAGAATTTCAGAGAATTCAGAGTTTGAATTTCAGAGAATTCGGAGTCTGAATTACAGAGAATTCAGAGTCTAATTCACATGAGCCTCATCCCAGTTTGTGAGGACTTGACAAGTGCATCTAAGACACCCGAGATCAAATCTAGGTGGAGATATATTTCCGGGGTACAATTGTAGTACTGTAGCAGGCACTGTAACAGGTACTATTCAGTACTGTATCAACTAGAACTACTAATCCTTCTTGGCCTCTACGCCACCGGTTTGGGCCTCAGGTTCTTTATGGACTTCGGGCCACCTAAGGCCTTCGGGTCAATTGTCTATCAAGGCCTTTGGGCTTCCTTAAAGCTTTTGTGCCACCCCAAGGCCTCCAGCCCACCTGATTATGTAGACATATCTTTAAGACTAAAAGGGATAAGTCTCCAGATGAGGATTCAGGGCAGGCACATTCACTAGAGTAGAGATATTCAGAATTGGAATAATGAGACGATATGGATTTTCAATCAGTACCAGGAAAGTGAAACTTTTCATAGGATAGCTAGCTGACCAGCCCTGTAAAGGTGGAGTGCTGATTATCATGACATATGCTGGGGCAGAGCAATTCCAAGTTGTCTTGTCTGGGTGATTCCCTCTAAGACCTACAGTTCATGTAATTATCTCTGAGCCTTCGGGCCTTTTAAGGGTTACATCTCATCCCTTGAAAAATGGATTATCAAGATAATAAAAAAATGAAGGCCTTCGGGCCATTCGGCGGTAGAGTCAGAATTTATGAGAATTTAGATTCTGAATTTTAAAGAATTTGGTGTCTGAATTTCAGAGAATTCGGAGTCTGAATTTCAAAGAATTTAGAGTCTGAATTTAAAATAATTTGGAACCTTAAATCAGAACATGAAAACACAATACTGTAAAACTAAATATTTATAGGACTCTGAGGTTTTGGATATGAAACTGAAATTTACCCTTTAGAAATAAAAAGAGTTAGATTTAGAAACTATAAAATGAACACTGAAAACATATATAAGGATAAAATTTCTTTGAGGATGGAAATTTTTCTTTATTAAGACAAATATTAGGGAAAATATGATTTACCTTAAGATAGAGTGTTTGTGATTTTCAAAACATAGAGGAATGGAAAATTCATAAGGAAACTTTATTGACTCTACAATCTCCCCCATTTTGGAATGCACAAACATCCATACAAAAAAGAATACAAGGACATAGAGTTTTTCTTTATGAACATAAATGAAAACTTATCTACCTTTACATATGAATCATAGTGAATACGACTAACTCTCCATTAGGTTTTGAAATCACTAAGGATCATATTCATGATTTCCTCAATAAGATATTACATTATCTTGCATACGAAAATCTTCTTTGATATTAACTTCCACGTTGATGAACTCCACCTTACTTAGGGAAATTTCTTCTTTACATATAATTCTTTATATCATTAATTTCTCCTCCTTTGTGATGTTAAAAATGAAATACAGAGAAAGGAAAAAATGGTACATGAATAATTAGTTCTAAAAAACCAAATTTTTAATGAACAAACAAAATTCCATTAAGTTTAAAAGAATTTGTACCAAAAAGAAAATTCAATAAAAGATCAGATTTGAGAGAATTATCCTTATTTATCATTCAACATAAAATTATTCACAATGGTTTTCAGCTTCTTAATCTATTTGTGATCTTCTTCAAAATGCTTCAGTAGTTGATCCTAATCTTTACATTTCTTCTCCAAGGTTTTAATTTTTTCTTCCTGAGCCTTAAGACATTCTGCCTGATCTTTCAAGACTACTTCTTACATAACAATCTTTTCTTCAATCTTAATTCTAATATCCCTTTCTCTCTTACAATTTATAGCCATAGGATTAAGCTTTCCATTTAAGTCCTTGAATTCATTCTTTTGGTTAGTTTGTTTGTGAGACATATTTTTCTAAAAAAATTTAGTAAGATCATTATGCTTTCTATCTTTGGTTTCAAAAGCATCTTTCACATTATCTTGAAATTCATCAAAGACTCTTCTCTCTTCGACTATCTTTCTTGACCAGCTTGTAATCATCATACATGATCTTTTATGAGCCTCATAACCAATGAGAAAATATTTGAAAAATGCCTCAAGTCCGGAAAATTTATCTATAGGCATTGAAAATGAATTTGATTTCTGATTGAATGAATTCTGAAGAAACAGACATCTTAAATCTATACTTGGAAATAAGGGAATGGTATCGACCAAAATTTTTAAAGATTATACCATAAAACCATGTCCAAGAGGGGACGATTCCAAATTAGAGTGTTTGGTTTGTGAGTATTGTTTTTTAATCTCTTTAGCTTTCCTCTTCAATGAGGCTCCAACTTCTTTCCTCACCAGAGATTTACTAGTTGTTGTTAATTCAAAAGTCTTCTTTTGACTTCTTTATTATGTTTTGGAAATCACAAATGTATTCTATCATATGTTTGTAAATTACAATTGTCTTTTATCATGTTTATCGTATTGTACGATGTTGATCGTACCGACCAAATCAAATAGTACTGACTCTGTATCGTACTGACTCTGTCAATCGTATCGTACTGACTCTGTCAATCATATCGTACTGACTCTGCTATTCAGATGATCATTATTTGTTTTGATAATTTGTCAAAAACTCTCTCTACATATGAATCGTACTCATGTTTTTCATTTCTATATATCTCTTGTCCTAACAAAACGATGTCGTTGAGTTAGTTACAAACTAATCAAAATGATGTCGTACTTTCTGTTTCAATATCACCGTTGGAGGCAATATGACCGTTGGAACCCGAGGCCTATAAATAGGAGGTCATTTGAAGCTGAGAGAACAACGATGAACGAAGAGAACGAATGAAGAGACTCTGTGAACTACAAAGATTCTAGAGAGAGACACTGTGACTTCTCTAATCAGACTTGTGCGTCCGATCATCGTATCGAGGGCTTTCAAGTAATTGGAAGACAGAGGTGCCGATTACCTGCAAAATCGAGGGCTGCCGGGGATAGGAAGACAGACGTGCCGATCATCGTATCGAGGGCTGCCGGGGATAGGCAGACAGACGTGCTGATCATCGTATCGAGGGCTGTCAGGGATAGGCAGACAGACGTGCCGATCATCGTATCAAGGGCTCACCAAGGTGTTGGTGAGACAGACCTTTTATCCTAGGTGAAAGGATAACCCTTCTCTTTGGGTTAAAAGAATTGTATTACTTTTACATTTCCGCTGTTAACTTGTATTAGAAAGGGATTTGTATTGTTTCCTTTCTTCTTTACATATTCTATTGTAATTGTTTCAATTACAATCATTCTATTACATTTTGTATTGATTGATTCTATACGCTTTAAGGTAGAATCATTCATCTTTGTATTGCTCTGATTATTGTGTTCACCTTGAATACAATTGTATTACATTACATTAGTATTAAAATACATCGTACCTTTTACTTTCAATACAATTGTGGGTGTTTGTATTTGTATTAGTTTAAGATCATTTAAACTAATATCTTTGTTGCTAAAACTCAAAGTTTTTTAAACCTACAATTCACCCCCCCTCTTGTATTGTTCCATCTAATAGACATACATATATCTACTATTCGATCCAACAATTGGTATCAGAGGAGGTTTTCCACTGATTTGTATTTCTAGCTTTAATTCTTTCTTATTTTTATACTTACTATACTAATGTGTGGAGTGGAAAAGTTGTTTTTGTTGTATTAGATGGCAGGTATGAATATTGAATCAATAGATAATCTGAATCCTTCTAGACCACCAATCTTTGATTGGAATGATTATGAGTATTGGAGAGATCGTATGAAGACTTTTGTTATTAATACTGGTGTAGACAATTTTATTATGCTTACTGGGGGTTACAAAATTCCTGACAAAGAAGTTAGTACTTTCACCAACCAAGAGAAGCAAGAATATCAATTGAATTACAAGGTACGCAATACTTTATTATGCTATATGACCAGGAATATATATAGTCAGATATCTTCATGTGAAGCAGCCAACTGTATTTGGAAGAAATTAGAAGTCACTCATTTTGGTACATCCAAAGTTATAGAAACAAGGAGAGCAATGTTTCGAGCAGAGTATCATGGATTTGTTTTTCCGTATGGAGAACCTGTATGTAAAGTGAAACAAAGGTTTATGACAATTGTCAACAGCTTACAATCTATGGGAGAAAAAGGACTTGATGATGAAGCTCTTGTTGATAAGATTATAGATATTATGCCAAATGAATGGGAGTCGAAAAGGACAGCTATTGATGAAAATAGAAAAGTTTCCCAGATTACTCTTGATGAACTCTTTGGAACTCTTCTACAGCATGAGACAAGAATGAAGAGAGATGCTGATTTTAATAAGAAAAAGAATGGGAATGGAAGTGTATCTTTTGCATCTAAAGCTAAAACACCTGAAAGGCTTACAGGGTCTAAATCCAAGAAAGTTGTTATATCTGATTCAAGTGATTGTAATCTTTTAGATAATCAGTTAGCCAATCTTGCTCGGAGGATGAACAAGATTGTGGGAAAGAAATATTTTCAATATAGATTCAAAAAGAAAGACAGCAAAGATAGGAAAGATTCAGAGGTAACTTGTTATGAATGCAAGAAAGCAGGACATATAAGGCCTGATTGTCCTTTACTAAAGAGGAAATATAGAAAAGAGAAACACTCTGAAAGAAACAAGAAAAGGTTTTATAAGACAAATAAAGGCTTGAAAGAAAATGATACGTGGAGTGCAAGTGGTGGTGATTCCTCAGATGATTCTTCAGAATATGAGACATCAGGACAAAGAAATATTGGACTTCTATCCAGACTACCAATTGAAGATCATTGTCTTATGGCTAAGGTACATAATGATGAAGCTATTACAAATGTCTCTTTAAATGCAAATTGTGTTGATAATAGATATTATGAATCTTCAAATGATGAACCCTCATCATCAGAAGATGATACATTACCTTCTTTTGAAGAAGTTTCTAGATTTGCTAAGTTACTTGAAAATGAAAATTCTAAACTCAAAAAGAGATTTGAAAAAGCAAATTCTAGAATTTCTATTTTGACTAAAGAAGTATCAGATCTTTCTAAAGATCTTGATGAGAAAACTTCTGATTTTGAAAGTATTTTAAAAACCCTTGAGAAAGTCAAATCTGATAAGGATAAACTTTCTAAGGATCTTGAAACTGTAATTTCAAAGAAAAATATTTTAAAGTCTAACTCTAGTTCTAATTCAAATGTTTTAGAAAACAAGAATTTGGTTTTAAAACTAAAGTCAGAGATTTTATCCTTGAAAAAGTGTTTGTCAAACTTTACTCATGGAAAAGAAAACTTTGATAAGATGTATTCTCAAATTAGACCTTTGAGAAATCGTTCTGGTCTTGGTTATACTTATTCCAAACCTGTTTTTAGTAATAACTATTTTGTTCCCCAAAAAACCATTTCCTGTTCCAAGTGTCAATGTGGTGGACATTGGAGAAGAGATTGTTCTCTTAACAAAACTCAATCCTTAGGATTTCATAAAGCTCATTTTGCAAAACAAATGTGGATTCCTAAAATTCTTTTATCTAACCCTTCTGGATCCAAACAAGTTTGGATTCCGAAAATCTAATTGTTTCTTTTTCAGGAAAACGAGAAGTGTATCAATAAGAACATTTGGTACATGGATAGTGGTTGTTCTCGACATATGACTGGAAACAAAGATTTCTTTGAAAAGGTTATCAAAACAAAAGGTGGAAAAGTTACCTTCGGAGATAATGCTCAAGGAAAGATTGTTGGTATAAGTAATATCGTTTTTCTTGGAAAAGTTCTTATTTCAAATTTTTTGTTTTTTAAAGGTCTTAGGCACAATCTCATCAGCATAAGTCAATTATGTGATGAAGGTTACCTTGTGAATTTTAGAAATGATAAATGTCTAGTACACAATTCCAAGGATGAATTCATTCTATCTGCCCTTAGGCAAGAGAATGTTTACACTATTAACTTAGAAGACCTTAGGAACCAAAACTTACCTTGTTTAAGTGTAATAGAAGACCAATCGTGGCTATGGAATAGGAGACTAGGACACTGTAATTTGAGAAATCTAAGAAAACTCTCAAAGAAAGGACTTGTAAAAGGGCTACCGGACCTTAGATATGATTCTTCAAAAGTCTGTGATCCTTGTCAATTTGGCAAGCAACATAAAACTAGCTTTAAACCAATTAACGAAGTTTCAACTTCTAATGCATTACAGCTTGTGCACATGGATCTGTTTGGTCCTTCACAATCTGGAAGCATTGGAGGCAAATACTATGTATTTGTTTTAGTTGATGACTTTACTAGATTTACATGGGTCTATTTTCTTACAAAGAAATCTGAAGCTTTTTTCTATTTCAAAACTTTTAGAGCCCAAGTTAAAAATGAGAAAAACCTACCATTGATAACTATTCATAGTGATCATGGTGGTGAATTTCAAAACTCTGATTTTGAAACTTTTTGTAGTACGAAAGGTATTACTCACAATTTCTCAGCACCAAGAACTCCTCAGCAAAATGGGGTTGTTGAAAGAAGAAATCGTATTCTTCAGGAAATGACTCGAACCATGTTGAGTGAATACTCAATTGCTAAGAATTTTTGGGCTGAAGCTGTTAGTACTGCCTGTTATACTATAAATCGTGTTTTAACTAGACCATTTCTTAATAAAACCCCTTATGAGTTCTGGACTGGCCGAAAACCTAAAGTTTCATACTTCAAAGTTTTTGGTTGCAAAGTATTCATTCTGAATACAAAAGACAATCTACACAAATTTGCACCAAAATCTGATGAAGGAATCTTTCTAGGCTATTCTACAACCTCTAAGGCTTATAGAGTTTTCAATAAAAACACTTGTACTGTAGAAGAAACAGTACATGTAAAATTTGATGAAACTAACGCTTTTGTTTTCAACCAACCCAATCCTACATCCTCGGATGTGTTTTCCAAAATTTTTTATTAACCTTTATTAGAAGACCATTCTGATAAGGAAAATGTTCAAGAAAGTATTCCTGAAACATTTACCACAGAAGATTTTCTACCATATGTTGAGGAACAGGTTTTACAAAACCCAAATCAATTGTTTCTTAAGAATCATCCCAGTGATAACATCATTGGTGATATAAATCAACCTGTAAGGACCAGAAATTCCTTAAGAAATGAAATAGAACATCTTACTTTTCTTTCCCAATTTGAACCTAAAAGTCCAAGTGAGGCCTTAGGTGATGATGATTGGATCAAAGCAATGCAGGATGAACTAAATGAATTTGAAAGGAATCAAGTCTGGACTTTAGTTGAAAGACCTAAAGAAACAACTGTGATTGGTGTAAAATGGGTTTCTTGGAACATGTCATTTCTTAGGAGAATCTTTGGTTTCTTGGTCCTGCAAGAAACAACATTCAGTAGCACTCTCCACTACTGAAGCTGAATATGTAGCAGCTGGAAGTTACTGTGCTCAAGTATTGTGGATGCAGCACACACTCACTGACTATGGTTTGAGTTTCTCCAAAACTCAAATTCTTTGTGATAATACAAGTTCCATAGCTCTTAGTAAAAACCCAGCACATAACTCTCGTGCAAAACACATAGATATTAGGCATCACTTTCTTAGGGATCACACACAAAAAGGAGATATTATTTTACAATTCATCGGAACGCAAGAAGAACTTGCTGACATTTTTACAAAAACCTTACCTTCTGATAGATTTGAATTTATAAAACAGAAGCTAGGAATGATTACATTAAAATAATCATTCATATCTACTTCCTGTTTTAAATCTCTCCTTATAGTAAAAAACTCCTCGGAGAAAGGGGGAGGAAATTTCTATCTATGTTTTTGTGTTTTTTTTGTATGATCTTTAACTATTTACTCTCTTAATATGTATATTTCAGTTTTTCTGTTTATCGTATTGACAATTTCAGTTTTTCTGTTTATTGTATTGACAGTTTTATCGTTTCATTCATTTTTTTCTTTCTATTTATCGTATTGACAGTTTTATAGTATCATTTACTATCGACCGATGATGGTATTGAATTTCTTTTCCATCGTACCAATCAATCTTGGTATTGTATCGACCGATGATGGTATTGAAATTATTTTCCATCGTATCATTCAATAGTTTTGAATCGACTGATGATAGTATTGAAATTCGTTTCCATCATATCATTCAATAGTTTTGAATCGACCGATGATAGTATTGAAATTATTTTCCATCGTATCATTCAATAGTTTTGAATCGACCGATGATAGTATTGAAATTCTTTTCCATCGTATCATTCAATAGTTTTGAATCGACCGATGATAGTATTGAAATTCTTTTCCATCGTATCATTCAATAGTTTTGTATCGACCGATGATGGTATTGAGATTGTTTTCCATCGTACTGTCAATTCATGATAACAAGATTATTTTCCATCATATGGTCCGATCATAGTAATAACTTTGTTTTCCATCGGCATGATGATGTTTCTTTTGTTACGATTGTATTTTCTTTTGATTGATATCAAAACCAACAATTACCTTACGGTCTTCGACAGGTATTCTTTTTCATTTTTTTTCTTCTTTGTTTTAATCCTAACCTTTGATCTGGTTTTCTCTAATCCTGACCGTAGAATATCAACAGTCATCCTTTTTCGACCGTAGAAGATCAACTGTCATCTCTTTTTCGCCTATAAATACCCCCCTCCCCTCCCCAAACCCACATTGGTTTTTCAGAATTTCAGGCGAAGCTCTGCTCCACCAGCTATAAATCATCGTACGATCTTCTCATCGGCAGAACCTTTATGTCTCAATCCTCTGCTAATACTCCCGCCGAAATGTCTTCAAAGACTTTCACAGAGAAAGATTTTAACAGAGAAAGGTTAGTTTCTCGGGACTTTTTCGATACGTACGATTCTACAATCAGGAGGATCATTTTGTTTCAAGGATGGGAACATCTATGTGTTGAAAAGCCTGATATTCAAGATCCAGTTCTTTTTGATGAAGTTTGTCAGTTTTACAAAACCGTTTCTTTTGACAAAGATATGACCATAAACTTCGCTGTGTACGATAGAAAATTATCTATGTCTGTGAAACAAGCGGCACACTTTCTGAGTGTTTCTATAGAAGGGGATTTATTCTGTCCATCACACAAACTACCAGAGGAAGTTGGTACGTTTAATAGAGAAAGTGCTGAAAAATCTTTGTTTGTTATTAATGAGGAAAAGAGGAAAGTGTCTCATCTTTCACCGGACAATCGTTTTGTCACCTTATGAATGCAAGGTTTTCTTATCCCAAGGAAAGGGGATAGAGAAACTCTTAAAGTTTCTGATATATTCATGCTCGACTATCTTGTAAATATGAGAAAAGTAAATCTCATGGGGTATATTTTTGAAACCATCAAGAATGTCAAGACAGGAGGGATTAAGTCCCAGCTGAGTATGTATCCAGCCATCCTTACGAAGTTCATTTTTGAAAGTATGAAGTTTTGTAACATTCCTTTGAAAGGAAAACCCATGGATTTGAGGCCATCATGGATTAATAAGAGTACGATGAAAAAGCTGAATGTTTGTTTTGATCCGAATTCAAAACTTTTTGTTAGAGATGTAGAAGCTGAATTGGCTCAGAATCAATCGGCACCTATGCCAGCCAAGGACATTCAATCCACCGGTGTTACTCAAAATTCTGATCCGCAAACCAGTTCGAAGCCGAAGAAGAAGCCAAGGTACAATAAGGAAGTTGTAGCAAAATGGAGAAAGGACAAAGAACAAAGAAAATAAGGTGATCCGAAGTTCGGTCTTGACCCTGCTGAGGCTTTTGCAGAAAGAGTAAGGGTAGAAGAAACCCTTCAGGCTGAAAAGAAAAAGAAGGTTCTTTTGAAAAGGAAGGCCCAGGACTTTGATGTCTCCAAAGTCTTGAAAGCAGTTGAAGATGCTAGTGCTCAAATAACTGAAGAAGTGCACCAAGAGCCCATCGTACAGAGTCTTCCCGAGAAAGAAAAAGGAAAACAAGTAATGGAAGAAATAGAAGAAGAAGAAGAAGGAGACTTTCTTTTAGAATTTCTTCAAAGTTCAAAGAAAAGTAGAGAGGAATCAGTTCAAAAGCTGAGTGAAGGTGTTCAACAAACTCCTCATGCCGATCAAGCACAATCTCCGGACAGAATGTCATCTCAAGAAAAGAAAGGTGCTCAATCTTCTCATTCTGATAAAGTAATTATCATTAGTGACAAAGTGGAAGAAGAAAGAAAGCAGAAAGAAAAAGCGAAAGGGAAACAACCAGTTGTTGATTCAAGAAGATCGTATGAACTAGCATTGTACGATGAAGATACCGATTCAGAGCATACAATCTCTCTCAAGAAGAGTGATTACATTGTTCATGTTTTGAGAAGGATGGAGAAAACCATTCCTTATTTCCCGAGGCTGGAAGGGAAGATTGATTTTATTACTGAAAATAAAAGGAAGAAGTTTGGCTCTGTAAAAGAATTGAGAAAAAAAGTTTTATCAGTAGAAGCCGATTTGAAAGTTCTTTCAGAAAGCTCGGTTGCTCATAAGAAGGCTTGCAATAAGATGACCAAGTGGTCCTACAAAACAGAGAGCTCAATCAATGATCATGAAATAGCTATTGAAGATATAAGGAGGTTATCAAATGAGCTAGCAATTGCTTTCAACAAGCTTGATAGAGAAATGGTTGAAAGGCTGAACCTTTTGTCTTCTCAAAGAGCCGATGTTCCTTCAGTGAAAGATTTGCAAGAGAGGATGAATGTTTTCCAATCTGAATTCTCGAAGGTTTCATCTTTGAAAGATGAAATGGTTTTACTGAAGAATCAAAATTCTGTGTTATCCAAAGACAACAAGAATTTGCAAAACATGATTAATACCCTTGAAGAAGTAATCAGAGTCCAGGAGGAGACCATCAGAAATCAAGATCAGATTTTTGCGGATCAACAAGAGCTTCTCAAAACTCAGGGTGAATCAATTTCTGAAGACAAGAAGGAGATCAAGAAGATGAAAGCTGTTCTTCATGAGCTTATAAAGAAGGAAAAGGAAAGAGAAAACAAATGATTGTTGTATTTGTTTCTTTTGGAACTTGTCTTTGTTTTGTAATAATTCTTATGATCTTTTCTTTTATCGTTTGTTTTGTATTGCTTCACTAACTCTTTCAGACAATTCAACATTACTCCTTTCTTTTTGTAAATCACAAAGGGGGAGAATGTTTATAAAGGGGGAGAATGTTTATAAAGGGGGAGAATGCTTTACAATGCTCTTAAAGGAAAAATCTACGAATACAATCCTTAGGAAAGTCAATACCTAAGGGAGAGTTAGTTGTATTCAATTTCTTTTTCAGAAGAGTTTTCAATAACTCAGGGGGAGATAAGTATTTCGTGTTTTATTTACTTTGTGTGTTGTGCTTTCCAAAAAGGGGGAGATTGTTAAGTCAAAAGTCTTCTTTTGACTTCTTTATTATGTTTTGGAAATCACAAATGTATTCTATCATATGTTTGTAAATTACAATTATCTTTTATCATGTTTATCGTATCGTACGATGTCGATCGTACCGACCAAATCAAATAGTACTGACTCTGTATCGTACTGACTCTGTCAATCGTATCGTACTGACTCTGTCAATCGTATCGTACTGACTCTGCTATTCAGATGATCATTATTTGTTTTGATACTTTGTCAAAAACTCTCTCTGCATATGAATCGTACTCATGTTTTTCATTTCTATATATCTCTTGTCCTAACAAAACGATGTCGTTGAGTTAGTTACAAACTAATCAAAACGATGTCGTACTTTCTGTTTCAATATGACCGTTGGAGGCAATATGACCGTTGGAACCCGAGGCCTATAAATAGGAGGTCATTTGAAGGTGAGAGAACAACGATGAACGAAGAGAACGAATGAAGCGACTCTGTGAACTACAAAGATTCTAGAGAGAGACACTGTGACTTCTCTCGTCAGCCTTGTGCGTCCGATCATCGTATCGAGGGCTTTCAAGTAATTGGAAGACAGAGGTGCCGATTACCTGCAAAATCGAGGGCTGCCGGGGATAGGCAGACAGACGTGCCGATCATCGTATCGAGGGCTGCCGGGGATAGGCAGACAGACGTGCCGATCATCGTATCGAGGGCTGCCAGGGATAGGCAGACAGACGTGCCGATCATCATATCGAGGGCTCACCAAGGTGTTGGTGAGACATACCTTTTATCCTAGGTGAAAGGATAACCCTTCTCTTTGGGTTAAAAGAATTGTATTACTTTTACATTTCCGCTTTTAACTTGTATTAGAAAGGGATTTGTATTATTTCCTTTCTTCTTTACATATTCTATTGTAATTGTTTCAATTACAATCATTCTATTACATTTTGTATTGATTGATTCTATACTCTTTAAGGTAGAATCATTCATCTTTGTATTGCTCTGATTATTGTGTTCACCTTGAATACAATTGTATTACATTACATTAGTATTACAATACATCATACCTTTTACTTTCAATACAATTGTGGGTGTTTGTATTTGTATTAGTTTAAGATCATTTAAACTAATATCTTTGTTGATAAAACTCAAAGTTTTTTAAACCTACAATTCACCCCCCCTCTTGTATTATTCCATCTAATAGACATACATATATCTACTATTCGATCCAACAGTTGTATCCACCAACACCTTCTTTCCTTTATCAGCTCTCGGAATGATTTCTTGTGATTTGGGAGATTCATGCTCACTATCAAATAACTGAAAAATCTTATCTTTCTATGGCTTATCTTTCTTGGAATCTGCCACAACATTCTCTATCTGAATAAAATCATGGCAACTACTTTCTTCTTCAGATAGATTATTCACCTCTTCCTGACCCTTATCCTCTTTTCCAGTTGTTTCATGTTTTAAAGACTTTTCTTAAGAAGTTCATATTGAAACTTTATCAAAAGAAATGTTCTTCTCATGATAATCCTCTACATTCCTTATCATGTCTTCTGTATCACTTCTTAGTTCTTCTTATTTTTTTCTTCTTCCTCTTCTTCCTCTTAAACTATTTATTCTTGTTTTTCTTGTTCCCAAATCACTAACATATTTCCCAGAGTCACAGGGAGTGATTATTTCATAAAAGATTTTGGTACCTGGTATTTTTTAGAGGCTTTCTTAACATTTTTTAGAAGGGATTGGACTATCTCAGCTTCAGAAAACTTATTTATTTTCTTCTTTTCTTTTTATTTCTTCTCAAGATTCTTGGAAGCCTTCAACTTCAAGGATCTTTCTTCAGTAGGATCCAAGACAATAGTAGGCCCCCCTTATGTCATGTTCCTCTTGTCTTCTCTCCACTTAGTCCCTAATTTATCTTGTAAATAATTTTTCTTTTTTTTTTCTTTGGAGGTGTAGATTGGGTTTCCATAGCTGCATGAGTTTTTTTGTTTTCTTCTCGTTCCTTTTCCATCCTCTTCCTTACACCCTTTTTAGATGTTTATTCAACTTCTAGTTTCTTTGAAAGAGCTTCGATTTGGGATTCAGACAAGTCATAAAAATATCTGGATTGACTATTAAATACAACCTTCATTCTCTTTAGAGTAACATCACTCAATAAAATACTTTGAAATTCTTTGACTTAGAACTAAAAGGAATTTTGAATGACTCAAGACAAAGAACTATAATTTTCGAGAGTTTAGCTGAATACATGATAATTTGAGTCTTCAAATTTTCATTCTTTATGTCCTCAATTGTAACGAAGATATACTTGACCAGGTTTATCTTCCCGAGGTTCACCAAGAAATCCAGAATATAGATGTCACTTTTCTTCAGGGAATCCTTATCCCCTTTTCTCAGAATGATAAAACCATGAACACACAATTCAAGAATTCAGATGTTTTTAGATAGATGAAAAATCTTTGGAGTCTTCACACATTTCAAACCAAGACAAGCTAGAGACTTCTCTTTAACAAAAGATCCTGATACATCGAGTAATTTGTGAGTACATAATTCTACTTCACCCTCATAAGGAATTGTAATCAAACATGCTACCTTGCTGTAGTAAAGGGAATATGTTTTTCCAAAGCACTTGAAAGAAAACTCATATCTCCCTCCTTCATTTAAGAAACTTGCTAACTTATAAAATTCAATCAACAACTCCAGAAAGAATGGATCATGCACCTTCTGTTTCAATATACATAGACTCTCCCTGCCATTCAGCTTGATATTATTTTAAATAATAGAGTCATACTTATCATAGAATTTCAGATTGATGAACCTTTCTCTATAAATATAACACTCAGATATTTCCTTTACTGAAGACATATATTTTTGAGGAGATACTTCTACAGACATTCAGAATCAAGGAAAGCCTAAAGATTTAGAATGGGGTTAAGTACAGGGGCAGAGCTTCAACACGACCAGGCTTGAAAATCGATATGGGAAGACCATTGAGGGTTCTTATATAGGTGTTTGAAATGATGGTTCTACTTTGTTGATTGATCCAATGGTTGAATAAATACTTGATGAAATCTGGTGATTATGATGAAAGCCGAAGAAGAGATTTGGTAGATTTTGATCTTTTGAGGTTTTTAAGATAAACATTAAGATTTAAGAAAAAGTGAATCCAAAAAAGTTTCTTAAACAAGATAAAAATACCAACATGTAAAAAAATGATTATGAAAATTTAATAGAAAAATCAAACCTTTTGAATTTCTAGAATAATTATTTCTAATGGGGTAGATTCATCTTGAAGAACTTCATATTTCAGAAAAACCTTTTAAAAAAACATAATGAAAATTTTAATTATGGAAAAAATTTTGACAATGAAAATTTTTATTATGAAAATATTGATTAAAAAAATCTTGACTAACAAGAAAATTTACCCCCCCTATGAAAATGAGTTTCTTACTATAAGGGGATATGTTTCAAAAAAACATTATTGTCACGAACTGGATCTGGTCGCCATCAAACCGGCACTAAATCCGGCCCGTGCCAATACCCAAAGTGAATTCCTGATCCCCACTAGCTAGCACAAGTTCCTGGGTATCATATAATGATAATTGGGAATGATTTACCCAATTTTATAAACATTAAACAATAAACAAAATCAATAAAACAAATCTGGATTTTTCAACTAAAAAAGTCTTTAAAAAAAATGTAGAACTGAATTACATAAGTTAAAACTATGTTTGAAGACCATTAAAAAGGTACAAAACCAAATAAAGACAACCCCATAACCATCATGGCAAGGGGCACCACCCATAAGCCATCTCCACAAGACTTCACCACCAAGGACCTGCCAGAAACCCGAACCACTGGAACTAAAAACTGTACCCAACCTGCGACAACAAAAATAACCAAGTCTACTTACAACCAAGGGTGTAAGTAGGGTGTGAGCCAAATCCCAATAGGATACCACCACTAATATATTCTTTGTGATAAACATTTAATGAATAAAAGAATGCAAGTTTTCAAAAACATGAGATTCTAGTTAAAATTTCTAAAAGATGTAACATTAAATAAAAACCGTTTTCAGGTGGGATAATTTAAAAAATAAAAACATTTAAAATAAATACCAAAGCTACTGAATTTTCCAGCCTCTCATACCGTATGCCAACGGTAATCACAAAATTTCCAGTGAGCAAAAGCAATGGGAAATAACCCCTAGGCAGTAGCTAGCTGTGGGTCCCAGGTACCTCGTATCTCGGTGAGAGTAACTATCACAAATATCCGTTCTCATACACAAGACACTAGTAGGGAACATACCCATAACCTAGTGGTCCCCAATCATCATCATCATATTTTAGTTAGAGTTGTAAGCGTCAATCTTGGTAAGTGAAACTAAGGCCAAACCCCACGGATTCACTAGCAAACTAGTACACGTCCACCCACCAAGATACCTGGGTTTTCACTTTGTGCTCAAACAAGTTCAACAAGTCATGAAATATAATTTGAACATGAAAATATCATTTCCATATCAAAAATTCACCAAACAGTCCACATGTATACCAAAAAAGTCACAAAAGTACACTTTTCATTCAAATTGATTTTGAAATCCGACTCACACAAAAATAGCCCACAACACTCTTCACATTTCATTGACACTTCCAAAAATCCTTTAAAAAAAATTTATAAAACATTCCAAGACATTCTAATTAACATAACAGCCCACTCAAGTAACATATAATACCTCTTTCGTCAACAAAATTTAATTTTCACAACAGACTCACACAAAACAGCCTACAACCATGTTTTGCAGCTCTCTTTCCATTTTCTAAAACATTTCATCACTTTATAAAACATTCTAAAAAAATATTTGAAATCTTAAATAACTACCATACCTTTCAGAAACCCATATTAGGTGAACACACACCCAAATAGTACATATAAACCCTATTATCCACTTTTTTTAACCAAAAAAAACATTTACAATATTCATAAAACAACTCAAGGGGTGTAACTATGTCCTGCAAACAAAACCCATTTCAAAACACCCATTTAAGACCAAAACCATAAAAATTCTTATCAAAAAAAGAATTGGAAGCCTTAGATACATTTATAAAAACACATTAAAGTGTTATAAAATAACCTTCAATAATACCACAAAAGATACAAATGAAAACACACATTTTCATAAAACGACCTCAAGAAGTATAAAAATGTTTTACACATCAAGCCTATTAAAAAACCTTCTTTTTAGGAAAACATGAAACTAATAAATTACCAAACCAGAATTTTCAGGCCAAACAAGATTTAATATACCAATTTTATAAGTTATAAACTACACCCCAATAAAACCCCATGAGTTACACATGTAAACACCCAATTTTAAGTTAAAAAGCGACTATAAAATTTAACTCATAACCAAATCAATCATAAAAAGTTTTTTCAGCACACCAAACATACGAGGAATACAAAAAATGGTTAAATATATCATGCTAACTCATCAATAATTGTTTACACATGGAACCACCTACCTTTTGAGTCAAAACCCTTGAATCTTGGTGGGAAACCTCAACCGCACCTCCGCCACACCACAAGGATGTGAAAATGAACCCTAAACCATAATATTTCACAAACAATACCCCAAATAAAACTCTAGGTATGAACCCCATCATCTGGACACTCTATAAATTTATGAAAGTGGGAGGAAACCCTAAAGAGAAGGAAGGAATTGAAGAGAGAAATACATACCCAAAAAACTCTTGAAAAAAACGACCCAACATCCACCATCATCTGAATTTTAAAACATACAACCATTCATGTGAGGTTATAAAAAATATCAGGAGATATTTTAGGAACTATAATGGGGGAAAAAGAGTAAAAATAGAAGGAGTTATGAAAGGATCAATTAACCTCTCCGAATCTGTACGATTTCCAAAATCCAGAGACTTTTCGACCACTTTCTCGATTCTATCGAGCTCTAAATTGTGGGAGGAGGGAATGGGGGCGTTCCTTAGGTAAGTCGTATCGGGTGAGAGTTGGAATCACCGAAAAAATGCAAATATTGAAGGAGATATTAAATAATTAAATTTTATTTTTAATGCAGAAAATGGGCTTTTGGGAAGGCCCAATCCCTTAAATAAGAACCCATATCCACCGTGATTATGGATTTATAAATGATTAAAATTAATATGGTGGTGTTAATATATCAGGGGATGAAAATTATTAATTTTAATGGATTAAAAATGTTGAAAAATTAAGGAGTTATAAAGGAATCAAAATTTATTTTTAAATCTGGAATTGAGCTCACGGTTTGCCCCAATTCATAAAAACTCACCGATTCCTCCATAAATGCTTGGGAAACCCTCAAAACAATGAATGAATGGAAATTAAATGTAATTTAACTTTAAAATATTTCATTTATGTGACAATTCTCCCCACCATGAAAACTTTCCGCCCTGGAATGTCACATCAAGGCCAAATCAACAACCAAACCGAACTGAGAAACCAAGAGGTACTCCCTTGCCAGGTTTCACCCCCAAAGGCCTAAACACCTCCAGTGATCAATTAAAGATTAATCTCACAACCAAAACATACTCCACTTTCCTGAAATGATCAATCACATTCATAATTTATCCCAAAATAAAACTCCTCAAACACTATCCAAACAAGACTCAAGAAATTAACCCAAACGAACAACAACTTTGAACAAGGTTACACTTACCTTACTTTAACTAATCCATTGGGCGCTCTCCAGTCCCAAAATTTACCCAAGGAAGATGTTGGTATCTAGATAGCTCTAAACAAGACTATCTACACCAAGCTAATACCATGGATAATTCTAAGTTACGGGTACGGGGGGACACAAATACGCTTCCCACCATAAGAGACAAACAATAATTTTTTTTTCAAGACAGAATCAGGACACTAATAGGGGGAGGCCTGAATGGAATACCTAGTACATAGGGTAGAATTCCATTCAAAATTTCTGAAGGAACATACATGAGAATCATAATGGTTCTCCCCACCATAAGAACCAACCATCTTAACCGACTAGCATGGGCCTACATAGAAAAACCCAAAAATTTCAAGATTTGGGAAGGTCGCATGGTTAGTCCACACAGTTTGTGAAACTGTGAACTAACTGTGCTGATCAATATTACTACATGGATTCCTGGAACATAGTCTCTCTTAATCGTTCACAAACCATGTGCTCAACCTGTCTATCCAAATTTCCAACCATTCTCCAAAGACTCAATGGAAACCAAAGGGGGAGGGAATGACATTGGGTGATGTCATGGGTACAAGGCCCTCCACCTATTTCCACTAAACAGGAAAAACAGAAGAAAGATAAAGATACCAAAGGTTTAAACTCTTCCTATCTTTCATATTTAGGATAGGACTTTGTACAAGGGTTTAAATGACCCTGTGATTTATCCTAACTACGAGCCAGCTTCTCTCCGAGACCTATGGCTGGAGCTTAAATGATTGAAGCATCTTCAGCCTTGCAGTTAGTCTTTGGAAAAACCACTGATTGAGAATTATTCTTTCGGTGCCACCAACAACTACACCACAATCCCATATAAATTTTCCAGACATAACAAATTCAAAACTCACATTACCTTATCCTGATATTTCACTGAAACAAGGGATATGAAGATGCACACACATCAGACCATGTTTCTTCAGGTGAGAAACAATAGAAGTAAAGAACACCTACACTCACCTTCCTCTAAAATGGAAGATTTTGAAGTTTTTCCAAGGGTGACATTCGCCCAACATAACAGGGACTCTCAGAAGATTTCATGACTTTCACCTATGCGGTCAATCGAGCACATGACATCATAAGGCATCATTGAACATGACCATTGCAATTGATATAAACGATGCATGGAGAGGGACCTTATACAACATCCCCAAACAACACACAATTCTAGAAAGTGGCTACAATATCCTATCGTGACCATATTTCCCACACCGATGGTTTAACATGAACTCATGCTTCATAGAAACTTTGAAGAACCCAAATGTCCTCTTAGACACCATCGAGACACTCATCCACACTAACAACCCTAGACCACATCCACCTTCGACAAATCAGGAAACTTAAGAAACTAAGGTCTCTTTCAACCTTCCACGAGAACTCTCCCATTAAAAAGAGGATCTAAAAATAAAATAAAAGAATGGGTGTAGACTCAATCTATAGATCTCGAGAAAAAAAATTCCTTATATTGATCAACTGGAGGATTTCCAAATGAAAAAACAATCTGGGTTGCACTTCAGTTATGAATTAACCCTTAATGGGGGCATACCTTATTCAAAAAGAGAACCTAAAGACCCAACCAAGCTGGTCCATTGGTATAAAAGTGCCACAAACCAGATCTAAACACATGAAGTGATCCACCATAAAGGTGTCCCAAAACATATCTCAGAGGAGACTACTAACTGGTCCTTCTACCCATCTTACCGACCAAACACAAACTCAAAACACAGTTTGAACAGGAGGGGTTCTTGGACTCAAAACATCCCACAACATCTAAATTTTCCAAAAAAATAATATAAACCATCCCAAATAATTAATCAAGACATCATGTTTCTCTTTAAAAAACATTTATTTGAAAATAAATGGTTCAACGGTTAGCACATCCACCAATGGTACCCCATGGGCCTTACACATGCATGTTTCTGTGCCACAACGGGAACCCTCCACATATCCATCCCGACACTCATCTAGTCATGTCATCAACTATCCATCTTCACATATAACCCCATTCATGTGGTTGTTCATGAAAATACCAAAGGTTAAAACAAAAATTCTTTCCACTTTTCAAAACCAAAACGGTCAACCAACACATCCTTTTTCTCAAAACCGCTAACCATGAGATCAAAATCCCAACTGACATCTTACAAAACTTTTCAGAAAGACACAACCATTTATAAAATAAATCACTTTCAAGATATTCACATCAACTTCAAAACATATCATCCCATTAAAACTCACTTTGATTGTTTAGAAAACTCTACTGGAAACACTTTTCAAAACCAACTTCAATATAGTTCTTGCTTTCAAAAGAGGTGTAAGCACAACATTTCCCATTTCAAAACAATTCTGAAAATTCAGTTCCACCATTTCATAAACCAAACCATTCCCTCTTTATTTGGAAATAATTTCACAAAAACTTTACGCTTCTTTAAAACCAAGTCACTTTAAAACCAAAGTGCCAAGATTTCAAAACTAAAGAACAAAACAAGGCGAGAGGAAACTAGTTTCAGTGGGTGACTTGGAAATATGGTTGGAAACCATATTGCAATCACTTCACTATCACAGAGAGTGTTCTAGGGAATATCCCTGGCTTCACATGGCTTTCCAGGCCCTGCAAGCTCACTGAGACCATTAACCCAACTCTCTTTTCATTTCCCCTAATCATTATCAAACCAAAAAAACCAAAGGACTAAGATAAATCCCGACTTCTCCTAGAAAATAGATTCCCATCATGAGGTGTGGTGACCAGGTACACTACCCATAAATTAACTACCAAGTCCCAACTATCCTAACTCTAGACTATCCTGACTGTTCTCTAAATAAAGTGACCCAAAGAGTTAACCAAAACCTCCTCTGATACCATTTTGTCATGAACCGGATCTTATCGCCATCAAACTGACACCAAACCCAGCCCGTGCCAATACACGAATGGCGTTCCAGATCCCGAAGGGTTGGCACAAGTTCCTGGTTATTATATAATGATAATTGGGAATGATTTACCCGATTTTATAAACATTAAACAACAAACAAACTCAATAAAACAAATCTGGATTTTTCAACTAAAACCGTCGTTTACAAAATTTCAGAACTGAATTACATAAGTTAAAACTATGTTTAAAGAACATTAAAAAGGTAAAAAACCAAATAATTTCAGCCCAAGAACCCTCATAGAAAGGGGCACCGCCCTTAAGCCATCTCTATAAGACTTCACCACCAAGGACCTGCCAGAAACCTGAACCACTGGAACTAAAAACTGTACCCAACCTGCGAGAACAAAAATAACCAAGTCTACTTACACACAAGGGTGTAAGTAGGGTGTGAGAAAAAGCCCAATAGGATACAACCACTAATAGATTCCATGTGATAAACATTTAATGATGAAAAGCATGCATGTTTTCAAAAACATGAGATGTTAGTTAAAATTTCTAAAAGATGTAACATTAAATAAAAATAGTTTTTAGGTGGGATAAGTTAAAGAATAAAAAAAATTAAATTAAATACCATATCTACTGGATTTTCCAGTATCTCATACCGTATTCTGACGGTAATCACAAAATATCCAGTGAGCACAAGCAATAGGAAATAACCCCTAGGCACTAGCTAGCTGTGGGTCCCAGGTACCTCGTATCTCAGTGAGAGTAACTATCACAAATATCCATTATCGTGCAGGATCCACTAGTAGGGAACATAACCATAACCTAGTGGTACCCAATAATCATAATCATAGTTTATTTAGAGTTGTAATCATCAATCTTACTAAGTGAAACTGAGGCCAAACCCCACAGATTCACTAGCATACTAGTACACGTCCACCCACCTAGATACCCGAGTTTTCCCTTTGTGTTCAAACAAGTTCAACAAGTAAAGAAATATAATTTTCACATGAAAATATCATTTATATATCAAAAATTCACCAAATGGCCCACATGTATACCACACAAGTCACAAAAGTACACTTTTCATTCAAATTGATTATGAAATCCGACTCACACAAAAATAACCCACAACACTCTTCACATTTCATTGAAACTTCCAAAAATCCTTTAAATTTTTTTATAAACCATTACAAGACATTATAACTCACATAACAACCCACAAAAATAACATATAATACCTCTTTCATCAAAAAATACAATTTTCACAATAGACTCACACAAAACAGCCTACAACCATGTTTTGTAGCTCTCTTTCCATTTTCTAAAACATTTCATCACTTTATAAAACATTATAAGAAAATATTTGAAATCTTAAATAACCACCATACCCTTAAAAACCCATATTCGGTGAACACACACCCCAAACAGTATATATACACCCTTTTATCCACTTTGTTTAACCAAACAAAACATTCACAATATTCATAAAACAACTCCAGGGGGGTAACTATGTCTTCCACACAAAACCCATTTCAAAACACCCATTTAAGACCAAAACCATACCAATTCCTATAAAAAACAGAATTTTAAGCCCTATATACATTTATAAAAACAAATTCAAGTGTTATAAAATAACCTTGAATAATACCACAAAAGATACAAATGAAAACACATATTTTCATAAAATGGCCTCAAGAAGTATAACAACGTTTTACACATCAAACCTTTTCAAAAACCTTATTTTTAGGAAAACATGACACTAATAAATTACCAAACTAGAATTGGCAGGCCAAACAAGATTTAATAAACCAATTTTATAATTTATTAACTACACCCAAAAAAACCCCATGAGTTACACATGAAAACACCCTATTTCAAGTTAAAAAGCGACTATAAATTTTACTCATAACCAAATCAATCATAAAAAGTTTTTGTAGTACACAAAACATATGAGGAATATGAAAAATGGTTAAATATATCATGATAACTCATGAATAATTGTTTACACATGGAACCACCTACCTTTTGAGTCAAAACCCTTGAATCTTGGTGCGAAACCTCAACCGCACCTCCGTCGCACCACAAGGATGTGAAAATGAACCCTAAACCATAATATTTCACTGAAAATACCCCAAATCACACTCTAGGTATGAAACCCAACTTCTGGACACTCTACAAATTTATTAAAGTGGGAGGAAAACCTAAAGAGAAGGAAGGAATTGAAGAGAGAAACACATACCCAAAACAATCTTGAAGAAAACGACCCAAAATCCACCAGAATCTGAATTTTAAAACATCCAACCATTAAGGGGAGGTTCAAACAAATATTAGGAGATCTTATAGGAACTGTAATGGGGGAAAAAGAGTAAAAATAGAAGGAGTTATGAAAGGATCAATTTACCTCTCCAAATCTAGATGATTTCTGAAATCCATAGAAGTTTCAACCATTTTCTCAATTCTATCTAGCTCTAAATTGTGGGAGGATGGAATGGGGTAACGCCTTAGGTATGTGGGCTCGGGTGAGATTTGCGATCACAGAAATAATGAAAATAGTGAAGGATATATTAAAGAATTAAAATTTATTTTTAATGCAGAAAATGGGATTTTGGGCAGGCTTAATCCCTTAAATAAAAACCCATATCCACCATGATTATGGATTTATAAATGGTCCAAATTAATATGGTGGTGTTAATAGATCAGGGGATGACAATTAGGAATTGAAATGGATGAAAAATGTTGAAAAATTAAGGATTTATAAAGGAATCAATATTTATTTTTAAATCTAGAATTGGGCTCACGGTTTGGCCCAATTCATAAAAACTCACCCATTCCTCCATAAATGCTTAGGAAACCGTAAAAACAAAGCATTAATGGAAATTAAATGGAATTTAACTTTAAAATATGTCATGTATGTGACAATTAATATGGAATATTACCTTACGATTATCATTACAAACATTTTTTTAATGTATTGAAATATATTAGAGGGTAATGATTTTTTGAAAATATCTGCAAGTTAATATTGTGTTCTGATAAATTGAAGATTGATATCTCTTTTTTGTGTGTGATCCCTAAGAAATTGATTCCTAATATCTATGTGTTTTTCTCAAGAGTGATGTTCTGGGTGTTTACTTAAGGCAATATAACTAGTATTATCACACAATATTTGTGTTTTGGTAAAACTCATACCATAGTCTGTAAGTGTGAGTTGTATCCACAATACTTGAGCACAAAAACTTCTAGCTTCTACATATTTAGCTTCAGCAGTGGAAAGTGGTACTGAGTGTTTCTTTTTTTCATGACCAAGAAACTAACTAATATCCTAATAAATGACAAGTTCCAGATTTTCTTTTTATATCCATTTTACATCCACCAAAGTTAGCATCAAAAAATATTTTTAAAACCAAATCATTTCTAGTAGTATAAAACAGTATTAAATCCATGGTCCCCTTTAAGTAGCAAAAAATTCATTTCATTGCCATTAAATGAGATTACATAGGATTGGATTGATACCTTGCACATGAACATACTGAAAACATTACATCTGGATGACTAGCTTTCAAGTATAGTAAGCTTCCTATCATACGTCTAAATAATGTTTGATCCACTAGTTTCATAGTTTCAATAAGATCAAGTGAATTTGAGGTACCAATGGGAGTACTTATACCCTTAGTGTTGTCATATCCATAATTTTTAATGAGATATTTAATATACTTATATTGAGATATATAAATTCCTTCTTCTTTTTGAGAAATTTAAAAACCAATGAAAAATGTTAACTCACCCATCATACTAATTTCAAAATCACATTTCAATAGATTCAAAAATGAATCGGTTAAGGATTGCTGAGTTGAACCAAATAAAATTTCATCAACATAAATTTGAACAATCAAATTATTTTTCTTATCTTTATTTATAAAGAGGGTTGGATCAACATTTCCCTTAATGTAATTTTTTTGTAAAATAAATCCTTTAAGTCTATCATACCATGCTCTAGGGGATTGTTTAATTCCATATAAAGATTTGTTAAGTTTTAAAACATGTTCATGATGTTTTGTATCTTCAAAAATAGTTGGTTGTTCAACAAAAACTTCTTCTTGAACATATCCATTAATGAAAAAACACTTAACATCTATTTGAAAAAGTTTAAAACAAAATAATACTGTAAAGGCAAGTAGAATACGGATAGATTCAAGTCTATTTACTGAAGCATAGGTTTCTTCATAGTCTATTCCTTCTTGTTGATTATAGACTTTAGCAACTAATCTAGATTTATATCTTACTATGATTCCATTTTCATCACACATATTTTTGAAAACCCATTCTACTCCAATAAGAAAAGCTTCCTTAGGTCTTTCAACTGTGGTCCATACATTATTCCTTTCGAATTCATTTAGCTCGTCTTGCATAGATTTTATCCAATCATTGCCACCTAAAGCATAATTAGTGCATTTTGGTTCTAATTGAGAAAGGAATGCTAGATGTTCTACTTCTTTATTAAGGAACTTTTAGTCCTTACAGGTTGACTTACATCACCAATGATACTATCACTGGGATGATACTTAAGAAATAACTGATTTGGGTTTTTAAAAACATATTCATCAACATATATTAGTAAATATTCTAGGATAAATGTCTCAAAAACATTTACTTGAACATTTTCCCTATCATAAGGATCTTATATCTAGTGTTGATAATCATTTTTTGAAAACACATCCATAGAAGTAGGTTGAGGGTGTTTAAAAACAAAAGGATTAGTTTCATAAAATTTAACATGTACTATTTCTTCAACAGTACAAGTATTTTTATTAAATACTTTATAATCCTTAGAAGTTATGGAATAGCCTAAGAAAAAAATTTCATCATATTTGGGTGTGAATTTATGTAAATTATCTTTAGTATTCAGATTGAATACTTTGCATCCAAATACCTTTATGTAGGAATTTATAGGTTTTATACCATTCCAAAACTCATAGGGGGTTTTATTAAGAAAAGGTCTAATCAAAACTCAATTTATAGTATAACAAACAGTACCTATACCTTCAGCCCAAAAATATTTGGCTACAGAATAATCACTCAACATGGTTCTTATTATCTCTTGAAGAATTCGATTTCTTGTTTCAACAACTTCATTTTGTTGAGGTGTTCTTGGTGCTGAGAAGTTATGATCAATGCCTTTTCTACTATGGAAAGTTTCAAAATTAGAATTTTGAAATTCTCCTCTGTGTTCACTATGAATAGTTTTCAATGGAAGGTTTTTCTCATTTTTAACTTGGGATCTAAAGATTTGAAAATAAGAAAAATCTTCAGATTTCTTTGCTAGAGAATCGACCCACGTTAATATTGTGTAATAATCAATTAGGAAAAATATATAATATTTTCCTTCAATGCTTCTACTTTGTATTGGACCAAAAAGATCCATATGCACCATATGCAATGCATTTGAACTTGAGACGTCACCAATTGACTTAAAGCTTGATTTATGTTTCTTCCCATATTAACAAGGATCATAAACTTTTGAAAAATCATATCTAAGCTCCGGTAGATCCTTAACAAGTATTTTCTTAGAAATTTTACATATGTTTCTAAGGATACAATGTCCTAACCTTCTATTCCATAACCAAGATTGGTCTTCAATTACACTAAGGAAAGGTAGTTCTTGGCTCCTAAGGTCTTCTATGTTTAGTTTGTATACATTATGTTACCTATGGGCAGAAAGAATAAACTCTTCCTTGGAATTTTGTACTAAGCATTTATCATTCCTAAAATTCACAATGTAACTTACATCACATAGATGATTTATGCCAATGAGGTTATGCTTGAGAACATTAACAAAAAAACATTTGAAATCAGTGTTTTTCCAAGAAGAACAATGTCACCTATACCAATAATTTATCCCTTAACATTATCTCTTAATGTTACTATTCTTCTTTTCATCATGATAATATTTTCAAAGAAGTTTTTGTCACCATTCATGTGCCAAGAAAATCTACTATCCATGTACCAAGTATTTCAGTTGGTAGTATCTTTATTTTCATAAAAAAAGAGTGTTAGGATTTCAGAATACAAACTTTCTTTGATCCAGAAATTTTAGAAATCAAAATTTTAGGTATGCATGTTCCCTTAGAAAAATAATCTTTATGAAAACTTAAAGACTGCATTTTGTTTGAAGAATTTTTTTCCCAATTTCAACCACACTGACAATTAGTGCATAATGGATCACTTTAAGGAACAAAATAGTTAACACTAAAAACTGGTTTAGAATGAGTGTAACCAAATCCAGAATTATTCCTTTGAGGTCGAATTTGGGAATACATCTTATCAAAGTATTCCTTACCAAAGGTAAAGTTTGAAAAACACTTACTCAAGGAAAATATTTCTAAATTAAATCTAATAACTATGTTTCTATCCTAAAAAACATTAGTTTTAGCACTAGAGTTAGTCTCTAAAATATTTTTCATAGAAATTACATTTTCAAGATCCTTAGAAAGTTTATCCTTATTAGAATTAGCTTCATCAAGGTTTTTGGAAATACTTTCAAAATCATAAATTTTCTTATCAAGATCTTTAGAAAGATCAGATACTTCTTTAGTAAGAACAGAAATTCTAGAATTTTCCTTATCAAGTTTTTCTTGAGTTTTGAATTTTTATTCTCGAGAAGCTTAGAAAACCTAGATACTTCTTCATAAGTAGGTAAAGTATTATCTTCATCAGAAGAATATTCTTCATCCAAATATTTATAATATGTATTATCATTATAATTTTCATTAGTTATAGATTCAAAATTGTGTACCTTGGCCATTATATATTGATTTTCAATTAGTAGTATGGAAATTAGACCATGATTCTTCTGACAAGAAGATTCATACTCTGAGGATTCATCAGAAGAATCTCCACCACTGGCACTTCAGGTTTCATTAGATATTAAAACTTTCTTAGCTTTAGCTTTATAATACTTCTTTCTATTCCTCTTAGAATGATTTTCCTTTCTACCCATTTTCTTAAGCATATGACAATTTGGCCTTATATTCCATGCTCTTTTTCATTCATAACAAGTGACTTCTGAGTCTTTATTTTCCTTCCTTTATTTCTTCTTAAACATATAAATAAAGTCTTTATTTCCAACTATCTTGTTCATCCATTGAGCAATATTAGATAGCTCATTCTCAAAATGTTCGCTTTCACTTGATTCACATAAAACAAGGATATTATTTGACTTGGATCTTGTAATCCTTTTAAGAGTCTTGGATTTTGTAGTAGTAATGGATACACTTCCATTGGCATTCATCTTCTTTTTCATATCAGTATCTCTTTATATTCTTGTCTCATGTTGTAAAAGAGTTACAAAAATCTCATCAAGATTAATTTGAGATACTTTACTATTCTAATCAATAGCTGTTCTCTTAGATTCCCACTCATTCAGCATGATATCTATAATCTTGTCCAAAAGTGCCTCATCATCTAAACCTTTCTCACCCATTGATTGTAAACTGTTAACAATAGTCATAAACCATTGTGGTACCTTGCGCACTGGTTCTCCATAAGGGAATAGAAATCCATGATATTTTTCTCTAAGCATAGCTCTTATAGTTTCTATAACCTTGGATGTACCAAAATGAGTAACCTCCAATTTTTCCAAATACAATTTGAACTTCACAAGAAGAAACATGACTATATATATTTTTCGCCATGGAAAAGAACAAAGTATTGGGTACCTTATAGTTTAGTTGATATTCTAACTTTTCTTGATTAGTAAAATTTATGACTTTCTTATCAAGAATCTTGTAATCTTCAGTAAGAATGACGAATTTTTCCACTCTAGTATTAATAACAAAATTCTTCATACGATCTCTCAAATATTCATATTCATTCCCATAAAATATAGGTGGTCTAGTAGGATTTATATTTTTAATTGAACAGACATTCATTCCTATCATCTAAATGAAAATATCCTTCTACACAAACTTGTTAATTGTAAAATTTTGTAGGCAAGGATAAAAATACGAAACAAGGAAAATATTTAGAATAATGAAAACATGAGCAAGAAAAATTATATGTGTATAAGTATTTCAAGGACCTCCTTTGATACCAACTGGAGGATAGAAATATTAATGTAGATGCTCAATTACTAGAGGGGGGTGGGGTGAATTTTATTTTAAAAAAATTTCGTTTTTATCCTTAAAGAGAACTATGTTTAACAAAGTTAAATAAAGTAAATTCACAAGACCTATTTTAGTTCTATAAACATGATGGGTTCCAGAAATATGATTCCGGAAATTTATCTTAAGAAATTGTTATAAGGAAAAGATTCTAACATAAATCATATATAATCTTACTTATCATAGTACACAAATGAACAAGAAAGTATAAGAAGGTTATACTTTCTTCCTTTATTAAAATACAATGGAAATAAAGTTGAAACAAAAACAAGTTGCAAGTATGAAATCTTTTAACCGAAAGAGAAGGGTATCCAACAACCTTGGATAAAGGTCCGTTGATTTATACTTTCAATAATGTCTGTCTCACCCACTATAAGGTAATCACTTGATAGGAATATCATAATCTGTCTTGCTATCCTCGCAAGTTCTCAAACATTAAGATAGTCAGAACCTCTATCATCCTATCCTCGAAAGTCCTCAAACTTTAAGGTAGTCAGAACCTATGCCTTACTATCCCCAGAATTCCTCGATTGTACATAGAAAAAATCAGAGTCACACAAAGCAAGCTGAACAAAATTTTCAGTACGCACAAGGCATGATAGTCTCTATCTCTAAAAATCACTTCAGAAACATGCGATCTCTAGAGTGATGGATCAATTATTGAGCTCTTTCAAATGAGCACCTATTTATAGGAACTTCTCTAATGGTCGACACCCTTCTCCAACAGTAATATTTTTCCTTGAATTTTGGGGGAACTGTACATGTGTCACTTTAATTGGAAATAGAATGTACGTCATCGTTTCATAGCTATAACAAGTATAATAAAAATAAGGTTTCTTAACCAAAACTATTTTTCATAGTCTAGGAAAAAATAAAAGTTTAGAGTCTAAGAAAATAATAATTTGGAGACAATAAATCATGGATATTCATATTATTTTTTCCAAATAATTTAGAACCTAACTTCTATAGATTTCTAAATATATATTATACGGAATTCAGAATTGAAATTCTTAGGAATTCGGAGTCTGAATTCTAAGGAACTAGGAGTCAGAATTCTGAGGAATTCAGAGTTAGAATTAAGATTAATCATGAGTTTGAATTATGTGGAATTCGGCTTCTAAATTATAAGGATTTTGAAGTCAGAATTTCAAAGATTTTAGAGTCTAAATTTCAGTGAATTCAGAGTCTAGATTTTAGAGAATTTAGAGTCTGAATATTGGAGAATTCAGAGTCTTAGTTTCATAGAATCCAGAGTCTGAATTTCAGAGATTTCAAAATCTGAATTTTAGAAAATTTGGATTCTAAAATTTAGAGAATTTGGATTCTGAATTTTAGAGAATTCAGATTCTGAATTTTAGAGAATTTGGAGACTGATTTTCATAGAATTCGAAGTTTGAATTTCATTTAATTCAGAACCTTAAAGCAGAACCTAAAAACAAAATACTCTAAAACTAAGGATTTATAGGATTATGAGGTTTTAGATATGAAACCGAATTTTACCCTTTAGAAATAAAAATATTTTCATTTAGAAACTATAAAATTAACACTGAAAACAAAGGTAAGGATAAAATTTCCTCGAGGAATGAAAATTTTCCTTATTAAGATAATGCTTTGGGAAAATATGATTTTCCTTAAGATAGAGTCTTCGTAATTTTAAAAACATAGAGGAATGGAAAATTCATAAAAAAACTTATTGAATAAATAATTTTGGGATAGGTGAAAAAAGTTGTTTCATACAAATTATTTATATTCACACCATTCAAGTGGAATTCAGTGCACCTGAAAACTTAGTTGTTTCATTTACATTATAATAATTATAGTGGAATATTTTTAGACACTTTATAGATTTTATTGATTTATTTGTCACATTAGGAAAGCCATGACTCCATGAGGTGTAGGATCTTAGGATACTATCTTTGTCTAGATGTTTTTTTGAAACAACATGAAGTTTGTTGAATAATTATTTAAGTCTGTTAGTTTGTATTAATGTCTTTTTGTTTGGAATACATCATGATTTCCTATCTATATTCATATATAAATTATCTCATACTAATATATAAATACTTAAATTTATATATATATGTATGTATATATAATCTACTACAAACATTTGTGTTTTTTCATTCCATAAATAGTTATTATTATAAATTTTTAAATACCAACATAGAGATGGGTCATGAAAAACACTTAGTAGACTTTGTAATTGAACTTTTTTATATTTTTTTAGAGGGTTAATAATTCTATAATGATAATACAAGATCCTTGGTTCCCAACAATAGATCATAGTGATTAAAGAATATACTTGGGTTTAGTTGAAGTTTGATTGATGTTAATGAAAATTCTAGTCCCGGTTAGTGAAAGTGGAATTAGAGTGAGGTCTATGTATTTTGTGATTTTATAAATAGAAGATAGGATTATAAAAACTTGGGAATAGCCCATAAAAATTTAAAAGAAACTACTTTATGGTGGAATATCATATTTTAAGGGATTCATGGGTTTTTATTAGGCACCATATATATGAGTGAGGATATTGTTTAAATGTATTGAGTGAAATATAAAGGGACTATAGATGTGTAATATGGATTATCTAGGAGCCTGATTTTATATTTTTTGATGCATCATCTATATTGTAACATATTGTAACATGATAGTTTTATTATATTCTAGGATGGTTATAATTTAATTATATTGATTAATTATAAGAAAGAAACAAAGTACTCTTTCATGACCTGATCCATCGGGGCCCAACCCATCTCTACGCCAAGCCCACTTCTAATAGTCAAGGGGCTAGGGAATAGCACTGAGTAAAAATATCCCATAAATTGGAGGAATTATCTTAATATACTTGTGTACAAGAACCCATGTCTCACCCCATAAAATACTTAAATGTAAAAGAACTAAAACCAATGCATGCATAAATCTATGATCCAAAAAACAAAGTACAACAATAATGTTTTGAAAGAAAAAAAGGGACCAAATAAAAGCCTAAACAAAACTGTTAAGTGTCCAAAATGCTCTAAGGGTGAGGAATATGATCAAATGTTAGCAACCTAAAAAACTATGGTCTTTCAAGATTATGCTATGCTCCACTATCCTCCTATGACACTATCAGAAGGGTCTTCATGTGTATAAGACACAACACATGCAGGAAGATCCCATCCAAGGGTGAGTATAACAATACCTAGTAGGACACCCCAAAAACAATAAACACAAAACAAAAGAATATAAATCTCATAAAATTAATATAGTACTATATAGAAATGATAAAAGAACATATATACTCAGGAAGGACACCATGACACCATGTAGTCACAACTAACTGCCAGCCAAATTATTCTTCTCAAAGAAAATTCTGTTATGGGACAATCCACCCTAAGAACCATGTCATCATTGGAGACACTCAACCATGTTTTCAAGATCATTGGTCTCCACCCAAGAAACATCATTGGCATAAAAAGACCCTAATACCTAGAAGGGGGGGTCACACCCAAGATCGCATGGGTGATACCACAAACCCAATCTAGATCATCCCAATATGTAGGGGATCATATGAAAATGATACTATGAACTCTACTGAAACAAACTTCTAGATAGAGGATCAATTCCCTGCTTGAGAAGGTCACACCAATTCCTAAAACCTCACTTAGGGTATAAAGATGATAGAGGATCACTCTTGAGTCTCAAAGAGGGACACCACAAAATATATTTGAGACTCATTCTATTCAGGGGACCTTGATCATGGGATTTGGACATAATACCACATTTTACCGTGAAAGTAATGGAACAAGGGAACAAAATCAACTAAGACTAGTACATATTGAAGAATCAAAGGGCTACAAACACCCTAAAAGGTGGTACATATTGTGTATTTGGGGTACACAACATGTCAAACTAACCCTTGATTTTCTCATGTGGTAACACCTTACACGACATGTAAACCTCGACATAAATGGTGTTTGAGTGATCACACATGGTGTGTAGAGGTAATAAAACACTCTACCCATGCCTTTTGGTCATTCCTGTGTACACTGATCCATGTCAATGTATTATATCCATGTCTATGAACTTAGCCAGCCCGTGTCCATGAATCCTATGAGATACACTTCAACCCGCCAACATGTTCCACATGTTATTTGAGAAGGTCACATGACATGTTATTTTATCTATTTAAGGAAACCTAATCACCACATTAGGGGGGGGGGGTACCATAGGGTATGTAATGATGATTTACATGCCATGTAACCTAAGATTTTACAAAACCCCTGGTTTCTCTTTCACAACATCTATTTTATCACTGTAGCCACCGCCCCTGTTAGAAATCACATATATAGAGTTGGATGAACCATACCATCATTGAAAGATAGGATATGGGTTCAGATCTATTCAGAAAATTCCACCATCAATTCGTCCATCATCGCACGTCAAAATAGGGAAAATTAGAAACCAAAAATATTTCAGATTTGATTCTGATCACCCCTCCCTTCGCTGCACCACGATCGAACCATGAGACTAAAGAAATAACTGTGATAATTGTGTGAAGAAACTGGAAGGAAATCCATAGTCTATAAAACATGAGGAACAATTGTCGAACTTTTTTTTTCCATCATCAATTTTTTGTTGATGGAATAGATAAACAAATAGGATAATAAACACAATGAACAAATTCAAACCCATCAATTAAATCTATCAGGGTAGCATGAATCAATTATATTCATGGAATTTATCTGTGTTGGACTAGGATAAATTAAATGAATTTAAATCACAATCAACATGCTATCTAGATTTTGGATTGACTTTTAATGAAGAATGGTTCTGCATTGCCATCATTACTGAGATCCACAAACTCTGTCAGCACAATGTTCTTTGATATGGTGTCGAGCTATTATCATTCTCCTAGATGTCCTCCAATGCTTTGTCCAACAAATCATCTTAATTTAAAGATTTATACAAATAACCATGAAAAATTTCTATAAAAGAATATAATTAAGGGATTCTAGTCACTACATTAAATAAAATAAAATAAATCAATTTATTTTATTAATTCTGCACCCATGGGGAATTTTTCACAGACACCCCACATTGAAAAAGATTATGTCACACCTAGGGTAAAGAACATGTTATAAATACAATGGTTCCCTAAAATTTAATATATGAACCCTGTTTGGGTGTTATTACAGTTTTTTAGTAAAAGTACATGTCTATGATATTTAATATATTTAATATATTTCAAGTCTTTATTACTGGCACACTGGGTGTTGGGATCACACACCATCGTAGAACTTGGTCTTAAAAATATTTCATATAATATCAAAAAATAATACATGGAAAATATCATTCATTAAATTTTACCCACCATAGGTATTTTACACATAAAAATTGAAAAACTTATACAAAAATATTAGAGTACTAGGAGATCATACGAGTCTCCTGCTCCCAGGTGGTCTCATGAAGATTCCCATGCTTCCATCGAGCACTCACTGGGGGAATCAATCTCAAATGAAGGATTCTCTCTTAATAATCCTCAATATCCACTGGGAACTTAGAAAAGGTAGCTCCATTCTTGATGTCCAAAATCCTTAATCAACAATATGTGATGGGTCATGCATATACATCCAGAGTTGCGACATATGAAAGATGTTGTGTACCTTGTCTGACTGTTTAAGTATATACAAGTAGTATTCAACCTCTCTAGCTGTATGAAATATTTTGAACGGGACAATGAATATCAGAGATAAATTTTCTCCTCAAAAAAATATCCATAGTCCACACCAAGGAGAGACCCTCAATAACACATTGTCTCCATCAGAGAACTCTATAGTCTCCATCTTTTATGAGAATAAGACTTATGATGGCTTTCTGTAGTCCTCATTCACTACTGGATAATCTGAACAATCTCTGTAGTATCTGGAACCAACTCTGGGACCATGATTTTTAAATCTCTAGGATCATTCCAACAAATTGGTTTCCTATTGGGTCATATGTACAACTCCTCAAATGGTTTCATACCAATGAGGGAATGATTGTTGTTGTTATTTGAAATCTCCACCAAGGTTAGATTATAATCCCAAATATAAATAATGTTCAACATGAAAGAACATGTAATGTCCTATAAGACTGGAATGGTCCACTCAGTATGGCTATTAGTCTCGGGGTGAAATACCATGCTCAAGCCCAAATAAGTCCTAAAGGATTCCTACAGTCCTCTCGATAACTATGATGTAAAGCATGTGTCATGTTATGAAATTATCATAGATGGAACTCTATAGATATGGAATATCTCTTACACATAATGGTATCCCAATCTATTTACTAAACTATACTCTCAAATGGATAGGAAGTGGGCCGACATGGTGAACTGTTCTAGTATCACCCAATCGATATCGTTTCCCCTAGAAATATGTCATAACCCTATAATGAAGTCTATGGATATCATATCCCACTTGTACTCGAAAACGTCTTGGGATTGAGATAAACCCACTAAAACCTAGTGCAAATCCTTTAATTGCTGACTAGTGTGGAATTGAAATTCAAACTATGCAACAAAACGCTTCATGCATGGCCACCAAAACAAACATATTAGGTCTTCGAACATCTTTGACCCACATGGATGTACCACCAAGGGGTATATATGAAACTCCATCATCACATCATTCCACAACACCAAATGTAATTTCGAACATCCTCAAGATAGGATAGAATTCTAACTACCATTATAATATCCATATGGAGTAGGTCTAGTGGATATTTGAGCACACAAGGTGTCACATTCGATATCTCCACATAGAGCACCATGACATGCTATAAAATTAGAGGGGGTAATAACCATTAAAGTAATATATGAAGAACCATCATTTTCCATTAAGGATAACTACAATGAGGATATATTTCCCTATGCCTTGAACAACAACTATGAAAAACATCTTTTGTTGAGAGCGTATTCCAACACATTCCCCTTCCTAAGAGTATATACAATATCGAAGTCACATTGATAGAGGAAACCATGCCATCACCTATCTATCAAGTTAAGACCCTTTTGAGATAAGATATACTTGAGACTCTTGTGGTTGGAGTAAACAATAAACCTCCTACCAATTAGGATCTATTGATCTTATAATGATTCAATATTTATTTCCAACCTTATACCACTATAATAAACTGAATATTTATTAAAAATTTGAATCATAAAAAAAATTCAATTTAAATATTTTTCATTTTATTAATGATTATCTCTATTATAAAGGTAAATTTTATATTTTTAAGTGATTACATTGTAGTAGAAAGTGATTTGGAGAGCCCACTATAAAACTCAAGAGAAACAGGCCAAACTGCACAAGATCCCAAGGATATATATGGACTTAAATATTTTATTGTGTATTTAGTTCTTTAAATTGGGAAAAAATGGGTGAAAGAATGAAAAAATGTGATCTACAATTCTCTAGAAGACCAGGGATCCCCATTCATCCATTTGGAGGCACAAAATAGGCCCCTAATATTATAAAATTATGGACAAGACAGATTGCACCACCATTCTGTATTTGGGCGATAACTCAAGCCTCAAACTGATAATTAGGATGATTATGACTCCATTATAAATCAAACTCAAAGGCCCACATATGAAAATAATTTTAAAATAGTTTTAGTCCTTTATTTTAGTCATCATTCTCGATAAATAATGAGGAAAAAGTCTACCATTAATAGTCACCTAGTCCCTTAGGAACATGACTTATTTTGTGGATGTTTTATGTATTTGAACATAATACCACTCCTCACTCACATTATCAAATTTTTATCAAATATAGGGTATTATTGGAGGCTTGGTAAGTTCTTATTTCCCACATATGTATTCTTCCCTCTCCTCGTATTTCTTTACTCCCTACGATCTCCCAGGGAGGAACATGATGTAAATCCCGAGCATCATGTTTGTAATATTTGAATTATATTTTTAATTATAGGTTTTTATTTTTTTTATATTAATAATATATTCTTATTTAATTTATTTATGTACTATTGTTTCATACTAAACTCATATGATCGTGATTAGGGGTACCATTCTTTTGATGTTTCATACACTATTCACAATTTCTTCTTCTACCTTTGAAATGTAGTGTTTTTGTGGTTCATATTGGTAAATTGAATTTACATAAAAATTTTAATCTAAATTTTAATATTATGTCCGGATATACCACTAAAATAACATAAAAAATTAGAGAACATTTCAAGTTCTTTATGTGTTTCTTCAGTGAGTTTTGGTTTCCAAGTTGGACACAAATCACCCAATCATCGGCGGTAGCCGGTGAATCATTTTGTGTTTCTGAAGTAACCCTATGAGATATCGCAGTATAAAATATGTTTATATCTAGTTATAGGTGTTCAAAACTTGGGATTAAAATATATATACCCTTTATTTTAAAGTGATGAAGGACGAACATCCTGAGATTTCCCCAAGTTGATCACACTTAATCAAATTTGTTAATTTATTCATTCATTTATTACTTTTTTATTTATTATTTTATATTAAAAAAATATAATATTTATAAAATATAAATCCCATTATGTTAATAAAAAAAATATTTTTAAATTAACTATCTATGGTTCTATCAAGAAATGACCAATAGTTCCTTCTACACTTCATAAATTCTTGAAAAGAAAACTGAACATCTAATTTGACGCTCACGACAATGTGATCAAATTTTGGTGACATTTATGAAAATACAAGATAATTCTTACCTTTTATTTATTAATTTTAATCTTTATTTCTTACTCCATTCAATATTCCCCCTTCCCTTTTGATTTTTTTATTTGTTTTTGTGGGTTTCTTTTCTCTCTATCCCTCTTCTTATTCTTCTTCTTCTCTCTCTCTCTCAAATTATGTAATATGAAATTATATTTTATTTTATATATTCATAAATATTAATTGTTTTTAATTTATTCATCCTATATTAAAAAATAAAATTAAAAAAGTAGGACATTATTGTTGCATGATAAGATCAAAAAATGAAATATTACTTGAATTTGACCAAGAAATTGAAAATACACTTCTCTAAAAAATTATGACCTCTAGAATCGGAAAATAAAGTAACATTAGGGAACCCCTTAAAGAACCTAAAGTGTTTCTAAACTAATATATGATTGAAGAAAAATCAAACCCCATGGAATATAGATGTAAATAACTAGGATTTAATAAAATTGACAACCCTATACATGGAGTTCCAACTAGTATACATCTAATACCCTATGGAAGGAACCAACTATAATATGAGATCAGTCATCACCCTCTTCCTTCCAAAATTCCATGGTCTTATTAGAGAGGAATATCTCAAACATATCAAGGAGTTTCACATTGTTTTTCCCACTATGGAACCCCAAAATGTGATTAGGGACCTCATTAAGTTTAGGGACTTCTTTTTATCCCTTAAAGGTGTAACCAAAGACTGGATGTACTATATACCAACCATAATTGGAGGTTGGAATGACTTAAAATGACTATTTATAGATAATTTAATCCCTTATTACTGAACTACATTAATTATAAAATACATTTGTGGTATTAGGCAATTACAAGTAGATACCCTTCACAAATATTAAGAAATATCCAAAAGACTACGTTCAAGTTTCTCCCACCACCAAATTAGTGAAAAATTGATAATTCAATACTTATAAGAGGTTCTTGTCCCCTTGGGTAATTTCATGATAGATGCAGTAGCTGGTGGTTCCCTAGTGGATAAAATCCCTACTGCCACTCATGTCTTAATAACCAATATGGATCCAAATTCACAACAATTTGGTACACAAGAATGTATAGTTACCTGAGGAGTTAATGATGAATTTCATTCAACAATAGAATATAAGGAATATAATTAACATGTTGAGATGCATAACATTATAATAAAATTATCTCAAGAACAAGGTAATTCACACTCTCCACCCATTTCATTACATTGTGGGATGTTTTCTAATAAAAATCATTTTTGACCAGTGTCTGCAACTCCAAGATTCATCCGAGTCTTATGCAATAGTTTTTCCTGGGATTTTATTCTATCAAGAACAACCCTTCAATCATAAACCACTCACGCCAAATCCAATCCCCGATTGGCAACCACAACCACATAACTGACAAAGAGGCAACTGGAGCCTCCCTATAGAGAACCAGTATCAAGAAGGCCAAGGTATGAAACCTTTTTATCCTTATCCCTTTCAAAAAATCCTCCTCCTCACAAATATAGACCAATAATATGTGATATAGTGAAGAAAATGGAATCTTCGAACTTCCAGTTCCAATAGAACACACAATCAACTATTCAAGACCAACAAACTGAAGTGGGAAAATCAGAAAACACTAATGGTAAGATAAAGAGGCATGGTTTTGGATGAATACCATCCCGACTTATTTCTAATCCAAAATAAGAAGTCAATGTATGTAAAATATCACTTCATAGTTGTAAATAAGTTTCTTCTTCCCCTGATGTTTCTCAATATGTAGTCCCCTCACATGAAAACTATCCTTCTCTACCCACAAAATTATCGAATTAAGAAAAAAATTAAAAGGGTAAATAAGTTATTATTAAGGATTACCTTGAACAATCCATTACAATAATTTTCCCCCAAAGACTCTCTAAACCATATATTTTTTTTAAAATGAGGTTGATAAAGAAATAATGGATGCATTTAAAAAGGTACAAGTAAACATTCTATTATTGGATGCAGTTAAAAAACTTCCTCACTAATCCAAATTTCTTAAAGAAATATTAAACCATAGAAAAAGACTAAAGGGGAATGAGAGAGCTAACCTTGTAAATAATGTCTTAGATGTGATACAAACATTGATTCCATCTAAAATCAAGGATCCATGCACTTTCATGATACCTTAAACTATAAAGGAGACTTTATTTTCTAATGAAATAGTTTATTTAGGTTAATTAATTAACGCAATTCATTTCTCTATGAATACTTATTTATAGGTTAGATCGATTCAACTAATTATCATCATCATGTAACTAGCCTAATAGAGCACACCACACTAATCTAGGGTGATTGAGGACATCCTCATAAGTGTAAATATTCTCATCTTCCCTACAGACTTCTACATTCTTTCGATGGTAGATAGCAGAACCCAAGGACATTCTCCTCTCATTCATGGAAGAAAATTCTTTAAAATAGTAAATATGATCATTAACATTCATAATGGTAAACTGTCCATGGATTTTAGTAGAGAAAAGTTATGTTTCAATATCCTTGATGATATAAACCACACAACTAAAGATAACTCCAATATTCCTATATATTATATTGAATTGGTCCTCAATGAGATACACACAAAACACTATCTCCTCAAACAATAATATGATTCATATTTCTCTTGTTCACTTTTGGATGATTTGATTTTTGATTCATGTTTTGAGTGATGTGTAGGTTTAAAAAAAATTAATTTTGTGTTTTTATTGAGGTGTGTGTAAACTTTGATATTCTCATGACCGTGGATGATTCTAAAAATATCATTTCCATTGATTATCTTTACTTAGATAATAAGAATACATATAGACATTTTTAGGGACCTTAATACCCCTTAAATCTTTACACTCAATCCAAAAACCACCCAGTGTTTGAATTAAAACTACAAATATTTAACTTAAAATATTTCTATCTTGAGGATATTGACCAATTTCCATTTATAATTACCAACAACCTCTCCCTATAGTATGAATCAAAACTGCTAGAACTTTTGAGAGAGTTAAAAAGGTGATAGGATGTACATTAGATGATATTTCTAGGATTATAAAATCAATTTTAATTCACAATATACTTTTATATAATGAGGCTAACCACATAAGGAATTCTTAACATCATTTAAATCCTTACCTCTTAGAAGTTGTAAAATTAAAAGGTTGTTAAATTATTTTTGGTAGGATCATTTATCCCATAAAGATAGTAAATGGGTTTGCCTAGTGGAAATTATGCCTAAAAATTAGTATAAAAGGAGTATTAAAGGAAAGTAATGACTTGGTTCTAATATATGTGAAAAATAGTTGGTGAGTCTGTATTGAGTACCATTGAGTGAATTAAACCACATAAACATACCAATTTAATCTACCTGTCATTGACCAAATTCTAGAAATATTGGATGTTAAGTACCATTATTGTTTCCTTGATTGAATATAAGGTTATTTTCAAATCCATATAGCTGCTAAAAATAAAAAAACATTTTCCTATACAGTTGGAATGTTTACATATAATAGGATGTCTTTTGGTCAATGTAATGATCTTGGTATTTTTCAGTGATATAGGCTGAGTATATTTTATGAGTACTTTGATAATTTTATGGTTGTTTTTATAGATTATTTCCTGGTTTTGGATGTTCCTTTTACGACTGTTTCGAATTCCTAGGATCTATCCTCCACCTTTTCATTGAAAATGATTTCCTATTAAATTATGAGGAATACCATTTCATGGTTGAGCTTCAGAAAGTTCTTGAGCATGTTATTTCAAATGAGAGAATTCAACTGGATAAGTCAAATGCTTAATTAAATAAATTCCTTTCATATAGAAAATGTATTCGTGATTTGTGATCTTTATTGGATCATGCTAGTGTTTACCATTGATTCATTAAGGATTTTATTAAGATCACACATCCCATATCCTAGTTATTAAAAAAATATTATGAGTTTGTTTTTGATAAAAAAAGTGGGGGTAGAATAAATTTAATAAAAAAGATATCTCACATCTCCTCCCATAATCCAACCACCATGGTGGGATCTCCACTTAGAATTTATGTGTGATTACACAATCTATGAAGTTGGGGAAGTTTTATCACATTATGTTGAGAAGTATCCTCATGTAATTTCATAATTCTCATGTACCCTTGACCTTGCCTTATAAAACTAAAAGACCACAAAATATGATCTTCTTTATATTGCGTTTTTCATGGAAAAATTCAACTCATATATTCATGGATAAAAAATAATTATGTTTTCTAATCATGTTTCCATTTCCTTCCTCCTTACGAAACCTGAAGATATTCCCCACCATTGATGATCCTACAATAGAAGTTTGAACTTGATATTCTAGATAAGAGATGAGTTGAAAATTTGGTAGTCAAATATATTAGTATTATTATCCCACCGTTGGACCATCATGTTGACTCACCCCTCCCCATTATAGAATTCATCACCTATGAGATCTTTTGTGATGTTTTGGACCTTATGCTCTAGTATGTAGGAACTGTGAATTTTCTAGAATCATATAGCATCCCCATTTATTTTTTCACTTCACAATCCCAAATAATTAATCTTCAATCACAACAAAAAATTTCGGATTACCCATTCATATGGATAATTTGTAGTGAGGTGGTTGTTATTAGGTGTGTCCATGTCCATGAGTTCAACAATGTTTTTAGCCTCTATGAAACATTGGATTGTGGTGGTCAGTTTGGATCTCAATGTACAACTAAAAAGGTCCTTGATTCTGGACATTATTAGCCAATATTTTATAGATATTCGCATTAGTTTTTTCAGTTATGCACACGTTTTTGATTTATAGGGAATATCTCTAAGAGGAATGAAATTCCAAGAAAACGAAAGCTATTTTGTGAAATATTTTATGAAAGTGGAATTGAATTCATTGGGCCTTTTCAAAATTCATTTTTATTTGTGTACATTTTACTAGCCATTGATTACTTCTCTAATTAGGTGGATGTGAATGCTACTAGGATTGAGGACTCTTGAGCGGTTGTTGACTTTATGAGATGTTAAATTTTTAAATGGTTTGTTTTACAAAGATTCATCATTCATGATCAAGGTTTACACATTTTCAATCAAAAAAAGAAAATTTTATCCATAATTATGAAGTTGTGTATAATGTTTCCATGACATGTCACCCCCAAACTAATAGACATGAAGTAATGTAAAATCAGAAAGATAGGATAATCACTTAAAAAATAGTACAAACCAATAGTAAATATTGGAGTTTTCTCATAGATGAAGCACTTTGGTCATACCATTCAACTTTTAAGACCCCGATTAGAATGTAAACATATTGGATTGTGTTTGGAATGTATTATAAACTCCAGGTGGAGGTAGATCACCATGAATATTAGGGTATTACACAATGTAATATGAATCTTTCAGATGCAAGTGCACATTGGAAGTTGTAGATTTAGAACTTGGAAGAAATTTAGTTTGATTCATATGAGAAATCATAAATATATAAAGAGAATACAAAGGATATCTTTGATGGGGTGATTCATCAGAGGAAGATTCATATTACTGAGAAGGTCCTCATGTAGAATTTTATACTAAAGCTCCAACCATTTAATCTGTATTCTCAGTGGATCAATCCTTAAACTATTACTAATGTTTACACTTTTGATGCAATACTGATTTTTCATGAGCATATTGAATTAAGTATAATCATCAATGTAAAAAAATACTTAAACACTTTTATCTGGATTTTACAAATCATGAGGTGGATGAAATCCACCTTCAAGAAGAATCATACCATTGAAACACACCAGTTTTTAGCCTTTCCACATTCAAATGTTTTATATAAAGGACACTGAACACAATAGGTGAGTGTGCGGGGTATTGGGGGGGGGGGGGGGGAGGGGGGGTACATTATTGGGTTTATTTGGATTTTCATCATCTTTATTATTTCTTTTCTTTTTCACTTTTTTCATATTATTGTTACTTTCCCCCACCTTGTTGAGTTCATTAGTATTTTCATCTTCTTTATTCTTTATTAACCTTTTGTTTGATGCATAGTATTTCTAACTCCCCCATCCCTCTTTGATCTTAAAAATAAAATCCAAAATCATTTTTCGTAATTGAGTATATTATGTGGAAAATTCCATTATTTTTGAAAAAAAATTACAAATGAATGTTGATATTTAATATTTTTCTAGAATTTTTACTTTCTAATCATTAATTATAGTTTAATGGATTTTTGAAAACCATTACTCATTAAAGCAATATAATATTTTTAATACCTTACCTGAGATACATTCTCTCCCCTTTATTTTATATTCTTCCTTTCAATCACTTTGTTGATAGCCTCAAGTCAGTTAGAGAAACTAGAACATGCCTTGATTTTATTTCAATCCATCAAATTCTAGTGTGCTACACCTATGATAGAGGCTGCCATTCAATTGGAAAATACATTGTATAGGTATCAACTATTTTCAACTACCTCTACATCTTACCATTCCTAATCCATGAAGACCATGAAATTTTTATTCAGTAGCCACATTACAAACAAATTTATCGCTACCAAATCATATCTTCTATGCATTCCGATTACATTTTTAGAATGTGTTTGGGAAAGGGTACACCATGGGAGTTATAGGGAAACATTCATTATAATGGGGTGAGTGAAAGGGTTTCTACATTTTTTTGGGAAGTGGGTCCACAATACATATTATATCATTGTGTTATATATGTTTCCCTATTTATCTCAAAAAAATTTATATATACATATAAAAATATATCTGTACATCTAAAAAAGATAAAAAATAGAGAAATAAATGGGAAAATATATTTTTTAATCATTATTATTCACTAATCGGTTGTGACCCACACAAAAAGAATAAAGGGTAGAGTGAGTGGTAAGTGATACACACTGTGTGGGGTTGAGTGAGTACACTAGTTGATTTTTTTTGAATTTTTACATTATTCATTATTAAGAGACTAAAATATCCTCTTCTTCTTCAGATTTTGAAATATAATATCCTACTAACACACAAATATTATAACATCTAATTGGAAGTCCTCTTGAGTAGCACAATAGTTTTTATAGGTAGAGAAAATATAAATTTGAAAAGAATATGGTAAGATCACATCAACTATAAGAAATTGGAATAAATCTACATTAATATGTTCCTAGAATGATGAAGGAAATTTTATAGATGAGGTAGGTTGTGGCATGTTGAATGGGAGAACAAATGAAGTTGAAAAAAGTTGAATGTGAGAAAAGGTGAATGATTGGAAAATTGATTTGATATGTGAGATATGATGGATTTCATTTAAAAATAATATTGGATGTTTTCTCACCAATGATTTAGGAATGGGACTTGATTAGGATGTAATACTTTGGGAGTATAAAGGTTTAGGTTTAGCAGTGTGATAGTGTAGTGATTCACTATTTATATCCACTCTTATAGCACAATGTTAAACTAAATATGTAATATATTTTATAAAAATAATAAAAAATTGAAATTGATATTTGGTTCTATTTATTAATTTTTATCTATATTAAAAATAAAAATTTTACTTGTTTTAATAATTAAATTGTAGGAGGAGGTGACTTGGAGAGCCCATGATGTAATTCAACCAAAATGGGAGAAACTGCGCAAGGTCCAAAGCATACAGGTTGACTTAAATATTTGACTATGGATAATAATTATATCTAATTGGGATGAAAATGGTTGACTAAATGAAAAAGTGTGTGGGATAAAACTCTCTCGAAGGCCAGGTATCCCAATTCATCAATTTGGAGGCCATATGAAGCCCACAATGTGAAGAAATTTGGGACGAGACATATTATACAACCCTTTTGTATTAGGTCCATAACGCTGGAGATAAACCTCAAATTTGGATGTTTCCACCTCCATTGGAAATCTAACTCAATGGTCCACCACTAAACCAAATTTTAAGAAAATTCACACATTTTTGTTAGTCAAACCACCAGATAAAGGTGTAAAAATTCCTCCATGAATACTGACATAGTCTCTTAGGCACTTGACTCACTTTTTTTGAAATATTTATGAATATTCCCATAAAACCACACCTCACCCTCATTATTTGATCTTTCTAAACCATAGGAAAAGATTGGAGTCTAGGGAAGTTATTCTTCAAAATCCATGTCTCCCTCCCCTTCTATGGAGTTCTAAACTCTTTTTTATCATCCAGAGAGGAACGTGAAGTAAATCAAAAGATTCTTATTTTTAATATTTGAATGATATTTTCTATTCCTAGTTTTTATGATGTTTTTATTAATATCCAATTATTATTTATTTATTTATGCACTTTTATGTCATATTTAACTCATAATATCGTGTTTCGGGGTACCCACTAAATTAATGTTTCACACACCATTCACCATCTCTTCCTCCCCCTTTCAATTATGGTGTTTGTGTGGTTTATATTGGTAAATTTAATTGACAAAAAATCTGTCATGGACAAGTATATTCATGTCACGGTGTAACAAAAACATTACATTCAAACCTAGAAAAAAAATATTTCTAAAATCTCATTTCAGTTTTCTTAATAATAAACACTATTTTTAAATTAATGATTTATGACTACATTGATAGATGAACTAGGGTTCTTTATTTACTATATAAATTCAAGTAAAAAACTTATCATCTAATTTGAAACACCTGAAAAAGAGATCAAGTTTCGCTACAACTTTTGTGTGAAGACTACCGATACAAATTCATGATCTTGGGTCACATAGTTATGATCATGTGGTATTAGCTGATGTGAACCATAGGATGTCATCTCCTATCACTACATCAGAACACAACATGGTCTTGTCCTTGATGCATTTCAAAATACTATATACTCGACACCCTCATATGCAATTATCACAATGGGAGTGATCTTCAACCCATGCCTCAACTTCTTAAAGAACCACCGACACCTTTCTATCCACATGAATTGTTTCCACTTTTGGGTCAAATCTATAACATGTGATGCCCTTCTCAAGAAATCAGGTACAAACCTCAAATAGTACCATTCCAACCCAAGGATACTCCACACCATGATAACAATCTTGTGTGTGTCTCAAGCTAGAGCTCCCTCATCCTTCCCTGGGTCCACTAACACACCTACCTCCAATATGACATGTCCCATAAATTAGACATCTGAAATCAAAAACTAAAACTTTGAGAGCTTCACATAATGATGGTGCTCTCGAAGTGTGTTCCAGACCATCCTTAAATGTATCACAAGATCCTCTACATACATCAAGTACACTAGGATATCATCAATGAAGACCACAATGAACCAGTCTAAGAACGAATTAAATGTCTAGTTTATTAGTCCCAAGAACACTTCTAGGTATTCCTTCACACCGAGCGTTATTATTATGTACCACTACTACATTAATGGCCATTAGCAACCGCCAAAAGCGGTCGCTAAAGGCCTATTGAGACCACCTGGAGACCACTTTTGGCGGTCGCCGTTGCTTCGTCGGTAAAGAGCAATAGCGACCGCCAATGGCGGTCGCTAAAGACTTTATCGAAATACAGCGCAAAACTGCGCTGTATTGATGATCGGTGTACTCGGCAGTGGTGGGGAGGGATGGTGAAGCTTCACGGCCGGTCATGGAGGATCTGCGGTGGCCGGAGGGAAGTGTGGTAAGTTGAGGGTGGATGTGGATGGTGGTCCAATGTTGTGGGGGATGATGGGGGTCACCTACGAGGGGGGTAGGGGGAAGAGAGGGCCGACACAGGTGGTGGCAATAGTGAACGGATGAGGCGGCGTGCGGCGGGGAGATGGCCTGAAGTTGCAGCGGCGAGAAGGAAGTGGTGAATGACAAGGTGGGAAAAATCCCGACTCTTTTTAGGCGGGAGTAGCGACCTCCATTGGCGGTCGCTAATAGTATTAATAGAGACCGCCAATGGCGGTCGCCCGTGTGCAGGGGCGCAGAAACACAAAAATCTAGTAGTGTTCTCATAGTGACTGTAGTGACATCTGAATGGTATCTTTGGTATATCCTCATCCCATAAGTTCAACTAGTGATATCCTAATCTGATATCAATCATCAAGAACCGTCACTCCCCTATCAAAGGATCAAATAGGTTGTCGATCCATGGAAGTGGATACTTATTCTTCAAGTTTGCCTTGTTCAAGTACCAGTAATCTACACATAACCACAAGCTCCTATCCTCCTTCTTGGAGAAAACAAAATGGGGATTCCCCAGGGGAAACAATAGGAATCACCAAACCCTTCTCCAGTAATTCCTCCAACTACACTATCTGCTCAAAAAGTACAATGGGAGCCATCCAATGTTTTAGTACAGACATCGGTGCCATCCGAAGGTGTAAGTAAATGGATAATTCTAGCTCTTAGTGGGGAGGTAATCCAGACACATCCTCAGGAAAGACATCCTCATACTCTACCACCACAAGTGGGAACTAGTAGCCCATTGAATACACTACAATAAGAATAATTCTAACCAACTAGTGAGTAATTGGATATATATTCCTATGTTTGAGACCGTCCTACTTTTCCAAGGGTTCATTTTCACCCATAAATGATAAAATCAACGCATCATGGTGGGAACACTGCACCTATACATAAAAAATTCAATATGGGAATGAAATGTCAATATCCAGCCCATACCTATGATGAAGTGATAAGGCCTCATTAATTTTACAATGTGATCACATAAAAAAATATCATCTCCAAGAATCAGGTCACATTATCAATTGAATTGTGAAATCACCGAGTCTCTGCCTATAGAAGTATCTAACTGTAAGTGTTGAGCCATAGGATCAACCAGAATCTCAATGTCTTGAACTAAATAAGTGGAAATAAAGGAATGAATCGTGCCTGTGTCTATCAATACAATAAATAATGTAAAAATGACATAGATCTTACCTTGTATCATCCCTGGATCCTTGGGATTATATTCAACCATTGCCTGAAGGTAGCCACATTCATAACCACCAGACCCCTGAGCTTGGTGTGGACCACTAGGCGTGATGGTGGTAATAGCTCAAACCTCTGACCAGCACCTGCTACTCTACCGAACCTTCTACAACAAAAACAGCCATGCAAACAAAAATTATATGGGATTTCTCTATTCCTTGTATTTACCTCAATCATCTATCAATAAAATATATGATGGGTCAGGAAATCTTGATCTAGATTTACCCGACTTTCCAAGGAGAAGAACTATCTCTCTTTTGGCTGATTTGATCCATCTCAAGATCCCCAAACTGATAACCCATTGTCCTGTTGTTACATCCTAAAGACTCTTTCATTTCTAGATCCCTATGAATACCATATAATACCCACTTCCAAAGTCTTAGCTTCTTACTTCCCACTACAAGCACCCATTATCAGTGCTCACACTGTGAAGAATTTACCCACCACCAAGGTTCACACTAGAAATCCAACATAGGTGGGAATGTAGAGGGATGTAAATGAATCACTAATATCCTAGAATAATCCTTTCTAAAATCTATATCCACTAAAAAACACATCCAGAACCATATTCAAGGAGTAACATGTGATATTAGTAATCATCTCTGAAAAATCCTCCATGATCTAACTACCCTGCTGAAAATGAGAAAGGTAATTTATATGTACTTATCACATTAGATCCCCAAATAAGAATCACTATAAGGACCATCATCTGATATATAGGAATCCTCACATGGAGGAAAACTTGAGTGATTTAATTTATCCATTCCTCAGATATCTGGGAGTCCAGATCACCCCATAACATGGTATGTCACTACCTCTATAACGTTTACAACACACTCAGCCTATATACATCCTCAACTATCAATGATAGTTCTAGATACCTTTAAACATGTGGTGGTATACCAATTAATCACCCAAAAAGTAATATCTTTAGTACATTCCCCTATACTGATTCCTAGTCACTTTGAAAATCATTCATATGATCACGTAGTGGAATCCTGGTAGGCTGTTTTTGTGTAGGCATTACGAAATAAAAAAGATGTACCATAATATAATAGTATATCTTGGGTATTGACTAAAGAAGGATTTAAAAACTAAAAAAAATTCCTATATGATGCATGTTCTAATATTTTTCCCATAACAGATGTCCAAATGTACTGATTCAAAAGGTAGGTGTTCAGAGTCCTTGTGTATCGATACATCAGCCTCTACACCAACACCGATGCCCTAATCTTAGAAGCTGAACTCAAAACACTTTACACCATTTCCCAAGACCAAACTAATAGACTCTAATCCAAAGGCGGAACTAATTTCTCATTGATACCACTCTATCAGAACCCGCTCCACCGAGGTCCGAACCTTGACTACCTCTTCCCTACATCCAATAGGCCAAGGGCTGATGAACAACACCGAGTAGGCATATCCAAAAATTGAGAGGCATTAGCCTAATGTACATGTACACTTGCACTCATCTCCAAGAAAATAAAATGATGTAATGTAAAACAATTGAATCCAACATAGGTATACATCTATGATCATAAAAATAGAGTTTGAAAATAAGTACTAAAAGGGAGAATGAGTCCAAATAAAAGCCCAACCAGAATGTCTAAAGAGTTAAACCTACTCCAAGGGTGAGAACTATTATCAAATCGAAGAACTTGGAAAACACCTTGGTCTGTCAAGCTCAGCAAGGACACTGGGCCAATATGAAATCACAACCCACTACAAACCAAATTATTCTTATCATTGAAAAGATAGTTATATGAGATTCCACCCCATAATCCACATCATCATTGGAGACACTCAACCAAGAGTTAAATATCCTTGGGCCCACACAAGAAATCTCACTAGTCTAAATGGACCCTGATAATCTGATAGTGGGTCACTACTTGGATTGTTGGGGGACACCACAAACCCAATATGGATCAACCTATTAAGTGGGCGATCTTATTCCAAGGATATTATGAACCCTACTAATACAGAATTCTAGATATAGGATCAATTACCTTCTCAATAAGGTCACACCAATTCCACGAACCCCACATTAGGTATAAAAATGACAGAGGATCACACTCCAGTCTCCTAGAGGGACACCAAAATCTCTATCTAATACTCATACTCTAGAGGGGATCTTAATATTCTGATGTGGACGTAATATCTCACTTTACCCTCAAGATAATAGACCAAGGGAACACACTCAAACAAAACTGGTCCAAAATGAAGAAACATATGGCTATAAGCACACTAAAAGGGGGTACATGATGTGTACTTGGGGTACATAGTGTGTCTGGCTAACCCTTTGTATTCCCATGTGGTAAAAGATCAAACAACATTTAAAAATAAATATAACCAGAATATGAGTGATAACACATAATGTGTAGATATCTCATGACACCCTACCCGTGTCATCTAGCCATGCTCGTGTACACCAGAATGTGTCAGTGTACTCTGGTTTTATCCATGTACTTAGTCTACCCATGTCTGTGTGACCTCTGAGACACATTCCAATCCAAAAACATGTTTTTCACAGTGTGTTAAAGGGTTACACAGTGTGTTATCTTTTTCACTCCATGGAAACCTAAACACAACATGGTGGGGAGGGAGGGGGAGGTCCCACATAGCATGTAATGATGAATTTTACTTTCTGTAACCTGATATTTTCCATAAAACTTGGTTCCTATCCATTTTATCCTCCACATTACTATATCGATCACCCTTTCTAGAAATCATAGATCTAGGGCCAGCTAACCCATGTTATCATCGATGGCTGAGATATAGGATTAGATCTATTTGGAAAATGCAATCGTTGAGCCATCCATCACTACATGTCAAAACCGGGAAGAACGAGAACAACATATTCATCTTATGCACCTCCAATAATCCACATCTATTACTGCACTAAAATCTTACCCTTGATCATGAACCAAACCTATGATAGTTATCCAAGGTGCTGAGGAATGGTCAGGAAACTATCAAATGCTGAGTTTTTGTTTAACAACGAGCCAAAATAAATTCCCATGATGAACTTGCCATGAAATTGGGAAGAATCCCTTAATCCATAAAATGCGAGCGATGAACCTTGACCTATATTTGTTTATCCAAGATTATTTACCAAAGAAATAGATAAACTAATAAGATAATCAACATATCAGGGAAACTTAAATCGATCAATTAAATCTACCATCAATGAATGAATACATTTTTTTAATAGAATGTGTTGGTCGGAGTAGGACACTCAATATGTGGTGAATTGTGGTCTTATATATATTTCTGTTAAAAGGATTACATAAAAGATTCACCCAATTAAAACTAAACAATGACAGTTAATGAAGGTAATAAAAATATAATAGTTTTTCTATTTAAATATATTCTTAGAAGATTGATTAATTATTAGAAGTATCAATATGAGATATTGATACAACCTTTGAAACTAATTTAATAATGAAAAATGGTTATAACTATAATCCAAGACTAATTATCAAAGTAAAATATTGTTTTTTTTGAAATAAAAATAGAAAAAGAGAAGGTCTAAATAGAAACACACAGTGGATAAAACAAGTGGTTAAGTATCATGCTGATACCTAATCAACATCACTTGGTGATCACCTTCCACCAAGTAGTTTATAATAATAAACATGATCCACCCCAAAGATCAGGGTTAACAATAGTACACAGGATTTTCCAATTCACAAAACACCTTCCACTGTTCTATATGGGAAAACAAACAACCAGGTCACACAATACCTCTTCCACAATTATATGTGAATAAAAAACAAGTGTAGAAATATATTTGAAGGAGTATATCTTGTATCCTCTAGTTTAATTTAGAAGACATTGTGTATTTTAATATAGATACACACCGTACTTGAAAATTAATAAAAATAGCACACAAAATTGAAATCATTATGAGAATGGTTTAGAAATTCTTTGAGTATTGTTCTATAAATATTTGGACTTGTAAGATATAACATATGTAATTTTTGATTCCTCTTGTGAAAACAGAGTATCACGAGTCTCGTGTACTAGTTTCTATTTAGATGAGATGTGCTTTGTATCTCTTGTTTCTCTTAGGGTTTCTATTGAGAGAAAGAATGAGGTTCTGGTCTACAGTAGTCCAACCTTTAGGAATCGATATTTATTCATGTGTTCTTTAGTGTATGTAAGTTCTTCTATGTTCCATGCAGTTCATTTTTCAAACTCCCTCTGTCTGTGGCTCTGAGTCTCGTGATTTTATTTTTATTTTGGGTGCATGTGTTGGAGCCAAAAGGAAGCATTATTTCTACACATCATACCTAATTCTGTTAGGTGACATACAATGAAACATAAATTATTCCAATGTCATTAAATGACTCAAATATGACTATTGGAAGTAACATTTAAATTATATTAGAAAAGATAGAGAAGTGACTAAGGAACGATGTCACAGTTTGTCTTGAAATAGTGTCACTTGTAAACAGTATCTTCTTTTTTTCCATTGATCAGTGAGATAGTCACGGTGCCACAATTACATTGAGATATGGAACTGACAACATAGATGTGGTGTTAGGATCACAATGCCTCATGTTATAGTGTCTAGTCTTTTTTTAAAACATTTAATGGTGTCTTAGAGATGATAGCAATGAACCGGTGTCATAGAATTTATGAAATCTGAAACATGTTACAGTGTTAGAGTCACAATGTTTGGATTATGGTGTCTGAGTCACGGTGTCAGTGCTACAATGTTAGGGTTATGGTGTTTGGGTTACATTATTAGGGTTATGGTGTTAGGGTTACTGTGTCTGTGAATTTTCTAAAATCCAGAACCGATGTCAGGGTTACTTTCTTAAGTGGTAATATTTACAGAATGGATTATACTTAATAATTAGTATAACAAAATATAATAGAACAAGATAAAAAAGAGTTTAGAAGATTCAAACTTGATTTTTGGGATTTGGAATTAGGATCTTGTGAGAGTATAGACCATGATTTGTAAAAATTAAATAAAAAGAAAACCAACAATCTCTACACATGATTTGTGATAGGTTAATCATTGTAAACATGATTTTCATTAATTAAAACATGATTAAAACATGAGGATTCCAACAACATACCCCTTTCTGATGATCAATAATCATGGGATTTAATTTCCTTTTATTATTCTCTCCCCTTTGGGATTATCAAAAGGAAAATAATAAGAAATAAGAATAATGGCTGAATGAAGGTAAGGATGAAAAATAAACTAGTAGTGCACATTATATTTGATGGAAAAATAAGTTATATTGCAATCAAAAGGAAAAATAAAAAAACAACCCTATCAGAAAGGCATCATTCACTTTTCTTCAGGGTCAATAGTCTCCTCTTTTCCTTTGGATAAAACATCATGAGAAGCCACATGAACAAAAGTAGAAGTAGAAGAAGGGATGGATCCAATAGAGAGAGAAGGAAGAGGTACTCCCTCAAAAATAGAGGGTTCCCAATCTAGTTTGGTTAAATACCGAGGAAAGGGTTGTTCAAGAATGAAAGTTCGGATCTGTAATAGAGCTCAAGATACAGACGTAGAAGTAGGAGAAAAGGCATTGGAAGAGGAAGGGGTTGAACCAGGCCGAAAAGGGGAAGCTATAGGAGCCATTATTGCAGTGCTTTTCTCATGGAGATAAGGCTTTAATAAATTCATAAAATCAGTGACGAATTCACCTCTATATTCGATATATTTTTCAAAATCATACTTATACTCAAAAAACTTTTCCAATGTAGGTGTGAAATCCTTCATTTTCTAATCTTGGTCCTTAAAATCATGAGTCACAGGAGGAATTTTGAGATTTCACACAAGGTACTTGAAATGACTAGTTAGTTGGTGTTTTTTATAGATCCTATTAATGAAGAAATAAAAATTTTGTAATTAAATAATAGGTTGTAGAGGATTCCTTTGAATATAGTTGATCCATGTCATAGACATGCTCACTATTTTGTACAATCTTGGAGAGGCTATCCTGAGTAGACTGACCTTTTAAATACTAAATCTCTTACTGAGTCACCATTTTGAGTATTGCACTATCTAATTATTGAGATGGTTGATCAAATTTATAAGAGGAAGATAGAGTTGGGATGACTGTAGAGGGTGAAAGAAGGATCTTGAGAACAAGCTAAATAAAGTTCTTAAAAAAATAGGCAACTCATTGATCGAGGATACGAGTCCTCAAACTTTATTTTCCAACATGGCATTGTTGGAAAATACCTTCTTAACAATAGAGACCAAATTAGGTTGGATCAGAGTCACAAAATTTTTATTAATTATGTCTGCATCTTCTATGATGAAATGAGAAACATTTGGTTCAGTAGTTTGAAATTCCTTCATCAGTTCCTCAGTCAAAGATTTGAAAAAATTTAATTCCTTACATAATTGCTGATTTTCAATCCACACTTCTTGAATTTTATGTAGCATCCTTTGTTGGGATTTCTAGATATGTTTCTCCAAGAGCATTCCAATATCCTTCTCACTTAGATGAGTTATAGGAGTATGTTGAGATCTCAAATGTTTTTCAGAACCACCCATCATACTTAAACCAAAAATATTTAAATCCTTATGGTTCACAAACATAATGTTTCTTGTGCATCTTTAGGTGGAAAAACCGAAATATCATCTGGTTTCTTTGTAGATATGACTTCTAGTAAAGAATTAGGTTTCAATTGAAAGGTTGTTGTGAGATCAATTCCCCTTACCAAATCCAACTAAGAGTCACAGACATCAAAGTAGCTGGGGAATTTATACATAGTGTCCACTGGGATTGTCTCAAAAAAAATATTTCACTTGAGTACTTTCCAAAATGGGATTATACTACCCCTTAATTGTTTCTTCTCTATTGGGAATAAGAGACTCAATCACTTGGCTTAATTCCATTTCATCTATTTTGACAGGTTCAGTCACTTATTTAGCTAATTGAAAAGCCTGCTCCATAATTTACTCAGCTGAAGGAATAAATCATTGTTTAGCTTATTCTTATGATGATTCAACATAATCAGGGACTTCCTTAATAAATATTTCTTCAAAATGATCCTCAAGAATATATTGTTCTTATATACAAACAATAAGTTCTTTTTTAGCAACAATTTCTCTAGAAACTGTATCTTCAGCAACTTCAGGTTCGGGTACGATACTATCTTCTTCTTCTAATACTGTTCTTTCCTCAGGTACAACTTCTGCATATCCTTCATCACATGAATATTCAACAACCTCATCAGGTTCTACAATAGGTTCAGATTTGTTATTAAGTCCTTAAGGATTTTCAATTGTATTGAACTTATCATAGAGTCTTTCATTTTCTTCCACCCAAGATTTTTTTCCAAGGATTCTAGTTAATTTTTATCCTTATGATTGTATCCTAAGAGACAAAAATCTCATAATCCTAAATAATTTATTAATTTGAGACTACTACTCATTGGTGGATAACATTGTAGATATAAATCTTGAATAAATTAAGGAGGTTTATTTTGAAGTAATTTTGATTATATCACTGATGTGCAGAATGAAATTCTTACATAAGTTGGTCTGGTGTCCATTTTTCATAAGATGTATCAGAAATACATTTGGATATTTTAGTGTTCTGAAATCTCCCTTCCTTGGTAAAATAATATTTTGAATTAATTTGAACAACATCCTTGTATCTCCATCTAACTCTACTACAACTGACCTTCTTCTCTTCTTATTTTTAGTTAGGCTTCCCAATTCCTCTTCTAGGTTAAAACATCACTAGACAGAGGATTGGATCACTGATTATCCTTATAAATTCAATCAATCCGTATTTCATGATAGGCATCCCACAACCTAGATGAAAATGTACCCCTTTGTCCACTTATCCAACTTCTAACAAAAAATTCATCTTTCGAATCATATGAGAACTAAAGATATTGATAAAACTAGGAAACAAGCCTCAGATTGATGGGCCACTTAACTTTAGTAAACCATTTCAACCAACCTTGTTCATCTGAATGATTCAAAATTAAAGACTTACGTGTCAGCATCCACTTATGACATATTTATTTCTCTGGTACTATAATTTTTTCAACAAGGCCTGTATTCAGTGGTTCTTCAGGCATTATTTTTAGATCCCTTTTTACTTTCTTTTGAGACCTTCACTTCTCAGGAGTCGATGAACTAGGTCGCTTCATTCTAGGCATCCAATGTAGGTTTGATAAGAAGAAAGAGTTAATGGAGGGTAGGAGGTTTGGGAAAGAAGGTTTTAAGTTTAGAACTCGAGTAATGAAGAATGTGAAAAACATTGTATTTTTATCATTTTGGAAGTCCAAATATCACAAACACAAATGCGAGGTATAAAAATAACAAAATAATCAATATAATGATATGGGAAATAAATTATTTTTTTTAATGAAATTATGGTGAGACTAGAATAGGTCTTCATGATGTCATCATTACAGTGTGACTCCAAAAGGTGTGACTGTATCATTGATACAGCAAGTGTAAGACAATAGTTGTAAGAAAAATATTATGAGACAGTAATTCCATGATAGTAACTTTTGAGATCGTCAAACTTGAAACCATAAATTGTGAAATAGTACGTGTTAGATAGTAACTCCGAGACCGTAAAAATTTTACATAATACTTATCATCCCTAATTCTTGTATTATATAAATAATCCTTTCATAATTTAATGGTTTAGTGAATATATTAGCAAGATGATGTTCAGTGCCAATGAATTACAAAGTGATATCCCATTATGGATAATGAACTCTTAAAAAGTGATGCCTTAAATCAATATTATTTTTCCCTAAGTGTGAAACAAGATTATTTGAAATGTTAATTACATTTGTATTGTCACAATCTATAGGTAAAAGTATGAATTCATATCCGTATATAATACACTAAGATTTCATAGTACGTTATCTCTTTAAAGTAATTCAATAACTTGTGTTACATGCATCACCGAGTTCGAGCACACCACGACTTACCAAACTAGCTATTCAAAAGTGGTTATGAATAGTATTAAATGAATTTTGAATTTTATATACTCGATATAATTTTAGAATCCATATTATGTATTTTTTAGACATAATATAAGAACAAATTAATTTTTTTTTCTAATAAAAGAAGTATTTTTCAAAAAATTCAATTTTACCGCCTTTTAATGGAAAACCCTTTTTAGAAACAATATTTGACACTTTTATATATTAAATTTAATGAAATTAAATTCTTCTTTAAAAGCGGGAAATAAAAATTTATTTTGGATAAATTTTTGGTACTTTTCTGATAACTCTCATATTTTGATGAATAGTGAAAAATACTAAATTTTAATTGAAAACAACTTTTTTAATCGAAATAACTTATAGTGTTAAATTATCCATTTGAATGTTTTGGATGTATAATTAGATTATATTTGAACAAATTAATACAATTTATGTCATTATAAGTAATTTCACATTTAAATTTGACCTAAACACATGTCAAACTTTTGATAGTTTTTAGTTGTTTAAAACCCTCTTTTTGGTTTTGACAACAGGAATTAATTTTTAATTAATTAATTCATGTTCTATATTTTTAATTCTGTAATATATAATTCATTTTTGAGTTCAGAATATCAAAATTATCTTAGTGTGAATTTTTGCTATTTTTCTGAAAACTTTCAATTTTTGATTAATAGTGAAAAACACTATGTTGTTGTTTGAAACAGACTTTTCATTTAAATATTTATCTATTTTATTTAAAATATTTTTAAGTAAATATATATATATATATATATAATACCTATATAAGTTCATTGTTATTCATTGGAGTCATTTTACAAAAAAATTAGATATATAACATTTTATGGGAATTTTTAACGTCTTTTACCCACCTTCTTGGCACATTTGCAAATTTGCATAAAACGAAAATTTTCCACTTATGTAAATTGAATTTAAAAAATCTGAGAGACATGTTTTAAATCAGTAAGTAAAATGTGGTTCAATAATATGAAAATAATTTTTTGTGAATTGTAACTTTTGACTTTTATTTACCACGATTAAAAGTAAATTGGGTAATTAAAGGTAAAAATGATATTATAATTACCCCAAAACGTGTCCTAATTCTATTGGATGAGTGTATTTAGACCAAAACTAACATTATAAATAAAGTATTATCCTTTTGGTCAACTTGGATTATATTAGAACATTTATTATTATTTTACTTAAAGAAGAGTTAAAAGTGTTAAATTCAATGTTTAATAACTGAACCATTTTTAAAACAAATACTTCTTTATTAAATTATATAATAGTCATAAAAATATAAGGATTGGCAAAATGACTTATATAATGATATATATGTCATAAAGTAACCACTTTGGGTTCTCCTGGCATTTTATTGTAATTTTATTAACCATATAATATAAAAATACAAGGAGACATGGTAAATGTTAAACTATTTAACTGTAACGCCCCGACCCCAGTTACCCAGAGTCGGTGCATTACTTCGTAACATTGGCATGATCACAAAAGATCAAGTCTCGAAAGACCGATTAGTTTAGTAGCCTTGGAAAGGCTAGATACATTCATAAATGTTACATTACATCATAAATTGAAAATCTACAATAACAAAGTCTCCATAGTCCACACTCATATACTCTTCTGACTATCCCTGCAGGTCATTCATAAAATAATTCTTCACATCCTGGAAAATATTAAAACATTGAAAGGGGTGAGCTCAGATGCTCAGTAAGGATAACAATATTGTGGAAGATTTCATAAATAAACATAAACATTTAAGGCAATGTATAACTAAAACATAATCCTTTTAAACTTGAACATCAACATAATATGGCAAAAGTAAAATGAGATAATTCCATTTACTTCTTCACATGGATATTATACTGGTCGAATAATCACATGAAATATCAATAACCACTTTCATAATTATGGAATGCATAATTCCAGACTATCATAACCACATAGCCAAGGCCTCGTGCCAAGACCACAAATAAGATTTTGCCAAGGCCTCGTGCCAAGACACTAGTTTGTCTCATGAGACCTACCGATTCAATTTTTTTTAGAAGATACTTAAATTTAAAATTTCTCAAATATACCCCAGTGTTTTTATGAAAACATTATGAAAGCTTCTGAAAACAAAATAACTAATTCTGAGACAGCTCGACTAATTACAGGCCATGATGGGTCCACGCCCAATCCCTTCCTGTCTACCACACTCGAGAGTCGTGTTTTCTGAAATAATTTTTAAGCTTGCGTTGAATATGTATACATTTCCACTGGATTTTCATATATTTGAGAGAAGTATCTCTCTCTTTTTTGAAATCATTTTAAAAAAGTTATGGCTTATAGAGGAAGTTGAAACTCAAATAATGGTCACGACGGTGGAGAAGTTTTTGTCACCGCATACGTAAGACAAAACATTCCTTTTGTCATTTAGTAAAAACTCTTCGAATAAAAATATTCCTTTTGAATAAAAGTAAATGTCAAAGGGGTTTATACACCATATAAAAGAAAGTTGTGCATAAAACAAAATATGCCTCAATGAAAGGAGATTGAGACGAAGTCCTTACAAAGATCATTTTTAAAATAAAATAGATCTATTATGTGTATTTACTATATTTACACATAATGAAAGTACAAATACAAGATAGGACATAATAATATCATGACATAATTTGAAAGTAGGAGATTAACCCAAAGAATAAAAATTGGGTTAAGAAGTTCCCTTACCTTGCGTCTTGTCCTGACTCGACCGTTCTTTAACCTCCTGAATAATAAACTAGAGTTAATTTCTATTTACTTAAGAACCTTTTTCATGTTCATTATTCCTTTTATATCACTTATTACCATGTTATGAACATTATGTAATTATTTAAGTTAATAACGGTCGTTTTGTCGATCTTTGGTACTTGAGTCAAAAATAAACTTCTTATAATTACAAGTTGTTCATGTGGTGAAATATCCATTATATCCAGAATTATATTCATGATGTAGATATCATATATATCATATATATACAGTATATACATTCATTTATAATATTACGTAACATTTAGAGGTAAGAAATGAAATGCACCGTTCATGGAGACGGTAAGCCGTACGTACCCATGAACGCTACTTTCATTTCTATTTCGTATTTAATGAAATCATAATTATATAAAGGTGTATTATAATTCTAGTATAACATCATATATAATATCATTTACTCCATCCTTTATACATCCCACATATGGTATTAACGATTCAAATCACTTTGAGGGGGCGGTAGTCCGCACTTCCTAAAATGAAAATATCGCGTTTAACCATAATGGAAACAATAAAGTATGCCATAAATGAGAAATACAGAAGCATAAGTAAAACATAAACATATTATATATCCTATATAAATATAGTGACATCTTAATGGCCACCTTTGAAGGTGTTATATGAGTGTTGAAAAATCATCGTTTTGTGAGGCAGAAATTCGCCATCCACAGAAACCGTATGTTCTTTAACCATTAGATGTAGGTGTGTGTAAGTGTAGCTCGAATACTTCTTATAAAAAATCCTAGTATATTGAGGATACTGGTGTTGTTACAAAAGAAATGAATAAAAAGAGTTTAGGGGGTTGGAGAATAAAAATAAAACAAAACAACATTAGAGAAGACATTACCTCAAAATCGGGTAACTCTTTTTGATTTGAGCCAAAGGATTCCTTGGGAAGCGTTCTGCCCAAAGTGAGGCTTCTAGGAGTAAGAGGGGGAAGTTGGGAGAGTATTTGGGAAGAGTTTGGCCGAGCCAAATGGCTTGAAAGTGTGAATGAGGTGGTAGAGGTGGGGGCCTTTTATAAGTGGAGAGGAGGGGCACTCTTGGAAAGTAAAGAAAAGTCACTTTATTATAAAATGAGTTTCGGATTTTAGAGGTCCCACACTTATATAATTCGAGGCTAAGGTGATAAGGGTTCGAAATATACTCATCCAATAGGTTTTTGACAAGTGTATGCCTTGGATTTCACATTATCTTTTTATTTTATTTAAATCGTTAAATAATGAGGTCATCGCTGCATCATCATGATGTCATAAATAATTTAATTTATTTAATGTCTAAAAATTATAAAAAAAAATACTATGAGGTAGGATATCTTTTTATCTTTCCAATGACTATTTATAGTAAAAAATATGACTTGTATAACTCCATGTAAAAATTGTTTTAGTAAAACATTTCATGTTTGTGTCATTTTTTACTTTAACATTAAATAAAAGGTATTTATGTCATTTTCCAACTGAAGTGGCCCCATGGGGTCCCCAAGTTGACCCATGGATTGTCTTGGTCGGCCATGGCACATCCAATGAGGGTATGAAATGTTTAAATCTCATCTCATATTATTAAAATATTATTTTTACCTTAAACTACACTAATTACCTCTAATCGCGATTAAGAACTTAAAAGTTACTATTCACCAAAAATTATTTTAATCTCATTGAACCACATTTTACTTCTTAATTACAACCATGTATGTCGGATTTTTTAAAATCAAAACACAAAAGTGGTAATATTTCATTTAAACGAAAAATCAGTTATTTAACTACCACTTAGTGGTTTCACTATTCATCAAAAATTGAAGTTTTTCAGAACAATGCCAAAATTTCACCCTAAGCTATAATTGATATTCCGAATTCAAAAATGATGTATATTTTACAAAATTCCAAACATATAAGTTGAATTAATTAATTTTATAATTAATTCCCACTGTTACAACAAATAGCGTGTTTTTAAGAAACAATTTATATCAAAAGATTGGCAATTGTTTATGTCCAATTTCAATGTTAAATTAATTCTAATGACCACCATTGGATAAAATGGTAAAAATATATTCTAATTATACTTAAAAACCACTAAATAGTATAATTTATCACTATAAATTATTTTGATTAAAAAAGTTGTTTTTAAGTATTTTTCACTATTCATAAGAAATTAGAAGTTCTCAGAAAAATACCAAAAATTCAACATAGGCTAATTTCGATATTCCGAATCCAAAAATGAGGTCCATTTTGAAATATCAAATTTCTATAATTTTAAAAAGTGGTTATTACTATTCATAACAGATACTTTGATTAGTCGCGGTGTTAAGAACTCGAAGTTGCGTACAATGCAAGCTATTGCATTATTGATTGAGAAGCGTATCGTGGAAGCTCGGGGTGTTACATTCTCCCCTTCTTCAATAAATTGCGTCCTAGAAATTTGAAATTTTTCTTTGAAAATAAAAGGTTGAAAAGAGAAAATACCTTTGTGGAAAACCCACATCGGAAATAAGATTAATAAAATTTATCCTTAATAAGAGGGAAAGGGAAATGAAAAAGTCACCACTCAATTATGATCTCGATTAGGACAACATTGGTGGAAATTAGAGACATATAATTGGAGGAAAAACTTAAATATTTGTAGGGAGTGATTGAGGTCATCAATTACAATCAACTGTCAAATTGAGGGCCTCAAAGCCTTCAATCTGTGTTGATTTAAAATATCATCAGTTCAACAAGACATAAGGTATTAGGATAACACATTTATTTGTTTTAATATCCCTTTACTAAAGTTTAAGAATTAATTTATTCATTGAATTAGAGATAGGTATATATATATTTATGCTTGACAATTAGAGTTTCAACCTTCAACTCATCTTTCACTCAAAAAGATAATAGAACTCAAAAATATTATACTTATCCTAATTGTATAAGGTTCCAAATGTTAACACATACCATTTAGATTAGTAAAATTATTTTGTAATAACTAGGGAATTCCTGTAGGCTAGTGGTAGGTGATAAAGGCCTGTCGCACTATGGTTGTGGGTTCAATTCCTACAGCTTTGTCCGACGCGACGGGTTATTCCCCACCCTGCAGGTTGTCCTTTTCCTAAAACTATAGTATTATAATATTCCAAAAATAATCTTTAAAAATGTTTTAACCTTAAACAATACTATCCAAAGATCAACTTAATCCATTCCAACCTTTATAGTTATCAAAAATACCTCCATCCAGACTTTCTCTAAAAGGTCTCTAAATTCCAAAATCAATTGTAACATCAGATTCCCCAAACAAATTAAAGTTTCTCTTTTTGTCACATACTAAAAATATGATTACCTTCATCATATTAAAACCTTACTGAAATCAACAAGTACTGCAGTACAATCCTTATATATATATCACATTATTCTAGTAACCAAAATATAATCCATGAGTCCAAAAGCACCAATACATTAATTATTCAACTTCAACTGTAGTAACAGCATAAGCTTGGCCTTGATCCCTTGGCCTTTTCTGAGGTATGTTTTCCTGATGATTAGGACATTCATTTGCATAATGCCCCATTTCCCTACAATTGAAGCATTCAACATTTATAGCCTTTTTCTTTCCCTTGCAATCACGAGCATGGTGACCTTTTTCTCCACATTTGTAACAAACTCCCATTCCCTTTAGGCAAGTACCAGGGTGATTCTTCCCACAATTATCGCATAATGGAAAATCCTTCTTTCCCTTTTTCCCTTTATCCATATCTTGTTCCACCGTTCTATTATTTTCTTTCTTTGCTTTAAAGTCATGAGACTTAGAGAATTATTTTTCCATCTTGATTGCACATGAGACAATATCTTCGTATGTTGAGAATGATTGTGATACTAAAGCTCGACAGAGAAATGGTTTTAACCCATAAAAGAAACAATCAATCTTACCTATTGGGTTACGTATATAATCTGCAGCATGTCTCCCTAACCTTGTAAAGTTGGCCTCATACTTTGCGACATTCTCATCCTCCTTTTGTCTCAGACTCAAAAATTGTCTTTCCATATCTGCTCGATGGTCATGTGGAAAGTATTTTTCTAAGAAAAGATCTTTGAACTCTCTTCATTCCATATTTGATACTTCTTCATATTCCTTTGTGTTTTGAATCAGCAACCACCATTGATCGGCATCTCCAGTGAGGCGGTAAACTGCCATGATAACCTTCTCCCTTTCGCTACTCCCCAAGGTGTGGAATATTTTATCTAAGGAGTTTATCCATTGCTCAGCTACTAACGGATTTGTACCCCCATTAAATGTTGGTGGTTGTTGCCTCATGAAGCGGTCTAACATTGATCCTCCATGTTGCGGATCAGGGTTCTCCATATGAGTAAGGTTATTATTCATAACCTGAGTGAGTTGTCCCAGTATGGTAATAAGTTGATCAGCACCAGTTGTATCTCCAGATCCACAATAATTATCTTGAGCAGGAGGGCAATCCCTACACGGAGTGCATGCATTGACACGGTTTCCATTCCTTCCACTAGGCGCCATTTCTAAACAATGGCATAAACTATATTAGTTTATGAATCAAAATACATAATTCCATACTTGTAAGATACTTAACCTAAATTGAACTATTTATGGATATAATCCATAAAAATGTTTTCTTTGAGGAAGTATATACTCAAAACCCTTCATAGTGGTTTATAAAGAAAATGAGAATTATCCAAAGCATATCCCCCGGGAGTGTCGTAACCAAGAGTGCAGCAAGACCCGTTGTCGTGCACCAGTTCCCGTTCGAGTCTAGCTCAAAGCGGTGTTTTCGGGTTTTACCCCTAGGTACATCTATGCCAGAGCTGCCTCTACCTGCTCGTATCCAGATATGGATGTATTGCTCGGAAAACTCACAACATCTCTACAATACCAAAATTCTAGGAAGTTGTTCTATACTAATCCTTAAAGTCTATCTTCGGGCTATGTGCTCTAATCAGAGTTTATCTAAATCTAGCTTCTATGGTTAGTACTAAACTGCCTCTGATACCAACTGTAACGCCCCGACCCAAGTTACCCAGAGTCGGTGCCTTACTTCGTAACATTGGTATGATCACAAAAGATCAAGTCTCGAAAGACTGATTAGTTTAGTAGCCTTGGAAACACTAGATACATTCATAAACGTTACATTACATCATAAATTGAAAATCTACAATAACAAAGTCTCCATAGTCCACACTCATATCCTCTTCTGACTATCCCTACAGGTCATTCATAAAATACTTCTTCACATCCTGGAAAATATTAAAACATTGAAAAGGGTGAGCTCAGATGGTCAGTAAGGATAACAATATTGCGGAAGTTTTCATAAATAAACATAAACATTTAAGGCAATGGAAGACTAAAACAAAAGCCTTTTAAACTTGAACATCAACATAATATGGCAAAAGTAAAATGAGATAATTCCATTTACTTATTCACATGGATATTCTACTGGTCGAATAATCACATGCAATATCAATAACCACTTTCATAATGATGGAATTCATAATGCCAGACTATCATAAACACGTAGCCAAGGCCTCGTGCCAAGACCACAAATAAGATTTTGCCAAGGCCTTGTGCCAAGACACTAGTTTGTCTCATGAGACCTGCCGATTCAATTTTTTAGAAGATACTTACATTTAAAATTTCTCAAATATACCCCAGTGTTTTTATGAAAACATTATGAAAGCTTCTGAAAACAAAATAACTAATTCTGAGACAGCTCGACTAATTACAAGCCATGATGGGTCCACGCCCAATCCCTTCCTGTCTACCACACTCGAGAGTCGGGTTTTCTGAAAACATTTTAAAGCTTGCATTGAATATGTATACATTTCCACTGGATTTTCATATATTTTAGAGAAGTATCTCTCTCTTTTCGGAAATCATTTTAAAAAAGTTATGGCTTATAGAGGAAGTTGAAACTCAAATAATGGTCACGGCGGTGGAGAAGTTGTTGTCGCCGCGTACGTAAGACAAAACATTCCTTTTGTCATTTAGTAAAAACGCTTCGAATAAAAATATTCCTTTTAAATAAAAGTAAATTTCAAATGGGTTTATACACCATATAAAAGAAAGTTGTGCATAAAACAAAATATGCCTCAATGAAAGGAGATTGAGACGAAGTCCTTACAAAGATCATTTTTAAAATAAAATAAATCTATTATGTGTATTTACTATATGTACACATAATGAAAGTACAAATACAAGATAGGACATAATAATATCATGACATAATTTGAAATTAGTAGATTAACCCAAAGAATAAAAATTGGGTTAAGAAGTTCCCTTACCTTGCGTCTTGTCCTGACTCGACCGTTCATTAACCTCCTGAATAATAAACTAGAGTTAATTTCTATTTACTTAAGAACCTTTTTCATGTTAATTATTCCTTTTATATCACTTATTACCATGTTATGAACATTGTGTAATTATTTAAGTTAATAACGGTCGTTTTGTCGATCTTTGGTACTTGAGTCAAAAATAAACTTCTTATAATTACAAGTTGTTCATGTGGTGAAATATCCATTATATCCAGAATTATATTCATGATGTAGATATAATATATGTCATATATATATAGTATATACATTCATTTATAATATTACGTAACATTTAGAGGTAAGAAATGAAATGCACCGTTCATGGAGACGGTAAGCCGTACGTACGCATGAACGCTACTTTCATTTCTATTTCGTATTTAATGAAATCATAAGGATATAAAGGTATATTATAATTCCAGTATAACATCATATATAATATCATTTACTCCATCCTTTATACATCCCACATATGGTATTAACGATTCAAATCACTTTGAGGGGGTGGTAGTCCGCACTTCCTAAAATGAAAATATCGCGTTTACCCATAATGGAAACAATAAAGTATGACATAAATGAGAAATATAGAAGCATAAGTAAAACATAAAAATATTATATATCCTATATAAATATAGTGACATCTTAATGGCCACCTTTGAAGGTGTTATATGAGTGTTGAACAATCATCGTTTCGTGAGGCAGAAATTCGCCATCCACAGAAACCGTATGTTCTTTAACCATTAGATGTAGGTGTGTGTAAGTGTAGCTCGAATCATTCTTATAACAAAATACTAGTATACTGAGGATACTGGTTTTGTTACAAAAGAAATGAATAAAAATAGTTCAGGGGGTTGGAGAAGAAAAATAAAACAAAACAACATTAGGGAAGACATTACCTCAAAATCGGGTAACTCTTTTTGATTTGAGCCAAAGGCTTCCTTGGGAAGCGTTCTGCCCAAAGTGAGGCTTCTAGGAGTAATAGGGGGAAGTTGGGAGAGTATTTGGGTAGAGGTTGGCCGAACCAAATGGCTTGAAAGTGTGAATGAGGTGGTATAGGTGGGGGCCTTTTATAAGTGGAGAGGAGGGGCACTCTTGGAAAGTAAAGAAAAGTCACTTTATTATAAAATGAGTTTCAGATTTTAGAGGTCCCACACTTATATAATTCGAGGCTAGGTGATAAGGGTTCTAAATATACTCATCCAATAGGTTTTTGACAAGTGTAAGCCTTGGATTTCACATTATCTTTTTATTTTATTTAAATCATTAAATAATGAAGTCATCGCTGCATCATCATGATGTCATAAATAATTTAATTTATTTAATGTCTAAAAATTATAAAAAAATACTATGAGGTAGGAAATTTTTTTAGCTTTCCAATGACTATTTATAGTCAAAAATATGACTTTTATAACTCCATGTAAAAATTGTTTTAGTAAAACATTTCATGTTTGTGTTATTTTTTACTTTAAAATTAAATAAAAGGTATTTATGTCATTTTCCAAATAAAGTGTCTCCATGGGGTCCCCAAGTTGACCCATGGATTGTATTGGTCGGCCATGGCACATACAATGAGGGTAGGACATGTCTCAAGCTCATCTCATATTATTAAAACATCATTTTTACCTTAAACTACACTAATTACCTCTAATCGCGATTAAGAACTTAAAAGCTACTATTCACCAAAAATTATTTTAATCTCATTGAACCACATTTTACTTCTTAATGACAATCATATATGTCGGATTTTTGAAAATCAAAACACAGAAGTGGTAATATTTCATTTAAACTAAAAATCAGTTATTTAACTACCACTTAGTGGTTTCACTATTCATCAAAAATTGAAGTTTTTCAGAACAATGCCAAAATTTCACCCTAAGCTATAATTGATATTCCGAATTCAAAAATGATGTCTATTTTAAAAAATTCCAAAAATATAAGTTGCATTAATTAATTTTATAATTAATTCTCGCTGTTACAACAAATAGCGTGTTTTTAAGAAACAATTTATATCAAAAGATTGGCAATTGTTTATATCCAATTTCAATGTTAAGTTAATTCTAATGACCACCATTGGATAAAATGGTAAAAATATATTCTAATTATACTTTAAAACCACTAAATAGTATAATTTATCACTATAAATTATTTTGATTAAAAAAGTTGTTTTTAAGTATTTTTCACTATTCATAAAAAATTAGAAGTTCTCAGAAAAATACCAAAAATTCAACATAGGCTAATTTCGATATTCCGAAACAAAAAATGAAGTCCATTTTGAAATATAAAATTTCTATAATTTTAAAAAGTGGTTATTACTATTCATAGCGGCTACTTTGATTAGTCACGGTTTTTTAGAACTCGAAGTTGCGTACAATGCAAGCTATTGCATTATTGAATGAGAAGCGTATCGTGGAAGCTCGGGGTGTTACATTAACTAAGAGTTAAATCTAAAAGATAAGGTTAATATGGTACCCTAAACTAGTATAAAACCTATTAGTTGAGATTATTTCGACCCATAAGCTCTTAAGGATCTAAATAAATTCATTTTGATCCATTATAAACCGAATATCCTTGAATAATAAAATAATAATTCAAGATTCTCCAAAAGTGACCCTCACCCATATTATATAAGGGTACTTCCCCTTCTCTCAAAATCACAATTGAAAAGACATTTGGATCTGCCAAACCCAGACCAAATATCTTTCCAACTTCCCTAAATTCATCCTAGATTCCTTAACTTGATCATAAATCCAACCTAAGGATCCATTTTGTTCAAATCAAAAGGAAAATGCAAAGAAGAGGTAATTATTTTATCACCTTTTTCAAAGTTTTTTTCTTCATAGAGTTTGTATTTCTTTGTTATTTCCATAAAAAAATAATAACCCCAGTACGTTTTATATACTGAGATATTATTATAAGTATGGTACAACCGTATTCATTATTATATCCTTCCTATGAATAGTAATGTCACTAAGCGTGCATACATACGGCTTACCGTCTCCACGCTGTGGTGTAATTTTATATTCAACACTATGTTATTTGGATGGATATAATAATAAGTAATATGTATATAAATAATGTGAATACCATTATAATGTCTCAATAAAATTAAAATACCATCCAATTTCACACTTTTTAATTATTAAAGAAATTATATTGTCGCTCGTGTGTACGTACGACTTACCATCTCCATGACGCGATGAGATTCATTTCCACATTCAGTATTCAACGATGATTATAAAAATATATATTATTAATAAGAATGTACTATATGAAATAATAATTATACTGAATATATATATGTATATATATATGTATTCAAATATATCTTATTCAATTAGTTCCATTCAATATGATATAAAAAAGGAAACAACGTTTATGCGTACGTACAACCTACCGTCTCCATAAACGGTGTTTTCCATTTCATATATCTGTCTATTATACATATTTATATTCTAAATATATATGATATATAAATAATGTTTTATATTATCTAAGTATTTAAATCATGATCTAAGTGATATGATCATGAATAACAAGTTAAAACACATACGATAAAGAAAACGATTATTACCCAAAATGTTAATTTAACTTGGAAATTATTATTAAATGGGTAGTATAAAGTCATAAATGAATAATGTATGATACCATAAATATTAATATAATTTTGGTATAATTTAATATCATACTATGGTCAACATATAAGATGTTAAACATACCCATGACTTAAGGAAAGTACAAGGTAAGGGTTAATTTTACAATATCTTTACTTATCCGTGTTTGTTAATACGTAAGTATCTACTAGGACCGCTTTATCATCCACATCCGTGTGTTCTTAAAAATTTATTTCAATTTTTTTACGATTTAATAGTCTATGGGTTAAAGTAATTTATACTTCTATTTTAACTTATATGTTTTGAAAGGAATCTTTTGGTCATTTTCCAAATAACGTAATTTATGCCCTTTTCGACAAAATTAAGGTAAGAATATTTTTTTAACTTATATGACAGGTGTTTCTTTTTTCTGCCATTATAACATCATCTAAGCTTCCCTTACAAGATTATAATAATATTTTCAAAATAAATGTTTTATTTTATAATTATGTGACACTTAAATTATTTCAAAATAGAAAGAGATATTTTTCTCAAATAGTTTTGATTTCATCTATGTCAACATCCTTTGATAAAATTTTCACTTTTTTGAAGCTGATTTTTTATGATAAAAATATTCCATATTTTATTTAAGGATTTGGGATATGTTTTACTATGGATGTGTTATTTTTATACCATTAATGATTTATGGTTAAAGTATCAACATTTTTTATTCTAGTTTTAATACGAATGTTTTTGTAAGGTTTCAAACTTTTCATATGTGGAATGTTTTGGAATTTGAAAGTGATGGGTGGAGCCACTATTACTCCTCAGTGCATCGTAAGGTCTCATGAGAAAATTAGAGGGGGAATTGGATGAACCCATTCCCAGTTTGATATATGTTTTTGGTCGAGGACTCAATCATTTTTAGACATCTTGGGTGGGGGCTTGAAAAAATGCTTTAGAATGTCCCTCATTATACATTCCCTCATTATGAAAATAATATTGACGGTTCATGGGGTTATTCAACGATTAGAATAACCATGACTATGTTTTATTATGGCATTATTTACTCATCTCATATTTCTTCCATAAAGTGTTCAGGTTTATTATTTATAAAGGCATGTGTTTTCAATTATTCACCATGCCTAATGTTTATGTTATCTTCTACTAAATTATTTACCCTTACAGAGCATCTGAGATCACCCCTTTCTTATGTTTTATTTTCACAGGATGCCAAGAAGTGTATTATGATTTATATACATGTTTAAAATAGAAAAATAATGGAATTCTCAAAGGATTATCTATGTTGAATTTTATGTTAGAAATTGTAGTGTAAAGATCATGTATGTAGTCTATTTTCCAAGACTGCTAAACCAATAGTCCATTCAGGACTTGATTCCTTGTAATCATTCCAATGTATTAATATAATACACCGACTCTATGCTTTAGGGGTTGGGGAGTTATAGTTTGTATCAAAGAAAGTTTAGCAACTACCTTGGAAATAGATTTAGATAAACTATGATTTTGAAATATTACCCTATGATAAACTTTGAGGATTAGTATAGATGAAATTTATAAAATTTTGGTTTTGTAGTGATTTTGTGATTTTTCCAAGAAATACATCACTGTCTGGATATGAGTAGGTAGAGGTGGCTTTGGAACAATTGTACCTTGGAGTGAAAAATATGACAAGGTGTTTTGAGCTTGACCCAGGGTATCCGGGTACACGACAATGGTCCTTGATGCACTCTTGGTTATAACACTCCTGGGGGATATGATTTCGATAATTCACATTTTCTTAACAAACCATTATGAATGATTTATGATAAAATAATTACTCAATGAAAAAAAATTTATGATTATGGATTATATGAATAAACTTTTCAATTTATGTTAGTTATTTTACAGGTTTAGATTTATGCATTGCGATTCATAAACTAACATAGTGTTTGAAACTGTTTAGAAATGGTTCCTAGTAGAAGGAATGATAATTCTAGAAATACACCTAATCCAAAGAGTAAGAAGGATCATATCTTTCATAATATTAAGCCAACATTTAGAGGGTAAATACTCTCCCATGTATTCTCATCACATGGGGAAATAATATCATGTGTTAATAAGATAAGTATAGAATTCTTTGAGTACTATGTCTTTGAAGGGAAGAAAGAGAATAAAATGATGGTAGAGAGAAGGATGGATAAAGGGAAGAGGCGAAAGAAAGATTTTCCCATATGTGATAACTGTGGAAAGAATCACCATGGTAAATGCTTGAAGGGAATGGGAGTTTGTTATAAGTGTGGAGAAAAAGGACACCGAGTACGTGATTGAAAGGGTAAGAAAAATGTTTCAAATGTACAGTGCTTTATCTGCAAGGAGTTGGGACACTACGTGAATCAATGCCTAAATCATCAGAGTATTCCCCAAAATATGCTATTGGATAATAATAAAGTTATGATACAGCTATAGATGAAGAGGAATGATTAGTGTTCTTAAGTTGTTATTAATTAATTGTGTCATTTGAGTACAAGTTATATGAATTATAATGTATATAAGGATTGTACTATAATAAGTTTTCATTAAGGATTTGAGATTTTATGGTACCAAGTAAAGTGACATAGTTTCAAGTTAAATTTTTTGGAAAATATATGGTTCGGGAAAATATAACACTTAATATGTTTCTGAAACTGACATAATGATTTTTAAATAAGATATAATTGAGTTGGATAAAGTATATTGGATATTATTTACAACTTTGGAACTTTTTAATTGTTTGTTTATTCAATAATTTTTTGAGTTTGCAACATTTTTGGATATACGAAGTCTATCCATGATTATATAAGGAATAAGGGACCATGAATGTAATCAATAAGGTTTTTTGGAAATTCAAGGTGTTACTTTGCATTAAAACAATGCATGATGAAGGTATTCACATTTTATTACGTGACAAAAAAATATCATCATTGTGTTTACCTTCCTTATAAATTTTGGACTCAGAATTTGGATAGAAGTATTTTTGAATAGTCTAAAAGATGAAATGGATTAAATATGACATTGGATACTATTTTTATGGTTCAAATTTTTCTTAAGATTATTTTTGGATTGTTATAAAAAAGTCAACCTGAAGGACAGGTGACAACTCGTCACGTCCGGCAAGGCCACGAGACTGGAACCCGCAACTGAAGGGCGACAAGGGTGCATAACCTACCACATGACTACATGATGTCCTGGTTTTTATAATATAGTTTTTTTAAATAGTCTGACAGATGAATTATAAATTCTATATTTTTTGGAACCATATACGGTTAGGATAAATAGAATATTTTTGAATTCTATTATCTTTATTAATGAAAGATGAGTTTGTGTTAGGAATTAGTTGAAGGATGAAACTCTACTTGTCAAGTATATATTTTTTCCTCTTATTTTATGAATAAATTTATTCTTAGACTTTATGGAAGTGATCATAAAAAAAATGTGTTACCCTAATACCTTATGTTTTTTTGAACCAATGATATTTTAAATCATCATAGATTGATGGCTTTGAGGCCCTCATTTTTATACTTGTTTGTGATTGATGACCTCAATCACTCCCTATAAATATTTATGTTTTTCCTCCAATTATGTGTCTCTAATTTCCGCCAATGTTCTTCTAATTTAGATCATAATTTGGTGGTGATCTTTTCATTTCCATTTCCCTCTTATTAAGACTAAATTTTATTAACCCAATTTCCCATGTGGGTTTTCCACAAAAGTATTTCTTCTATTTTTAACCTTTTATTTTCAAAGAATGATTTCAATTTGTGAGGACCCAATTTATTGAAAAGGTAAGAATATAACACCTCAAAATTTTATATTACATTATCTCTTCAAATGAAATCAATAACTTGCGTTACACGCAACATTGAGTTCGAGCACACTACGACTTACCAAACTAGCAGTTCAAAAGCAGTTATGAATAGTATTAACTGCAATTTGAATTTTATATACTACATATAATTTTAGAGTCTATATTATGTGTTTCTTAGACATAATATAAGAACAAATTCCTTTTTTTCAAATAAAAAACGTATTTTTCAAAAAATACAATTTTACCACCTTTTAATGACAAACCCTTTTTAAAACCAATATTTGACAATTTTATACATTAATTTTAATGAAATTAAATTTTTATTCTGAATCGGGACATAAAAATTTAGTTTGGATAAATTTTTGTAACTTTTATGATAAATTTCATATTTTGATGAATAGTAAAAAATACTTAATTTTAATTGAAAACAAATTTTTTAATCGAAATAATTTGTAGTGTTAAATTATGAATTTGAATGGTTTGGAACTATAATTAGATTATATTTTTACCATTTAATAAAATTTTTGCCATTATAAATAATTTCACATTAAAGTTTGACATAAACACATGTCAATCTTTTGTTAATTTTTACTTTTTAAAAACCCGCTTTTAGGTTTTGACAATGAGAATTAATTTTAAATTAATTATTGCAGATTATATGTTTTTAATTTGGAAAAATAGAATTCATTTTTGAATTCTGAATATCAAAATTAGCTTAGGGGGAATATTTGGTATTTAATTAATGATGAATAGTGAAAAACACTACGTTATTGTTTAAAACAGACTTTTTATTTAAATAAATATTTATTTTATTTAAATTTATTTTGAGTAAAAATAGATCTATAATAATTATATAAGTTCAATGTAATTCATTGGAGTCATTTTATAATAAAATTAGATGTATATAATTTTATTGAAATTTTTAACGTCTTCTACGCACCTTCTAGCCACATTTGCAAATGTGCATAAAACAAACTTTTACCACTTCTATGAATTTAATTTCAAAAATCCTAGAGACACAATTGACATCATTAAATAAAATCTTGTTTAATAAGATGAAAATATTTTTTGGTGAATAGTATCTTTTGACTTTTATTTACCCCGATTAAGAGTAAAGAGGGTAATTAAAGGTAAAAATGATATTATAATTACCCCAACATATGTACTAATTCTATTGGATAACTTTATTTCGACCAAAACCATCCTTGGGAATAAAATATGATTGTTTTTTTTCATTTGAATTAGTTTTGGACATATATTATTATTTTACTTAAAGAAGAGTTAAAAGTGTCAAATTCAGTGTTTAATAATTAAATCAATTTTAATATAGGGTTATACATAAGATAAATTTGATTATAAAAATTCATTAAAAATATAAAAATATTTCCAACATAAAGTTATTTTATTTTTAATTTTTAGATATTAAATAATTAAATTTACTTATGACATAATGATGATGCAATAATTACCTTATTAATGAAAGAATCAATTAAATGGTATTATAAATATTAAAATAAATATAATTTCAATGTCTTTATGACATACAAGAATTTTATAGTTTAATATAGCATGTTGGGGTTTATTCAATGTATTTTTTTTGAAGTAATCATGTTTTTATGATTTTCACCAAAACCAAATATTAAATAGTGTCAAAATTGACATAAATGAGTTTTTAAAACAAATACTATTTTATTAAGTTACATAATTTTCCTAAAATTATAAGGTTTTGGAAAATGAATTATATATTTATTGATATTTTATAAATGAACCACTTGAGGTTCTATTGGTATTTTATAGTAATTTTATTAACCATATAATATAAAAAATACAAGGAGACATGGTAAAAGTTAAACTATTTAAGTAAGAGTTAAATATAAAAGATAAGGTTAATATGGTAACCAAAACTTGTCTAAAACCTATTTGTTGAGAGTATTTATAACCATAACCACCTAAGAATCTAAATAAATTCATTTTGAGCCATTATAAACCTAATATTATTGAATTATAACATAATAATTCAAGCTTTTCCAAAAGTGACCCTCACCCCTCTTATAAAAGGGGACTTCCCCTTCTCTCAAAATAAGAACTCCAAAGCCACTTGGATAGGCCAAACCTTGACCAAATATCCTCCCAAATTCCCTAAAATAATCATAGAGGCCTTCCCTTGAGCAGAAATCCATCATAAGGAGCCCTTTTTTTTCAAATCAAATGGAAACACCCAAAGAAAAGGTAATTATTTTATCACCTATTTCAAAGTTATTTTATTCTTCAACTTTCTCTTTCTTTTTTATTTCCATAAAGAAATAATAAAACCTGTAACTTATACATATTGTGATGTTATTATAAATATGATACAACCATATTCATTATTCTATCCATCCCATGAATTATAATGTCTCCATGGGTGCGTACGTATGGCTTACCGTCTCCACGTCATGGTGCAAATTGTTATTCAGAACTATGTCATTTGGAAGGATATTATGATAAGTAATATGGATATAAATAATGAAAATATCATTATAATGTCTCTGTAAAATTAACATATCATCCAATTCCACACCTTTTAATCATTAAGTAAATGATATCATCACTTGTGTGTACGTACAACTTACCATCTCCACGACGTGATGAGATTCATTTCCACATTCACCATTCAATGATGATTATAAAAATATATATTATTATTAAGTATGTAATATATGACATAATAATTCTACTTAATATATATATATATTTATGTATTTAAATATATCTTATTCACTTAGTTCCGTTCAGTACGATATGAAAATGAAAACAATGTTTATGCATACGTATGACCTACCATCTCCATAAATGGTGTTTTCCATTTCATATATCTATCTATTATACATATTTATATTATTAATATATATTATATATAACTCATGTTTTATATTATAGAAGTATTTAAATCATTATATAAGTCATACGATCAAAAATAACAAGTTAAAACAGTACGATAAAGAAAGCGATTATTACCCGAAATGTTAATTTAACATGGAAATTATTGTTAAATGGGTAGTATAAAGTCATAAATGAATCATGTGTGATATCATAAATATTAATATGGTTCTGTTATAATTAAATATCATACTATGGTCATCATAAAATAGTTTAAATGTACCAATGACTAAAGGAAAGTACAAGGTACGTGTTAATTTTACAATCTATTCACTTATCTGAGGTTGTTAATATATAAGTATCAACTTGGAACTCTTTATCATCCGCATCTGTGTTTTCTTAAAAATTTAATTCAATTTTTTTATCATTTAATATAATATGGGTTAATGTCCTTTATACCCTTATTTGACCTTATATGTTTTGAAAGGATTCTTTCCATCATTTTCCAAAAAGGGTACTTTAAAACATTTTCGACGAAATTTAGGTAAGAATGTTTTTTTAACTTATACAGAAGGTGGGGATGTTTTCTGCAATTATAACATCATAGAAGATTCACATACAATATTATAAGAAAAATTTCAAAATAAATTTTTTCTTTTATAATTATGTGACTCTTAAATTATTTCAAAATAGAAAGAGATATTTCTCTCAAATAGTTTTGATTTCATCTATGTCAACATCCTTTGATAAATTTTACACTTGTTTGAAGATTATTAATTATGATACAAATCTTCCATATTGTATTTAAAGGTTTGTGATATGTTTGACTATGGATGTTTTATATTTATTCAATTCATGTTTTATGGTTAAATTATTAAAATTTCATATGCTAGTTTTAATAAAAATGTTTATGTCATGTTTTAACCTTTTCATATGAGGAATGTATTGGACTTAGTAAGTGACGGGTGGAGCCTGATATAGCTCCTCGATGCATTAGTAGGTCTCATGAGAAAATTATAGGTGGAATTTGACGAGGCATTTCCCAATTTGATATATGGTATGGGCCGAGGCCTTAATAATTTTTAGACATCTTGGCTAAGGCCTTGAAAAAATGTTTCAAAATGTTTCGCATTCCCTCATTATGAAAATAATATTGATAGTTCATGTGGTTATTTGACTAGTAGAATAACCATGAATATGTTTTACTATGACATTATTTACTCAACTCATATTTCTACCATAAAGTGTTCATGTTTATTATTTGTAATGGCATGTGTTTTCAACAATTCACCATGCCTAATGTTTATGTTATCTTACACTAAATTATTTACCATTAATGAGAATCAGAGATCATCCCTTTCTTATGTTTCATTTTCCCAGGATTCCATGAAGTGTATTATAAATTATATAAAGTTTTAAGCTAAATGAATAATTGAATTCTCAAAGGATTTTCTATGTTGTATTTTATGTTAGAAATTATATTCTAAAGTTCATATATGTAATCTCCTTTCTAATACTGCTAAACTGATCAGTCCTTCAGGACATTATTCCTTGTAACCATGCCAATGTGTTAAAATAATGCACCAAATCTAGGATTTTGGGGTAATAGTGTTACAACATAGTCTAGTAATGTGTGTTTCATCGAAACAATTTGTGCACAAAAACTACCAGTAGCTATGTATTCAGCCTTGGCAGTGGATAATGCAAGAAATTTTTTTTTCGTACTAAATCATGATACTAGAGACATACCTAAAAGATGAATTGTTCCGGAGGTGATTTTTTCTATATAACTTACAACCAAAAAAAATCCTCATCTGAATAGATAACTAAATCAAATTATTTTCCTCTTGGATTGAAGAGTCCTAAAATGGTTTTATGTTTGAGGTATTTGAAAATTCTTTTAATAACATTTAAATGAGACTCTTTGGAGTTTTCTTGAAAACATACACACATGAAAACACTAAACATAATTTCAAGGAAACTACCAGTTAGGTATAATAAACTTCCAATAATTTCTCTATAAGTTGGTTGATCAATAGATTTACCATTTTCATCAAGATCCAACTTACAGGTAATACTCATTAGAGTATCACAACTTTAAGTGCTATCCAAGACAAAATGTTTTACAAGAACTTTAGTATATTTACTTTGATTTAAAATAATTCCTTCTTTATTTTGAAAATTTAGATATCTAAGAATGGATTTTATCTCACCCATTAAACTCATTTCAAATTCATTTTGCATAATCTTTGAAAACACAATACATAAATAATTTCTTATAGATTCAAAAATAATATCATAAACATTGACTTGAAAAACTAAAACATCTTTAGAAATTCATTTTCTAGAAAGAGTAGGATCTACTATACCTTTTTTAAAACTTTTGGATATATGAAAACTACTTAATCTGTCATAATAATATCTTGGAGATTGTTTTAAACCATACAATGCTTTTGTGAATTTAAAGACATGATCTGGAATGTGAGGGTTTGAAAAACCAAGGGTTGTTAAAAAAACAACCTCAACTATATACCGATTTAGGAATGAACTCTTGACATCTATTTGATATATTTTGAAATTTCTATGTGCTTCATTTGAAAGAAAAATTATAATAGATTCAAGATTTTATAATCATTAAAATATTCCTTTATAGTCAATTCCTTTTTCTTGACTATAACATTGTGTAACCAATCTAGCTTGTTTCTAACAATAATTCCAACTTCATTTACTTTTTTACTGAACACCCATTGAGTGCCTATAGTCAATATATATTTGGGTCTATCCATAAGTTTCCAAACATTATTCCTTTAAAACTTATTTATCTCCTCTTGCATGGACATCACCCAAAATTATTCATTGATTACATCATTAATGTTTTTAGATTTAAGTTGTGACAAGAAAACTTGATGTTCAACCTGATTTCTAGGAGAATCTTTAGTTTTTGTTCATTTTTCTAAATATCCAACAATATCATCTAGAGGATGGTTTTTAAGGGTTTTAAAACTATATAAACAGAAGGACTAGTAATTTATGGTTCTTAAATAAGTTCGCGTTCATTATGGCTTGAATATCCATAATTTTTAGAAATGAAAGTTTTATCCAATTCCTTTATAAGAATGCCAAAAGAGTTATAATTAATGTCATGATTTGACAAATCATCCTCAAGATTCTCTAAAAAGGTCTTAGGATCATTTGGATATGTTTCATCAAATTTTACACGTAAAATTTCTTCCCCATATTTTTTTTCTTTTGTTAAATATTGTATAGGCTTTACTAGAGATTCAATATCCTAGAAATATTCCTTCATCACTTCTGGATGAAATAATACAAATATTATATTTAGTATGAAGAATATAAACATTAAAACCAAAAACATTGAAGTATTTAACATTGGGTTTTCTATTGTTCCACATTTTAGAGAGTTACTTTAAGAATTGGTCTAATTAGGACACTATTGATAATGTAGAATGTTGTATTTACAGCTTCTAATCCAAAGTATATAGGTCAGTCTTACTCCCAAAGCATGGTTCTTGTAATTTATTAAAAGATTCTATTTTTTCTTTCTGCAACACCATTTTGTTGATGTGTCTTAAGGGCATAAAATTAATGACTATAGAGATTTTGTGAGCAAAAGGATTCAAACTCTTGATTTTTAAACTCACGACCATGGTCACTTATTAAATATTTTATCCTAAGTTCACTAATATTTTCTATAGACCTAGAATACTTGGTGAAGTGAGAGCATTCATCATTTTTTTAAGCCAAGAAAAAGGTCCTAGTATATAGAGAATATTCATCTACAAGAACATAAACATAGTGCTTCCCATTTAAACTAGAAACTTTAGATGGTCCGAACAAATCCATGTGGACTAAATCAAGAGGTTAAGAAGTTGAAACTTATTTCTTTGGTTTGAAAGATATTTTGTGTTGTTTAGCCTTTTGAAAAGGATTATAGTCTTTATTATTTGGAAAGTCAAGTTTGGGTAGGTATTTGACTAAGCCTTTTATAGTAATCTTCGTAAGGAAGTGTATATTGCTTTGTCCTAGTTTTTTATGCCAAATCCATGTATCATTGTGAAATACACTTAAAAAATAAACATTTTTAGAATCTAAATAATCTATGTTGACAACATATACATTTTCATTTCAAAAAGTAGATAATATTATTACTTTTTGATAGTTAAAAAAATTTCAAGCATCATTCTCAAATTTAACATGAAATACATCATAATGCAATTGTCAAATTCTTTCGAGATTATATTTCATTCCATAAAAAAAGTACATTAGAAATTAAAACTGAGTTAGAGTAACCAATATGGCCTAAGCCAATTATTTTTCATTTAACATTGTCACAGAAAGTGATATACACACCATCAATCTTTATTAAATATTTGAAGCATGAGTAATATCCTCTCATGTGTCTTAAACATATATTATCCAAGTACCATAAGATTTTACCGGAGCACTTCAAATATTTTTCCGACAAAAAAATCAAATAAAAATAGACTTTGGTACCCTGAATTTTTTGGGTCTAGTGACATTAGTAATCAGTTCTTCAGGAACCCACATATTCTTTATAGGTTTCCTTTAAGCATTATATATCACATTTGAAAAATAGAACCTATTTGGTCTAGAAAAACTATAATTAGTGAAATATTTTACTAAACTGGAACTAATAATAGAATTTTCACTTTTAGGTAGAAAAACAGTTTTTCCAGATTTAGTTACAAATGCTTTTTTGGTCTATGGTTGGTATCTTATACCAGTAGTGTATCTTGGAGGAATTTTTTTACCACACACCTGTGTAAAAGTATTTTTTACATTGTTAAATTTCTTTAGGTACCTTTTTAATTTACCATTAGATAACCTAATTTAATTTTTCTTCTTTAAGTAATTTTACATTTTCTCTTCCTCTACAACAAGTTCTGATTTAACATTTGTAGTCATGGCATGCTATTTCTTAATAGATTTAAATTTATATTTTATTTCATTGTAAGTGTGTTAATGAATATTACAGTATTGAAATAATTCTTTAGTCATCATATTTTTTTAGAATCAAATTCATCTCAAGAATAATATGACTTTTGTACAGTAGATTATTGGGTTACCTCATATGTGTTTGTCATAAAACACATATTGGCCTTGTCAAACTGGTCATCATATGAAGATTCTAAGTCACTTGAACATTCCTTAGAAGAACTCCATGTTTCCTTCATGTTCATTTTATACTTTATATCTTTTTCCTCATATCTCTTTTTATAATTCAACTTAGGACAATCAACCATTACATGAAGTTTTATATTTCATTGATTACAGAATATTTCATGATATTTTTCACTTCTTTTTCAATCCTTCTTCTAATTTTCCTTGTGATCATATATTCCTTTAATGTTAGGCTTTATAAATAATTTCTTTCATCTATAAAATTTCATAAATCACCTAGCTAATTGAGCCACTCCCTCATCACTGTCTAATGATGAATCATCATTTCTTGTACTATCAGAATTAGATTGTATCATTTCTTTCCCCTTATTATTAGAGGCAATAGTTTTCAAATCCATTATATTTCTCATTGGTTCATCTTCCTCTTATTTATTTACTTTTAATTCTTCCTCATACATCATCAACTTGCATATCAGCTCCTTGAATAGTAGCTTAATAATATCACAAGATTCTCTAATTGAGATATAAGTCCCTCACCATCTATCTGGTAATCATATGAGTATTCTATTAATCATCTCCTTTGTTGTAACATATATTCCAAGAGATATCATTGTGTTCAATATTTTTTTAAACCTGAGATACATGTAAAAAAAAGGCTCATCATGATTTATTTTAATGTTATCATTTTTTATAGTATTTGTGTTAAGTCTTATTTCCACAACAATATAAGTTCATTGACGTGAAAAGGATAAAGTATACCAAATTTCATGGGCTCTTTTACATGTAGAAATTCAGTTAAATTCCCCATCTTTTAAAGAATAGTAAAATTCATTCATGGCTTTGTAATTATTGTTATAAGCATTCTTAGTTTGGTCACCCAATGTGTGCATATCAATAGCTAGAATCTTATATTCATCTAAAATTGAAGACCAAATCTCAAAACCCAAACATACTAAGTGCCTTTTGATTTTAATTTTCCATTGTGTATAATTTGTTCCATTAAAGAAAGGAGGTTTTTTAATAGCATCACCTTCCAATATATTATCCATAATTAGAGAATAAAGTGTATACTTTTTGTTTTTAAGGAACTAAATATTTAGAACTAATAGAAATTTTTAGATCTTTAAAACCCAACCAAAATCATAGTTTTATAATATTTTAAACAGATTAAAAATTTAATATTTTTTAAATAGAGATTTTAATAACTCCTCTGATACCAAAATTTTTTCAGAGTAGGACACTCTTGATGGGGGTGAATTGAGTTCCTATAATAATTTTACTTAAAAATATTACTTATATGATTCACCCAATTAAAATTAAAATAGGCTTGTTAATCAAGGAAATAAAATTATATTAGTTTCCCTATTCAAATAGCTTCTGAGAAGATTAATTAATTCTTAGTAGAATTAATATGTGATATTGATACAACCATTGAAACTACATTATTAAGGAAAAATAGTTATAACTACAATCCAAGACTAACTATCAAAGTAAAATGTAGATTTATGAGATATAAAATGAATAAGACAAGGACTAAATAGAAAGACATAGGGAATAAAACAAGTGGTTTTGTATCAAACTAAGACCTAATAAACTTCACTTGGTGATCACCTACCACCAAGTAGTTTATATTAATATACCTGATCCACATGATGGATCTGGGTTAAAAATAGTAAACCGTATTTTCATGGTCACAAGACCTCTTGCACTATTCTATGTTGGAAAACAAACAACCAGGTCACCCAAGACCGCTTCCATAGTAATACATGAAAAAAACAAAGTATAGGAAAATATTTGAGTGGGGATATCTTGTATCCTCCAATTCAATGTAGGAGACAGTGGGTTTTTTAATATAGATTCACAAACTACTCAGAAATTAATAAAAACAATACAAAATTTAGCAAAGAGAATGAGAAAGGGTATGAAATGCTATGAGTGTTGTTCTATGAATCTCTAAAAATGTAGGATGTAGAAGATGTTATTTTAGAGTCCTCTTGTGAAAATAGAGTATTCTATGTCTTGTGCTCTGGTTTGCAGTTTTATGAGATTTTTTATCTGTTTTTTAGGGTTGCTACTATGGGAAAGATTGAGTTTCTGGTCTACATTAGTTCATACTTTAGAAATTGAGAGTTCCTCATGTCTTCTTCAGTGTATGGATGTTATTATATTTGACATGTATTTTACTTTTCAAAATCTCTCTATATATTTCTCTTGGTCTCGTGTATTCATTTTATTTCCGGTTCATGTGTAGGGGCCGACATGAAACCTGATTTCTACAACTCATAACTCGTATTTTCAGGTGAAATATCTACGAAGAAACATAAATTATGTCAGGGTAATTAAATGTCTCAAATATGAATATTAGAAATAACATTTAAATTAAATTACAAAATATAGATAAGTGATTAAGGAAGGGTTCCATAGTTTTTCTTGAAATGGTGTCACTTGGAAATGGTATCTTCTCCCTTTCCTTTAAGAGGTGACATAGTCACGGTGACATAGTTGCATATATATCTAGAACCGGTACCACATATTCAGTGTCAAAATCACGATATCCTAGGAAACAATGTCTATTAATTTGTCAAAACTTTGATCGGTGAATTAGAGGTGGTAGAAAAAAACCCATGTCACAAACTTTGTAAAATATGAAGCTGGTTATGGTGTCAGATTCACAGTTTTTGGATTACAGTGTCTGAATCCCTGTGTCAGGGTTACGGTGTCCGGGTTACGATCTCAGGGTTACTATGTTAGGGTTACGATTTCAGGGTTACAGTGTCAGGTTTACGATGTCAGGGTTACGGTGCTAGGGTTATGGTGTCAATGACTTTTCCAAAATCCGGAAATGGTGTCAGGGTTACTGTCTTAAGAAGTATTATTCATAGAATGAATTATACTTAAGAGTTAGAATAACATGACATATTAGAAAAATATCAAATAGAGTTTATAATATTCAAACATGATTTGTGAGATTCTGAATTAGGATCTTGTGAGAGTTTAAACTATGAGTTCAAAGAATTAAATAAAAAGTAAACCAATAATATATACACATGATTTGTGAGAAGTTGAACATGTTTAACAATATTTGTGAGCATTAAAACATGATTAAAACATGAGAAGTACAAAATAATTGATCCACATTAAACCAAGATAAATTAAAGGGATAGAAATAAAAAATTTACATCCTTTATAGAGTTTGGATTGATCTTTGATGAATAATGTCTATATGTTTCCATCATTGACAAGATCCATGAACATTGTTGGATGAATGAAGTTTGATATTGTCCCAATCAATTTTAATTCACCAAGATCTCCTGTAATGCTCACTCTAATGACAAAGGTTATGTCATACCTAGTGTAAAACCCACACTCTAAAATTAAATGGGACCTCGGATTTATGATGTAGGACCCCATTCAAGATATATTATACTTTTCAATAAAAATGTATGCATGTGATTTTTAATATATTTCATATATTTCAAATTTTTATTCCAGGTACCCCGAGCCTCAGGATCACATGTTGTCTAACCTATTGGCTTGAAAAATATTCTATATAATATCCAAAAATAAAACATAGAAAATATGTGTCATTAAACTCTAAATATTTTTCTAAATAACATATTTAAGGTATTTTAATTATTAAAGTCACCCACATATTTCATCATATTATTATTGATTATTTTTTCTCAACTTAATGTGATACCTCTAGTTATGTTTTATAAATTTCATGTTTAAACTATAAATGATTTTATTTGTTATTTTGAATAAGAAAAAGTGATTTGAAACATTATTTTCAAAATTGAAAATTATTTTTCAAATTTTTTTACAATTGAGAAATAGTTATTTATATAAACGTAAACTAGAAAGTGTTCTCTTTATAATACTGGATTAATAATATAATTTTTTTTGGTTTAACTATGTAATTTAAATATAAATTTGGAGAAATAATTCTTGAATTGAAAAATTAAAATGATTGATTATGTTTTATATTTTTGGTAAGTTTGGAATATATAAGAATAACGTAAATAGGAAAACCATATTAAATTATTTTAATGAGGAGTATCATATGGATAAGAGTTGTATAATTTTTAGTGTTTCAGATTCTTTAAGTGTTTTTTATTGTATTATATGCAAGATATCATTGAGTGTTTAGTTTTATTTGTAGAATTTTTGATTTGAACATTAAAATCATGGTAAAGACCTTCTAGTGGAATTAAGAGTGTTAGCAATGAATTTTCAATTAGTGAGAAAAGTAAAATTATAGTAGTAAATAGTTTGAGTTCTTGAGGATGATAAGTCATATGGTTGGGAGTTTTTATTAACTAAATTCTTTTATATATTAACTAATAACTTAATTAGGATTTAAAATTGGAAACTAAGTGATGAAAATATGTGATTGAATAATTTGATTTTTTTTATAAAGATAGATATTATTTTTAGTGTATTTAGGATGTTAACATGAGCATTTGAGGATGGTGGGATTGTAAAAAAAGGCCATGATAATAAGTTATACTGTTTGGTAGAAGAACATACTACCAATAATGAGCCTTTTGGAGTTCGATGGGCTAACTAGTGCTGACATACCCATTAGATTTAAATTATAAGATCTATGAGACTCCATCATATGGTTGGTGCTGGGAAATAGGGAATCAGATGGTCCAAGGTCAGGTTTTAAGTAAAAGTAATTTCTTTTATTAACCTATCTTATTTTAACCCCCTAAAGTGATTCCATCAGATCTAATATTCCAGCCTATCCTTCCTAAGGGGTGGGGGGAGATTACCTTTTTCCATCTTCATGTGTTTCACTTACTCTCTTGAATTAAGGGATTTCAATAGTATTTCAAGTAAATATAACTAAAGTGAATTTCCTTATACCTTTACTTTTTCCCTCTTCCTCTATTTTATTTAATTTTGGATTATGGTGTTAGGGAATTTTATTTTAAATTTTACCATGGAGCACTAAAACCTCCCCATGAATTAGGTATTCATTATTTCATTATCATAAAAAGATTAAAATAGTCCATTTCGTTCCATTGTTTATTTTTTCAATATATGGCGGTGGATTAGTAATCTATTATAGATATTTCATGATTTTTTGTTTAAATTATTAATTGATGAAGTGTATATTGGGGTATTGGTTTGTTCTAGTGTCAAGAGTCCTTGATTTATTTATTGGTGTTTTAATTAGTTATGTAATTTAATTTATAAAATCCATGGAGTTGATTTAAGGTCACCAGAGTGTGAAGAATTTTATAATTTTTTATAATGATTGGTAGACTCAATACTCAATCTATTTATTTGGTTTATGCACATTATTTTTTACCAATTTATTTATAACTTATTATAAAAGATTAAAGTTATGTAAAAATATAACCAGATTCATTCTAATTCATTACTGATCCAATCCATCATAAGGCCTAAATCATTTTCCTCATAACCATAGGTTGGAAGAAAGTTCCAATGGTATTTAATATACTCTTTAATTATTATTACACAATCTAAATCAAATAATAAACATTATATTTACACAAATAATTTATCATGATGATTTAATACATTAGGTATTCACACTAAATATAAAAAATATCTAATTATAAACTGACACAAACTTGTTCTATATATCATGAGTATAGAAACACATCCAGATAATAAATGAATAAAAAAATATAATAAAAATTATAGATTATCATCTAAAAATAAATATGACACCAAAATTAAAAGATATGGATAATGGGGCCAATATATAATACACCATAAAAAAGAATAATCATTTCTCAAAAATACCAAATGAACCAACTCCATGTGACCAAAGGTCACTAATCAAGAATCCAACATCATAATTGCAAGAAGGTTAAAATGTAACACCATAAAAGTAACAAGAACATTTAACCCAACCAATATCATATATGACTAAATCTATATAAACTTATAAGTGTCTATGTGGGGTGTGGGAATATGCCACACAAAAATATAACCAAGAATATATAAAAATAATATTCTTAGAAAAATATCAAAATTATTGTTTGAAATAACTTTATTACAAATGAATATAAGAAAAATAGATTTAATTAACATTTATCTTTTTTCATTCAAAAGAATTAAAATTTGATGAAATAGTCTCATTAAAAAAAATAGAACAAACATTATTATTATAGAAAAATAAATAATATAAATAATTACATGATATAGAATGACTATACAGGGGATACGTAGACAAACTAGGAAATGAATTCTTAAAAGTATTAATGATAGTGTCTTGGATGTTACAATTTCACAATAAATGTGCATTTCTTGGATGGAAACCCCAAAACTAGTGTAATAATTTAAACTCATGGTAATAGTAATGTGAAATATTACTAGTGAATCACCCATAATTAGTTTACATATTATCTATCTACCACAACAATAATTGGTTTGATTAAAGGCTATTAATAAACTAAGTTTAGAATATAATATATTAGTTTTTTTTGTCTCTATAGCAATGTGAAAAGGTTTATTGTCAATGATAGTATTTAACATTCTATTTTGATTTGTTTTGATTAGAGAGAACTAGGAAAAACTAACCAAATGAGTTTTATCTATTGATGGATTTTGTTGTTGATTTATGGGTTGGATCACATATTTCTATACCATCTTTGTCATAAATTTTTTAATCCTTATTTTTCATACATTATCAATGTGAGAATCCAAAATTGATTCTCTATCACCTAGTGATTGTTATGAATATGTGTTTCACATCATCATTGATAATTTTAAATTGATACTCAATCATATGTGGGAGGGTGGGGGGGGGGGATAAATTAGGAAACCACTATGAGATCTCAATAATGAGTTCCCCTAAAATTACTCAATAAACCCTAATCTGGAGAAGGCACTCTTAAAATATCCATAAATATCTAATTACTTTCATATAATTATTATAAATCCATAGATACTTCACCAAAACACTAATTTCATTTCATCATATATAGGAAAGATAAAATAGTGAGAGAAAACAATTTATGAACCCAAATATAAATTTGTTTATAAAAATACAAACAGATTATGATCACATCAAATTAAATATTACATAACTAAAAATGTGATCAAATAATATAATAATAATTTATTATTAATATTTTGACTTAATCATGAGACATATTTATCTTCCCCACTACTTCAGTAAATAAAAGGGTTTTAGATCTCTATATCAAGGTCAAAAAACATTGAATAATGTAGATAAATGTAGAAAATACATTAAAATTTTTAAAAATAAAAAGGGATATCCAAGATGAAGGTATTCATCGAGAATCTATAAGTTCCTTTTTCTTATAGTATCATTCTATATGTAACTTAGACTCTCCAGATCATCTCTATGTGGAATTTAATATCTTTACACAGTTGATCAAGAAAATTCCATACTTCTATGATCAAAATAAATTTATTCCACTCAAAATATTTTATTATATCTATCCTTATTTTGAGATTCTATTAAGATAAATAAATGGAATATATTTTTGTATCACACATTATGAATGGCCTATATGTGAAACTAATATTACTTTTTCGGCAACAATATTTTTTTATCCCATGTAATATATTTTTCTTGATTTCTCAAAGGCATGATTTTATGCATCCTAATATTATTCCATATATAGGAGAGCCAAATTAATCCATTTATAAAACTATACATCGAATTCTATACTTGGTAAAAAATCAATGTCAGAAATTGAAAAATATTACATGAATCCAACAAAATATTATGTATCGTACTAGAATATTAAGTTATTCTTACATATTTCTAATTGAATATTTTTTTGGAGTATATAATTATAATATAGTAATTAATATATTCTATGTATCTTGAGCTCTAAAATATAGCATACATATAATAGTAAAGTTCAATTCCTTCCATCATAGATGAGAAGCAAAATTGTTCTTGTATCAAGGAACATTACTTATATACCATTGGTAATTCCTTAAAAATGATTCAAAAAATGTTAATTATCTCTTTGATGGTTATATGTATCATGAAGAATATGTTACACATCCCAATGTGAGTTTTCTAGTACTTTTCTAATTCTATATGATTTCTTTACTACTTTATCCACACATTTCCTTCCCCTTTAAAACATTGAATCAAAGGATTATTAATATCATACCATTCATTTTATTAAATAAATTAATAAATATAATTAAATTCTGAATTTTTGTTAATTTTTTTAATATTTATAAAATATCAAGAAAAGGGACCTTTAATTTCAAAAATATCTAAAAAATTAATTTATAAATGTGAGCGAGTAAAATTAATTTATTATCAAAAAAATATAATGAATTAAAATCTAATTTCAATTAGAACATCATTAATACTTTGACTCATGGGCCAATGAAAATAAAAGATGCTACCCAAGTAAAATCCAAAAAACATAGTCCAACGTGAGTCCCCTTTTAGATATCCATGTTACTCAAGATTATTGTTCCTATGATATTTTTATTTATTACATTTTCTATATGAAGTAAATTATAATTATTTACTCTATTTCTATATTCTCATTATCATTTATAAATTCCTTCCAGGAAATTTTTTCTCTCATTATAGAAAGTATAAATTATTGGTATTGGGTTCATAATCGAAGAATAAAATCAGGGAATTTTAAAATTTTCACGCTGTGATCAATTAAACTAAGTAATTAATGGAACAACACAACCCTATTATGATCCTAAGAATCCCATGTGATTAATTAAGAATGAAAATAAGAAATAAAATATTTACCCTATTTAATTTAAATTTTGAATGTGCTTTGGCTATCATCGATGATCATCAGTTGAAGTAAATGAATTTAATACCCTATTGATCATCTATATATACTATAAAATCCTTTCAATAATCAATATTCATAATAATAATAATAATGTAGGTAATTAAAAGAACTGTATATGTCATTATGATCATGGAAACACCACTACATCAATCCATGAGGTTTCTTTGGATTGGGATTCCCTAAACCTGATTTTCTATCTCTATAACTTGATATAGAGAGGTGAGAGTCTCCAAAAATTAAAGGTAATGAATATTTTTTCAAATTTAGTAATATTATTCTTGAAATAAGTTGGTTAAAATACTAAAAATTTTAAATTAATCCCATTAATGTGTTTATCCTCTTAAATATGACCAAATCGCACTTATGACCCAATGAACATGTTAAAAACCTCATAAAAAATTATAACATACTGGTAACATTAAAATTATGTTTCATAACAAATTCCAAAACAATAAACCAACCCGTATCACGAAAATAAAATATGTAATGAATCCTGATTATTAAATATTAAATATTTATTTGAGAAATATTTTTATTTTAACTCACTAAATAATAGGGAATACATTGTGTTAATGAATTATACACATACTATCATAAAATAAAATAATATTGAACCTATTTATTTTCATATATTATTTTAATCTTTGACATTATCCAATTCCCACCATTGGTCCCACCATTTGTTTAACTCAAATTCATATGATTTTTTCTAGATTTTAAATATTCATAGTGTGTGACCATCTTGGACATTATCTTATCAGTAGTGATTCATACCCATAGGCCAATTTTTATATCTTTTCACACATAATGGAACCTAAGGATATAACAATTATTTATAGTAATTTTAACCTCTCAAAACACACAACTTGTAAAATCAATCCCCTAACTTGTGATATCTTATATAGAAGGATTCCCAGTTTGTGACATTATATTTATATAATTTATATACTCTTTTAATAACTATTACTAATAAAAATTCCTTTTTCTTCTGAAACCCTTAATATAATAAAGGTAATACCATCCTAGTCAATTGGTCCTAAGATATCTACCCTTATTAGAAGTTAAATACAATGTCCTGATCACTCAATCAATGTTATCCCAAAAATGATACTACAAAAAGCTTGACCCACACTCCCAGATTTGGTGTGGAAATTTTTTTCTTTAAATGTTAAAAATGATATAAAGTGAGATTAACCTACCATTATTTTTCAACATTTCTATAAGAAAAATGATAAATATCATAAATAAATACACAATCCCAAGAATAAGAGGTTTATTTTTATTGTGGATCTACTATATAAGAAACTTAATTTTTGATAATTGTTAAAATTCATCAATAATTTAACCACTTTAGACTCCATTCAATACTTCCTATAAATTAAACTTATATTTAAAACCTATATAAATTGAATCAAAATAAATCTGTGAGCACAACATCTTAATAGGGGAAGAAAAAAGTGATGATGATCATTGATCACAAGTGTTCAAAAATGAGAAAATGAGTATAATAAAAATGTATATAGAAATCATACCCAAAAAACCAGATATCATAAACCATGTGTCATGGCATATAGCATGGAATTACCTAAGAAATGAATATAAGGAATTTGGAAACATGATTCAATGAACATGAGCCATAAGAGCATAACATAGTCATAATAATATAGATAATATAGGGGAAAAACATAATCATAGGAATAAAATGTGAAAAAATCCATGTATATCAAATCGTATTTGTTGTGAAAAAATAAATGCATCTTACCATTTTAGGTTGTGAATGAAATCCAAGTATTCATACACAAAATTATCTTTTGAGATATAAATTCATAATCAATTCATTGGAGGGATATTGGACCTAACCCATCATCATCGTTATATATGAGTTCCACATGAATTTATTCATTCACCATATTATAAATAACCCATGGAAAAAATTGGGATTCAAATCATTTTCTAATGGAATCACATTATGAAATAAATTCCTAATCACTCAATAATTGTAACATGATTTACTTGTGGTAAAAAATATTAATCCAAATATATTCAGTAAATTTCTACATAAATACCATTCAATTTGGATAGTACATAATATGGTATTTATATATCATATATAGAGGGTATACAATTTAGTCAATAATATACTTAGTCAAATGATGTTTGGAATCTTGATGAGCACCCTTTAGTAAAATAAATGAAAAATATGGAATTCACATGGAAAATACATTAGAAGACATTTATTATTCATACTGGTTGTTTAGGCTAGAAAAATTCTAGTTATGGATAACTCCTTTGATAGTAAATATTATTTTTAACCTGTCCTAATAAATATGGTGGATGATATCATTTGGAGAATATACTTAATCACATTTAAAATATATAAAAAGATGTTGAAATATATGAAAGTGTTTTTATGAGCATTTAAAAAATATCCATGGAAAAACGAAACATTCTTAAACTTTTTTAAAATAATTATTTATGAATAAATACTTTATTTCAATTCTAGAATACAAATTTTTTTAATAAAAAAATGAAAACTGATATTGTATGTTTCATAGATTAAGAGAAACAATAATAAAAGGATTTGTTAAGACATAAAACAGTAAAAAAGATGATTTCTAGACATTGATATAAATTAACAATATAAAAAAGGTTAAAAATTTATTTAAAATTGTTAATGAAGGTAAATTTAAAATAATATTATCTAAATAAATTATTAGGGCATATATAAAGACATTCATAAAATCATCTAATAAATATAGTCATGGAGGAAGAGGATTCCAAACTAAAAATAAGTTTTTGGGTTTGATTCCATTTAATGGGTATATAACAGGCCAAGGGGGGAAATACAATAGTGAGCAGACATATAAATATGAAAAAACAATCATATTTTTTGAAAATAATGGAGGATTTTATAAATAGAGAATATAAATATTCTATATTTATTATCCTTAAAAAACACAATTTGAAACTGAGATTGAAGAAGAAATAGTTTCAGTAATTATAAAAAAAGAATCAAAATAACATAATAAGGTTGCCATAAAATTAAAATTTAAATATTGAAATACTGGTTATTTATTATAGTTTATGGTAATATAGTAGTGAATACACCATTTAATTTACATGATGCTTTATAATTTCAAATAAGTCTCATGGAATTGAAAATAGAGACAAATAACCCTTACAACTTTGGTATCCATTGAATTAAAAGACCCTTAAAGATAAAATGTTAGATGGACTTAAAAATACACAGTTTTTCTTGAAAGGTATTATAAAATAAATCTATAGACAATATATACACCATAAAAATGAAACAAGTTGTGATTATACATCATATCTCAAATGAAGAAAAATTGAGATGAAAGACACTTACCTTTTCCCCTCTTCATAACTTTTGATAAAAACTACTATAAAAACCATAAAAATATTAATATTAAATTTAAAAACCTTATTTATTTACATCGCTTTTTATATACCTAATTTTTGATCATTTAATATGGATATATTATTTAGTTACAACTTACTTTTTCCATTAGGTGTTAGTAAATTTAATTATCCCACACATGAGTTAAGAAACTAACTTTGATATCCATTCTTTGATACAATGTTTATAATACCTAGATTAGTTAAGGAACTATAAGAGATAAATTATATTTATATATAAATATTTCATCTCATTCAATAAGAATTTTTATTATGTTGTACAAAAAATAACCAGTGTTGGTATATTTCGGTAATTTTAGCGATTAAATATAATATTTTAATAATAAGATAAATTCATAACATAGACATTTAATAATAGTAAAACAATAATTATTTGATTAAAAATATATAATAATATTATTATTTAAGTTCCTATATTCATCCATGATACAATTTTTATAGCGTCATTCATGTAAATGGTAAAACCAACCCAAATAAGAACACGTTATAACTCGATGGGTTAGTATGATTATGGAAGTGTATAATATTATTATAGTATAATAAATTTAATATTATTAATAATTTTTTTATTCTTGATTCATATTTTTTTCTTTAATAAATAATGAAAATTAATATGAAAGGAAAAGAAAATTACATCATGGAGACCGTACTCTGCACTACACATGATCGACATTCTATTTTTTTAAGTGGATAGAAATAAATAAATAAGGGTTAAGACAATAATATAGTAATAATTAAGTATACTATTGATATTTTGGTAATAATATTACTATGGTTAGAGTATTTTTGGAAGATAAAGATTAATAATAAATGGTTTCAGATTAATTAATACTTGATGATCCTAGTTTTATTTGTGTTGTATTTTTTGATAATGAGATACAAAGTAGTGAATAAATTTATGTAAATATGTGTTAATAGATAAGAATATATTTTAATTTCATTAGTGTTTTGAAGAAGTATTATTGAATATTGAAGTGAATTTACCTAGCAACAATGTGCATTAAGTTCAGGATTAATTTTTGAAGCTCAAAGGTTGATTAAAGAATCTTGGATGTGTTTTCGGTACTGTCAATGAATATTCTTAAAATATCACTTTATATTTATAAAAGAAATGTTTTAATTAGTTAAATATTTGAATATTTTTCAAGAAAAATAATTTCAAAGGTCACTTGTTACATTTTTAGAATGAAGTGTATTTAAATGATGATGATTGTTGAACTGAGGGTATTTCTTTTGGAAAAGTTATAATGGAGGTTAGTGAAAATACATTTTCATAAACAAGTAAATAATTAATTTATTATGGACAGGAAAATATATATTTTCTAGAATAATTTTGACATTTTATTGATGTAATTTGAATACCATGAAAAATATAATTTTTTTATGAGGGGGTTTGAGGCTACTTATTTTGGGTACTTAGATACTTTTTGGGTGGGAATTTATTAATAATTTTGTCCTACCGTAGAAAATGATGGTATACTACCTTGATACTATAAATTTCGGACATAGAAAAACCATGTGGGAAAACTAGCCCAATTATCTATATAAGGGACCATAGAGGGTTCATAACAACCACATGGAGAGAATGGGTGTGCACAAAGCATGAAAATAGGTGAAGCCTCATTGGACCAAGATATTGTGTGGCATAGACTATGTGGGTACGCACATGTAGTATATTCAGGTTCTCACCCTAGTATCAGCATTAGGGGTTGATTATACAACAAGTAATATTAAGAGGTAAAAGATCGATCACAAAAAGATCATTTATTGAGATAGAACTCTAATTTCAAATAAATGGAGAACCCACATCATCTGATCATACGAAGGAGATTAACTAGAATGCATTGTTTATACAAAAAAAATGTCCCCATGAGATTAATTTTTTTACAAGGGAAAAACCTTCCACTTGTAGTTTCATGTAAATAATAGGATATCCCACATGAATTGTTTATGTGAAGAAGAAGAAATATCCATAAATCTATATCTGGAATATATGAATGATTTTGGAGGATCTATATATAATATCTAAATGAAGAATATAGATCATGAAAACGACACTGTCCTACATGATACTTATTTTAAAAAGGAACCAAGTCACATGAATAATTCCTGTATTTTTTTTCATGGAGTGATAAATATAGGTTTTCATGCATATACATGAGAATATGAAAATTAATCCATGAACAAGGAATTATTAAAAAATAAACATAACTATATTTATAATAAAAATGGTAGGAATAATTTTCACAAATAGTTTTGTTGATAAAACTATGTGACATTCAAATTTATGCATGAGATGGTGTTAGATGTCCATGAAACGTATATGCATAATGAAGTAATTCTTGAATAATAAGGAAAATCAGTGTAATGGAATCATTGTTTGCAAATAATCAAATACAATATGAAGAGATTGATACTAAATTCAATGTTTACATTGCTTATTTATGTTTGAGAATATGGAAATATAATTTTATATCACGTATTTTCAACCAAATATGAAAAGAATCTAGGGATTCAGTGAGTTAGTTTTTATTTTTTGATTATCATTTGAGCCATGACGAATAATGAGATTACCAATTGAAAATATATTAATTTTATTATGATTGGAGGAAAATAAGAGATAACTCATTTATTTTTGTATACGTGGAATCTATTTAGATTGATGCATTTAAATTAAGTTGGTCAAAATCATTCTAATCTAGAGTAGAATAATTTCTTTACATCATTGATCACTTCATGGGGAGAAGGTTGATATCCCACATGTTTAATATAACAAATAAATTGCAATGAATCTGGTCAGTGGTAGGAAAATGAGTTCATGTTTGTACTCTTTACTATTATTTTCAGGATAAAAATGTATAAGATCTATATGACTGGTATAGTTACCAATATACATTGAGGATATAGTTATTATCACTAGTGGTGAACCTCATTAAAAATATTTTAATTCTTTGTGATTTATTGGCTTATGTACATTCCTCCTAAGCATAGGTGAGGAAGATAAGGTAATCATTCATTGAATAAGTTATATATGTATTAACATGGATAGAATTTTTAAAGTGGTAAAACTTATTCTGCATTGATTTATCCCTATCTTACTATGTTCATCCTAATGTGATACTTGTAAATGTTGTTAGTTAAAGTCACAACATTGATTTGATTCTCTGAATAGAGGTTTTTTTGAAGATTTTTATTTCTTTTTTCAATTAATAATATAGTTAAAAATATTAGGATTTGTATCTATATGATATTATATATCTATATTATCCATTACCTTTAATAATATAAAGAATAAATAATTGAGAATGTTGAAGAAGTTATCCCTCTTATGAATAGAAGAGGATGAATCAGTTTTGAAATGCATTATTATATAGAAAGAGAATTCTTTCATGGAAGTTAATAACCATATAGTTCAATATAATACTAAATAAATGGACAATAGTTATACCTCATATGCTGATGAATATGTATCAGATATGTTCTTCTAGTATTTCCCAACAAAAAAACCAATAAAAATCAATGAATATCATTACAAATGAAACGATGATTGTATATATTTGAGGAATACCTTCCAAGATAAGATCACTCATCTTGAAGAAGAAGCTAAGAAAAGGGAGAGTGAACCGGAAAAAATGGCGCTGAAATGTGTGGATATAACTAAACAATGTAATTCCAAATGCTAAAAAATTTATGTTTTTGAAGAAGCATGTTATAGATTTTGGAATGATTAGTTTAAAGTAATATATAATAAAGATGAATCCATTTAGATGCTTGAAGAAAATTTCCATGAATTAGATGATAATATGAATAATATCATTTATATGAGGAATTATCCACTACAAATAAAATAAAATATGATCAAAGAGATTAAAACTTTGATGCAGGTGAAGAAAAAAATGCATGATGATGAAGTTATAAAGATTAAGAATGAATGTAAAGATAGAATGAAGTTAAAGGAAAATGGAAAGAATATACTAAATATTAAATTTCTTGAGATATATTCCAAATTGGTATATTCTATAAATACCCAAGTTGAGTCTTTAGAATAATATTAAAGAAGAGATATTACCACAATAGTTATCACCACACTTACTTATAAAGAATATTTTTATTCTAAAATAACTTCATCTTGTGGAATGAACAAATTTTAATATTCTAATGATTAATATCAAGAACTATCTATGAAAATTAACATCCATCTATAATAACAATGTTTCTTCTAATTATGGTTTTATACACATTAAATTTTCAAAATCAAAACTAATGTAAATTTAATGAATAAAGTTGATGAAATTATTACCACTACATTTAAAGTGAATAAAGACAATAGTAAAATAATCTATTCCCCAAAAGAAGTATGTTTGAATAATTTTATGAAATATAAACATGAAGCATGTTAATTAACCCAAAGTATTATTCTAATGAAGAGATAAGGGTTTATCAGTTCTTATTGGTGATGCATAGATTTAGGAATATAGAATAAGATTTCTAGTATAATATGTCAATATTTGAAAATCAAAGGATACCTACATAATTGAGGAGTAAATCGGAAATAATATAAAATCCAAGGAATTTGGGAAAAAGATGACTTTTATAAACATATTTTAAATTTTTGTGAATCTATGTGGGATTTTCAATGTAAGATGACACAATGTAGAGGCATGAAAAAATAAATTATTTAAGCATGAAAATAAAACATATTAGAGGAGAAAAGCCATCAGAGATAGATAATAGAGATAATTCTACATTTGAAAATAATTACGATAAAATATTTGAAAAATAAAATTCCCAAGAAGTTTATGAAGTTGAGAGGTAAGTCATACATGGGTGAGAATGACTATAATATTTATTCTCAACAAAAACCCCAACAAGAATAAAAATGGTGTTGCACTAAAGATAATAATTTTATTCTTTTGCTGAAGAAGTGTTCACACTATGGATCACTATAAGACAACCATAGACAACATAATTAATGGATTAAATATTAAGAAACAAAATTAAAAACCATTATTAGAGATAAATAAAGGAAATGAAATGGTAAATAATTAACTTGAGAAGGAAGATGAAAATACTTAGCATGATGTACATATTTCAAATGATATACCTATAATTTATCTAGATGATGCGGACATGGAAAATAATATTGAAGAAAAAAAGATAAAAGTATACGATAAAGGAAAAAAAGAGAACACATCAAGAAGTTGAATTTCATGAGAGTTTTTCAAAAAATTATAACAAAAGAAAATAAAAAGTAATGTTTGGAAGGTTCAAAAAGAGTAGATACATCTCTGAGGAGTGTTTCTTTATAACATGAGAATAAAAATAAATACTAATTAACAATAAAAACGGATAAAGTGATGGATGTTACTTGTTTTCTAGTGGGAAATTATAATTCCACACAAATTTGTCACAAAATAAATTGAAGAACCTATATTACCCAAAACTGCCCAGAAATATTTAAAATTTAGCATTAAGAGTTCACCCTCACATGGAGAAGAAAATAAATGATCCTCATGGTTGACCAAAATTTTTTATCCCTATTTATCTCCTTGAAAAGTAAAGGAAATCCATCTTATAGCAATCTTATTTTTAAATTTCTTTTAGGTAATTTAATGTGATGAAAATATTCAATGGGAGATCCAATGAAGAAAATATATTTCTACATCAACAAGATAGAATATTTGTTCCAAGCAAAATAGAAGACACCAACCTTGTTTTATCTATATGATTTTACCCTATTTATTATTTATTTTAAAATATTATATATCAACCTTGATGAATATGATCAGGATACCATTGTTGATTATTAAATTTTAAGTCACTATAATGGATGAGATCATTACAATTTTTATTCACATTTATTATAATTCAAAAGAACAATTGATGATAAGATCTATCTTAATAAAGTGAAAGAGTAGATCATCCCTTGAGGGGGAGTATGTAAAGATGTTACCGGAGAAATATATTTTCAAAATTGATATCAATAGTAGTTAATTTTTCATGAACTCATTGAGGATTTATGTGGGAATAATCCATTATTGTTATTCACCAAAAATTAAATAAAGTATGATCTTAAGGGATAGGAATTAAATGGATCAATGATATGAATAAAATGATCTTATAGATGTTTAGGGAGTGATTTAATGAACATTACCTACCTCTTATAATTGAATGTTTTTAATCTAATTGTTGATTTGAGTTTCGGAGTTTCATATTTAATTTTTTTAAGAACTTTTATTACAATTTCTTTTATAAATTATTCACCTTCATTGTATCAATTGATATAAACCAATTTCTATCAAACTTGAAACAATTGAAAATTATATGAGGAAATAAATAAGTTATGCTATATATATATTGGTATTATATTTTTAATTGAGAATGAAAAACACTAATATATAAAATAGAATATACTGTTTTCTATATTGAGAATGGATCATGTAGACTTATAGTCAAGTAATTTATACTATGTTTTCAAAGAAACAAATGATACCATCCTCACTCATTATTATTTTATTTTTATCAATAGGGAGGATAAAAAAATAAAAAATGGTAGGGAATAAAGAAATAGAATACATTGAACTACAATTTTCTATATTCTAATTGATAATAAATATAAAGGTCGAAATTGATGATCTTAATTTCATTTTGTGTTGTATTTGTTTTCAATGTTTTAGTATGTGATTAATCATATGATTTTAATATGTGTTAGTAAGGAAGAACATCTTGGATTTTCATTGGCGTTACCAATAAGTTTTATTGATGATTAAAGAAAAGTACATAAGAAAATATGTGCATTAAGATAGGGATTACATTATATAGCTCAAAGGTTGATTAAATAAGAATGGATGTTTTTTTGGTGTCGTGAAAGAATATTCTTATAAGATCACTTTATATTTTTCATAGAAATATTTGAAATAGTTAATTATTTAAATAAGTTCCAAGCATGTGATGTTCAAATATCAAATGTTATATTTTTTTGAAGGAAGTGTATTTAAATGGTGATGATTATTGGACCAATCGTATTTCTCTATGATAAGTGCTAATGGTGTTTGGAGCAATCAAATTTTCATTAGGAATTTAATAATTAATATATGAAGACAATGTACTTATTTATTTGTATGAAGAATTACACCTTGGTTGTAGATTTAATTTGAATACTATGGAATATATTATTTTTCATTAGGGGATTTAAATATTCCTATTTTGAGAAAATAAAATATATTTTTAGTGGGGAATTATTAAAAAATAGGGATAGCACTAGCCAACCGTAATAGGAAAAATCTATCCCACATATGCGGGAAACAACAAAACCATGCGGGAGAACCAACCTATTTGGATAGTTAAGGAGGAATTGAGGGCCAGTTGTTTCCACAAGAAGAATACGAGTGTGCACAAAGAGTGAAAAAATGGGACACAAGTGAAGGCTTCATGGACTATGAAATTGTTTGGCACAACATATGTGGGTATGTGTGTACAATGTATTTTGGTTGAAAACCAAGTTCCAAATTGAGTAGCTAAATATGTAAAGTGTAATAGTAGGAAATGTAATACAAAGCACAAGATTTATATGGGATTGGGGAAGAACTTCATTGTTCATATGTTAAAAAATGATACATTTATATCACAGAACCCAAATTAAGTTAATGTTCACTATCTGATCACCTTCTATACTTTTTCTTCAACCTTATACCCTTCACATGATCTACATATCAGCTCATGATAATTGGAATCTAGCCACTTACACTGATGAACCTAAAGGGAAAGATACATGATAAATCATCTCAACATGATGCATGAAATATGTGCCTTCCATGAATGGTATAAAATAACGAATATTATAATATCTAATAAAATTTAATATTCCAGGAGGGAGTTTCACCACGCCATCACATGAACAACATCGATTACAAGAGGTGAAGGCATATCTCTATGGATTTGTTTGAAAAGAAACACACATGAGAAGGGTGTATCATGGTAAAACTTCATCTCAGGATGATTTGGTGGTTTTCAATTATCTGGTCATTATATTTTCCCAAGATCAAGATAGGATTATCAAGTGATCAGGTATTTACTCCACCATCAGATGAAAAATACAATATTTTTTCATATGTGAAATATATAAATATATTCTAAGATATTTTAGAATTTAATGAGCTTTGAATTTATATGAATATCAGTGGAGAGGTGGTGAATGCCTCACCTATTAATATAGATGTAGGTGTGAAAAGATCAATGGATATTTCTTGAGAGAGAGATCTCATTTTAGGGAAAGGCAGTACCTGCATGATTCTCTCACTTGATAGAGAAGAACTCATGTCCACTATTCGTGCAGAGGAAAATATCCCATCATCTTCATTAATTCATGATGATAGGAGTGACACACTTGTTTTTGTGTGTATATAATAGGAGATCTCACTTTCTATTTTCATATAAATAAGGGGAAGAATCCCATTCTATATTTATCTAACTCGAAGGACATTTATGGAAATGAATATAGCATCAATGTGAAGAATATAGGTCACAAGAATGGTACTGTCCTGTGTGATACTTGTTTTTCAAAGGAACTGGGACTTATGATGCATCACTTTCTTTAATGAAGGCAATCTGTATTATTATTTTGAATGAATTTTAATAAAAACATAACAATTCATGTATGAATAATGTAGTTTTAAACTTTGAACAAAACTATATTGATAATAAAAAAGGACTATTTTTTCACATGGAGTTTTTATGATAATACTAGGCATAATTCTAATATAGGCATGCGATTATTTCATTTTTCCATGAAAATTACATTCATGATGAAACAATTCTTGAATATGAAGATAAATAATTTTAGTGTAATTAGTAATTTAAAATCATCAATTACACTAAGAGTAGATTGATATTAAATTTACTGTTTACATTATGCCTCAATGTTAGAGAGTTTCATAATGTAATTTTATATCTCTTATTTTCTATTTGTAATCAAAAGAAGAATATTATTCAATGACGTAGTGGTTATTTATTGATTATCATTTGGTAAGAAGAAATATTTTTTGATTACTAGTCTATAATATATTCAATTTCTTCTATATGAAGGAATATAAGATAAAACCAATTTATTACAGTTTTTGAGGAAGTTTTTTATTTATTCTTTTAGAGGAAGTTGATGATATTCAATGGATTCTTTTGAATAATACTTATGGTAAATTGTTTTCCACTTTAAGAGGATCATTATGTCATCCTACATTATTGCTATAAAGAAAAGGTTTCATTGTACTTGGTCGGTTCCAAGAAATTTATCTCAAGGACATACCCTTTCTAAATCATTTCTTGATAATAAATTCAAATCTATATTTGAGTTGGGAAAATACCACTGTACACCGAGGGAATATTCAACCACACTAGTGGTGAACCTCATGAGAAATGTGGAATTATTTTTTATTTATAATATTGTGTACAAGATTTCAAATTACGGGTGAAAAAGAAAAGAGAATAATTCATGAAATAGGTGATAATGATATTAAAATAGATATTAAATTTTAGTGATAAAAATTAATCCCACAATAATCCACCACCTATTAGTGTGGTTTCCTTAAAGTGATCCTAACAATACTCAAGTTGGGACCATGAGATTTTTATATTGAAATTATTTTTATAATTGAAGGTATTAGGATAACTTATAAGGATTAAGGGATTTTGGAAGTTTATAGGAATTATAAGTGAGTCATATAGGGTTGGGTTTCAATAAAATTTAAAATTTAAAGTGGGAAATTGAAAGGGTGGGAGTGATCCCCTTTTATATGAGAGTATAAATAAACTTTTTTGAATACCAATTAGTTTTCAATAATGTCATGACCATATTTAAGGGTTGATTTCACTAATTTAGAATATAATAAAATTGAGGTAGATATAAGGTAGAGAAAGCATATAAACCTCTTTTTACTAGTGTTTTAAAAATATTTCAACCATTTACCACATGATTTTTACATTTTACTATTTTTGTTTTTTACTTTCAGAAGTAGTTTTTACTAAGTAATTTAGATTTTAATAAAAAAATATAAGATAACTCCTCCTGAATTTTTTATGATGAACCAAAATTCCAGACTAATATATTCTAATTCAATTTCTATAAAATATAAAATTAAATTTTAAATTAAAACTTTTAATATATATAAAAACCATTTTGAAGAAAAAATGTTGTTTTTACAATTCAGCCTCATTAAACTGATTTAGTATTGATTTTCAGTTGAATGAATGTTAATATATTTATAGGTAGTTTGAAAAATAATTTTAAAGTAATTATTGGTAAGTGATTAATTTTTTTGAATAGATAAAAATCATACAATGTTAATAAAACAATTTTATAGAAATAACAGTTTTCCAATTATTGCAACAATTTACTTTCATTGTAGTCATATTTTTATGCCTAGAAATGAAATTGAGCTTATTTTATAATATGCCTATTTTGATATCAAATATGATTTTTTTATATTTAATTCCTATAAGTGATGAAAATTAATTTTTAATATAATTTAATAAAACTAATTTTTTAATGTAAAAATGATAGACATGGATTTTATAAATTCATCATTATATTTCAAAATTAATAATTTTACTCTTTAAATAAATATAAACAAAAAAATAAGTAAAATATGTTCATATAAAAAATTTTATTTAGTTTTTTTGTGGTATTTTCTATATAATGAAGTTATAATCATTATACTATTAGTAAAAATAGTATTTGTTACTATTCACTGAAAAAATCAATTATTTTAGAAAGATATATAAAATTTAACATTAATAGATTTTCAAATTTTTCAAAAATAAATTTAATTCATTTTATCAAAATCAAATTAAAATATTTATAATGTTACCTTTTAAATATAAATAGAGGATATAAAAAAATTTCTTTTTTAAAAAGGCCTTTTAGAACATTAGGTGTTCTCAATATCATTTCATAACAATTCATAATTTAAGCAATTTTATTATGTTATTTAATATATTGAAATATTATATATTTTCATAATAATCATTTAAAAGTGTTGGATTAAATTTATTAAAACATGAAGAGGTTATTTGAGAATGACCAATCATATCTACTAAATATATTTGAAATATAGGAATTTTTGATTGGTTAATATTTTTTAAATTATAGAGGTATTAATATTCTTATATATATATATATATATAATTGTTTCTGAAGCTTTCACCGGTGCGCGTGCATCCATCTGTGGAGGAAGCACAGTTGTTGCCCTGAATTCGCACTTTTAAAAGGCGAGCGGCATCCGTTCCTTGTTCAGGGACATTTGATCCTTTATCAAAGCGGGGTGATGGGATTTCGGTTCTTCCTTCCGTGGATTCCTCCTGAGAAGTCGTCACCTAGTTCGGGTCTCCGTTAAAGATTAAGTCATGGTTTATGAATCTCATCCCCAGTGTCATATCCTTGTGGAAACCTATTAATTACACTACTTCTGTCCGGACATTCCATGGGTTCTTGACATGGTAGCATCCTTCGGTCGGAGTAGATGGAAACATCAGGAATGTTGAGGCATCTCTAGATGCATGGACATTGGGGAACCTATATTCTTCCTCATAAAAGGGAATCTCAATGGTGCATAACCCAAAGAAATCCCATAACGAATGCGGGGAATCATATTCTATAGGCATGTATCTGAGGTTTTCCTCAGCTTCCCATGTTTAACACAGGGTATGCCGCAAGTTTAACGTCTAGCAAAGACGGTTATGCCAAAGGCATGTCTTCTGAGGTTCTCCTGAGGCATCTATTATTTATCACGAGGTGGGCCATGATTTTAACGTCTTACAGAGATGGTTACTATATAGGCGTGTCTTCCAAGGTTTTCCTCAGGCATCTCATGTTTATCACGAGGTAGGTCGCGAGTTCAAAATCTGGCGGAGGTGAAATGAGGGTGACCAGAATGTCCCATATAGAAGGATCAGATTGGTACATTCCTTGGAGGGAACACCTGGAAGGTTTACAGGGTGGTTGGATCAGAACACTCGATAAGAGCATTCCCAAGATGGTGTGTCCCATAATGGGTAGATGCCACACCGTGAAGGCTGATCTGGACACCACTGAGGGCGGATGAGGGAGTGTGTACCCCAGAATGGGGGAACACTAAGGTTTACCATTGAATGGGATTGAACCTCATGGAGGTTTCCTACGTACCATGTGTAGACGACAGGGATCAAAACCCACATAGTTTGAAGGGGTGATGAATTGGCGTGTACACAAAGAAAAATGACCCCGAGACATGTTTTGGCTTATGCCTGAATTACAGCCCAAGTACTGATAGAAGCAGTGAGGGGGTGGATGACATGATCCCACCAGGATGTGGTGGCCCAGTTGAGAATTAGGATGGATGATGGATAGTTGAATGGAGTGGGGGGGGGGGGTAATGAGATGAGACCATCGTGAAGGTGACAATAGTGTTGGTCTTGAGCCTCGAAGAGACCTCATACGTATCCCCGTGGCAGGGAATCAAAGTTCGCGTCATCAGTGAGATGATGGGACACCTGAGGAGGTGGCCCATGATAATGGATTCATGGATGGGACCTGGAGGAAGTAGAACCTTCCTGTTGGGGCATGATCTTCCCGAAACACATGGGATCAAAGGATAGATCAAGAAGAGACATGGGTTCTGGGATTGAACCTCGTGAAGGCTTCATACGTTTCCCTGTGGCAGGGAATCAAAGTCTACATTGTTCATCTGATGATGGATTACCGTCGATTTGGGACATCAAAGTCTTACCACAAAATGAGGTTGAAAACAACTTACCATTGAATGGGGGAACAATGACTTACCACTGATTGAGGTTCATAGTTTAACATCATGCAGGATGGGAGTGAACGGACATGAAAGAGGACCTGATGCCCAGATAGATAGTGGGATTGAACCTCAGGGAGGCTTCTTACGTAACTTGCATTGGAACAGATCAAAATACACATAGTTCGGGAGGGGTTTGGGTGAACCGACGTGATGGTAGTCGGGACCAATTTTTATTGGGATTAAACCTTAGGAAGGCTTCCTATGTACCCTGCCTTGGCAAGGATCAAATTCCTCGTAGTTCATGGGGGAATTTGGTGAACCGACGTGAAGATGGTCAAGACAACCGGTGGATGGTGGGGTTGAACCTTAGGGAGTATTCCTACGTACCTTGCCTTGTCATGGATCAAAGACCACGTAGTTCAGGTGGGGTTAGTGAACTGACATGAGGATGGTCGGGACCAATGGATGTTGAGCTTGAACTATAGGGATGCTTCATATGTACATTTCCATGGCAAGGATCAAAGACCACATAGTTCAGGTTGGGTGTGGGGCATACACTCTAGGCTACCCATAAAAGATTTCATGGTCGATTCTTATTATTCTAATCCCATGTGATTCGTGCTCGGTGTGAGAAACAAGAGGAAGTAAGGACATAGTGATCACATCGCAAAGGTGCATCCATGAAGGGTGGTGAATGGGGATTATGCAAAGAAGTTGTCTGTGTGCCACTATGGAGCAGGAATGGTGGATGGGGATCACACAAGAAAGATACCTGGGTGCCGCTATGAAGTGACAATGGGGAATGAGGCTTACATAAGGAAGATGCCCGGTGGCCGCTACAGTGTGAAAATGGTGGTTGCGGCTTATGCAAGGTTGCTACTGGGGTGACGGAATGGAGCGACAATGGTGAATGGGGCTTACACAATGAAGCTGCCTAGGTGCCGCTATGGAGCGGAAATGGTGGATGGGGATTACGTAAGAAAGATTCTCAGGGTGCTTCTATGGAGAGATAATAGTGGATGGGGCTAACGCAAGGAAGCTGCCCAGGTGCCACTATGGAGCAACAATAGTGGATGGAGCTTAGACAAGGAAACTACCTGGGTGACGCTATGGAGCGGAAATGATGAATGGGGCTTATGCAAGGAAGCTTCCCAGGTGCCACAAAGGAGCATCAATTGTGCATGGGTCTTACACAAGGGAGCTTACTTGGTGCCTCTATGAAGTAGCAATGGTGGATGGGGCTTATGTAAGGAAGCTTCCCAGGTGCCGCAATGGAGCGGCAATTGTGCAAGGGGATTATGCAAGGGAGCTGCTCGGGTTCCGCTATAGAGCGGCCATGGTGGATGATGATTATGCAAGGAAGCTTCCCGAGTGCCGCAATGGGGCGACAATTATGCATGGGGCTTACACAAGGGAGTTGCCCGTGTTCTGCAATGGAGCGGAAATGGTGGATGGGGCTTACACAAGCAAGCTGCCTAGGTGTCACAATGGAGCGACAATTGTGCATGGGGCTTACGCAAGGGAGATGCCCGCGTGCCGCTATGGAGCAGTAATGGTGGATGGGGCTTACGCAAGGAAGCTTCTCGGGTGCTGCTATGGTGCAAAAATGGTGGATGGTGCTTATGCAATGAAGCTACCCATAAGGTCTTCCTCATGTCTATCCATGAGGGAATCCCAACCCACTGGTGGGTTAAGGCCTTCACCTATGCGCTAGTGCATAAGAGGTATAATGCCAAGGGCATTGGAATTAGTCCGAACAAAGGGATATGAAAAGTGTGAATCACATTCATGACATTCAGAACGCGGTGAGGGATGAAGTATAACTGTTGACCATGTTCGAAACACAACATCCATATCGCGGTAGCCTGAAATGGGGACAAAAAAATGAGGGTCGACTGTTGAACATGTTATAAACATAGGACCTCACTCAAAGTGTCGTCCAAAGTCTTCCAGGGTGTTGGCCCAAGACAGAATGTTAGCCGATGGGGCATGGAACTAGGCCGTTAGGGGGTCCCTTTAGACATAAAAGTGGATGAAGATCTGAATGAAGGTCACACAAATCATGAGGTGGAGCGATGAAATGTTTGAACAGATTACAACTGTCTTGAAATTATTCAATTGTAATCATGGAATTAGGCATCTTATTCTTGAAGCATAACACATATCTTATTTTGAACAAGAGGCATCCTATGTTTGGAACATAGGGTTCACTATAGTTTATAGTCATGTAGATAAGAATATTGTCTTCTTACGCTTGGAGTATAAGACATCTCTTTTTTAGAGCAAGAGGCATCCTATGTTTAGCACATATGGAGTACTACAGTTTATAGTCATGTAGATAAGACTATTGGCATATTATTCTTGGAGCAGAACGAATCATTAGTTTAAAGGAATAGGCATTGTATGTTTAGCACATAGGGAGTACTACATTTTATAGTCATGTAGATAGAAATATTGGAATCTTATGCTTGGAGTATAAGGAATCTCTTGTTTGGAGCAAGAGGCATCCTGTATTTTTCACACGTGGAGTACTACAATTTATAGTCATGTAGAGAGGACTATTAGGAATAAGGCGCCTTGTAGTGGTTGGTGTTGGGACTTACACAAGGGTGGCCCTTTCTCGTTCGACCTAGCATAGGAGTGAGGTGATGTGTATTGGATGAGTTGTTGGGGAATTATTTAACTCAAGGTACTCGAGGGGAAATTATGAGGATAATCTCAACTCAATACATGGGAATGGAACCATGAGAAACATGTTAACTCAAGGTTTTTCATGGTATGTAGAGGAGTCTCATATCATGGTATTCCATAGGTGGAAGGAGGCTGCCCATAAGGGCGCAATGGAAAATGCCAACTTCCCAGCTGGAAGAGGCGGTCTGACATGAAACAGAGTGACGGATGACCTCTGGAGAGCTCCCTTGAACGGTGGGGCTGCATTTGTATTTATCGGCGAACCCAGGAGTGGTTGCGCAGAAGATTCCACGTGCACAAGTGGTTTTCCACATGAGGGGTGCATGTAAACTTCTGTGTGTGCAAGTTGTTTTCCGTGCAAGGGGGGCACGTAAAATTCCGCACGCACAATGTAAATTTCTGTGCGGCCTCCAGCAGGTGCGCACGCAAAGGGGCGTTTGACTTCACCTTTGGAACGAAAGAATATTTCACGTGGATGCTCCTCTTGTGTGCATGTTGCATGCATGATTTTACTATTGCACGCAATATTCCAAACATGTGCACAAAAAATATATTCTTGTGAAAAAGATTTCATTTCGTTCGTGAAAACCCATCTTTATTGCACGCAAGATTTTACTTCTTGCACGCAAAGCTGTACTTTGCCCCAAAATCGTCCCGGATGGCCATTTCCAGCAGCCTCAATTCGAACGGACATAACTTTTGATTCGTAACTCTGTTTGGGCTCCACGACCAGTCCAATTGAAGATTGCTGAATGAGCTATGCTCTGGTATCAAATATTGAACCATTAAATTAATTAAATGGACATATTTTTTTGTGCCAACAATAATGATCATTAGATATATCATGACTAGAATTAGTTTGGGGTTATGTATTGAGTAATCAATTGAAAATAGATTTAATTTAGAGAAAAATCTATATTTCAAAATCTAGGGTGATTGTATTCTACCCCCATAAATAAATTGTATCCTTTAAATATTAATTATAAATTTCTTATTTCTAAGGAACGTATTAACATAATTTCAACTTGAGATATAAATTCTAATAATATATCTTCCTTAGTATCTAAGGCTAGTGTGATATCCCAACTTGGGAGCCACTAAATTGTGTCCTGAGCTGGTGGGCCACATGGACTCAAGCATGACTCCCCATACGCCAAATGATTCAGAATAGAATCGAGGGAATATGGTGTGAATGTGGGGAGACTATGACCTCGTGCCAGAGTGTAACACATCAGTAGTAATCATATCAGTTAATAGTGGAAGCATTAAATCAACCATAAAGAATATAAAGCATCCCATAAAAAATATATAAACAATGAAAAAAGTAATATCATATAATGAATGACGTGTCATTTCATGTATCTAAAAATTAGTGAAAATGGTATATAATAATCCAGTACAATACATGTATCAAAAGTACCAAAAATACAAAATAACTCTCTCCAGTCGGCATAATGGTTGATGCTCAGTCTTGTGCCCCCCTTCTCCTAAGTAATGTTAAATTAAGCATCATATAGTGGTTGATTTCTTGAGTCCCAACCTACAGTCATGAAGATGGTATGTATACCCAATGATGACCTAAATAGGGTGTGAAATAACACTCAATACTCTACCATAAACCGAATGTTTGACAAGTACAGTCTATGTGTAACAAACTAATTAGTGTTCAATAGAAAAAACAGGTATAACAGTACATAAAGTAATGTTCCCAAGGAATAATCAATACTATCTAGATGAATAAGGATCCCTGAAAACAATATTTAAGCTCCCATAATTATGGAAAACTATAAATATGAATAATAAGTGTGATACAATCCAGTCTAACCACTATAATATAATACCCATTCCAGGGATCTCTATAAAACATGAAAAAATAACCCCCATGGCCACACTATATAACTGAGTGTAAAACATCCATCATGACCATACTGTATATTCATAATAGTGAAATGGCCATACCATGTAATAAAAATCATCGACAAATGGACATTCCATGAAAAGAAAAGTATCCAGCCATGAACCAACATATCTAAGGTATAGAATACAAAGGCATCCATGTCGAGCCCCAAGATCATCTCAATGGAAAATTTGTAATGACATGATTGGAGTCCAAGGATCATGTAAACTGACCATGTTTAATGTGAGTCAATGAAAACAGGATCCAAGGGGTAGGAAGACCCAAGGAATCCTAAAAAATCATGAATCCTAGGAGTAATTAGGTCAATGGAATCCACTACGGTACTCAAGACCATGTAGTAGAAATGTAAATAGAATCCTATGAGAAGGTTCATCCAGGGAGGAAGAATTGGTTATCTAAACCAAAAAACAGATTATCGATATGATAAATATTATGAGGAACTATAAGGAAACACCCAGTCTCAGTCCTCTTCATACTGGTGTCTATCGTCCTCACATCAGCATCTACAGAATTCTAGGAAACTCGGTTTACTGGAACCCCCACCCACTCAGTCTCAAATTGATCAATAATGGCTCCTGTATATCAGGAATGTATAGAAGAGGTGGAGTAGTTTGAGATTCTAATGTTTCTCTCATTCTGGAATTTAATGCTTATTTCGGGAAGAGCTAATCTTTTTAGGAAAAAGCCTTGGCCCTCCTCACCGGCCTTCAACTATGTAATTAGAGGAACGTAGTTATAGAAATAGTGGAAATGGAATCTCTCATCATCTATGATTCTTTGAATGCTAAGGGTCAGATTCCTTGGTTTATTTCATATATTATCAAAAGGTTTAAAGGTTCATCAACAGTAAAATTAGTGTTCATCATAGCTAGAGGTAGGGAAATAAGGTTATACATTTCCTTCCCTCCCATATGCCCCATGTGATGAACATTACATTATTCCATGGCTTTAACTCTATTCCCCCCATAGGGGGTGAATATTATTAAAAGGTATGCACTTGGTTTACATTACTTTAATCCCCATAATAGGTTCTATTGTCCTTGTCTGCTTGTTTCGGTTTTTTCTTTTCCTTTTATAATAAAAATACTTATTTAGTGTGTAAATGGAATCCTATGGAATTAGGATGCAAAGTATAATGATCAAGGCATCCAATACCATAAAATTTCAACATTTTATTTCCTTAATCATTAAAATAATTCACATTCTATGAGTTCGGCCAACTCAAATAACGTTTTTCTGTTTAAACAATTCAACCATTTAATATTATTTAACACATAGAAAATAGGTATTAACTCTCTCCAATCATCTCAATTTCAATTAAATTCAATTAAATTCAATTAATAATAGCTCCCTCTAACTAGGATATCACTCACACACCTAATGGGGGGTATCAAGTCGAGAAGATAAAAATGAACACTACATAGGTGGATTAGGTTGGGGTAACAAACTCCCACAATGCCAAATAAAATAGTTTGAAACCAAAAATGGTTTCGATTCATTAATTGCAAGCATTCAGTTCGTTTTAGGTAAAACTAAAAATATTCTAGTGTCTGGAATAACTAAAATGAGGCATATAAAACAATAAACCTTGAGGTAAATCTATAAAACACCTATCAAATTTCTTTAGCATAAAACTCATAAAATATCAAGCTCTAAATTTTTCGAGATCGAGAAAAAGTAAATAACAAATGAATAACATTGAAATAGAGAATATTATTTGGCATCTAAATAACTTATTTGATACCAAGTAAAATTATGATCAACACAAGTTGATTAAATAACTTACTGAAGAATATCTAACAAGATGAACAATGTTTATATCCATGTCCAAGTCATGTAATGGGAGAAAAGATGTAGAATTGGCTTCAAAATATATCTCCTTAGGTAAGTATATCTTCAATAATGACAACAGGGAAGATATTTTGAGTTTTAAAAGAGTTAAGGGAAATTTGGTCATTTCCCCTCTAATTCATAAGCTTCACGGTTTGGGTTCACAATTGAAAAAACTATGTGCAGTTTGTTGATTCAAGGGGGACCTCATACTTTTTATAAGCACAGTTTGAGAAACTATGAAAAAACTTTTTACCTCTACTAAATACTATAGAGACCATTTATGGGAATGTAGCCTAATACAAATGGTTTCCTCAAATCGTTTGGCCTTGAATAACCCACCTTACAACCCCACATTGTTTTCTCTTAACTGTGCAGATTAGGTGCACTGTTTCTACTAACTGTGTTTCCCAACTATTTTTCTTAAAATGTTGGGTTACATGTTTCGAATAATCCTGAGACACCCTTGAAACTCATGTGATCTCATTAGACAATCATTTTAGGTAAAAATCAATGAGTTAAACAAAAAAACAATCTGTACCTCATATCACCCATATCAGAGGAACTGACTGGACATGAATGACCTTTATTATCCTTTCAACAAAATGAATAATATTCTCCAAAAAATAAACATAATTTTTAAACTCCAACTCCTAAAGATGAAGAGTATGAGATGTTTTTGAGTGATAAATTTTTTTCTGGGATAAATGGAAGAAATCTTGCATGGACCGATACCTATGAGATAACTGTAACCGATAGAAAACTGGACCGACTATCTCTAGAATCTCGAACGACCTAACATATCACAGTGAAATATTACCCTACCTCATAATGCATATGTTTCTTAGCCTTGGTGAGATATATAAAAAGACCAGATCCCTAACCTTAAACTCTAGAGGTCAATGACAACGATCAACATAATGTTTATATCAGTAATGTGCAGTATCCATCTACTTTTTGATTAATTAGACTCGCTTCGAAGTCTTTTATACAAGACATGGTCCACATAGTTCCACCTACCTTGCCTTTAACTAGCATAGGGGTGACCTACATATCCAATTGTACAAATCATTATATGTTACCATATGTATAGTCGCATTATATTTATTTTTGAAGTTGAAATCAACTAGGGGTATATTTATATCCCAAGAGCCCTCGAAACCTAGGAAACATGATCTAATGATGTCTTCAAGTACCTAAATCATGTTCTCTAACTTGAAATTAGTTTTAGGGTGGTACATCATGTTTAGAAGCATTTGTGTTCCCAAAACCCTCTAAAGAATCTTCCTAAATCAAGACGTAAATTGAGAATCCCTTTATGATACAATGTTATGAGGAACCTTGTAAACGAACACTATCACATATATATATAACCTATCAAGCTCATATAATAAGAAGGTCTCCCTAATGAGCTAGAAATGATAAACCTTCTTGAGCCTATCCACAACAACCCACAAAACATCACTACCTCGAGGAGACCTTGATAAACCGGTTACAAAATCCCTCCCAACATCATCCCATTTCCATTTGGGAATAGGTAAATTCTGTAAAAGTATGGATGACCACTAGTGTTCCACCTTATCCTATTGACATTTGGAACACCTCATCACAAAACCATCTTCCACACATTTCATCTTCGACCATGATTTTTGACAGCATAAGTCACGATAAATCATGGTAATGTTCGGATGAGCTTCCCTTACCGAGGCTTGAAAACCCCACATTATCTCCTCATGTATGTCTTATAAAACCCAACTATGACTGAATATTCATAATTTCATCCTCTCCCATGGTCTAACCAAGAGGTTGTTTCCCACCTGCTATACTTTCCCATAGGACAAGGGCTTTGAGATCTGATAACTATCTCATTCTCACTCTATCCAAGAGAGTGTAGTTAGGTACTAAGTATATGATAAATATATTCCCCTGACTATCCTTAACCTCTATGTGTATCTCAAAAAACAAGGCCATAAGTTTCCACTCACTACCAACTACCTAAATTTCCGTTATTTGAGTCTTCCTGATCTATGCATCAGCAACTGCATTTCACTTTATAGGTATATAAGAAAGCTTAATGGTAAAATACTCTAGGTACTGAACTCACCTTTACTAGATAAAATTCAAGTAACAATTTATAAATATATACATGAGGATTTTGTGGTATGTTTACCCCCACAAAACTCTCTCCCACTAAATAATGTATTCGACATTGCTAGTTAAGTACACCAGTGTCTAGCTTGAGATCATGTGTCAGGTATTTCCTCTAATTTATCCTCAACTAAAAAGACCCATACACCATGAATATATCTCCCTATATAATAACTATTCCTAACCTAATACTAGAATAATCACAATAAAAATTGTATATCCTGTTTGACTATGGCAGAATTAGTACTAGTATAAAATTTAGTCTCCCTTCCAGCTCTGGAAAGGCCTTCTCGCTGGTATCTAGCCATAAAAACTTCACCTACTTATTATTCTAGATCGTAAAAGATGCTGATAAACATGATAAGTCCTACATAAGATGAAAATAATATCTATATATCCCTAAGAAAATCTTCATATTAGATATATTCTCAAGATTCTCCCAAGAATCTATAAATCTCACCATTTATGGGTCAACTGATACTCTTGTCTCTGAGATAATATGACCTAAGAAGTGAATATTATCCATCTAGAAGTGGAACTTTGTGATCTTAGAAAATATATAATGATATTTCAGTGTATAAAAATAATATAAAGGTCTTGGGAATGGTCATGTTGAATGTTAGAATTCACCAAGTTATCTTACATGAAACTTACCACAAATGAATCTAGATAATGTTGAAAAAATGGGTTCATCCATTCCATAAAAAACTGCTAGTTCATTATTTTGAGAAAACTACACAATTAGATACTTACACAGACATTACCTTCTATGAAATGTTGTATAAAGTATAGCTACAGGTCTAACAAACATATGATGATAACCCAATCTCAAATAAATATTTGAAAAAGCCCAATATCCACTAATCTACTCAAAGAGATCATCCAACCGTGGAATGTGATATCAGTTTTAACAATAATTTGGTTCAATATATGGCAATCCACATATAGCATGAGGGAAAGATATTCCTTTTTCACAAAAGAACCAGTGAAACCCATGGATAAGTACTAGGTCATATAAACCTAATTACCTCCTAGTCCTCTAGCTACATCTTGAGCTCCTGGAACTCCTTAGTATCCATCATGTAAGGTGGAATGGATACTGATGAATCTCATGGAACTAGCTCGATGGATAACTCAACCTCTATCTCTAGAGGTAAACTAGAAATGAAATCCAAGACAATGTCCCTCAAATGACCAACCACTGGAGAGAAATATTACTAACATGATCCATATTTATCTAGATATTAACTACAAATTTGGATTGTCATCCCACCCAGGCCATGATGTTGTAGTCAAACTTATCTTTCTTGGACATCCCATTAACCCTTTTGAATAAATACTAAACCTTTTAGCGATGTGAATTTCACTATTTAGTGATAGAAATGCACATGGTCTTGAAAAGAAACTAGCTAGTGCATCCCGATTCTGAAGTCAACTTCATCTATATTGAGGACAGAAAGATCCCATAGAAAGTGTCACCCAATAATCTCATGGGGTTACTGCCTACAATAGAATACAACGTCCATTCTAATACCCAATGAAGTATCTAGGATTATAAAACCTTAAGAAAAATACAAAAAGAGCATGAGGATCTCCACAACCACTATAAAAAATGAAATGGTTAGTTAAGATTATTTATTGGTCTAGAGGCTGTTTAAACCGCCACCTAATTGTTTAGCAGTGGTTCGTAAAATGAATGTGCATTTCACAGTCGCTACTCAATTAGTGGTTGTTTATTTAATTTCACTCGGGTTTTTTATGTTTCCATTTTAGAAAATTTAGTGGCGATTTTTTGTTTAATTATCAGCGGTTTTTAATAAAAATAATACACTTGGAATATAAATAAAATTAAAATAACCGCTATAAATCATTAAGCGATGACTATTTATAGCGATGGTTAAAAAGAACCACCACTAAATCAGTTTGGATTTTTTAAAAATTATTTAATAAAAACAATAAATATAGAAAAACTAACATTCTATAAACTTGAACATAAAATTTTGATAAACCCACCATTCATAAATTACACATCCATAGTCATACAAACAACCAAGGTCATCATAAACTATGTATCTATCACCCTATGCACAATAAATACACAGACCGTCAATAAATATATATAAAATATATCAAATAACAAAACATGTATAACATAAATCCATATCATGACCTCCACTACATCTTTCTGCCTCCACATCATCTCATCAACTGAAACTGACCATGTCATCTCGTCAACTATAACAAGAAACGAAACAAAAATTAAAAATAAAAATAACAAATCAGAATTATAATAGAATAATTGATAAAATTTTAACATACCATGGAAGATAAGCACATTCATGACCTCCTTTTGAATAATTCTATGGATCAGAATGGCCAATCAACTACCTACTTTCACTATCTACGACCAACAATTAAAACAAGAATATTTAGGAAAATAAATTCAAAAGACAAAAGACACAAAATATATTAAAAATGAATCACATTATTTTTTTTGTTAATAAAACAAAATTAATTTTAATAGAAAAGATATAATTTATAATGAAAAACACTTTGGAAATATAAACTTACCTATTTAAGATAATATTCAATACTTAAAACTAAAAAGCGACAAGTAAATATTCTAATTTATTTTTAAAGCGACACGCGGTTTGCTTGAAATTTATTTAAGAATTGTTTTTAAATATTTTGATATCATATATTTTTATATAAATAAAAAACAACTAAGTGGTGGTTTTCCAATGATTTCACATAAATATGAGTTCTTTATCTATGGTTATGATTATTTCATGGATGTTTTAGTTTTTTAAGAAACTAAAAACTTTTTTATGACCACAATGGGAAAACCGTCATTCAGAATGACAATATGTCAGTTCTGACATCTCACAATTAAATCTACAGTCATTGTTCCTTGATTTTAGGACAATATGACATTGTTTTTATAGTTTTAACTATTACATGAATGCTTTAGTGTTTTAAAACACTAAAATGCATTTGTATACATAATGGGAAAACCATCACTCAAAATGATGGGCAATTAGTTCCTACATTTCACTATTAAATATACTATGTTTTCCACTAGTTTTTGGATAATATGACTTCATTTTTCTAGTCTTGACCATTCCATGAACGTTTCAGTATTTTAAAACAATAAAAACATGTTTACGACTATAATGAGAAAACCATCACTCAGAATGACAAGATGCGGATTCTTATGTTAAAAAAATAAATATATAGTCATTGTCCCATAATTTGGGAAAAATATGACATTGTTTTCATATTTTTGACTATTCTATACTTGCACTGGTGGAAATACCGCCTATAAAAATTCCTTTATCAAAACATTTCAACGGGATGATTATTCTATACCTACAATTATAGAAAACTATTGGTATAAGACAGTTAAGGGTGGGTTTTACTAACTGTTTGATGAAACAGTTGAAATAGATCAGTTTGAGGGTTAGTTTTTCCAACGGTTTCATCAAACCATTTGCATAGATTGGGTGTTCCTAATAGTTGTTATAAACCGGTGGTATAATAGCACTATCCCAACTATTTTTAAAGACCATTGTAATTGAAAATCCCCAAAGACTACAGGGAACCCAGGCCTCTAGAACCCATCTGGAACATTTTTTCCTGTCCACGTTGTGAACCCTACTTCCCAACTTGCTCTGAAGGGTGATAAATCTACTTTCCAGCCAACCATATATCTTTCATTAAAGTAATTTTTGTTCTTCTACTTCATATAAATTAATATTCCTTTATTTATCTAGATTTTTTCATTCGGTTTTGCTGCAATGTACTGTGTATTGTGATCCTTTTATGAACACAAGAAATATATCATTTTATGTTGTGGTTTTGTTGTGATTTATCTTTATAGTATAATTTTTATTGATATTGAAGAGGTAAATATAATCATGAGTTATTTTGTCTTTGGTTTATTTCATATTTAGGGTTTATTGATGTGATTTATTTGGTTATACATAAATATAATTATAGAATTTTTTATCCTAAGTGGAATGACATGATTCTCATACATTATGAATCTACCCCTAAATATTGTCTTTGAAATATCACACTCTATCTTTACTATTATGATAAATTCACTATAATTCATTCAATGGAGTGGTGATTTCTGAACTAATAGAGTGTGTTTGGGGCCATTTTATTGTGTGAATGGTGATAGATCAAATATTTACTCTATTACATGATCATTTAGTCCTACTCCATCAAGAAGTTCAATCTTAAACTTGTAAGGTTGTATTTTTTGAATTTAAAAATGAGTTCTAGGAATTCATGTCACAATTTTCATAAGTAGTTATAAAACATTATTAAGGAATTTATAGGTATTTCTATCATAGTAATCCACCCATAATAAAGTAGTAAAATAATCATCGAACTCACTAAGGATGTTCATGCCTACACATTATTTACTCTCATATATATATCTCAATAAAATAGTATGGTCAGGTGAGTGTAATTATTCAAATGTTCTATCTAGTTAATTTATTATGACATTAATTTTAAATAACTTATACATATTTGTTTTATATTTTTATTATTTCGGGGGGGGGGGGGATTTTGGACCCTCCGTCATGTTATGAAATAATCCAAAAGGGGGTGATTGTTTTTGAGATTTTGATTTCTTAGTTTTGATGTATTTAAAACCACTCATTTTATGTCATATTATACTCCTATGTGTATCTATGTTATTTTTATATTATATTATATTATATGAATTATAATATAATATATTGTTACATATGTTATACTTATTGATCTGTTTCATTCAAATAATGTCTTCAACTTTTTTTCTTTTTTTATTAAGTATATAAAGATTTGGTAAAATAAAAATAAATATATATTGTATTATTATATTATCCAAGAACCAAAATTGAATATTTTATTCTATTTAATTGATATTTTAGTTTAGTATTACTCAATTTTTATATAGAAATATTTAATTTGGATATATTTTTATTTATTTTTAGAACATCTGTTAGAATATAATTATTATACCATTTCATATATGTGCCTAAATTAGTATAATACTAGATGGACTTTTGGTTTTAGTGGTTTAAATCATGATATTTTATACAATATAAGGTATGTTTCATGTTTATCACATGAGAGATCACATGGGTTAAGTATGTTGTGTTTGTGTGATGGTGTATGTGCTAAGAGATTGAGTTAAGAACAAAATTGCATATAGGACAAAAATTGTTAAATGATCTAACATAATGTCATAAACACAATAGATATAACAAAAATACAAAAATAACATCATTAAAAGGATGATAACAGTGAAGGAACATCATACCATATTACAATGAGAATAATAACCATGATTGGTTTTAGAAAAACATCTCATATCTAATGTACTCCATAAGATTAAGAAAAATAGTGAAGTAAACCAACACAATGATGGTTAGTCTATGCACAAAACAAAGATACTCTAGTGCATAAAAAATATGAAATACATGTACAAAAGTAGTTCTTGATGAGGACATACCATAATGCCAAAATAAAACATATGATGTTTTTTTGTAGATTTCATAATGAAGATATGTTTATGTCATATGGAACGATATATATGAATCCAAAGAATATCATATAACGATAAATAAGGGATTACATTTGGCATGATATATTGGTATAGTATTAAAACTTCCACAGTCGATCACATTACACAATATGGCATATCATAATTTAATGATATGGTTTAAACATATAATATGACAAATGTAGGCAGTCGAATGTTATGTGTAAACATTTGGGTAATCTTCTGTATAATATATAATTATTCATAAAAATTTTAAAGATTCATTGATTCTGTTGAATATACGAAATATGTAAACTATTAGATATACTAATTTTGTTTCAATCCATTATATTTAATTTATTTAGACATACTAGATTTTTATCATTTTCATTGAGCAGCAACATGTTTCTAGTTTATTACACTAAAATGGTTACCTTTTAAATAACACACCTTATAAGAAATATAACTGATCAATAATACTAAAATAATACCACTGATTAGAAATCTATCATTAATTATGCAATATAATGATCTCTATAAATTTAGGCTTAATGTCAACCATTTTCTCATAATAATACTAGAGTTATGATTATTTATACAATGATTTATCATCACATACACCATGGCTCAATTGAAGATTTTAGTTTTTTATTTATATTATTTTGTTATAAATATTGTTTTGTTATCTTTCATGTTATGATTCTCATACAGAGTAGTGTGTTAGTTATGGATTTATATAAAGTGAAAAATTGCAATTTAATTAAAAATATTTTTGATAGAACATTAATCTTATTGAATTCCTTCCATGAAATGACTTATTGTAATTTTTTTAGAAAATGGATAGTATTTGGATGTATGAAACTGATCAGATCTCAAGTGATTTTCCAAAATGTTTGGAGATATTTTTATATATTTATTTTACAAATCATCAAATAGTGGTCACGAACATTGCCCATGTTTTAATTGTGTTGGAAGACCTTGGTTGATAAATGAATAAGTTATCTACCATATAACCAAATATGATTTTTAAAAAACTATTATGTGTGGTATCACATTGGGGTGAAAATGGAATCTAAAAATGACGATGATCCAAACAAGAGGACTAGATTGTCGAATTTGATATATGGCAGATTTCCATTTATTTATCATCATGAGAAGGAATGAATGTCAGCCCAAGAATATTTTGATATGAGCACACATGATACGTCCAATGATAATGATTATGTTTATAGGGTGAAAAATTGAATGATGCTACAGTGAATCCAGTATATCAGCATTATCATAAAATGAAAAAACTAGAATTTTTAATCTGATTGTTTCTTGGGAAAACTATGTGTGGGATTTTTAATACTACCACCATTTACATTCATACCTTCTTAAACGACTTACTTACATATGATGCAGACATTCACTCAAACCATAATACATCATAGAAGTTAGTTGAAGAACATGGATTTTCAAAAAAACAAATCATGCTTTCTCGAATGATTTCAGCTAATTCTAGGAGGGAATTACTGGAAAAAAATGATTGTATAAAATGTATAACATTCATATGGAAGACAAAAGCTGATGAAACACCATACCATGTGCCATAAAAGGAAATATGGGACATTCCATTGATCCCCTGACTCTATAATCCTTTTATGTCTGATGAAATATCTATAAAAATTTGATAGAATAATATAGAGAGAAAGAAGAATAATGAATAGTTGGTTCACCCTATAGATGGATTTTCATGGTAGATATTTGATGCTTGAAATCTTTATTTTTCAGGTGGCGTGCATAATGTGAGACTTAGAAATTGATGTGATAGTTTTAATCCATTTGGGAAGATTCTTACTTTGCATAGTACATGGCTAGTTTTTATACACATTTATTACCTTCCCCCATGGTTTTGTATGAAAAAACCACTACTGGAAAAGGGACTTTTCCCAACACTTGTGTACCAACGGTTCAATGAACCGTTGGCATATCTTGTTTTTCCCAACGGTTTATTGAAACCGTTGGGAAAAACCCCTCAATGCATAGTTTTCCCAACGGTTTCATACAACCGTTGGGGAAGATATGTTTTTCCCTTGTTTTCCCAACGGTTTATAGGGAACCGTTGGGAAAGATAGCTTTGTCCCTTGTTTTCCCAACGGTTCTATGGAACCGTTGGGAAATGTTGGTCATTCCCAACGGTTTTTAATAACCGTTGGGAAAAAAAATCCCCAAATACCAAATCGAGCCAGCGGCCTCCCCACATTCCAGAAGCATTCACTTCGTGTCCTCCTGGAGCGATTCCTTGCAGAAGGACCTCCCAATCCCCACATATTCCATCAGATCAGCACCTACCAGGTTAGACTCCTATATTTTATCAAGGATATAGTTCCAGGTGTTATAAATCATATACTTCTATCCTTGATTTCGTTATTCCCAATTATTAGGGTTTTTGTAAAAATTTATGATTGTTTCATGGTGGTCATGTGCGCCACTATAGGTACATTGATTCACTAATTTATTTTGGTATTTCCATAAAATTCGAAGACAATTTATTAATTATTCAATGTTGAGTGTTAACATGACATTCATGTTCTTTATTTTTGTTGAAAACCTTATTTATGGTATGGGGTCATATTATTTAAAGTGTAAACAAATACTTATATAGAATTTCCTTGTAAAACCTGATGGTTTAATTCTAGTTAAATGGACTCATAATTTTTTATGTTATTACTATTTAGTAATTGGTGAGGTGAATCATATATGTATATGAAAAATGGATCAAGATCATTTAGTATTGGATAGAATTATTCCCTAGTAATGTGAGACCCTTATGTTATGGGGTGAGTATGGAGTAGTGAGATATATTGCTTGTTACTTACTTTTTTCAATTCTATGAGGTAATCATGGCATGCACTAATTTTTTGAGATCTGTCAATGTTTTTATGGTTTTGATAGTGATCCATGATGTGTATCCTAGTATGTAGATCCTGTTGGGTATTGGACCCTGGATTGGGTGAATTTGTATGCAGTAGGGTGCTTTCTAGGATGGGTTGTACTGATGTGATGGTAACTTATGAGAGGGGTGGGTCTTACTAATGTGGATTCATTCTATATCATAAGCATGTAAATATAATTTGTATTATGATAACTAAATGCGAATGATGTGTGATCAAATATTGTCTTATCCTAGAGAATTCCTTGTGATATATTGATATGGTGGCAAGAGTGATGATGCATGTGGTGACATGACCAACATACATGTGTTTCATGGTTAGTGATCAATTAGGTTAGTGATCCTATGATCATTGGGATGTGACTCTAAATGATTCAAGAAGAGTTATTAATATGATAACATGAGGGTGTGTTCCTATTTGGTTTTATCTAGAATCGTAGTATAGTATTGGAGTTGAGTTATTTTTATATATTATCTGTTTTTATGGATGTTGTCTTTTAGTGGTTGTGTGTTTGGGAACCCCCCTCCTTCCTAGACCCTGGACAACCCCCCACCCTCCTCCCTGGACCCTGGACAACCCCCCGAACACCCCCCGCACAGCCCCCCGCACAGCCCCCCACCCTCCTCCCTCGACCCCAGACAACTGTTGTTACCCTCTCTCTTGGATTTTAATGATCACAATCACTCTCATCGTGTTCTAACTTGTTTTCAAGTGTTTTGATGCTAGGAAAAAGGTTGCCCAGGAGTTGGCCCAAGAAAACTGAAAAGGATTCTCGGAGTCCACCGGCCAACCGGTGGATTCCCACCGGCCGGCCGGTGGTCTCTGGCAGAAGCATTGCTTTCTGCCAGAGCCACCGGTCAGCCGGTGTTAGCTCACCGGCCAGCCGGTATAGGCACCGGCCAACCAGTTCTTGCCCACCGGCCAGCCGGAGGTTCCAGGCAGTAGGCTTGCCCACTGCCTGGTGCCACCGGCCAACCGGTGTATGACCACCGGCTAGCCGGTGGAACCCAGACAGAAAGCCTGCTGTCTGGACCACCGGCCAGCCGGGAGCTCAGCACCGGCCAGCCGGTGTACCACCGGCCGGCCGGGAGCTCAGCACCGGCCTGCCGGTGGACCACCGGCCAGTTGGTGAGACACCACCGGCCAGCCGGTGTGACCAGTCAGACTAGCCATTGGGCTTTGACCAGACTTGTACTTTTGACCCCCAACGGCTCCGGAAGCTCTCCAACGGCCATATTGAAGTGTTTATGGGTATTTCTCCTATAAATAAGAAACCATGGATGCCGGGAACATAATGGAATGATATTTTGTTTAAAATGGGCATAATTTTAAGTGAAAACAACTGACATATGCCAAACCAACCAAAATTCTTCTGATTCTGTTGAAACTTTAGGAAAATGATCCATGGGTCATATGTGACGTGTATGAGTCAACCCTGGCTCAATCCAAGACACGATGTGACTGAGACCATTGAAATTGTCTCCCTTTTGTTCAAAATGGACTAAATTGTAAGTGAAATCAACAACTATCATATGGGAAACCAACCAAACGCCTTAGGATTATATTGACACTTTAGGAAAACGATACATGGGTCATATGTGATGTGTACGAGTCAGACTTGACTCAATCCGAGGCGCGGTGTGGCCTACACCACCAAAACTATCTCTCTTATGTTAAAAATGAACAATATTTTACGTTCATAAGCCAAACCGATCAAACAGATTCTGATTGTGCTGAAACATTATGAAAACGATCCATGGATGATATGTGATGTGCACGAGTAAACCCTGCCTCAATCTGAGGCCCAGGGTGGCGGACACCACCCAAAGTGGCTCTCTTTTGTTTAAAATGGACTTAATTTTAAGTGAAAACAACAACTGACATACGCCAAACCAACCAAACGCCTTCTGATTCTATTTAAACATTATGAAAACGATCCATGGGTCATATGTGACATGTACGAGTGAATCCCTCATAAATCCGAGCTGTGGTGTGGCCGGAACCACTCAAACTATCTCTCTTTTATTTAAAATGGACATAATTTTAAGTGAAAACAACAACTGACATACGCCAATCCAACCAAACAACTTATGATTCTATTGAAACGTTAGTAAAACGATCCATGGGTCATATGTGATGTGTACGAGTCAACCCCACCTCAATCCAAGCCATGGTGTGACCGGGACCACTCAAACTGTCTCTCTTTTGTTCAAAATGGACTAAATTGTAAGTGAAATCAACAACTGACATACGGGAAACTGACCAAACACCTTCGGATTCTGTTGACACTTTAGGAAAATGATCCATGGGTCATATGTGACATGTACGAGTCAACCCCACCGCAATCCGAGCCGCGGTATGGCTGGGACCACTAAAATTGTCTCTCTTTTGTTGAAAATGGACAAAATTGTAAGTGAAATCAATGACTGTCATACAGGAAACTGACCAAATGCCTTCATATTCTATTGAAACTTTAGGAAAACTATCCATGGGTCATATGTGATGTGTAAGAGTCAATACCGCCTCAATCCGAGGTGCGGTGATGCCGACACCACCCAAACTGTCTCTCTTATGTTAAAAATGGACAATATTTTACATACATACACCAAACTGATCAAACGGATTCTGATTGTGTTGAAACATTAGGAAAACGATCTATGGCTCATATGTGACGTGTACGAGTCAACCTCGCCTCAATCCGAGGCCCGGTGTGGCCGACACCACTCAAAGTGTCTCTCTTTTGTTTAAAATGAACTTAATTTTAAGTGAAAACAATAGTTGACATACGCCAAACTAACCAAACGACTTCAAATGATATTGAAACTTTAGGAAAACGATCCATGGGTCATATTTGACGTGTACGAGTCATTCCCGCCTCAATCCGAGCCACGGTGTGTCTAGGACCACTCAAACTATCTCTCTTTTCTTTAAAATGGACTAAATTATAAGTGATATCAACAACTGACATACGGGAAACAGACCAAATGCCTTCGGATTCTATTGAAACTTTATGAAAATGATTCATGGGTCATATGTGACATGTACGAGTCAACCCTGCCTCAATCCAAGTCACTGTGGGGCGGGGAACACCCAAACTTCATCTCTTTTGTTCGAAATGGATAATATTTTATGTACATATGCCAAACAAATCAAACGGATTATGATTGTGTTGAAATTTAGGACAATGATCCATGGATCATAAGTGATGTGTACCAGTCAACCCAGCCTCAATTCGAGGCCCGGTGTGTCACTTATGGAGTCACAAGTGATGAGACTCCTATGAAAATACCTTTTCACCATATATTATTAAAGTGGTTGTCATGTGAAGATTGAAATGGGTGTAAATAATATTTGATTTATTGAAACCCTGATTCAACTATACTGGATGATTGTTGTCATATGAAAATTCAAATGGGGAATTATTCACCATGCCTCTAATCAAATAGGTGGTGTTCTTTTTAGTTGTTTTAATTCTGTTAGTGTTTTTAGTGGTGTGTTTTATGCAGGTCTATGCACTGGAGGGGCTACTGCAGGGGCATCTGTGCAACATTTCTGGAAATATACAATACCAACGGTTGTAAACCGTTGGTAAACTTTGAGAAAGAATTATACCAACGGTTCAATAAACCGTTGGTAAAAAACTGGTTTCAATGAAACCGTTGGGAAAATGATATACCAACGGTTGTAAACCGTTGGTATAACATCAAAATCATAGAATTCCCAACGGTTTCAATGAAACCGTTGGGAAAAAAACTATACCAACGGTTGGGAACCGTTGGTATAAGTTGAGAATTATAGAATTCCCAACGGTTCTAAACCGTTGGGTAAACCTATACCAACGGTTCAACAAGAACCGTTGGGAAATCAATACATAGAGTGGGATATCCCAACGGTTTACTTAAAACCGTTGGTATATATCTTTCCCCACGCCTTACTTCCCTACGGATTGGAGAACCGTTGGTATAGAAAATACCAACGGTTTTCCAGCCTATACCAACGGTTGTAAACCGTTGGTATATACTCTATTTCCAGTAGTGAACCTTTCACTTTCATGAGTATACTTATATATGGCCTTTTTGATCCTGACAATGATATATATGTATACATGAAACCTTTCATAAAATAGTTGAATATTATTTGGTATGTGGGTGCTTGCATATACAATGAAAGTTTGGAAGACATATTTCATATGTGTAATGTTATTATGTGCACGATCAAGGATTTTCCAACCTTTTCAATGATATATGTATGCAGCATGAAGGGAAAACTATGATGTCTTATTTTTATGAATAATAATCTATCTAGAAGTCAAAAATATGTCGTAGTGTTATATTTATGGGACATCGATGATTATTTCTAGTAGATCATCCATATAGAAATTATTTTTGAAGATCTAACTATACCATGGAGACTGATGATCCACCTCATCATATATATGGAACTAATGTGCTTAATGAATTGGATGATTTTGTTTTTTTATCCTAGAATGGTCAAATTAAATCTAGAAGGAAGAAGAATGTTTCCAATGATACCTGTTACAATTGGAAGAAGAGGAGTATCTTCTTTGGGTTTCCTTATTGGTCTACCAATTTGTTACGTCATTTCTTAGACATAATTCACTTTGAAAATAGTATATTGGAAATGTTTCTTCTGATTATTAATCATGTTAATGTATGAAAAAGATGATTTACAATCTTATCCTGAATTTGTGGATTGGGAGATTAGACTAGAATTGCATCATGTGTATATTAGTGAAACTAAATGGAAAGTTCCATGTGTTTGTTATGTGATGAAACCTATAGAAAAAATCAATTTCTGGAAGTACTAGAGACTATTAATGTTCTATATTTCTATTCAAGAAATATATCAAAACAAGTCAATAGAAGAGAGTTGAAGTTGAAATCTTTGAAGGCTCCTGATTATCACATCCTTCTTCCAGAGTTGATTCCAAAAAGAAATCTGTAATCTTTTTTCCAATAATTTTAGGGTGTTAGTTACTTATTTGTGCCATTGGTTTAGAGATCTTTGTGAAAAGAATTGGTCTAAGTATTTCTTATAAAAAAAGTTTGTGGAGACACCATTAATTTTGTGTGAGTTAGAGAAAATACATCCTCCATAATTTTTCACATACATGGTTCATCTAACTATCCATATTCCAATGAAAATACTTCTCGGAGGACCTGTAGCTTATTTTTGGATGTATCCAACTGAAATAAATATGTACACAATGAAATCTTATGTCCGGAACAAGAATCATCCCCAAGGTTCTATCGTGTTCTTTTTGTTGGATCAACTATGTATGGATTTATACTCAATGTATTTGTCAGATAGAACTACGAGAATAAATAGACCAATGAGAATTTAATAATAATAGTATGAGAAAACTGAACCCAATTATCTATCACTTCCTCAAATAGGAGGAATTCATGGATCATAGACATTGATGATATTAATCCCTGAAGAGTGGGATATGGCACATCACACAATGTTGTTGAACTGTGATTTGTTTGATGACTAAATAAAGTAAGTAAATTGAACATGTATATCTTATCTCAACTCTCGTAATTGTAAATATCTATTAAACTATTTATATTTTTATCTATAGGGAACTGAAGGAAATGTTAAATAGAAAGTATCGTTCTTTATATTTGAGAAGGAGATATAATTTTCATAGAAAAGTTTTTTCTGTTTGGTTGAAAACGTTGGTACTAATATTTATGTAATAAATAAATAAAAACAATATTTAATTAAGTTTAATATTCATTTATATTTTAGGTATTGATTTTGCCTACTGACATTGTCTTTGAGGAAATAAGAGCTTTGTCTTTTGGTATAAAAGTCGTTATTTTTTAATGAAAATCAATTGTGATCAATTGGTAAAAATTTATTATCACTGAATGAGAAAATAAAATTAGAGAACAATATGATGTTTTTATCCAAACATCCAAAATAGATTTTTATTCCACTGCATCAGATAATAGAGCATGTTTTGAAAATGTTTCTTATTGTGGATTCTTTGAAAAAAAATATTGTATTATTACTCTTATGGTCGAGTCACTACGATGAAATGCCAGTGGTTTGATTCGATGAACCTTCATCAATGATTATGAATATCGAGTTATTAACCTGACTCACACTCTTTCTGCTGATGAACCATATATATTAGAATTAATGGAGAAATAAGTTTTTATGTCATAGATCATCTTCGACCTGAATTTGGTGTCATTATTGAAGTAATCCAAAGAAATATTTATGATGATGATGGTGATAGAATTGACACTATCCATACTCCCATTAGTCCCGATCTATTTATTACTTTTGATGACTCCAATAAATCAATTATTAGTTTTTATTTCAAACTTCAAGTTGTGGTGGGAAATATATAGAAGCATTCGTCTGTGTTCTCAACTCTGTTGGTTTAGCTCAACTTGCGTTGTTGAGTTTTGTGCTATACAAATTGATTTACTATTGATTAATTTTTTTTGTATTCTACTAGACTTTCATGTGTGTTTTCAATATTTACAGGTTTCATTTTTTTTGAGTTCTAATATATAATATTAGATTGAATTATATTTCGACCTACAAAACAAAAAAAACTGAAAAAGTTAAATTCTAACAAAAAATAGATGAATTGAATTGGACATATTAAATTAATAGATATAAAAATCAAAACCAATGAAAATAACATCCTAACCAAAAAAAATAGCTAAATTACCTAAATTACAATATGAACCAAATGACATAAGACAAATAATCCATGTCTCATTTTTTTAGTTTTTTAGGTTACACAATAGTTATACATTTCTAATTACTTTAATATTTGATTTCAAATGAAGGAAATGAAACAATATGAGGAGCAACGAAGAAAAAAAGACGACCTGAAACACTCATTGAATGGTTGATATGGGCATTCCACCATTAGTGCCTAGTGTGAGTATTTTATTTCAAATATATATATATATATATATATATATATAAATAACATATAATTTCATGTGATTAATGTTTTTTATACTTTTATTCGTGATCCACCTCTAAGGCACCCGTTTTTCAATGAGAAGCCTAGTAGTGGTCCTAGTACTCAGGCCGGTGGTATGACATGGGGGAGGGAGGTACGAGTGCCAGGTTTCTCTAGTCAGCATACCCATTTAGGCTCTACCCCACCCACTGACGTACTATATTCCACACATTATGATCTCACTACGTCATTAGGGACACACATGATATTTAGGCCTCCCATGTTTTCACCACCCTTCTCATCTGAACCTCCTCACCCATCGTTACCGTATCCCATGATGACTCCCTCTCCTCATCCATATTATATAGTTGGTCAGTCATCAATGCCATTTTATTTCCATATACTTCTTTTTCTCTGGGATTCTACCTTTATTCTTTGACTCTTGATCTGATACAATCTCTAGATATAAAGCATAAAATGGGACCCATGTCATTGGTACATGGTGATGTTTCTTTCTTGGGGCAGTAGATCCAGAGTCACCCATTGATAGGACTACCAAAAAAATATTTTAGAACCCTGAAAATTTGTTTTACACTAATTTATTTTCATTATAACATGTATTGATATAATATTTGTTTTTTCTATCAAAACAGATACAACTACTGATAGGCGGTGAGGGGGGGGGGGGGGGGGGTACACACATGCCTTTGTTTTGGAATCGAAACACACTGTTGATGGTGGACCACAAAGGTGATAATCAAATGATTGAGAAAATAGGGAAGTAAGGTAGGAGTTTTTTGGCAACGTTTTCCAAATACAACGACATCATTATTGTCATCCCGATCCCATGGAGACAGTTTCCAAACGAAGTCAAGGATTAGGCTTGGCCATAGATATGGGAAAAAATCTATTATATTTAATATAATATTACTTTTGTATTTATATGTATTATTATTTTGGTGTTAGCTTCAGTTTAATTTCCATGATAGTGAGGGTACAAGACCAAAACTTATAAAAGAGTTAGGTGAGCTTTAGATAGCCTATAAGCACGATTTGTATATTGTATGGCGTGATAGAGTTGGAAAAAAGTTATATGGAGTTCCTATCATGGATGATTTTCAGATATAACAATATAGGAAAATGATTACTCATTGGATGACTATCATGATTAAGGTATTAATCACATTTGAGGTATCTAAATAAAAATTTTCCTGTTTTTCATTAATAAAAACTTTTGTATTATTTAATTTTATTTAGGAATCATCTGGAAAAAATAAAAAAAACATTGATGTTAAAAAATATCTTCACACATTGTGATGTACTATGATGTCAGATCATGAGATGAAGTAAGTACGATAGTTTTTTTACAATTTTTCATTAGGAATTTCACTTTCTATAGTTTTCTCCATAATTTATTCTATTTTTAAAGTTTTAATATACTTTAATTATGAAACTATTTATTTTTAACCTATTTTTAATTATGGTTTTCTATATTCAATGTCATTGTATAGTTATTTATTGAATATTGAAGGATGTGTGCCTTGGGAAAAACTATTTTTCTTGAGTAGATGTAAAAAAACATGGAACTATGGACATCAAACTGACATAACAATAGATTTTTAGTTTTAAATTATTTATTTCAAATTTTAATATCATTTTTTAACTTAATAATCTCTTTATATTTTTAACTGGCTACTTTAGAGGCCCTTGATGCCTAGGAACCTAACAATTTTGTGCCAAATGATTACATACATTAGGTTTTGGGAGTGGATCTCCCTGACAGAGTACGATGCTAACCTGGTAATATTATATTCATGATAATGTATTCTCCCTCTTTAGGTACTAGTTGTAGTGCCACAATGTTTGAACAGGTTAAGGCATGAGCAGAGCATGTTGGAAAAAAGGTCACATAGGTAGAAGAATGTCCTGCTAAGAAAAACACCGAATTAATGGAACTGATGAAGTTTTATGTCCAAAAATTTCACCATAGGTTATCACCACTTGTAATGAATATATATAATTGAAGTGTTCAATATATAGGGCAGCAGGTGGTAGTTTTACTGGTGGTCGAGACAATGTTGTTCCTAGAGATGACGATGGTGAGGAAGAGGCCAAGGATGAGATGAGATTGAGGATGAGGGAGAGGCAAAGGCTAAGGTAGAGGATGAGGGTGAGGATGAGGTAGAGGATGAGGCTAATAAAGGAGCCAAGGATGAGTACAAGGGTCGGGATGAGGACGAGGAAGAGGCTGATGATGATGGTGGTGATAGTGATGGTGATTATGATGCGGAAAAAATTGATCTATTATATTTTTGACTAATATTACAGACAATTGATGTTTACTGATTTGTTATGAATGAATATATGTGTGATTAAGTAGGTCACATTATACTTTACTCTAGTAGAGTAAATACTATAGAGTTTTAATCACAACACCTTTTTTCTATGCATTGTTATCTATCTTGATAAAGTAATTAGGGTATTTGAAAATTTATTATATTATTCAACATTCAATGGATTGATTAGGCTAGTGGTCATACTTGTTTCTTTAATTATTTATATATAAATAATATAACATGACTTTAAATGGAGGTATGGATTCTATGAAATCTATTTTTTACATGGTAAAGAAGATATTTCAAAATTTTCTTTTTACACACACTCAAACTCTTGGCTGAAAAACTTGATCTTATTCATTGTCATTATACCACTTCTTAGTCATCTTTCTCTGATTCATTGTCTTTGGATACTTTACAGTATGGGACACCATTTTTTTTATCTAGTATCATTCACATATAATGTTGTACTTGAAGGTATCAAATTATATATACTAACTATATTTATTAACATGGATGGGTATTTAAATTGGGGGATTTAAAATTGATTTTAAAAATCCATTTTTTCCAAAAAAAAATTCAAGAAAACTATAATCTACCCAATTCTATAAGGAAAACCTACCACTCATAAATAAATCACGATTCCCTCATTCATAGGACACCAAAGGCAATGCCTAAATAAATCAAGCACTTTATCTTGCACCTATCAAGAATTTATCTAAAAACCTAACCATATACACATGATCTCATCATCATAGTGCGTTTCTATTTGTGTACCCTGCTCAATAAAGAAAATCCACCATCTAACCATCAGGAAAAATGTGGATAAGTTAACCAATATTATCTAACTATAACCTTATACTATGATATACATAACTTGTATCCTATATAGAGAACCTTATAATTACTCTAGAGAGATCCAAAATATCATCCCACACTAGTGTCACCACTATCAACACGACTCGTTCAAATTTATTTAACCAAAAAAACCAATCATTCACAACCCATACCTGGGTACTCATACCTAGATCCCATCATAAGGAACTTCATATCTAAACCTACACTATAAATTGTTTTCAAATACTAGAAGAATAAATATAATCACATAAAAACATCACACAATAATAACCACAATGGTCCCAAATAATTAAGTCACCTTTAATGAGTTATTTTATAAAACAATGGATATATTATGATGGACACATTAATTAATCAAAACCCATTGCATCCAATTATAAAGATTTTTTTTAACAATTTTATAAACCATGTTTCTTTATTATGAAAATAATTTCACACCTACAAGGAGTCATGAATATATCCAAATATAAAAATCTCTATGATGTATGAACCCACACTCTAAAACTACATCAAGATAAGAGTAAAATAAATAAACAATAGCTCACCCAAAATATCATAAATTAATCGAAATATCAATTAGAAAACTAAAAATAAATGAAAAACAATCTCATCACCTTGTAGTTTTACATTCCTTATACATGGGTGAGTTACATACCCTTACAAGGTCTATTCCAAGTTCCAACAACATATTCTACCACCCACTACCCTGTTCAAACAGTCAATCAACCAAAAACAATTCTTTGTAACCTCTTTGTAATACCTCAACTAAAATAGCTCATATAAAATCATTAGTAAATCACCACAAGACCTCAGTAACACCTACCCTTATACCTGACACTTTAGACAAGTGGTGAGAGTCTATATGTATCGTGGGGATATTATACTCTTTTCACACTCCTAAATAAAAATATATGAACAACATATTCCAAATAAAACATTAGAGTAAGCATAAACAATTATTTCTAAGAGAAATCCAATAATAAAAGAAAACATCACCATGATAAAACTTTGTTGGGTATCACCAATTTCACCCAATATAAATTATTATATATAGTGTAAAAATTTATGGCAAAATAAAACAAGTACCAATATACAACAAGAAACAATTATGAATGGTCAGCTGGTGCTACCCAGGGAGACCCAACACCTGACCTCACTTGATTTAGAGAATGTTGAAATAGAAGTCATCTCAAAACACAACCCCAAACTCATACCCTGTCACTCAGGGAAGGTTCCCTCATCTTAGTCTTGACCCCACCCTCTCACTTGGGTTAGATCCTCACACCAAGTTTCAATCTCATATTTATCGTCATACTTCCACCCTCTTTCTCAAATTGAGGTCTGATATGACATCCTAACTATTATCCAATCACTTGAGGTATGATCCCACACCATATATTGACCACTACCCTCTCATTAAAGGTTAGGTTATATATCATACCTTAACCACTACCCTCTTGCTCATGGTAAGGTCTCATATCATATCACAAGCACTACTATCTAAATTAATGTGAGGTCATGTATCACATCATGATCACTATATTCCACTCAAGTTGTGGCCCGATATTATATCTTTAATACTCGCCACTCACTCATATTAATGTCCCATGTTACATCTAGGATACTTGGAAAGGTCCTATATCATATCCTGAACACTACCCTCTTACTCAGGGTTAGTTCATATATTATTTCTCATGCCATGTCACATGCCTCAAACCTCTCACTCAGAGTGGATATCATTACTACTGTATAACATGGTTAAGTCATAAATAATGAGAAAAAAATAGTTGTAATAGATAATATCATATTCCTCAGTTCTCCACACAACTGTCCCCACTCATCTCAATGTTATAGTGTAACTGATATTGCTCAACAACATGTACCATAACCAGCATCACCATCATAACATGAACCTTAGGCCATACCCACCTATCATTTTATTTTATATTGTTTGTATTTTTAGGTTCATTTACAATGGTGAATTATAATGTGTTGTATTAGTTTTTTTCAGGTGTGTATTCATCACTATTTAGTATTGTTTTTGCAGATGTTAGTAGGGTATTTTTAAGTGTTTTTCTTTTAGTTTGATTCTGTATATCTCAAAAACACACACCCTTACCACTAACACCCCCTGACCTGAGTCATCCTAAGATCATTTCAATTTCATCCTAAGGTCAAGGATAATGCATGGAAGTTTTCTAACATATCATCTAAGTTTTCACATAGAATTATTCCCTGAAATCAAATGGAATCAGGTATATTTTCAGTAATATACTAATTCCAAAAATAAAATTCTACTATCGATTCCATGAATCCATGATTTATTATCATGCTGGTTATATTACCACAAATAAAATTAATATCCCCATTATAGTCATTTCCTTATTATGAAAACATTATATCAAAATCATGACCATCATAGCCAATGAACTATCCATTATTTAGTGCAACCATGGTGTGAGGAACCTAAAATAATTTTATAGATAATGGGGGTTATGCACTTAAACCACAAATTTTATACTCACCACTATATACCTTACCTTACACTAGACCTAAAGATCCACCTCAAAAGTTGTCATTTTTTGGCCACTCCTCCCAATCCATTCAAATACACTTGCAACTTTTGAAACTCTTTCTCTTGGACAATACATGACAAGGCCCCATATTGAATAAATTATCTAGAAAAACTTGATTCTTTTCCAATATATTCTCTACTATGTAGGTGTATTTCAAATTCTCATTCAAAACACATGGAATAAAAATCACATGGAATTACATTAAGAACATCATCCATAAACCCCTATATATTACACCACACTGTAATCTATTAGAGGTATATCAAACCCCTATACATTACACCACACATTAATGTGGTTTTCCACTCCACAAATAATGAGAACTATCCCAATAATCCCTTGGAACATGATCATCAATGATTATATACTACCTATAAACTATATTTTAATTTTAGTTCTAACGAGACACCATTGTTGAAAAACCTTACAAGAAAAAATCTATGTAATTACATCCAATCAAATTTAATGAATATCATATAGTGATTGTCGCATCAATTTTTAAAATGAGTGAAACAAACTTCCATCACTATTTGGATCAAATTTTAAAGTGTTGTGTTTATGGAGATGTTTGTTTTCAGGGTGTTGTGGTTTTGAGTGGGGTATTCTATTGGGTTTATTGGTGATATTCTAAATTGGTGTTAATCTGAATTCTATATAGTTTAATGCAATTGAATTGGTGTCATTATTGCAGGTAATTGCTTTTGGGGGAGGTAGGAAACAACGTGTTGGTGGATTTACTGCAACCTTATACCAACTATTTACAAATTATTGGTATAGATGTGAAAATCGAATCTATACCAACAGTTTAAAAGTCTACTCCAATAGTTTGTAAACTGTTGGAATAGAGCTAAAACTCAAGATTTACCATTGGTTTACATATAATTGATGGTAAAAGTCTATACCAACGGTTTATAAACCATTGGTATGGGTATAAGGTGAGTTATATTGCAACTATATCAAACTGTTGGTAATAAGTTATACCAACGGTTACTACAAACCATTGGTATAATGTGCTGTAAGTTTCCTTATACCAATGGTTATTGAATAACCATTGGAATATGTCTACCCCCACACCTCAGTAGCCAATAGTTTGGAAAACTATAGTATAGGTTATACCGACAGTTCTCTAGCATGTACAAACCTTTTTAAATTGTTGGTATATCATAAGTTTCGAACAATGATGTTTTAGTTTTTCAAAACACTAAAAAACCATTTACAATAATAAAGGGAAAAATATCACTCATAATGTTGTTCCACCATTTCATAGATTTAGAAATTAAATATAATGTGGTTTTCCCATAATTTTTGGACAATTCAATGTTGTTTGCCTGGTTTTTACCTCCCCATACACGTTTTAGTGTTTTAAAATACTAAACATGCTTTTAAATCTATAAAATGAAAACCATAACTTAGAATGATGTGTTTTTGGATCTTAAATTTTAAAATTAAGAATATATTCATTTCCCATGATTTTAGGGCAATCCGAGGTTGTTTTCATGGTTTTGACTATTCCACATAGGTGTTAGGGTTTTAAAAACACTTAAAATGTGTTTACGACCATAATAAGAAAAACATCAATAGGAATGAGGTGCCATTAGTTACAACACTTAAAAATTAAATATATGTCTTTTCCCTTATTTCAGGACTATCTGACATCCGTTTCATGGTTTTGAATGTTCCACACAGGTTTTAGTGGTTTAAAATACTAAATAGTGTGTTTATAGACATAACATAAAAACCATCACTCAGAAGGACATGCCTTTAATTCATAATTTTGAAAATTTAATCTATGGTCATTGTCCCATGATTTGAGGACTATCCAATTTCAATTTCCTAATTTATACTTTTCCATGAATGTTTTAGTTTTTTAAAACACTAAAAACACATTTACAACCAAAATGGGAAAATCGTTATTCAGAATGATGTGTCGTTAGTTCCTACATTTAATAATTAAATATATTTTATTTTTGAAAAGATGTAATCTGATATATATATTTCCTAGCTTTGACCTCCAACGCTAGTATTTAAAGGATTTTGACCTTTCATAAGTGTTTACTGAGTACTTCTGATCATATCGCATGTCATATTGATGTGTTATTTTTTGCGCACAAATCAAAACAACTATGTAGTGGTTGTACCTCAATTTCATGACAATATGATTTCATTTTCTTTCTTTAGACCATTTTCATCCACTTTTTAGTGTTTTAAAACACTAAAAACCTATTTACGACCATAACAATAAAACAATATATCGTAATTATGTGCCATTTGTTCCTAAATTTTACAATTAAATATATGGTTTCCACCTTATTTTAGGGTAGCCTGATGTTTTTTTCCTATTGTTTACCATTCCACACATGTTTTATTATTTTAAAACACTAAAAACAATTTATGGACATAACAGAAAAACCATTATTTAGAATGACACATCATCAATCCCTACATATCACAATTAAATATACAATAATTTTCCCTTGTTTTAAATAAAATTAGACATATTTATCCCATTTTGACCATCCCATGCCTATTTTAGTGTTTAAGAAAATGTGTTTACGGACCTAATGGAGAAACTGTCATTCATAATGACATGTCGTCGGTTCCTACATTTCAAAATTAATTCTACTGTCATTGTCTCGTGATTTAAGGACAACACGTTGTTCTTTTATTGGTTTTGACTCCCTGACCACTGTTTTTAAGGGTTTTTATACATTTTATAAGTGTTTACTGGGTAATTCTGAAAACACCACACATCAAATTGATGTGTTATCTACACATACATGTCAGAAACAACTAATTACTATTTTTCCCATTATTTTAGAAAAATATGATGTCATTTTCTTGGTTTTTTCCATTTCATGCATGTGATAGTTTTTTATAACACTAAAAATGTGTTTATGGCCATTAGGAAATATGTAATTTGAAATGACATGTTGTCTTTAGATTTTAGGTGAATCCAACATCATTTTCCTAGTTTTCACCCCCCAATGCTTGTTTCTAAAGGATATTTTTACACTTTATAAGTGTTTAAAATGTAAAAACCAAGAAAACAAGATTGGGTTGTTTTCAAACTTAAAGATAATGATCTGTAACTTATTTTTGACATGTAGCAATCAACCACACATTGATCCAACAACATAAGTGGTTAGTATAACTCAAAATGCGTGTTTTCTATTTAAAAGTGTCATTTTTGTTTTTATGATTGTTGTATGTGTTATTTGGAAATTTCATTAGTGCCAAACAGAGTTAGGGGCATCAAAATGAAAAAATATTTTGAAATAATATACATAACATCTTATAATCATATTATAAAATTTAGTTATGTCATTTAAATTAGTTATAGAGGAATATAAAATTAATATGACCTTTACTTGAGTATCAAAGATCTCATTTTTCCATGTTGTATGAATATGCCTCCAGTATTTATAATTAATGAGAAATATCACTGTGTTTCACAAAAGATGCCTAATAATCTACCCATATATTCTAACAATGTCACTTATAGGCACCCCAAACTCATAAAATAGAATGATAATCTTGAAGTCCTTCAGGTCCATAAATCTTATGTGTTTATATTTGTATCCCTTTTATGATTGTCATTATCTATTTGATAATTTCATTAAAAAATTAATAAAAGTTACAGTAATTTTTGAAAAATGACATAAATATTTGTGATGATAACCCACCAATATTCCCTAGATGGATGGGTGACCAATTTCTCAATCACTAAAGGTGAATTAGGTGATGGGATACAAATGAAATATAGGGAAAACATTGTCTTGATATTAGTCTTGGGTATAATAGAATCACTATGATCTACAGAATATGATGGTAGTGGCAACGTGCTCCGAGATGCTGATCAGTAAGAAACCTATTTCTTTTTGTTCATAGCATTCTTGTATTTAAAATGCTTAGGGTATATTAAATATATAAATAATGAAAAACTAAAATCATTTAAAAAAAGAAAAGAAAAATTATAACAATGTATATAAGTATGAAAGAGATATCTATGAGAACTAGTAAAATAATATCATTACCAATTTATACATTCAATTATATTCATCTTCACTATCTTCATTGTTATCAACCTTCACTATGATGAGTTCGTCATTTTCACCCTCTCTTGTAAGTTGTACCATTTTGATACTGCTATGAAATAACTGTTAAATATTTTGTGGTTGATGAGGTTCACTATCACAAAGAATGTAATGATCTTCACCACCCATATCATATAAATATCTAATTTAAGTGTACAAAAACACTACAACTTTCATATATTTCATCATATATATAATAAAATGTCTTCATTTGTGAAGCCAATATAAATGGATCATGCTCTTCAGCCTCACTAGTATCCATCTGGTGAGAGAATTTGACATAAGTAAAATGTAATTTTTTTTCATTATAACCCTATCAATGTTGAACCACAGTCATTTGAATAAGACAACTGAAAACTATCCATGATAGTTTACTTAAAAAAATATATCAACCAGCTTCCCATAGTATCCCACCTATGAAAATGTAAACAAAAAACTATTCTAAGTTTTCAAGAATTTTTCACAATAAATTTAATGAAACTTGGAGCCATGAATATTGTAGGAATAAAATATCATAACCTTCGTTAGAGGGATCCAAGACAAAAATTTCAAATCATTTGATTTTACATCTCTATTTTAAACATACATTATCTTGAAAAAAAGACATAACCGGTTAGTTTTAACATAGAAAAAATAAATACTCTTCAATAATATGAATATAAGTATTTAATTACATGATAGAAAAAACATTTGAAAATATCCTTATTAATTGATTTTATTAATTCCAACTCATTTCGAGATCGACCCCTTTGTCACCTCCTTTTTGTAGTCACAACTCTTCTATATATGGATATATAATAACACTATTGAGTTTCACATATCTATATGCTTGTAGCACAAATATATGTGCTTGTATAAACTCCATTTTAGTGAGTGAAATTTTTTACCACTATCCAATTGGTCATCCAATACATGGAAATACCGATGAATGATTTTTAGAACTAGAATTTTTGGAGATGTTGTAAGTATATACAACATTATTGAATCTAGTCTCAATACCATCTAAATACCAAGAAAAGAAGTCCTAAAACTCTTTAACAATGTATCCTTTAGTAATAGAACCTTCTAGTTGAGAATTATTTCTCACATATGATTTTAAATGGCCTATGTACTTGATGAAAAAAATAAGAATAATATTGAAGAAATTTACACAATTATTTGATAAAATCAAAATCACAAATGAAAATAATTTTTTTTCTACTTACCTATCAATTGTATACATCCATTAATAGTGTACCGATCCACCAAGTTTAGCTTCATCCACTAAATGAATAGTTAAAAGAATCATGAATGTGAAAAACAAAGTGGGAAATAGCTTCATAAAATTATATAGTTTCAAAATAATTCATTCTGGAAGATTATCAAGTGTTGTTGGATTTAATGTCTTTTCACAAATATCTCTGAAAAAGTTACAAAACTCAACTAGAACTACAATTACTTTTTAGGTAACGTGTTACAAAAAGACAACAAAAACAACTACTCCATAAAATTATGTGATTTATGAATTTTCAAAACAAGTAAATTTCAATGTTTTAAGTCAAATAATCTTGATATGTTATTTTAAAAAAACATTTGGAACTTTTTCATTCTTCAAAGTTTAAGGAATACATCTTTATCATGATTATTCATTGTAAAAATAGTTGATGGGTACTTTACAATGTAATTTTACCTCAAAATGTTTTTTATATTCAATGAATCCAAATCCTTATGAGCATTAAGGTGACCCTTTGATTTTACCTACTTAGTAAGCACTATAAGAATTACATTGTCACTAATGTTATATCAACCATTATTTTTATTACATATCTTATTACATCATTTTAAAGACAAAAACACTAAAGAATTACAAAACTAGTATCCAAAGGTTTAGTTTCATGGGAAAATTAGGACCATACATAACATTTAAAAAATAAAAAATAAAAAATAATTTAATTCCTTCTTCTCTAGATTCATATTGTACCTTGAATTCTCTTTAGTACTTGTAGTCACCTGAGTATATACTTAAAAAAAGGGGTGAGAGAAAATACTAGTAAGAGGATTAATAACAGACATGAAACATGAGTGTTAATAATAGAAATCATCATCATTACATAAGATAGAATCATCATCATAATCAATAAAGGAAACATTAGATAAAGGTATAAAATGTAGAGATTCATAGAAATAAAACATCATGCCTTAGTGGTCAACAACGACACATAGTGGTGAAAAAAGCTAGCATCATGTTCAAACATATTTCAATTTTTCTCATGAGGTACATCACATTAACCAATGAATTGGAGCACTATATAATTCTAGAAACACCCATCACATCATATAATTTAAATTGTTCTATATAATTCTAGGTTCACCCAATACATCAAAACATTTACATTATCATGCATGCCACATATAACACTTATCAATATTGAACATAAAATAACCCATGGAAAGGAATGAGTTTAATTTAATAAATAATACAATCATGAATAAAATTTGGGAAAGAAAAATGGAATAATATAATAGGTATATTAATCATCAATATTGAGTGAAGAAGTAACAATCTTAAGAGAAGTAAAAGGTGTGTTTTTTGAAAGAATAGTTAATTGGGAAAAATTATTATTTTTTGTAAAATAATATAAAAAACATGTATATCCTAGATAAATAAAGGGGAGAATATGTAAAATACATTTAATGACATAAAAATAATATACACACTAAAATTAGTGTGAAAGAGGGAAAACACTATGTAAATTGAGATGGGTTCTAGAACTCCCATTAACTTAAGTATGAATGCATTCCTCACATTAATATCCTTTATAATAACATTAAATTAATTAATTAACAAATAAAAAACCTTTTAAAAATTAAGTTGATTTATTATGGTTTTATTATATTTATTTATGGGCTTCTCGATGTGTTATAGATTTTAATTTCATCATTCAGGAGTGTTTGTTTTCTTAGTTTCCAATACGAGTTCACTTATATACATGAATGAAAGTTAGTGTAAAATGAGGATAAATATAAAGAATTTTTATTATATGTTATTATTTATTTTTAGGAAGTTGAAATGATATTATAATTTTTAATATGGTATGAGTATGAATCATTATAGCAAAGTTAATGATGATCGTTTTAGGTTAATTTTGGCTGGTATTCCATATCAACAAACTCGTTTTGTTTTATCATTTTTTATTATGTATATATGTTAGTTATAGAACATAAATATGGTTAGAACATAAATTTTACAATATTTTTCAACCATTATAATGATTTTTTAAATCAATGAAGGAGTTAAAGGAAAATGAGAGTACCTCACCCACAATGTCGGTAAATTGACACGTCATAGGCGATAATTACATTTTTAGAATTAAAGAGAGAGTGAGAGGAGTTTTAAGATGGATATTTCATTAAAATGATATAATAATAGTATATTAATGAGGTTGGAGGTCTTCATGACCCTCAAAATTACATTTAATAACTTTCACTAGCACAGTGGTGTAGGGTCGATTCATAGAGAAAGTAGGGGAGTGAATTCTAAGGTTTTAAAACTAAAAACCTCATTGTTGTCTGTAATGAGGTAAACATATTTAAATTTTTATTTAATTATCAATTTTTATGTACTTTTATTTAATCAAAGAGACTAAATCAATTACTAGTATACTAATGAACTAAGAACTACAGTTAAGCTATCATAAAAGAACAAAATACTAGAATAAGGCAGCATGGTTGAAGCAGGAGATCAAATGTAATACTCGAGATTTACAATCTATTGGATTAAATAATATCTTCCCCACAACACTTTATTGAATCATCCCTCAAGAAAAAAGGTGAAAAGTCACCCTCACCAGGAAACTCAACACAGAGTAAACTGATTTTAGGAGTTCTCCACTCCAAATTTAGTTAAACTACTTGAGAATTATAAAATGATAACATTCTGAAATAAACTCACCATAAATTACCAATGTTAAGACACAAACACTTATAAAATGTATTCAATTACTACCTCTACAGTTGATCTTGAATTTATAAATTTAGAAAACAATTGAGGTGTAAAGCAACTAAACAGAGATTCATTAATCAATATCGCCAATTGATTACAATTATGAAAATGTAAAGTGAATGAGGAAGTTTAAAATATTAACTAGAAAAATTGAATTCTCAAGCTAACAAAATTTATCCTTTGATCATATTGATTAAATCTTTAAAAAAATCCAAAATAGAGTAAAAGAATTATGGAAATATGGGGGGAAAACTCCCCTAGAAATACTCTGCTTCCAGGCTCATTCGTCTCCTTCTCTGCTCATATGACGCTCCTAGAAGTTCACTCTCGAAAAAATGTGTGTATAAAATGTGGATGATTCACCCTGGATCTACACTTGGTCGGATGTGATCATGGAATGAGTATGATATAGTCCCCCTTCTACTGCTTGATCTTCCTTAAAACCCTACTATCATCTGCTGCACGTCACTGCACGTTTCCACTGACTTTAAGATTCCCTCACTTATACACCAAACACATGCATTTTTTCATGACCCACACGTCGCACTTGTTTTTCTCATGTAACTAACTCCGAGTGAGTTAGTTATATGAATCTAGACGAGTTTTAGACTTTGGTGTGAACCTGCACATGTTTCCAACTCCATTGTGAACCTGAACAGCTAAAACAAAATAAAATAGTTAAATCAAGAATATATAAGAAAATTGCTATTTTTTAGTTTACTGTTAAAATAATTATTAATAATCAGTTAAGTACTTAATAAATATCTTAACTGATAGTTATTATTCTATATTATTGTTATAATTATTAATTTATAACTAAATCTTTAATTAAATAAAATTATTATGTTTTTAATTTTTTATTATTCATTAATTTATTTTGTTAATATAAGTATTATTAATAATTAGTTAGCAAAACATAATTAAATTATAAAATTATACTAATATCAATTAATTAATTTAATAAAGAGTTAACTTAAATTACAACTTAGTTTGATTAGTTATTTTAATTAGTTTAATATTTTAGTTAATTAATTATTAACCATTAATTTATTATAATCATTTTTATAATTATATTGTTTATTATTTTTTTAGTTATTTTATTTATTTTCTAATTATTTCTATCCTAATCCCCCCATCTCTTGTGCAATGCGTGGGGGATGTTGTTGTAGATCATCTTCATTGGTGCTAAAGACCCGTGAAGTTTCCCAACCTAACTTCAGCAACTCCTTCTACACTTGAAATGAGCAACGACATTAGATCAGCCATAGGTGGTGCAGACTCCCTCATGCGGTGGTGGAAAAGGGGTTTCTTTGAGCACTGTTTAGGCTTTAATCAGTGCTAATTGGCCTCCTCGGATTCCTAAAGGCTTCAACATTCTAGAGGCTTGTCATAACGAATCCTCATATTACTGCAACTCCAATGGAACTCTCTTCAAGAAACCACAAAAATTGGTGGCATTATTCAATTTCTAGATCTGGTGAATGTGGATCGGTGTTCAAAGACGGGTGCTCCAAAAACAACGATGAAACCGGGCGACACATCACTTCTTGTGGTGCGAAACTCGATCCATTCTAATGGCACGACATACCAAGTTTCTCCTGATAGTGCAAGGTAGTTTTCATTCCATATCTAGATTTGGAATCGCTCATTGTTTGGATTTGCTGTGAATCTGGATTTTGATATCTTGGTTAAAAGGTTGTGTTTGTTCGCACTTTGATAAATTTTATGTTTCGAATCTGTGATGTTGGGAATGAATGCGGTTGCAGAAGCTTGAGGAACCATGAATTATTACGGTGGAACCAGTGTTGAAGATAGATGAGTTACAATGTAGGATGATATGGTGGAAGAGGAGAATACAGTGAGACACTATAAAGAGTCACAGTGGAAAAACTAAGACACCATAACCGAATGGTGAGATAGTAAAAAAATAGAGTTACGGTGTCACTGTAAAAGAGAAATAGCTGAAGCACCGTGAGTGAAATAGTGTGAGGAGACACCATTTAGAACCAAAATGGTGGGACCGTGTTAGGGGGTTATAGTGTCACTGTGGAAGGTGGGATACGGTGAGACAGTAAAGCCTAATTCATAGTGGCACCGCGAAAAAAAGAACCGGTGAGACCGTGAATGGAGAAACTGTAATACAAAAACTAGTTGGACAATAGATTGATTTAATTATTTTACCGCAAATCTGAAATAAAATTTATGATTTAAAAAACATAGTTAGACACCCACTAAATACTTAATTAAAAACATAAATTAATTAAAATGATTAATAAAAATAAAATAAACTCAAATACTATTTTAAATTAATTTTTAAAATACAAAAATTATTTTAAGGACATAAAAGAAACCATAATTAAAAAAAAGATGAAAATCTCATAAACTCAAATCAAGAATAAAAATTTGAACTATAAATGTAATAAAAAATAATTAAAATAATGGAACACAATAAAATATATTATAATTCATAGCATTAATCTTGAAGGATTAATTAATTAATATTTAGCAGATGATATGTTAATGAAATATTACATTATTTATGTGCAAATAGCAGGTTTAATTAAATAATTAATAAGTGTTAAATTATTAAAAATGCATACAAAAATCACCAAAAAAAATAAAAAGTAATTATACTATAAAATTAAACTAAGATAAAAAAAACTATTTTAAATCTTAAAATACACACTTAATTATAGAAATTGATAAATTGATAAATTTATTTATAAAAACACAAATGGGTTAATATTTATTATAAAGTACAAGAATAACCAATTGAAATCATTAAAAGTTAATGGAAAAGATGTGGCAAAACATGTGTTTTTACGTCCACATAAAATTCTCCCACACATAATCATTATTTGTCCTCAAACAATCTCATGCATTGTGATCATTGAAAAATAGTAATGTGTTTTTTATTTTGATCAAACTCTAACATGTATAGCCATTTGAAAACTGAGGTTTGTAAATTGACATAGGTTTTTGAAAATAAATTTTCAGATCAAGTCTTGCATCGAACAAATACTCAAGGATAATTAAGAAAGAAAAGACCATCTATCAAAGAAGATGTCATGCCTCATATGTGAACCTACTTAATGATTTATTTCAAACCAGGATCAGATTCTAAATACAAAAACGACCCGAGGTAAATTATTAATGGAATTAAGACCTTAACCATAGGAACTTTTCATTATGACAAATCACTTAGGTTCCAAAAATAAATATATTTTTTGTGAATCACCCTAATGATACAACCTAAATGACTCCCGTATAAACCAATTGACCCCTTCTTTATCCAACGTTCATCATTCCCCTCACCTTAATGAACTCATTTTTGACCCTAGACACTTTATTTTTTTTCCCAAGCTATGTATTGTGTTCTAAGTACTATGAAATGCACTTTTTAAAAGTTTACAGAGGGATTATAGTAAACAGAAATGCACCCGACATCTAAGGTCTCAAAGACTCACCGTTGGATCTCAGATGCCCAAATTACTTTAGCTTTAAAATATTTTAATGAAAAACATCAACATTGTCTCATTAAGGTAATTAATTTAATAAATTAAAGAAAAATGAATCCACTAGAATCAAGATCAAACTTCTAGTTCCAGCAGTTATGATCATAACTCCATTAACAGATCACCCATATCATTATCAAAAATAGTTCCTAAACCAAGATCTCATTATACCACTAAGTAAGACCACTCAACAATCATCCATCCACAATAATTTCAGAATCAAAGTAGTTCTCAACTACTAGAAAGGCGCTATCCTCATGCAAGAATCATTAGAGTACTGTGTAAAGCCTAAAATTGTGGAAAATTGATAAAATTTACCCATTTTTTACCAAAAAGAAATAAGTTGTTGTGGGAATTGATGGGCTCAAAATTAAGCACAGTTAATCACAGTAAATAATTGACACCCTCCCCCACACATAAAATCCAACTTTGTCCCCAAAGTTTACTTCTAAAGTGGAGAAGAAAAATTAAACAGTTAAAGTTAAAAACTAATCTTCAATTTAGTAGATTTATGACTTGTATAAAGGTCGCATTAAAGTTCAAATATATTGTTCGCCACAATGAATAACTTATCATCAAGATCATTAGAAAGTACATGCAGTTTTATTAAATATAGTGACATAAAGATTCCATTAAATTTAAAACCAAGAATGTAACTTGTGGGTGTAGAGAGAATTGGGTGTAAGGAAATTCAGAAAATACAATTAAATTAGATGTAAAATAACACATAAGGCAAGAACTCCTAATACCCTTTAGAAAAGAACCCAAAACAAAAAACACAACAACCATTAAGCATGTACCCCCCCCACACTTAATTTTAACCAATGAGAAGATTTTAAACAATGAATTCCAGTTCACAGCAACAAGCACATGCAGATTTTTAATACATACAGACTTTTGTAGTGGCAACAAAGATGAAGCAGAATTTTTTTAGTTAGAAGATATTGTTTTACAGACACAACATGTGGAGAAAAAAATATTATGAAAGGAATGCAACAATTTTTTTTATAAAGAATTAAAGAGGAGAGAAATGTAACAAAATTTAATAGTATGTCACTTCCTTAATTTAATATTTTTTTATTACTCCTTCATCATGGGAATTACACTCCTTAAATGACAGAAGTAGCAATATCTGGAAAATCACTAGGAAAGTAAAAAGAGATAAAAATGTATAGTAGAGACATATCCCACATAAGGAACCAAAGAAGCAATTTATTTAAAGTAAATCAACAACAAAAACAAAAGTTAAAACAAAGAAAGAGCATGGGTTGACTCCCATGAAGCACTGAATTTAAAGTCTTCAGTTAGACTTTATTTAACTACATTTATTTTAAAACAAAATAAAAACCATGGGTTTCCTCCCATGTAGTGCTAGGTTTATAGTCCCCAGCCGAATTCACCTAGCAACTAACCATAGTCACTAGGTGGATGTGGTTTCCTTAATAAAAACCAAAACATGTTTTTAGTCCAATTATTTTTAATGGTAAAATGAAATCTATGGGAACCTAAGCATAAGAAAACTAAAACCAATTTCTCAATAACTGTATAAATCTCTAATCAACACCCATTAACAGTTGTGGGTATAGTGCTATCAACTTCTAGAATTGTTTCAGATTAGTAAAAATTAACATTATTAGGTAGATACAACAATGAAATGGGTGCTTCAAAGGATGTAACATTGTCCTCACAACTACCTCTTTTAAAATCAACAAAATTATATTCAAATTTAAGGGTGATAATGGGTGAGTACTGATTAGTAGGCTCAAGAGGGAATTCAATTAAATGCTGAATAGAATCATTTACAATAGAACTCAAGTGTGATTCACCCTCTGGACTACTATCAGTATCATGAGATGTCTCAACACCCTTCACAAATAAAGATGGAAGTGATAGAAAAGGAAGATAATTTATTTGACCAGCAGCAAATTCAGGTTTAACAATGTTGTAAATCTCTTAAAAAAGTTTCTCATCAGTGAATAAACACTCAACATCTACTACTTCTAAAAAATCAATTCTTTCTAATTCAAGTGTGTGCTCAACCTCATTCTCATGTTCAAATTCAAAAGGATTAATTCCCAAAATATGGTCTATAGTGTGTTCCAAAAAACTCAAATCAGGGGGAGTAATGTTTAATTCAGCTTCAATAAATTTAATTTCTTGATTGTTCAAATTTAAACATTTACCCCCATGTATAACATCAATGTTTTCAATTTTATTACACTCAGTTTCAATCAAACAATAAATCTAAGAACAATAAGATGAATGCTCATTATTTAATATTTCATCAAACATCATTCCCTCATCCTTTAAATCATCCAAAATCATTTGAGAAATAGATGGGTTTGGAGTTACAAAACCTGGAAGATAAGTGTTCAGTTTATGTTCAAAGATTTCAGATTCCATGTTATACAGTTTAATGTTCTCATCTAGATTATACCCAATATCATGTTCAGACTCATTTTTTAGAACAACAAAAAAGTTGGGTGAAGAGTTTTTAACATTCAAATTTACATTTTCAAATATATCATCAACCGAAGTGACTTCATTCTCAAAACTCCTAAAAAAATGATTTTTCTGCAATGAAGGAATGATTTAAAGAACTGGGAAAACTTTTTCAATTTGTTTCAATTCAATTTCAAAAATTGTCCAACTCAACTGCTTTAATTCTGTTTTTGGAGTCTTCAATGTTATTCTCTTGACTCAATGAATTGGTTATTCCTAAATTTAGTTCAATAGAATCATATTTTTCGAAGAGAATGGTTTCTTGTCTAGTTTAACTATTACTTTACTCTTAAGTTTTTTTAAATAATTTATAAACATTTTCTTTTTCATTTCCTTCAAATTCTTCTTGTTCTTTAACCCTATGTTGTAATTCCAAGAGCATGTTTTCCAATATTTTCATTCTTTAATCATGATCTTGCAAATATCTAAGTTGAATTTAATGGGTTTTAGTTAACCAAGTGTTAATTAGTTCCACCCTAGCATCCAATTTAGAATAAATTAGGTCAATTATAGCTAGGGTTTCAAGACTAGATTCAATGTTTTCATCTTCATCAATGTAAAAATCCTTTTGGGGATGGTTATTGACACACTGCCAGGATGTATGTCTATAATCTCCACAACAAACACAGTAAGATCTAGTGCAGTAGTTTGAGCCTTCAAAACATTCCATTTTTTAAATTTTCAGATTATATGCACACAAAATTTTAAAACAAAACATAAACAGACAACACAAGCAGAAATTGTTCACAGATTTTTTTAAAGAATTTGTAATTTTTTTATTTAATTATTTGTTTTTTAAAGTTTTCTAAAACATAGAACAACCAAGGCGTTCCTTCCCCAGAAATGCTGCCAAATTTTGATGAGGTCGGAGGTCGTCACGACCCTCAAAATTACATTTAATTACCTATACTAGCACAGTGGTGTAGGTTCGATCCACAGAGAAGGCAGGTGAGTGAATTCTAAGGTTTAAATACTAAAAACCTCATTGTTGTCAGCAATGAGGTAAACATATTTACAGTTTTCTTAACTTTTCAATTTTTTTTTTACTTTTATTTAAGCAATGAGATTAAATCAATTACTAGTATACTTATGAACTAGTAACTACAGTTAAGCTAACATAAGAGAACAAAATACTAGAATAAAGCAGCAAGGTCGAAGGAGTAGATCAAATGTAATACTTGAGAATTAAAAAAACTATTTTATTGAAGGATATCTTCCCCACTACACTTTATTGAATCATCCCTCATCAAAAAGGTGAAAAGTATCCCTCTCTAGGAAAATCAACGCACAGTAAACTGATTTTAGGAGTTCGCCACTCCAAATTCAGTTAAACTTCCTGAAAATTATAAAATGATAACATTCAGAACTAAAATCACCATAAATTACCAATTTTAAGACATTAAATCTTCGAAAATGTATTCAAGAACTACCTTTCCAGTTAATCTTGAATTTATGAGTTTATAAAACAATTTAGGTGTGAACCAACTAAACAGAGAATCATTAATCAATCTCACCAATTGATTACGATTCTGAAAAATGTAATGTGAATGAAGAAGATTAAAAGATTAAAAGAAAAATTGAATACTCAATCTATGAAAATTCAACCTTTGATCATCTTGATTAAAGTAGTGAAAATAACCAAAAACTGAGTACAAGAATTGTAGACAGAGGGAAGAAAAACTCCCCTAGAAATAATCTGCTTTTGGGATCCTTCGTCTCCTACTCTGCTCATATGACGCTCATGGAAGTTCTCTCTCAAAAAAATGTGTGCGTCAAATGGGATGATCCTCCCTAGATCTGCTCTCGGTCGAATGTGATTATGGAATGAGTATGAGCGAGTCCCCTTTCTACTGATTGCTCTGCATTAAAACCCCTCTATCATATGTTGCACGTCACCGCACATTTCCATTGACTTTAAGATTCCCTCACTTATGCACCGCACACCTGTATTTTTTCGCGTCCCACAAATCGCTCTAGTTTTTGTCATGAAACTAACTCTAAGTGCATTAGTTATATGAATGTTGATGTGTTTTAGGCTTTGGTGTGAACCTGCACATGTTTCTAACTCCACTATAAACCTGCACAGCTAGAATAAAATAAAATATTTAAATCACGAAGATATAAAAATAATTGTTATTTTTTAATTTACTGTTAAAATACATGTTAAAAATTAATTAAAGTTACCTAATAAATATCTTAACTGATGATTATTATTAAATATTATTATTATAATTATTAATTTATAACTAAATATGAAATTGAATAAAATTATTAAGTTTTTAATTTATTATTATTCATTAATTTATTTTATTAATATAAGTATTATTAATAATTAGTTAACAAAGAATAATTAAATTCTTAAATTAGAATAATATAAATTACATAATTTAATAAAGAGTAAATTTAAATTACTACATAGTTTGATTAGTTATTTTAATTGGATTAATATTTATAGTTAATTAATTATTAGCCATTAATTTATTATAAACATTTTTATTGTTATATATTTTATTAATTTGTTTGTTAGTTATTTTATTTATTTTCTTAATTATTTCTATATTAATCCCCCACATATTTTGTGCAGCATGCAGGGTAAGTTGTTGTAGATTGTCTTCTTCGGAGTTGAAGATCCATGAAGTTTCCCATCCTGACTTCAGTAGCTCCTCCTCTGCTTGAAATCAGTAGCGTCGTCAGATCAGCTATAAGCGGTGCAGACTCCCTCATGAGATGTTGGAAAAGGGGTTTCTTTGAGTAGTGGAAAGGCTTCAATTAGTGTTGATCGACCTCCTTGGATTCCTGAAGGCTTCAAGGTTCCGGAGGCTTGTCACAATGAATTTTCCTATTGCTGCAAATCCAATTAAACTCCCTTAGAGCAACCACAAAAAGTGGCAACCTGCTTCAATTTGTAGATTTGGTGAATGAGGTTTGGTGTTCATCGATGGGTGCTCCAAAAAAATCAGGGAAATAGGGCGGCACATCCCTGCTTGTGGTGCAAAAATCGGTCCCTTATAATGGCGCGACGTAACCAGTTTCACCTGATGGTGCAAGGCAGTTTTCATTCTAGATCTAGATCTAGAACCGCTCATAGTTTTTCATTACCGCGAATCAGGATTTTGAGATCTTGGTTAAAAGTTGGTGTTTTTTTGCACTTTTCTAAATTTATGGTTTGAATATTTGATGTTGGGAATGAATTCTATTGCAGAATCTTGAGGCACAGTGAATTATTACGGTGGAACCGGTGATGAAGACAGATGAGTTATAGTGCAGTATGATATGGTGGAAGAGGAGAATACGGTGAGACATTGTAAAGATCCCCAGTGGAAAAATTGAGACACCGTAACCAAATGGTGAGACAATAAAAAAAACTGGACCTACGGTGTCACCATAAAAGAGAAACACCTGAAGCACCATGAGTGAAACAGTGTGAGGAGACACCATTTAGAACTGAAACGGTGGGACCATGTCAGGAGGTTACGGTGTCTCTCTGGAAGGTCAGATACAATGAGGTAGTAATTCAAAATTCACGGTGGCACCATGAATAAAAGAAATGGTGAGACCGTGAATGGAGAAACCGTAATATGAAAATCAGTGGGACAACAGATTTACGTAACTGTTTCACTACAAATCCTTAATAATATTTAGGAAGTAAAAAACTTAATTAGACACCTACTAAATACGTAATTAAAAATATAAATTAATTAAAAAATTTAATAAAAATAATCTAAACTAAAATAATATTTTAAATTAATTGGTTATAATATAAAAATTAAATTAATGACTTAAAATAAAATTTAATTAAAACAAAGACAAAAATCTCATAAACTCAAAACACACATTTTTAAGGCCACGTAATATATAAAAGATACTATAGTTATCATGAAAATTTTTATAGAGTGTTTTTGGAGAGAATAAGGAAAAAAATAAAATAAATTAAATTGAATGAAAAAAGAAGATAGTTTTACCTCTTAAATATATCCTCCTTGGTAACCTCCTTAGGGAAAAGGTTTTAGTCTTTTGATGAGACCAAGAGCTCATGGATGTGGGGAATAGGATATGGAATAATATTGGATAGAATATTGGCAAGTATCAAAGCTTGAGAGGTGTGAGGAAAAGAGGAGGAGAGGTGTGATATTTATAGTACAGGAGAGGGGTGTTTCTCATTATTATATTCATTAGATGATTATTTTGGATCAAGAATATGAATAGATTTTGAGTTATCACAAAATATGTTGAAATAATTAAGTATAGTTCTCTATTTTTATTTTACATCATCCATGCATCATCTTTGACTCGATATTTCATGTATTTAGATTTTATCGCAAATTTTCACATTTTACTTTTTCATAAAAATCATGTATTTTAAAAAAATACAAAAAAATCACCCTAACAATTTTTAGATATTTATAATTAAAAAATGAACGCCATTTTACAAAAATAAGTTTCTAAATATGGGTAATTTAATTTTTAATTAAAATTATTATTTACTTTGAAAATAGATAATTTAAAATTATAATCGATTTTATAACACACTAAAAAATTACTTAAGGACTAAAAAAAGTGTCTTTAAAACATAAAACATAAAAAAATTAATTTATGAATACATTTTTGGAAAATAAATTTTCTTTCAAAATTTTAAATTAATCATAAAATTATAATTAAATATTTATGACTTATAAAAATTCCAACACTTGATTAATAATTTTTAAAAAATGTATTTTTGTAGACTATGATATAATTAAATAATAAATAAATTTATAATATGCATAATTTTTATTTATATTTTCATTGGTGAGGTTACTATTCATTTTTTTGTCTACTATTTATATTATTCATATTACTATTCCTAAAGTCTAGTTACTATTTCACCTATTTTATTTCCTTAACATATAAAATAATTCTTATTTCATCATATATTCATTTATAATATTTTTATTATGGTCTATAAGTGATTTTATGTGATTTATAAAATATGAAATTACTATATGAAGGGATAAATTCTATTGATAAAAGTTTGGGTCATTAAATTTCCCACCAATTGAAATTGCTCCCTCAAAATTTCATTTTACCTAAACAGGTGAGGGTAGTTCTCCTTTATCACCTCCTTTGGTTCCCAAGTCTCTTCTTCAAACATATGTTTCCTCCATAACACTTTGAAAAGGTGGTTTTTATTTTTGTGTAGATCCTTATCACTTATATTGTACAATCATTACTTACTACTCCTCATAAGAGAGATCATATTCCAACTATACCACATCTGATTTCAGTACATATAAGAGATCTAGTATGTACTTATTCAAGAGTGATATGTGGTAAACATCATGAACATGAGCCATATTATTTAGAAATACAATCTGATAGGCCATGAATCCTCTGCGATCAAGGATCTCAAAGGGGACCAATGTACCTTGGGGTTAGCTTCCCTTTTTTTCAAACTGTTTGTCTCTCTTACATGGAAATATTTGAATGAAGTATTAATCTCTAATGTTAAACTCCAAGTCCCATCAACTGTTGTTAGCATAGCACTTTTTATGACTCCAAGTAGCTTTGCTATGTTGTTGGAAGGCTTAAACCTTCTCTATCATCTCCTACACGAGATCATGTCCAAGTATCTTTCATTCACCAACTTCATCCCGATAGCTTGGACTTCTACATCACTTTCCATATAGAGCTTCACATGGAGCCATTTGAATAATTGAATAGAAGCCATTATTATATGATAACTCATCCAATGGGAGATTCTGATCCCATCCACCTTTGAATTCTAATGATAAGGATCTTAGAATATCTTCAAGAATCTGAATTGTCCTTTTATATTGGACATTATTTTGGGGGTTATAGGACATGTGGAGATTTAATTTAGTACTCAAAGCATGTTAAATAATACCCAAAAATTTATATGTGAAACTGTGATCATGATCATAGACAATAGAGAGTGGAACCCCATGTAGTCTCACTGCTTCCTTCACATATATCATTGCAAGTTGTTCAAGGGAGAGATCTTACCAAATTTCGATAAAGTGGGAAGTCTTGGTGAGTCTGTACACTACAATTTATATAGCATTATTTCCTTTGGATGTCTTCTGGAGACCTATGACAAAGTCCATAGTGACATTATCTCATTTCCAAAAGGGAATAGAAAATGGTTACTTCATCCCTTTGGACATATATCTCTCTGATTTAACTTGATGACATATCAAGAACCTTGATATATAGTCCATAATCTCATTATTTATGATATCCCAACATAAGTGTTCTCAAAGAGAATGTCACATCTTGGTACTCCTAGGATGGATAGGGAAAGATGATCTATTTAATTTATACAATATAACCTTCTTTATACCAAGTTATAACGACATAAAAATTCCCATTCCAAACTAAATCACATGATCATCATTGATAAGGAACTCTTGCTTCTTCCTTTCCTTTATTGCTTTCACATTCTTTTGTAAATCCATATTTTCCCATTATTCTTCCTTAATCTTCTCTTGGATTGATGGTTGGGAAATCATTTGGGAAAGGTAGGATGTATTCTATACCATTATGATTTAAAAATCCATCCTTTTCATATCCATTAAGATATGACCTTTCTCAATATGCAACATGGATAGAGTAGGATGTTCATTTCTACTAAGAGTATCTTCTACCTTGTTTACCATTCCAGGATGATAGTGAATAGAGAAATCACACTCGTTTATTATCTCTAACCACATACTTTATGACATGTTAATCTCCATTTGTGTTAATATAAACTTTTGGATCTTATGTTTGGTGTATATGTAAAACTTCTCTTCATATAGGTAGTTCCGCTTGATTTTCATAAAAAAATCATAGCTGCTAAATCCAGATCATACGTCGAGTAGTTCTTCTCATTGATCATTAACTATTATGAGGTGTAGGCTATCACATTATAATTTTTCATGAGTGCACTACCCAAGCCTTTCAATGAAGCATTACTGTGTATCAAAAAACATTATCCAATTTTCGTAATGTGAGTGTAGGTGAAGTGATCTACCTCTTCAATATCTCCATGCATCCTTACTCAAATTCATGCATCCAGACATATTTGACCCCTTTCCATTTTAACTTAGTATGAGGGCTTGACAATCTTGAGAACTTTCTCACAAAACGTCAGTAGTACCTAGATAATCCAAGTAAAGTACAAATTACCATGACACTAGAGGGTTTGGTCCATTCTTCAATTGCCTTTGTTTTTGAATGGTCCGCATAAATTCAATCACTTGTGATGACATTTCCAAATAATGTGACTTACTAAATCTAAAGTTCACACATTTTGAACTTGGTGTACAACTTCTATTTCCTTAATGTCCCCAATAAAAGCCTTAGATGTTCTTCATGTTCATTCTATCTCTATGAATAGATGATAATATCATCAATGAACACAACCAAAAAAATTTCAAGGTAATGTATAAATACTGTTTGAATTAAATCCTAGAATATTATTGGGGAATTAGTAAGTCTGAAGGGATTCAACAGAAACTCATAATTCCTATACCTTGTACGAAAGGTAATCTTATGAATATCTTCCTTCTTTACCTTTACCTGATGATATTCAGAATACAGATCCACCTTTGAGATGTACTGATCTCATCATTTCTGATCAATCAAGTTATCAATCCTTTCAAGAGGATGCCTATTCTTAATGCTGGTCTTATTGAGTTCCCAATAATCAATACACAAATGTATTGATCCATAATTTTTCTCGACAAAGGGTACTGGCACACCCTAAGGTGACACAATTGTTTTTTTGAACCCTTTGTCCAAATTCTTCTTAATCTACTTATTTAACACCTCCAGTTCGATAAGATCCATCTTATAGGGACACATTGAGAAAGGAGTAGATCTGGGTATGAGTTCTATTAAGACCTCCACATCATGATCCCATGAAATTCCATGTAACTCTTAAAGAAATATATCACTCTATTCCCTCACAATGGGAATTTCCCCTAGGTTGATAAATTACTTTAACTCAACCATTAGTATGAGATATGCTTATTCATAGGGAATCAATACCCACATAATTGAAGGATTTTCCAAAGGAGATTCACGATCTTCCTTGAATTTTTTGAGGAGTATGAGAGAGTTTGGAATATAAAAAGATACTTCTATTTCCCAACATTTTATATGTTCTCTATATAATTATATCCAATCCATTCCCATTATAGAAAAAAATTCCACCAAGGGAAGTATCATGAGATTTCTTAGAAGAATCATTTCACATTTTCCAGTAGGAGAAGAGTCCTCCCCTTAGGTCGCAATGATTTCACCACTTAGTGTTTTTACACATATATCTACTTAAAGATTTTTGGCCTTTTATTAAATAGTTATACCAAAATTTTAAGATATAAAGGAATGCATAGAAGTATAATAAAATAAGTCTTTTTCCATTATTTAATGAATAAAAGGTGCACCTCCTATGACTTAATTTTCTTTCCCCACATCAGTAGTGGTGACAGAATAATCCTTTCCTCGATCCTTTGGATTTAGTGAATGTTAATGATAATTAACCTCGAGGACTCTTGGTTTAGTGCACTAGCTTTTATAGTTCCCTTTCCCCCCAATAATTGTATCATTGGACCATGGGTGGTTCTCTCCTTTCCTCAACCTCATTTTCTTGCTTCCTCATGTATTTTCTATATTCAAAAGATTAGTGGCCTTCTCTCCCACACCTGTAGCATTTCCCCATCCCTTTGAGGAAGTTCACACAATGATTCTTCCCATATTTTTGACATGTGGGAGGTTGAGTTTTCTTTATACCTTTCTTGTTAGATCCTCCATTTTGAAACTGCATCTTTAATTTCTTATCACCATAGCCATGGGACAATTATCCAAACTCCATATCCACATTGAGAGTACATAGAAAAACATCCTCATAACTCCCAATGTCTTGAATTTATAGATCCTTTTGATGTTTTGGTTTTAAACCACTAAAGAATCTACCAATTTTACTATCATTGTTGATAGAAAAACCTAAAGCATACCTTGAAAGACTTTTCAAATTTTCTTCATAGGATGTGATCGATTCTGCTCTAATTTTATTTAGATCTATGAATTATATCTCCATCTTTGTATGAATATTTTGACGGAAATACTTGTTAGTAAACATTATCTTAAAGTCTTCCCACTCCATTAATTCAATTTCATCCATTGGGTTGATATTCGTAACGAATACGAACCATTGTTCAGCCTCTCCATTTAGATGATAAAAAAAGAGTCACCTTCTTCATCTTGGAATATATAAGTACAAAAAAGACCTTATTCATTAAGTTGAACCACTATTACATGACTAGTGGCTAGTAATATCCACTAAATGTTGGTGGTCGTTTCCACATAAAAGACTCGATAGCCAATTTCTCCATCTTAGGTAAAGGAGGGCATTACACGTTTTTCTTGTTATTGTTCATAAGCCTAGATATTTGGGTAAGAATAACCATGACATTTAAAACTCCACCCCAGGAATTGGGTATGCCATTTGGGAAATTTTTACATTGTACCTCGCATAGGTTGTTGGATTGGTTTCTCTTGGTTCCCACAATTTTCTAAAATAGAAATGGTTAAAAAAAACATAAGTCAACAATTCATGAATAAATAATTTATTATATTGTCCACTTAAGCCTAAAGGCATATCTTGTGGGATCTATATGTTTAGAATTTTATTAAACAAATATTATTGGGTGTGTACATATACTTAGTCTTATACTTTGGGTTTTTACTATGGTCCTATAATTCTAACTCCCAAATTAACTAAACCATGCTCTCAAACCAACTATAGCAACCCTTATTTTCCTTATATATCTTATTACATCATTTTAAAGATAGGAAACATTAAATTATTAAAAACCAGGATTTAAAGGTTTAGTGTTTTGGGAATTATAGGACCGTACATAATATTTACAAAACAAAACATAAAAATTTATTTAATTCATTATTTTCTAGCTTCATATTAGCTTTTGAAGTCTCCTTCATACATGTAATCACCTGAGGATATACATTAAAAGAATGGGTGAGATAAAATACCAATAAGAGGATGAATAATAGACACGAAACATGTGTGATCATAATCATCTTCATAATTACATAAGAAAGGATCATCATAATAATAATTAAAGGAATCATTATATAAAGGAATTGGACGTTGAAATGCACAAAAATGAAACATCATGTCCTAGTGGTAAACTATCACACGTAGGTATGAACAAGGATAACATCATGTAAATTCATATTTCACATTTTTTCCTGAGATATATTACATTACCCAATGCATTGGAGTGATATATAACTATGATCACACCCATCACATCATAACATTTACATTATCTTGCATGCCACACAAGACATATATCAATCATGAACATAAAATAACCCATAGAAAGAAATGAGTTTCATTTAATAAAGAATACATTCATGAATCAAATCTGAAAAAAGGGAATAATATTCTTGGTATAGAAATCATCAATCTGGAGTGAAGAAGTAACAATCTCAATATAAGTAAACGGTGTATTTTTTGAAAGAAGAGTTCTTTTTGGAGACATTGTGTTTGTCATAAACTCAAGTAGAAAACATGTATAATACAGAAAAGTAAAGGGGTGAAAAATTAAATTTCATTTAAGGATCATTAATTGAATATAAAAACTATAATTGGTATTAAATTGGGAACAACCTAAGGAAATATAGTTGGGTATCAGAATTCCCCTTACCTTATGTCTGAATGTTTTCTTCACTTCAATATCCTGTATAATCACATTAGATTCATTAATTAAAAAAATTAAAGAATGTTTAATACCTGAATATAATTTATTGTGGTTTTATTAAGTTAATTTATGGGATTTTATATGATATATAGAGTTTACTTTCATCATTCTAGAGTGTTCGTTTTCTTAATTTTCATGAATAATTCACTTGTAAACATTAATGGAACTGAGTGTAAAATGCATATTGATATCCATAATTTTTATTATATATTATTAATGATATTATAAAAGTTTAAATTATCATATAAATTATTTTTTTATATGTTATGAGTATGAATCATTAGATAAAAGTCATTGATTATCGGTTTAGGTTAATTTTGGTGGTTTTTCGATCACAACAAACTCATTTATTTCATCATTTTGTATTGTGTATATATGTAAGTTAAATAACATAAATAGGGGTTTAAAATAAATTTAAAATATTTTTAAACCATTATAATGTTTTTATTAACAACATTGAAGGTGATAAAGTAAAATGGATGTTTATTTCATATAATGTCGGTAAATTGACACATCACGGGTGAAGATTTCATTTTTAGAATAAAAGAGAGAGTGGGGGGATTTTTATGATGGATATTCCATCAGCATGATATATTTATAGTATATAAAAGATACTAGAGTTATCATGAAAATTTTTATAGAGGAGGTGAGGAGATAATAAGAAAAGAAAAAATAGATTTGAAAATGTTGAAAGAAAAAGGAATAAGATTCTACATCTTAAATTCTCCTCCTCCAGAACAACTTTAGTGAAAAGGTTTTGGACTTTCAATGAGACCAAGATAATAATTACATGGGGGAGGGGCTAGGTAAGAGGATTTGGAAAATTTTGTGTAAGGTTCAAATTGTTAGAGGTGTGATGAGAAGCGGTGGTATTTATAGTTGAAGAGATGAGTATTTTCCCATTATTATATTCATTAGTTTATTATTTTGGACCAAGACTATGAATAGTGTGAGAATTACAACTAAAAATATTGAAATAATTAACAATAGTTATATATTTTGGGCTTAAATAATCCATACATCATCTATTACTCCATAATTAATATATTTATATTTTAACATAAATTCTCATATTTTTCTATTCGTAAAAAATTCAAGTATTTTAGAAAAATACCCAAAATTTTGCCTAACCATTTTTCAATGTTTAGAATTCAGAAATGGACTACATTTTATGAAAATAATTTTCTAAATATTAGTAATCAAGTTTTTAATTAAAATCATCATTTACTTTGAAGAAACATATTTTAAAATTAAAACTGATTTTATAACACTTTGAAAAATTACTTACGATCTCATAAAATTATCTTAAAAAAATAAGACATCAAAATATTAATTTTAAAATATATTTAATGAAACTAATTTTTATTTTAAATTTTGAAATTAAATATAAAATTTTAATAAAATATTTACGACTTATAAAAATATAAACACTTAAATAATAATATTTAAAACATTTATTCAGACTATGATATAATTATACCATAATTTTATTTATAAGATGCATTAATTTTATTTATCTTTTCTTGGGTGAGGTTACTATTCATTTTTCTAGTTTACTATTCATAATGGTCATATTAATATTCCTTAGGTGATGTTACTATTTCCTTGGTATTGGTTCCTTGACTTCAATAGATAATTCTTATTTCATTAATTTTTCATTTATTATGTTTTTATTATGGTATATAAGTTATTATATCTGATTTATACTTTAAGAAATTACTATAAGAAGTGATAAATTCCGTTGATAAATGTTTTGGTCATTATAGAGGTTAATCTCAATATTTATTATGTCAAGATTAAAATATATCTTGTTAAAATCCAAATAAGAAAGTTTGAAAAATAGTCTCTCTTTATTACATTGTTGTGTTCCAGCTGCTTTAGATACTGTACCTCATAACCTTTCCCCCCCTTCTTTAAAATGGTGAAAATTTACAAATTCTTCAATTAAATTAATTAATTGTATGAATATTTATGAACTAGATAACACATTTGATGTCTTTTTTGATTTCAATATCTCTATTGAATGATGTCTTATTATACCTAAATTTATGAGAAGCAGGAATAAATTTATGATGACGCATAAAATACCATATTTTTGTATGACGTAATCATTGGGGTTAAAAATAAAAATTACAAACTGGACAAGACAAACTAGTATGATTTTTCCAACTAGATAGATTTAATAGTCGAGGAAATTCAAAAATTGTACACATTAAAGGAGCAATAAATTTAAATACTTGTTTCATGGAAGCATAATATGTTTCCATACCATCATCCAATAATTCTTACAATTCATTTATTAGAGGTTGAAGGTATATGTCAATGTCATTTCCAAGAATTTTCATTCCAGAAATAATCATCGAAATAATGAAAGAAGTTTTCTATATACACATACATGATGGTAGATTATCTGGGATCAAAACAACAAGCAAAATTCTATAATTAGTAGCTAAAGTACAAAAAGGGTTACAACCATCAGAAGCCAATAAAAAATGTACATTTCAAGGATCCAAAGAAAAATATGGATATAGTGATTCAAACATCTTCCTTGATGTTGAATCTTTTTGATGTCTCTTGAATCCAATATTATTATCCTAATCATGCCACTTCATTTCATCTATAGTCCTAGATGTCATGAATAATCTTTTCAATCATGGATTTAGTGGAAAGTAATGCAATACTTTTACATGAGCTTTTTTCTTCTGCTTCTTCCTAGGTTATCATTGATTTATAATCTCACTATTATTCATTGAATTCTATCTTATTGTATTAAATATTATGCATTATTTTTAATCAGACTCTTTAATCAAGTAAATCATGAAATCATTAGGGCATACATGTATCTTTGTATAATCAAGTCTATGTTTGTTGATGACTTTATTCATCTCATAGAATGATGTAGGTATCTTAGCTTCACTAAATTCATGATGAAGACACTCTAAAATCAATGGACATTTCTTTTTCAGTAATTCCCCAGAGACACATGATATGATACAACTTAAGTAGAAAAGAAAACATTGAATAATTGACACACCCTTCTTACAGTTCATGTTTTCTATATTTAAATAATTCATATAAATCCTTTTTTGGTCACTGAATTTATGTTCAAGATTATCCTTGTCCTGATAAAATAATGGCTATATTGATCTATTAAAATATTATACATTTTATTCTACAAAACCAAATTATTTCTTTAATAAGTTTTTAAATAAATTCTTCTCTACTAGGTCACTTTGAATTTCATTGATAGTATTTTCATTTTTTTACTTTCTATAACATTTTATTCTCCTTTCAAAATCAAAAAAAAGTATTGAACATCAAACTATATGAATATCAAAAGGTCATTATAACAACCCTGATTTTTATTACACACTTAAACCTGATTTATAACACAAACTCTTCACTTGATACAACATAAAATATCGAGTGTTCTAGTTTTTTTAGGGCTTATAAACATTACATAACAACATAGAACATAAAAAACACAACCTATTTATTGAAAACTTCCTTTACATGATCACTACATTCCCCTGTACTTAGCATTGCATGGGTAACCTGAGGACATGCATAAGAAAAGGGAGAGCTACAAAGCCCAGTAAGGGAATAAAAATAGAATAAAATGAGAAATTGAATACATGTTAGATAATTGGAATATCAATGGAGAACAAGAGAAACATGAACATAAAGGCATGATAAAGCATGATAATAATGACATGAAAATGTGGCAACAACACTTAACATGGAATTAGCATGAGCCAAGGATCATTGCACATGAATCATGATTAAAAGAAAATTGCACATGAATCATGAGTAAAAAATCGTTTCAATTGAATTATAATGAGTCAAAACCCATTTCACTTGATGTATCATGATACTATACTTTACCCAATGCATTGGAGGGCTATCAGGGCTCACCCTTCTTAATCATTTCATTTTATGCATCAATGTGCCACATGGATCATGGAACCAATAAACATCAAAAGTCATTCGATGATTAAGTAATTTGATATAGATACATGATAGTAACATTAAATATGTATATATTTATAAAGGTGAATACCCTTGATAGAGACATGGATATGGTATTCACTACATAATGATCTTGGCTTGGAAAAACATGGAGCAATTTTGGCAGCATAACAACGTGACATAAGGATTCATGAAAATGGTTAATGAGAGAGAAAAGGGTGTCTCGTCATATATACATGAAATGGATAGTAATGGGGTCTTATAGATACATGCCCCAACAAACTTAATGGAATTTAGATGCATATTACAAAATAATTACTTGGATGTAAAAGAAGAGAGAGAAATCCCTTAAGGAATTTTGGCATGGTAATGGGTGTACATGGGAGGCATTAATGAGAGAGAAAGGGGTATATCATAATCCAAACATAAAGAGGACAATATGTGGGATGTGCTAAATCATACCCCAAAATTTGTAATTGAAATGAAAAGGGCATAAAAACTTCAATAAAATTAGACAAAAATGATAAAGGAAGAAATCTCTTACTTGGACGTGTGCTTCCAAAGGCTTGGGAAAGGATAGAGAGAGGCTTCTTAGGAGCTTGGGGAACCTTGGGAGGATTATATATAGAGTAGGGAACGGGTTTGTAAAACTCTAAAGGCTTTGAGTGAAGAGGAAGTGGGAGCTTGGGTGGGTTTATATAGGAATGGAGAGGGAATTATTTATTATTTTGGTTTGGGACAACTCACATTAAACTAATCAAAACCACAAACCAGCCCATGTTTTTTTCCAATGGGTTTTTCTAAAGGGTAGTGGAAAACAATATTTTAAAATTCCAATTTTCTAACTTTTTAAAATAATAGAGTTGCTTAGGTGGAGGTGAGTCTCACTCCCAAGGAAAACAATTTAAAAAGACAAAATGTTTTATAAGCGTTGAAGGGTCCACTAAATCTTTGTTAAATAAATAAAAAAACACAAAATAAAATTATGTTAACGGTAAACAATATATTGGATGAAAATAATATTTATATTATTTTTTTACATCACTATTGGGTAATTATGATGTCATAAAACACATTATATATTTAAACGGTATTATTTTTTACCCCAAAATTTGACTTTCATAGAAAATTATGAAAAATTCATCATTGGATAATTTTTATATCATGATTACAATAATAATATTAATTTTATCTAAATGTATTTATAAATATATGAATTTTTACTTTTAAAATAAAAACCGTCATTTAATGAAAATTGATGGGTTTTGACCAAAACAGCTTTCAATCCTTAATAAAAATTACACTTTCATTCATAAATTTATATGATCAGTTTTATTTAATAAAAATTAATTTAGTTATAATAGTATTTTATTAAAATATTATTAAATTCAAAAATTCATTAATTCATCAAAATAAAGTTCATAGTTGAATATTAACTAAAAATACTATTTGTGCTTTAAAAACTATTTACAAAGTAAGAATAATAAAATTAATGCACATTATTTATACAAAAATAATATACATTAACATAGTGCCAGGGTCTTGTTACATATCCCCTTATAACACCCACATAATACTGAAGTGTAAGGTGTGCAATGGTGACATACTCTTAGGGTGGCTTAGATAACATCTCTCAGGTGGTAATCTCAATTAACATCCACTTCTCCCGTAGTTGGTTCGGCTCACGATGAACATGTTCATGCTCAGATAGGGACTGGTCAAGAGAGAAGCCCAATGACACCACCTCCTTTCCGATCTCCAAAAAGTGGGCTTCAAATGGGGAGGTCTACTAGATGAGGCCATCACTTCCTTTGTCTGAGTAAACTGAATTTGTTAAAGCCCTATATTTATACTAATAGTGTGATCACTATTCAATGACTATATTATCAATGATCACAATAAATAATTGTATTTTAAAATCCAGAAACATAAAACCAATGAAGTTTACATTTTATATAAACATAATAAGACATTTAATTAGATCAAGATGAATTTCCATTAATGAATGTTTGTGTCGTTACAATCTTCCCCCCTTAAAAAATTTATCCCTCAAAATTTCATTTTCCACACTATAACCGATGTGGGTAACTTTGCTTCATCGCTTCCTCCAATTCCCACATCACTTCTTCAAACTTGTGGTTTCGCCACAACACCTTCACGAGGGGAATTGTCTTATTCGGTAGGACTTTTTCCTTATGATCTTAGATCTTCAATGGTTGCTCCTCATTAGTAAGATAATCCTATATTTGTACTACCTCTGAAGAGAGTACTTGTGAAGGGTCTGGTATGTACTTCCTTAAGAGGGATACATGAAATAAATCATGTACTTTGGCCATGGTAGGTTGATGTTCTAGTCGATAAGCCACAACCCTAACATGATCAAGAATCACGAAGGGGCTGTACCTAGGACATAACTTCCCTTTCTTTCCAAACCTCATGACATTCTTCCATGGAGATATGTGTAGAAATACCATGTCTAAAACTTTAAACTTAAGGTCTCATCGATAGTTATCTGCATTACTCTTATGTCAACTCTGGGATTCCTTGTTATGATGTTGAATGGTTTTCACCTTATCCACCATTACATCGACCATTTTTGGTCGTAGCAGCTTATATTCACTGACTTCACCCCAACATGCTGGTGTTCTGCATCTCTTCCAAACAGGCCTTTATAAGGTTCCATTCTGTTGCTCGAGTGGATACTGTTATTGTAGGAGAATTCAACCAGTTGAAGATATTGGTCCCAACCTCCTTTGAAGTCCATAGAACATGATCTTAACATATCCTCCAGTGTTTGAATTGTTCACTCAGATTGACCATTAGTTTGAGGATGATAAGCCATACTAAAGTTCAGTTCAGTATCTATATAATGTTGAAGAATCTTCCAAAAATTAGAGGTGAATCTTGGATCTTGATCAGATAAAATAGTTAGTGGTACTCCATGCATCCATACCACTTCCCAGATGTATATTCGTGCTAGTTGATCCAATGATAAATCCTCATGAATTTCAATGTAGTCTACAAACTTTACAAGATGATCCATAACTACCCATATTTCATTGTTGACTTTGGATGTCTTCAGAAGTATGGTGACAATGTCCCTGGTGATGTTCTTCCATTTCCATGCTGGTATGGGAAATGGTTGCAACACCCCCTTAGACTTCTGCCTCTCTGCCTTCAATTTTTGACACACCAGGCACTTTGATGTATACCCAGTGACCTCCTTCTTCATATTATCCCACCCAAAATTCTCTCAGAGATCTTGATACATATTTGTGTTTCCTAGGTGAATAGATAAATTTGAACTATGTCTATCATCCCAATGTTCCTTCTTTAGCTCTTGACATGATGGAAGAAATAGTATTTCCCAAAATCCCACAATTTATTATTATTTAACATTGATCTTTGATGGTTTCCATTTTTTGATAGCTTCTACTTTCTTCTGAATTCCCACATAATTAATTTGAGCATCCTTTAACCTTCCCAGAAGAGACGGTTGGGAAATCATTTGTGAAGGGATTAATTATGTTACCATATTTATGATTCCCATGTCCATCTCCATCAAGTATAAAAAGATTGGATCCTTCTCAATTCTCATCAATGATAGAATCCTCGGGTCCTTTCAACTTAGTGCACCCCCCTCCTTGTTCACTTTCCCATGGTGGTAATGGATTGTGCAGTCATATTATTTGATAATATCTAACCATCTTCATTGGTGTGTGTTGAACTCTTTCTATGTGAATATATACTTGAAGCTTTTGTGGTCCGTATATATTTTACGCTTCTCCCTAAAGAGGAAATGCCGCAAAATTTTTAAAGAGAATATCACCATAGCTAACTCCAAATCATGTGTTGGATAATTATTCTCATGAACATTAAATTGATTTGAAGCATATGCAATGACTTTATCATTTTCCATCGACACACATACCAGGCCCTTCATTGAAGCATCACTGAATACCAGAAAAAATTTCCCCACTTGTGGGTAAAGTGAGCATGGGTACAATGATAATCCTCCGTTATAAATCCTTGAAGCTTTCTTCACATTCATCACTCCAAGAAAGCTTTACTCTCTTCTAGTTTATCTGGGTAAGAGGGTTGGGAAATCGTGAGAAATTTCTCAAAAATTGTCAATAATATCCCACTAACCCCAAGATGATAAGGATATCTGTTACCAATGGTGGCCTCATCCATCCATTAATTGCATCTGTTTTGGTGGGATCCACAGATATCCCATTGCTTGTGATGATATGGCCCAATAATGAGACCTCCTTCAACCAGAACTCACACTTGTAGTACTTTTCATAGAGATTCTCCTTCTACAAGGTCTCTAGTACAATTCTTAGATGCTCTTCATGATCCTCCTTGGTTTTGGAGTATATTAGAATATCATCTATAAAGACTACCACAAATTTGTTGATGTAATATCTAAATACTCTATTTTCCTAGTCCAGGAAGATTACTAGAGCATAAGTGAGTCCAAAAGACATTACTATGAATTCATAGTGCCCATATCTTGAACAAAAAGCAGTCTTGGGAATATCGTCCTTCTTCACCCCTACTTGATAATATCCTGACCCCAAATCTACCTTGGAAAAGTATTGCGCTCCATGAAACTTACCAAACAAGTCATCAATTCATGAGAGATGATACTTGTTCTTTATTGTGATCTTTGAAGCTCACGATAATCGATACAAAGGTGCATTGACCCATCCTTCTTTTGGACGAAGAGGACTCGTTTACCCCATGGTGAACCACTTGGGCGTATAAACCGTTTTTCTAGATTCTTCTGTAGTTTTTTCTTCATCTCCTCAAGCTCCACAATAGCCATTATATACAGATTCTTGGATATTGGCAACACCCCAGGTATATGATCAATTGGTAATTCCACATCTATTCTAGGAGGAAGTCTAAGAAATTACTTGGGAAACACTTCAGCGAATTCCCTCACAATAGGCATGTCTTCAAGGATGGTTTCCACCTTAGAGTCAATCATCTGAGCCAGATATGCGTGCTCATTGGGTAGTAATATCAATTCTTGAGAAGATGGAGCTAAAAAAGATTCATCTTCCTCCTTGAACTTCTATTGAATTGGGGGGGGGGGGTCAATTCTCTACATGGAAAGTGATTTCCCTCCCACGACAATTTATGTTGGCTCTATATAAGGAAAGCCAGTCGATGCCATGAATTGCATAAAATTTCACCAAAGGGAGTATGAAGAGGTTCACTGAGAAATTTAATCGACATATTTTGATAGGGGAGGAGTTATATTCATGGGATGTAATGATTGCCCCATTTTCTTTACTCATAGACATATTTACTTCCATGATTTGTGGTGGTGCTGGGATTATTCTACAAGACTTTTGGGACATAAAAGAATGGGTAGAATCATGAACAATAACCCTACCTTTTAATTTTGGATTTTGGTTCTACCTTATCTGATATAGACATTGGATGAGTAAAATAAACTATTAAAAACATAAAAGGGATTCCAAGGACAAAAACATATGACTTATAAATAACTTTTATTTCCTTAACTTATGAATCCATAGGCTTCAATATATGCTATTCATGATCTATTTTAAAACATATATTCATAGGGAATTTTTTTAAGTCACTTAATTATGGTTTATAATAATCTTGTGAGTTTACCAAAGAATATCCCCTAGGAGTGTTGTAACCAAGAGTGAAACAAGGACCGTTGTAGTGCACCAGTTCCCATTCGAGTCTAGCTCAAAGTAGTGTTTTTGGGTTTTACACCTGGGATACATCTGTTCCAGAGCCACCTCTACTTGCTCATATCCCGACAGGGATGTATTTTCTTGATAAAACACTTAATCAATACTGACCAATAATTAAGGATGTTTTATTATACTTATTCTTGTCTCTAAGCCTTCACTAGGATTTTATAATCCTAATACCAAAAATAACTAAACCAATCCTCTAATACCAACTATAACAACCCAGCTTTTTATTATACACTTAAACATGATTTATTACATAAAATATTCACTTGATATAGCATAGAAGATCTATAGGTCTAGTGTATTTAGAGATTAGGAACATTAAATAGCATCTTAGAACATAAAACACACAACATCTTTATTGAAAACTTCCGTTACATGACCACTATATTCCCTCGTACTTAGCATTGCATGGGTTAACCTGAGGGACTGCATAAGAAAAGGGTGATCTATAAATCCCAGTAAGGGAATAAAAATTGAATAAAATGAGGAATACAATACATTTTATAAAATAGGAATATCAATTAAGAACAAGATAAACCTGAACATTAAGGCATGATAAATCCTGATAATCATAACATGGAAATGTGGCAACAACACTTAACATGGAATTAACATGATCCAAGGATCATTGCACATGGATCATGAGTAAACCCTCATTGAACTTGAAGGATGAGTAAAAACCCATTTTAGTTGAATTATCATGAGTCAACACCCATTTCACAAGAAATATCATGATACTATACTTTACCAAATGCATTGGAGCGCTATCAGGGTGCACCCTTCTTAAATATTTCATTTCATGCATAAGTGTGCCACATGTATCGTGGAATCAATCAACATAATAAGTTATTACATGATTAAGTAATGTGTATTAAATACATGAATTTAACAATTCAATATTTATATGTGTATAAAGGTTAATACCCTTGATAGGGACATGGGCATAGTATTCAGTAAACAATGATATTGGGTTGGAAAAATGTGGTGCAATTTCAGCAGCATAACGGCGTGACAAAAGGATTCATGAAAATGGTTTATGAGAGAGAAAATAGTGTATCATCATATATACATGAAATTTACAGTAATGGGGTCATATAGATAAATTTCTCAACAAACATAATGGAATTTATAGGCATAATACAAAATAATTACTTGGATGTAAAAGAGGAGAGAGAAATCCCTCAAGGAATTTCTGCATGGTAAAGAGTGTACATGGGAGGCATTAATGAGAGATAAAGGGGTCTCCCATCATCCAAAAATAATTAATATAGTATGGGGGAGTTTTAAAATCATACCCCAACATTTTTAATTGAAACAAGTGCATAAAAACTTAAATAAATATAGACAAAAATGAGAATAGAAGAAATACCTTACTTGGATTGGTGCTTCCAAACGCTAGGGAGAGGCTTGAGAGAGGATTCTTGGGAGATTGGGGCACCTTGGGAGGATTATAGAGATGGGATTTCAGGGGTTTTTCTAACTTCAAAGGCTTTGAGTGAATAGGAAGTGGGATCTTGGGTGCGTTTATATTGGAAAGGAGATGGAATTGTTTATTATTTTTGTTTGGGACACCTCATATTAAACTAATCAAAACCTCAAACCAGACCATGGTTTTTTCCCATTTTTTTCATAATGGTGAGTGTGAAATAATATTTTATAAGTCCAATGGACTAAATTCTTAAAATAATAGTTTTACTTATGTGGAGGTGAGTCACACTCTCTAGGAAAACAATCTAAAAAGACAAAATGATTTATAAGACTTGAAGGGTCCACTAAAGTTTTGTAAAATAAATCAAACAGACCCAAAATCACATTATTTTAATGGTAAGACATATATTGGCCGAAAATAATGTTTATATTATTTTATGACATCACTATTGGGTCATTATGATGTCATAAAACACATTATATATTTAAATGGTATTTAATTTTTACCCAAAAAATCAACAGTCTCAGAAAATTATGAAAAATTTACCATTTGATAATTTCAACATAATGATTCCAAAAAAATATTCATTTTATCTAAATAATATTATAAATATGTTAATTTTTTACATTTAAAATAAAAACTGTCATTTACCAAAAATTCTTGGGTTTTGACAAAAACACCTTTTAAGCCTTAATAAAAATTAAAATTTGATTCATAAGATTATATGGTCATTTATATTTAATAAAAAGTAATTTAATTATAAAAATATTATATTAAAATATTATACAATTATAAAATCCATTACTTCATCAAAATAGATTTCTTAGTTGAATATTAACTGAAAAACTATTTGTGCATTTAAAACTATTTACAAAGTATCAATAATAAAATGAATGCACATTCATTATAAAAAAATAATGTACATAGTCATAGTGCTAGAGTCTTGTTACATAACCCCTTATAACACCAGCATAAGACCGAAAGGGAAAGTGTGTGATGGTGATAGACTCTTGGGGTGGCTCAGATAACAGCGCTCTGGTGGTAATCTATATTAACTTCCACTTCTCCTGCAGTTGGTTCTGCTCAAGATTAATATGTTCAAGATCAGCTTGGGATTGGTCTAGAGTGAAGCCCAATGACACCACCTCCTTTCTGAGCTTCGACAAATGGGCTTTGTATGGGGAAAGTCTACTAGATGAGGCCATCACTTCCTTTTTCTAAGTAAATTGGATTTGTTAAAGCCCTATATTTATACTAATAATGTGATCACTATTCAACGACTATATTAGAAATAGTCACAATTCATAATGATATTTTAAAATCTAGAAACATAAAACAAATAAAGTTAACATTTTATATAATTATAAAAATACATTTAATTAAATCAAGAGTAATTTCCATTAATAAATGTTGGGGTTGTTACAATCATGTACTTCCTATCCATTAAACCATAACTTTAATTTACTATCAGGATGCAGAAATTTTATTCTACCATCCACTGATCAGTTTTAAATAGCATAATCTAAAAAATATTCCAATACCTTGGAATAAAAAGGTGGGTTTAGAGGTAAATTAATCAAACTTTTATCCAAAATTATTGTATTTTATACTCCCTATAAATTAAAATATAAATATATAAATGTTTAATAAAACATGTAAAATAAAAATTAAAGAATAATCTATATGGGTTCGAGTATGACTCAAGAACATTGTATTTAAAGTCATATAAATGATTGAAACAATTTATATTTAATGATGGAATTGTGGAAAAAAACCATTACATTAAAGATAACAAATATATATCATTTTTTTATTTTATATGTAGATGACATTATTTTTATGGGAGAGATAGTCAATAGTGTATTCTACCTTAGTTTTGTAACTAATGTGGTTTTATTCCTTTGAAAAATTAGGTACATTGATCAATGTTTGAACCATTTCTCTTGGTCTAACTAAGACCAAGGGTTCCCATTTAAAAATATGAATGCAAGTACACTTTATTTGGATATCACACACTATTTTATGGATAAAAAAGATAAAAACAGAAGTTGTAAGTTTCTATACATGATTATACATTATTATACCAATTAATGTCTTTTATATTGCACCAAAATTTTATGAAAAACTATCTAGGGAGGGGAACCTTTTACTAGACATCTACAAAACCATATTAGTTGGGGATTTCAAAGAAAAATATTTAAAATTCAAAAAATTATCTAATGTGATAAGTAATGATTCTTGAAGTATAGTGTTTTTTTAACTATTACTAGGTATCTAGTGAACATATTGGAAATTATGTTTGATTAATTAATACATGAATTTTTTCACTCCATTTATTTTTTCCATTTTTACTCTTTAGGATTGGGGTTTTCATAATAGGAATTTTTTATTACACAAAGTTGATCCATGAATTTCTACTTAGGAGAATGTTATTGAACCGGGGAATAAAATTTCAACTAAAATAACAAGAATAGGAATTTATTGTGGAATCAAAAAAAGGAAGACTAAATTAATGGAGTTAATTAATCCCATGGAGTATAATCTGTAGTGAATAGAGGAAAAATGAGTCAAAGAACACTCAGGGTGTATAATTTACATTAATGTATAGGGGTATAAACTTATGTCATTATGCCACCAATTATTATGTAAAAATAAAGATAAATCAAAAGATTCAAATCATGCATATTATTACCATTAAAATTATTTTAAGGGATGGATTCCAAAATATAATACACTTTTTGAAACACCTTTATAAAATTTCCTTTGAAAAATAAAAAACACAATCATCATAAAGTCACTATATTCAAGGTAACTCAACATTAGTTCTTAAAAATCCATACACGCCTTTGGAAGTCATGAGTTTCCATTAAAAATTATTTTTATAACCAAAAAAACTTTTAAAGTCATGAAATCATGTAACAAAATACATTCTATTATTTTAGGGAAAATAAATTTTAAATACATGATCTCATATAAAAAACCTTCACATTCAATGGAAAACAAGTGAAACATTGCTTACCTTTAAAATAGAATTATATACACATATAATATTTTCATTATGAATATACATCCCTGAATAAAGAGGTAATAAATCAATGTTTATTAATTTAATGACCAACGATATAGAGAAAACAAACCTCTGATCATCCACATCCACAATGTGGGACAATAAATCACCATAGCAAGGCCAATGAAGCCTTAATAGGCTAGAAGGATAGGAACTGAGCCTAGGAGAGGTAGGTCGGGGGGGGGGGGTCCCCATCACCTTTGGGGAGAGTGAGGTCATAGGGGGGGGGGATTCTCCATCACCTCCAGGAAGAGGTAGGTCAGAGGTAGGTTCTTGGGAGTTCCGGTCACTATCGAGGATCGTAGAGGGAGGGAGGGGGGGTTCACGTCATTGTTGGGGATTGGGAGGTTGGAGGGTGGGGGGGTCACGAGGTCTGGGTTACATAGGAGGTGGGGTGGATAGGGTATATGAATGAGTTTCATGGAGGGAGTCATGGAGGGTAAGAAACATGGTTATTTTAAAATAGTGGGTGGTGGTTTAATGGAAATCACCACTAATTATTAAAATGTATATAGCAGTGGTTTGAAAAAACCACTTTTATATTATTTTTTATACCAAATTTATTTAGCAGCAGTTAATATACCTTTCACCAACCAGTTCATTTTTTAGTGAACACGTACATATATTAATCTATTAGATTCACCTATCTCAAAATGAGAATATACTAGAATAGTGGATACTATGATCGTTCCTCCGATAATAGATGGCTTGACACATTTCCCCTCTAGTGTAGGCTGTATAGAATATATCCGGCCAGAGCCACGACCCTGTGAAACAACCTCACTACCCAGAGTAGGCCGAATCTATTGTATAGGTACAACTAGTTATTGGATACCACGGCCACAAGCACCACCTTATCCTGTACAACCACTATAGATCCAGCTCCAATCCTAAAATATATCAATGAATATCACTCCTGAACCTGGAGATAGAGTCAATACCCTTCCACTAATTAATGGAGGGAAGTTCGTGAATTTTTTTTAAACATGGACCATCCTTCCATATGCTCAGTAATCAACTAGGTCTCTATCACACTTAATCTTCATATGAACCTCTTTGGAACATTGATGAATAAAAATAGAGCTACTAGCACTAACGACATGGTTGGTACACGCCTTATGAGAAACCTTTAAATGGACCTACCTGTAAAAAGAAGCTGAACCACTGGGTTAAGATTCTAAACTTTACTTCTATACACCACAATATTTTCTTAGGGTTTTAACTATAATAAGAGACTAATTGAATATCTTTGAAATATTCATAAATCCAAAAATGTTGGTCTAAAATCTAATATCATTTTTGAGACCTTCCATGAAGCACCTCACCATCAACAACTCATCAACAAGGTATATCGGTGAAAAACACTGAAGATCTGTAAATTCTACTGAATATTCCATGACATTCATTACCCCCTGTTTCAAACGTATATAATCACTGGAAAAATATACTCTCGTATTATTGGGGAAAATTTAATCGTAAAACATAGATTGGAAATCCTATTAAACCATATCATAGAGCATATCAACTTTATTCAAAACATCCCACCAACTCTTTGCATATCCCCAAAGAATATATGTCATAAGCTTCACACTAGTCTCTGGAGGTGTCTCTAAATGATTTAAAAACAAATAATTTGTCTCAAGCCACAAATTAAATGATTTTTAAACTCAGTGCCCTAAAAATATGGGCAGATTCTACTACTAGAAGACGCATGTAAGTTAGACTGTAGACAATGCATGCGGCGGTTCACTTTGAAAGGTCTCCATGAAGCACATAAAACTCTCAAGGAACTATGACTCAATACCTATATGTGGTAGTACTATTGGTGCCAAAAATTGATGTATATGAGGCTATACTAGTATCCCATGTAACACCACATATGGAGCATGGTCATCGCAACACTCCTGGCATATGAATAGAGGTCTCCGTGGTGGCATGTCTCTATAATAAAAAACAAATGCCTCAAAAAATTGATAACAATAAATCATAGTTGTAAACATTGGATAGGTCAAAACATTCATATAAACAATAATTTCCCATATTCCTACTCCTAACTCTAGGACTATGTAAAAATTAATAGGCATAAACATCAGATAGTGTCTACTACCCAATCTAAAGTCAGGTAAGGGTCAAGTTATCTGTCTCAAAACATCTATTTTATTTAAATTCAAATTTATATCACAATTTTATTTAAATTATTGGACCCAATGGGTAACCAATTATAATCCATAAGGGCTCATATAACTCATGAAACAGAGTATGACATCCACTTAATGCATACCATAAGACGTTCCTATCCATGTGACTAGTTGTCTATGACTCAATGTTCCATAGTTGACTTCTTATGGTGTATTCTATATCCTAAGTAGAAAAAACTATTTAGGTTGTGGAAGTTACTCTAAGTACTAATAATTTTTATCATTTCCATCCAAAATTAATTTATTAAACAAAATTTATATCACTCAAGGAATACATAACATTGCCATCTACTCAAGAAATGCATCCAATTTGGCATGACATAATTCATGGCATGTGAATTTGAACAGGTTCCTAAAATGAAGCATGAGATGGAACAGCTTCATTTTATTAGGTTATAATGAAATATAGAATCAAAATAATAACAATAACGAAATCAAAACTCAAGTCATCACCCAACATTATAATCAAATCACCTCTAATAGGAAAAATCTAGAAACAAATAATTTATATGCATGGAATGTTTGATTTTTTCTATATATGTGTTAGCTAATCCCAAGAAAATATCACTAAAAATTAAAATAACTTAATAATCCATATATAGTCTTAAAATAACAAAGAAAATAGAAAAAACATCTCTAATACCACTTTGTAATGTCCCTTCCTACAAGCCACAAAATGGTTCACTAAGATGGTGGGTCACGTGGCCTCAATCACAACTCCCCTTATACAAGTTGTTTTATAATAGTAGTGAGGTCATATGAATTTTCTATGAAGATACTATTACCACATCCCAGAGTGTAATGTGGGAGTAGTCCATATAAGTCAATAATAGAAGCAGTAAATCTACCATATAGAAGATAAACATCCTACATATGAATATATAATTAATGAAAAATGGAATCTCATGTAAAAATTTATGTTTCAGGTCAAGTATCTACAAATCAGTAAAATGTATACAAGCACCCAGTATATTACATGTATAAAAAGTAAAAAAAGGGGAAAAATATCTCCAACTAGCATCATAAGTGATGCTCAGTCCTGTGGTCCCCTAATTCTAAGAAAGGTAAAATTAATCATCATACAATGAGAACTTTCCCGGGTCTGTTATAGAATCTTTGAAGTCTTTCTGGGTACCTAATTTCACCCAAACAGGATGTGATACGTCACTCAGTATGCCACCATAATCAATGTCTATAATAAGTCAAGTGTGTGCATAACGAGCTAAGTAGTGTGAAATATATTCAACAGGTATTAAAATACAAAAATTAAAGCGCCCAAGGAATAATTGATACTATCTGGCCCAATAAGGCTCCCTGAAAAGAATAATTAATATTTCATAAAAAATGGAATCTGTAAATAGAAATAACAGGTGTAATACCATCCAATATAACTATTGTAATATGATATCAAAATCCTGGCTATTTATAAACATTCCCAAATAACCACTATGACCATGTTGTATAAACAAGTATAAAACATCCATCACGATAACTCCATATTGTCAAAAGTTTCGAAAAACCATTCAATGTAATAAAAATCATCTACAATTACCATTCCATGAAACTAAGAGTGCCCATCCATGAAGGGCCAGATCCATGGTATAGAAGACCAAGGTATACACATCGAGTGACATGAGTATCCTAATGGAAACTGGGAAATAGCTCAGTTGGAGTCCAAGGAGAATGTCAACAGACCATGTGTAACACGATTTCAAACAAGCCAGATCTACGGGGTACCAAGGTTGGAGGCATCATATGGAATCCATAATATAATGACTAATCTGTCTAAGGCATACACTACCATACTCAAGACCCATAGAGTAGAAATTCCAATGGTGTTATATGGAACCAGAATCCAAGGTATACTAACCAGGGAATCCACTACCATAACAATTCATCATTTCATTTCATTAATCATTACAATCATTCAAATTCCATGAGTTCACCCAACTCATATAAAAATTTCCATTGAAACAATTTAACCATTTAACAACAAATCAACAGATTTCCAAGAGGCATCAAATCCCTCCTATAATCTCAATTCAATTTAGTCCAATATATAAAGTCTCTCTCTAAATAGGCGAGCTCTCACACATCCAACATGTAGGTATTAAGTAAGACAGATAAAAGGCACACCCCATGGGTGCCTGGGTTGGGGATAACAAACTCCAAAAACCTCAAAGTAATTAGTGGGAAACCTAAATAGGTTCTAATTCATTCAATTTAATAATTCAATTCATTTTAAGTGAAATCCCAAAATCCCTAAATGCGACACAACTATAACTAGGCATCTAAAACACCAAACCATGAGGGAAAGGTACCGACCACTTACCGTAGGTCTGTAGAAGAGAACTCATCTAGTATCAGTATTTACTTCAGTATAGATTGATAGAAAAATTTAAATAAGTAAAAAAACTAGAAATAGAGAATATTATCTAGAATTTAAATAACTCTGTATATACCAAGAAAAATGAAGAATGACATGAGAGTATTGAAGAAAATAAGGGTGTGGATCCAATGAGATGAACAATGTTCAAACCCATGTCTAGATTGATAAAAGAGAGGAAAGACTAAAAATTGGCTTCAAAATGGAGCTCCCAATGTGATATTGTTTGTGGGAATGAAAATAGAGAGGAGGTTAAGTGTTTTAAAATATGTAAGGGAAATATGGTCATTTCATCTCACATTACTAAGATTTGTGGTTTGGCTGCCGGTTTTCTAAACCATGTGCCAACATTGCATTCTTTATAGCTTAAAGGGGCAGGTCGCACCATTCATGTGCATGGTTTGAGAAATCATGTGAAAACCATGTTTTTTTCCTATGGTAAAAATTAAATAACCCATCTTCAGTATGGAATCCAATCTACATGATTTCATCAAATTATGTGGCCTCATAAAGCACACAATTTTCCCCAAATGGTTACTTCTAACCATGCTGCGTAGTTCACATGGTTTCTCCTAATTGCATGACCCATTTCTCTCTCTCTAAAAGTCATGATTTGGGCTCTGAACAATCCCTAGACACCCCTAAAAATCCTATGAACTCATTAGACACTCACATTATGTCAAAATTGGGGAGTTCGATTGAAAACAAAAAAATATGTACCTCATAAGAAAACATGGGATCTTATATCTAGATTAAGATACATATCTTTTTCAAAATTAATTACATATTTACACAAACATATATATATATACCCTAACCATATGTTCCAAAATAAATGGAATATACAAGATATAAATACATAGAGAAATAGAGTATTATTGCAATAATTGAATCCATATTTAACCCTCAATTGGTTCCATCTATTATGTTAAAACTTTCACAGCATCACATATGTAACATAATCCCAAAACATTGATAACTTCAATTAAAAATATCATGAGCCAATTTATCATCAAATAAATTATCAATCTCAAAGTTTCTACAAATGTCCAACTTACTTTTTTTAAATAAATTAACACTTCATCTCATCCATCAAAAACATTTCTCATCATCAAGCACATATTAAAACAAATATTTACCCATTATCAATCATGTGTACTTCAATAGTAATCTCTAAAAAATAAAGATTTCATAAAATCTATTTTCTTGGTTGTTCATACAATGTGACATATATTTCAAAATGTTTTAATAAAAATAAATAAATAAGAATCCATATATATTTAGATAATCCTCATAAAATTAGAATAACATAAAATATTCTTGATAAATAGCACTATATCACATTCTTTGAAACCCCATGCCTATCCAAATTAACCATGAATCTACCTTCATGAAACAAGGTCTTTATAATTATTACAAAATAGTTTTAGTAATGAAAAATATGAATCCTTTAATGAAATTCATAATCATCGTCCATACACCTAACATATGAATTGTTTTTCATAGATTTAATATATTTACAAAAATATTTATTTTTTATTAGTAATTTATTTCTCTACGATACCCATTATTAAGAATAAAACATCTTATCATTTATTTGAGACAATCTTGTAGGATCCTATTCCAAAATTCATAACACAAAGGAAATGTAATATTTTATACTTCATTATCCTCATTAAATAAACTTCCATGGGATTCCATTCTTATTTTCATTGGTGAATTTGGAAATAAACTATGTTCACATCATTACTTGTAATTTTAGATAGCTGGTTTGACATAATCATATGATTTATCACATCAAATCATATCTGGGTAGGTTTATCATCTATTGTTAACTTGTTTCCTTTGAGATTTAATAATTTATAAAAAAGGGGTTAACTTAAGTGATGAATAATTCAAATGATAGAAGAATTATCATAATTTATATTATGAACAACACAATTTTTTTACAACTTAAAACAATCAATTTAGATTTCAGTTCAATCTAAATAAATTTTATTTGAATCAAGGTTTCATTATGATATATTCTCTCATAATCACTAGCATAATTCTTTAACCTAAAAATTCCATCATGATGATTTGAAAAGGGAATTTGGTTGACCAATGCATAACACAAGGGAGTGGAAAATTAGGTGTGTTGTTAGGACTCTTTTTTGTGCATCAAGTGATGAAATATTTAATACCTAACACTCCCTGAGCAAGGTTTCTACCCCTTGGTAAATCTATTATTGATCCATCATCAAATTATAGAATCCAAAAAGGATTCCATTTATAAGAAAACCACACAATATATACTTTACCCAAATTTTAGGATGTTATCCATTACATAGATTTGTCCCACACATTTTCATGAATGTTCTCTTATCATAATCTATAAAATAACTAAACTAATTCGAAAAAATAACATGTCATGACCTGAACAAGATAACCCATCTATCACTACCTCAGTTCCAGTAATGGAATTCCCCATCTTTTATCAATGCTAAACAGAATGTGATGATAAAAGGGTGGACTTTATCAATTCTAGCTAAAAGTGCAGATAAATCTACCACTTATCATTGCTAAAAAGAGTGTTGATAAAGGTTTAACCTGTATCATCTATATTATTAGTGTTGATATAAGTATTTTAAAAAATATATTATTAATTTATATAAAATTAATATATTTATATTCAAAAATTATGTTTTTTGTATACCCCAAAATATTAAGGGTTGTGATTTATGGACTTAATTGGGTAGTATGGAAATATGAAATTCTATTTTACTTTGCATCCATGATTGAAATTTCAATAAAGATGGAAAATGCCACTAAAAAGGTATGTTTTTTTATTTTTCACATGTATTGGTAGAAGTGGATTTATGTTTCACCCTGATTGATTGAATGGTTCTTCCCGCTCCACACGATGAAATCACCATTAGAATTGAATATGAGAAAATTCATGTGTTATGTGATTCTTGAAAAATTATTGGTAAGTTGAAATTAATGTGTAGATGGGATCTTGTATGACCTAATTATCAGTTTATTATCCATGAGGTTTAGAGTTATAGGAGAAAAGGAAAAAATGAGACTGACCAAACAATTGAGGTTTAGGCTCAACATCAAGTAGTTAAAAATTCAGAGATTGTCCCAGTTTATGCCTTGGAGGTTCATGGTCCTGCTAATGATAGGTCTACTATTTCTCCAAAGTCATCTCTGGATTGTTTGATTACTGGAGGCTCTAATTATCCTATTATTGGATCATCCTACCTTTTAATAGATTCTTTTATTTCTGTTTCTCTTAACCAGATGTATGTGAAGAGTCCTTGTTGAATGGATGATATGGCTGGGAAATATTATATATACACTAATGTTTTTTCTTTTAAAGAAGCTCTATCAAGGGGTAGAAATGATGAACATGTTGAAGAATAATATGATGATACTCAAGTTGAAATGGATTTATATGTGTAGGGTGACATGGATTTCAATTTCTAATAAAAACAATGAACAATATCTTCCATGAATTGTAAAGGAAAAGAAAAGATAATAGCTTCCACTTTAGAGAAATCCAAGAGCAAGTCTTGCAAGTTTAATTCTAATGTGAAATTTCCTTCACTGGATAAATTATCTTCTAGACATCTACATATTTTAGTAGAACCTTCAAATATTTCACCCCTAATCACTCTAGGGGTGTGAAAGGAAGTTTTACATCTACATTTCCTATATTGTAACATCTCAATAAGACTGGTGATGAAATCCATCTGCTTGTTGTGGTTGTTAGTAGTGTTGTAACGGGGAAAACAAAACCTATGATGGTTTGTAATTCAATGCTGGTAAATCCATCAAATACTACCTATGACCAGTGTCACACTTATATAGGTACTTCTGATCTAGATAAAATGTCTACAATTGGGAATCATACCCATTGTTCTTTGGGGAAAGTTCATAACAAGCAGGCATAAAGCTTGGATGTGGTTACAAATACTTCTTTGAAAATCACTAAAGGGTTTGACATGAAGGTTCTTTCTTTCCCTCCTACTAAGGTTAATCTTTTCAAGGTTTACACTACCATATCCACCATAATAATATTAGTGGGGACTAGGCATATATCAATATTTGATGGTAAACATTATGTTGGTGATAACTGTCACCATGATGACCATCAGGCTGCATCACTTGAGACCTCTATAATGGATCATGTAAGGAGATCTTCAGACACTCGGAGTTTGGAACTGGCTCATTAGGTAAAAGGGAAACCAAATCTAATGGTGCATACTCACAATTCATTTGAATTACTTGCTTTAGGAATCATTGAAGATGGTTGACACAAAATTAATCTGGTTTTGAGAGATGGGGAAATGATGGAAGAAGTTGATGTTGGAATTCTAGATGATAGAGGTGGACCATGGGTGTAGGTCAAAACATGGAGGTGAGGCCATAATCTGTGTGGTCGGGGTGGGATTGCATCACACGATAGCATGTGTACTAATTCAAGAGTTGATTGAATATTTTTATCTTTGCTTTGTCTTGGCATATTCCTTTGTTATACTACTTTTCTTTTTTAGTAATAGGGGTTGTCGGCCCTCACCTTTAGAAAAAATAATTATTAGATTTATTAGATTTATTAGATTTATTGTATTTATAATTATATATAAATTCTTTTAAAATATATATATTCATAATTATACTTATAAAGAAATTAGTATATATTTCAAATGAATTTGGTCTATAAATATATTGAGGTGTGACTATAATTGACTTGCATATATGTTATGTATTCATCATGAATATTTATTAATACATTACACCCTTCTTATTATTCATGTTTTCCATATTTGATGACTCGGTTTTTATTATCTATACTTTACTAGTTTAATGATTCATTCATATTATACCCAAGAATATATTATGTTCTAAAAAATACTCAAAAATTACAATAAATATATTTATTATATTTATAAATATAAAACATTAACTATACATAAATACTTTTTATATATATTTATTTTTAATTATAATTATAACTATATATACATATTTAAATAATTATAAAATTACAATAAATACATCTTTTATAGTTTCATAAATATATATATATAAATATATTTATAATTATATAAAAATGTTTATAAATATATTTATTTATAGTTATAATTATAAATATACTGTAAATACCGGATCTTCTTTCCAGGTATGTTTTTCTTTTTCCAAGAATTTTTGAGAAAAGAGGAGTTTCTGGGATTTTTTGAAGTACATGTCATTTACTTTATGAGTATTGGTCATGTACTCGGTTGATGTGGGTAGCCATGTGCTAGCCGTGTAGCGGACTTGCACATGACCATCTGTGATGACCTAGAGGCTGCGTAAAGCAGAGTATGGAAACAGCGAGCACACACCGTGTACTCCAAGAGTAATCGCTGTGTATTTTGTTTTTTCATTAAATGCACCAGGGTCGCGTCTGACAGACATAACCTTTTCCTTCTCAACCTAGTTCGTCCAAGAGCATCGAGCAACCACAGATATTTGACGAGCCCCCGGTCAAGCATCCTTCCTCCAAATCAAACACCGATGGTTGCGTTGGAATCACATCAGTGAGTTCTATCTTCTCTTAGAGAACCATCCCTTGATCTCTACTCTTTCATGAGTTATTGTGGGTTTAATTTTTTATACTTTTTCATAAATCTATGTCTTTCTAAGGTGATTGAAGCCTCGTTGTTCAAGTATCTTGATCTCCCAACACTACGGTAGGTGGTTTGTGCCTTTCTGTTGAAAGTATTTGAATTTTATGTTCAAAATTTCCCAAAACCGATGAAGGAGTTATTGCATGTTTACCGTTTTAGCCTTATTGTTTGTCTATTATGCTTGTATTGTTTATTAGATGATATTTTTTGTGAATAGGGTGAATTGTTGTGCTTTGGATGTGTTGCCCATGCATATTTTTCCTGTTTTGACCTTTGGGTCTAGTCACCTGTTAGGTTGCTGTTTACTTTCCCATGCCTAGTATTATAGGATGGTGTGACTGTTGTTATCACATTCTATTAAGCTATAGAATACTATCCAAGTAGTTCTTGAGGTTTACTTTGGCCGATACATGATGCAATAGTTTTTGATTTAGACAGGGCTGTGGGAACTTAATGTAGTAGACCATAGGGAGAATGGACGTAAGGGCTTCTCCAGAGTGTCTTTTATAATTTTACTATGCGAGACCAAGGGGGGAATTGATGTTGAGTGCTTCCTCAGAGAGTTTGTAGTTCCTTGACATGGGCCACATAGGGAATGTGACGTAATTTCTTCCATAGAGTGCCTTTTGTACTGATACAAGACTATATGGGGAATTGACAGAGAGTTCTATCTCAGAGCGTATATAATTTAGCTGAACCAGAGGTGTGAGACTATGTGTGCTTCCCAGAGGGTTTCTTGTAGTTGTTAGGTAGGACCAGAGGGATTAGAATGAGTGTGTTTCCCATAGGGTTACCTATTGTGTTTATCTTCTTGATTTGTTGTTTTTTGATATTGAGAATGTGGATTGCTTACTGTTGAGTACTTCTTTGTTTACCAATTTTTGAAATATTACCTGCCATATATTCACTGACTATTAGGCACTGATCTTGTGGTGGTTGCCTAATGGGATTCATCTCACACCCTGTTTCAGTCATGCTTTTCGACCCAAACAGATTATATTGTTTCATCTATAGACAAGGGGAAGCGCCCTTCTACTTCAGGTACTTGACTTGCTGTGGAGCTGGAGGGCATGAGACCAAGCTTAGGATTGTGATGCTGAAGAGATGTTTATCTATTTCTTTTTTACATTTGTTTAGTACTGGTTGTATTCAGAATTGTGACTTTTTTGGATGTTTTCCTAGACATATGTACCTTAAATTATTATATATATATGTGCTCTAGTTTTTTATTATCTCAGTCTTCTGCTGTTTACTGTTGTTGGATATTTACTGCTTCTTCTATTGTATATTTGTTTCTCTTTTATTGTGTTACTCTTCAAATGAGGGAATAGTTTCACCACTGTCACACCCTAGGCCCTCGCTTCTAGTCTGTAGCCTCTGGCGTTCATGGAAATGCACTTAAGGCCATGTGACCAACCGGGTATGGGGCGCCTCTGGGTGGATTCTGAAACCGTGATGTCATAAAGTGGTATCAGAGGAAATATTTTTTCTTGACTTACTGTTTGGAGCCTATAGTCAGGTATAGGATGAAATAGGTACTTGGTAACAAGCTGTGACCGGGAGTAGCTAACCCGTGTACACGGAAAATCCAATCTACGTTGTTTATTGCAATTTTTATGGTTTTTGATTTATAGTTGATTTGATTTTTACCATCAGGTGACTCACATATATTATGCTTTTATCATTGATATTATTAAGGTTCTATTGCTGTCACAACCCGATGAGATGAGGGTATGCCAGCTCATGCATCATATAGGCACTTGCTAGAATTCACATGTCATGCATTCTTTCCATTCCATCTAGGATACATTAGAATTGCATGTTGTTATGATAGATGTTGTTTAGAAGATGCATGCTGTTGTGACAGATTCTTTTTAAAAATACCTGATTTTTGATAGGGTATTGTTTTGTGTAATTTTTTTCTTGAATGGACACCAAAACATGGTTCTTTAGGTGTTATGGGCCCTCATGGACTGGAATTTGGGGGATTATTGCTCTGTTTTCTTTGTTATAACATGTATAAGATGCGAGACTTTGATTCGTGGGGAGTATGGGCCCTCACGGATCAGAATTTGTCACTTTCAAGGTTCGTTTCAGTGTTTTCTGGATTCCAGAGTAGTTTCTAATGCCTACTATCCAGAAAAACCCAGAATACATGCCATGTAGTGTTAAGTACATGCTATGTGTTCTTCTGTTCGGGAAAAAACTATTTTTCTTAAGTACACACCGTGTACATTATATGCACGCCATGTAGTCTCTGACCATGTATAAGCCATGTGGCCAGAGATACGGGATGGGGAAGGATAGGTGGGAACACGTCGTGTACCAGAAGAACACGCCATGTAGTGTTGACCCTGTGTACACCCCTGTAACCAACAACACGGAAAGATAAGACCTTAATCTATACACGTCGTGTCTGCATTGAACACGCCGTGTAGTCTGACCCAGGTACCCGACCATGTCATGAACAACACAGGTCGGTGTTATCCTTTCACGAACACACTATGTCTATTTAGAACATGCCTTGTAGTGTGAGCTCTGTGTCAGGCCGTTTTACTAACAACACAGGCCCGGTGAAGCTTTTCTAGTACACGTCGTGTCTGCCTTGAACATGCCGTGTAGTCTTGTCTTAGGAGAATAGTGTATCTTGACCATGTAGAAGGACTCAGGAAAAGAAAATGGATTCCAGTACACGCCGTGTGTTAAGACAACACAATGTGTTTTTGGGTGTTACACGACTAGTTGTGGAAGGAGTACACGCCCATGTGAATGACTAAAGGTAACACACCGTGTAAGAATTTTACACGCTGTGTAGTCATGTTTTGTAAAACATGAATGATTTCTCTCTCATGTTACCTTCTTATGCTTCTAGTTTTTATTCCTTGATGATCTTGATCTAAGGTGTGCGCTTGACATTATAGATTCATGCCACTAAGATGTCCTCTTGTTGTATGCCAGTTTGCAGGCAGTGATCAGACACTGGACATGGCCGATCAGGGACTTCCTACAGATCCTCCTGTTGTGCCGATCTTGGCACTAGTAGTTATACCTGATACTAGGGCTGATGCATAGTTCGGGGATGGAATTATGAGGATGATGCAGACCTTTCAGGGGGCACCGCCACCTGCCCCATCGATGGATGATTTGACGCGGGTTTTCCACCAACAACATCCTCTAACTTTCTTCAGGGATGGAGGACCCCAGGCTGCGTAGTCATGGCTAGAATTCATGCTGACGATCTTTGAACATCGGGAGACGCCTCCAGAGAGGAGGTTCATGCTCGCTACCTATATGATTGGGGAATCCACCCAGAGGTGGTGGGGTGTGATCTCCTAGGCGGGACGCCAGGTGGTTATTGCGTGGGAGGAGTTTTAGCGCATCTTCTATGACTACTTCTATCCAGATACCTTGAGGGCCGATAAAGCCTGATAATTTATGAGTCTAGGGTAGGGTACTCTTTTTATTATGGATTATTCCTCCCTCTTTACTGAGCTGTAGTGATTCTTGCCTATTTTAGCAGGTGATCAATTATTCATGGTAAGGATGTTCAAGGATGGTATAAGGAATGACATCTGATCGTAGGTGAACATCTTACGGTTGACTTCTATCATATATATCCTCAACCAGGCGCTGATCACTGAGCGTAATTTGAGGTATTCTAGAGTTTTGAGGCATGAAATCTTGGCATCTGGAGTTAGCATTCCTCCTAACGACAGTAGGAAGCACCGTAGGGAGTCTTCGTGTGGTGATCCAAGGAGGTGAGAGACACCTTCTGGTAGCAAGGTGGTATACTACCATTGTGGAAGGCCTGGACATACGAGGATGCAATTCCAGAGATACCCAATGGAGTATCAATCTTACGGAAAGATGGGTTATCTTCAGCACTTCTATCAGATCTTCTCACTAGAAGCTGGTGACAAGAGTTCTTCTATGACTCCACGTTTGGGAGCAGCACCACCAGTTTCTCACCAGTCAAGGAACTCGAGTTATTCCGGCCATTAAAGCTGAGGTGGAGGCCATGGCCATGGTGGTCAGTCACCTATCATTCAGTGACAGCAGAGTGGATCAGCTTAGAGTGGTCATGCAGGGTCACATGGTTGTGGAGCCGGTCAGACCTTTGCAGTGGAGCCGAACCAGCAGGACCAGGATCCCGAACCTTCTATAGTTCGAGGTACGATATTAGTTTCCTTAGTTTTATGTTCATCTCTTTTCGATACTGGGGAATCCCATAGCTTTATATCTGTTGCTTTTGTGGAGAACCTTGATCTCTATATATTTTCCTCTTCCGATATTTTCACGATAGACACTCCGTTGGGGACTAGAATGGCTAGTGTAAGTCAGTGCATGGAGTTCCCTCTCGAGGTTGGTGGGTGTCACTTCCTACGGGACCTCTATATCCTAGGGATGATAGGCTATGATGAAATTCTCGGAATAGACTGTTTAGTTCCTTTCTAGAAAGTCTCCAACTGTTATCGTCGTAGGGTGAGTTTCACATCACCAGAGGGTGTATCTTTTCTTCATAAGGGTGAGTGGGATTTCAAGGAAAGTAGAGCGGGTCTAGAGCATCATGGGTTGGGAGGAGTTATAGCCCATATTGGTAGTCTATATCTGGATGATTAGGGGACTTCACAGTTAGACTTTCCTCCAGTGGTGGATCATTTCAGATATGCCTTTCCAGATAACTTTTCAGGTTTTCCACCAGAGCGTGAGGTGGAATTTTCGATTGAGCTTGTGCCAGGAGGAGCAACAGTGTCCATTCCTCCTTATAGGATGTCTACACCAGAGTTACAAGAGCTCAAGAAGTAGTTGGAGGAGTTTCAGGCAAAGGGTTTCATTTGACCCAACACTTCTTCTTGGGGTTAAACTATCCTATTTGCGAAGAAGGCAGATGGTACTCTTTGGCTTTTCATGGATTATTGGAAGTTGAACCAGTTGACGGTCAAGAACCGATATCCCTTGCCGAAGATTGATGACCTGTTTGATCAGCTTCGAGGAGCCCAGGTGTTCTCGAAGATTTATTTGAGGTCCAGTTACCATCAGTTGCATGTTAGACCGTCAAATATACTTATTACAGCCTTTCAGAGCAAGTATGGTCTATACAAGTACATCGTTATGCTGTTCGGTGTCACGAACGCACCAGAAGTGTTCATGGAACTAACGAACCAAGTGTTCCATACATAGTTAGATTCTTTTGTGATGGACTTTGTGGATGAAATCTTGGTGTAATCTCACACTCGACACGACCATGCTACCCATCTTGAGATCGTTTCGAGTACACTGAGAGCGCATCAGTTATTTTCTATTCTATAAAAATGTCAATTTTGGATGGATCAGATTCACTTCTTGGGTCATGTAATCTCAAAGATAGGAGTGTCAGTAGACCCAGAGAAATTGAGAGCAGTAGTTTTTTGGGAGAAGGCAAATAATGTATTTGAGGTGCGAAGCTTTCTAGGGCTGGCTGGATACTACATACATTTTATACAGGACTTTTCACACTTAGCATCACCACTTACGAGTTTGACTAAGAAGGGTGTGAAGTTCTTATGGTATGATTCTTGTGAGTCAGCCTTTCAAGAGCTGAAAGGGAGGTTGACTTCAGCACCGATACTAGTATTCCTTGATCCGAGCAAGAGAAATACTATTTATTGTGATGCTTTAGGTATCAGGCTGGGAGCCGTACTTATGCAGGGTGATGGAGTCGTTGCGTATGGGTCCTGGCAGTTGAGGCCACATGAGAAGAATTACCTAATGCATGATCTGGAGTTTTCAGTTGTTGTTCATGCCTTACATTGTTGGAGACATTTCCTTCTGGGAGAGAATTTTGTGGTTTTCACTGACCACAAGAGTTTCAAGTACATCTTCACTCAGCATGATTTTAATTTGAGATAGCGAAGGTGGGTTGTGTAACTTCAGTCTTTTGACTTTGAGCTTTCCTACATGCCTGGGAAAGGAAACCTAGTGGCTAATGCATTAAGCAGGAGGATTTAGATACAAGCAGTTTAGGAGGCCATTAGTGAGTGGCAGCTGATGGCCTTGTTTTCAGAGATTCATTTGAAGGTGCACGACAGACAGGGGAAGACCTCTCTTTCCTCTCTACCCGTCACCTCTACCATTTTTGATCGAGTACGAATGGGACAACTATCACATTCTGAAGGCCTAGTCCTGTGGGAAATTGTGTTAGGAGAGGACCCTATTCCTGGATAGACCATAGGTGAGGATGAGATCATGGGTTTCCAAGGATGCGTATGGGTGCCAGTAGATATACGCAAGGAGATGATGTGGGATTTTCAGTCCACAGTTTGGGAAGTTCATCCTGGTGTCACCAAGATGTCTACACCATCAGTATTGGTGGAAAGGTATGAAAAGGTATGTTGCTGGTTTCTTCATGAGGTGTTCCATTTTTCTGCATGTTAAGGTGGATCATCAGCGACCAGCAAGGCATTTACAGCAGTTACCCATTCTTGAGTATAAGTGGAATGACATCACCATGGACTTCGTGATCGGTTTGCTGAGGAATCTTATGGGGAATGATGTTGTTTCGGTTGTCATTGATATACTCAAGAAGGTTTCTCACTTGTTTCCGATCAAGGAGACCATTAGTGTTGACGAGCTGGTATGGTTGTACATATGAGAGATTATTCACTTACATGGAGTTCCACACTCCATTGTTTCATACAGAGAAGCTCATTTTACTTCTCGGGTTTGGAAGGTGCTCCAGAAGGCTTTGGGTACACTAGTACTTTTGAGTATAACATACCAACCCCAAACAGATGGGCAGTCCGAGCGTATGATTCAGGTGCTTGAGGACATGATCCGAGCATGCATCCTTGACGTGGGAGGTTCTTGGGAGAATCATATACCTCTTTTGGAGTTTTCCTACAATGATTGTTTTCAAGAAACTATTTATATGGAACCTTAGGATGCTTTGTACGGTAGGAAATGCCTATCACCCTTATATTGGCTGGAGGCAGGAGAGGCAGCTTTGCTGGTACCTCATCTTGTCTAGGAGACCACAGAGTAGATATAGTAGATTCAGAAGAGGATGGCTACTGCACAGTCTCCACAGAAGTCTTATGCTGATCAGAGGAGATGACCTCTGTAATTCGAGGTCGGGGATCAGGTTTTCCTACGTGTCACACCGAGGATGGGACACAAGAGGATTAAGAGACAAGGTAATCTTTCACCGAGGTACATAGGGATATTTGAGGTGTTGGAGAGAGTTGGGACGGTGACCTATCGGTTGCAGTTACCTCATAGGTATCATGCAATGCATGACATTTTCCACGTTTCTCAGCTTTGACGTTACTTTTCAGACCCATCCCATGATTTCCAACCAGATGAGGTTCAGTTGGAAGTGGAAACATCTTTCTAGGAGCATCCTATCCAGATTGTTGATCGAAGTATGAAGGATCTCCGTGGCCAGTCTGTTCCTCTGGTACGGGCGCTATGGTAGTACAGGCGAGTACATGACGAGACTTGGGAGAGGGAGGCTGATGTACGATCGCAGTGGCCAGAGCTATTCGGGGTTTCTACTTCTATGCCACCATGGTAGGGAAATTCAGGGACAAATTTCATTATGGGGGGATGTTTATAAGAATACATATCTTCTTTTTAGGTATGTTTTTCTTTTTAATAGAGTTTTTGAGAAAATAATAGTTTTTAGAGATTTTTGAAGTACACGCAGTGTACTTTATGAGTACACCCCGTGTTCTCTGTTACCGGGGGTAGCCTGGTGCTAGCCATGTAGTAGAATTGCACACGCCGATATGTGATTACCTAGAGGCCTCCTAAATCAAAGTACATAAATGGAGAGTACATTCCCTATACTCCAAAACTACACGCTGTGTATTTTAAATTTTTTCATTAAACGCACTGGGGTCGCGTCTGACAGACAAAACAATTTCCTTCTCAACCTAGGCCATCCAAGAGCACTGAGCATCGAAAGATCTTTGATAATCCCTCGGCCAAGAATCTGTCCTACAAATCAAACATATACAGTTGCATTGGAACCGTATCAGTGAGTTATCTCTACTCTTACAACACCATCCCTTGATTTCTCCTCTTTTGTGAGTTATCTTGGGTTGAATGTTTTATACATTTTTGTAGATCTATGGAGTTATAAGGAGATTCAATCCTCGTGGTTCAAGTATCTTGATCTCCCAACACTGAGGTAGGTGGTTTGTGCCTTTCTGTTGAAATTCTTTGAGTTTTATGTGCAAAATTTCCCAATACCCATGAACGAGGTATTGCGCGTTTACTGTTTTAGCCCTATTGTTTGTCTGCTATTCCTGTATGATTGATTAGATGATATTGTTTGTGAATAGGGTGAATTTATGTGCTTTGGATGTGTTTCCCATGCTTCTTTTTCCTGATTTGACCTTTGAGTCTAGTCGCCTGTTAGGTTACTATTTACTTTCCCATTCCTAGTATTGTAGGATGGTGTGACTGTTGTTCTGACGTGCTGTTATGCTATAGATGGCTAGCCAAGTAGTTCTTGAGGTTTACTTTGGCCGATATACGATGCTATACTTGCTAATTTACATAGGGACATGAGAACCTAGTGTAGTAGACCATAGGAGGAATGGACATAAGGGCTTATCCAGAGTGTCTTATAATTTTATGATGCGGGAACACATGGGTAATTGACGTTGAGTGCTTCCCCAGAGATTCTGTAGTTCCTTGACGCGGGCCACATAGGGAATGTGACGTAAGTGCTTCCCTAGAGCACCTTTAGAACCGATATTAGACTATAGGGGTAATTGATGGTGAGTGATTCCTCAGAGAGTCTATACTTTAGATTAACTAGAGGGGTGAGACTGTGTGTGTTGTCCAAAGGGTTTCTTGTAATTGTTAGGTAAGACCATAAGGGTTATAATGAGTGTGTTTCCCAGAGGGTTACCTATTGTGTTTATCTGCTTGCTTAGTTTTTGCTTGATATTGAGACTGGATTGGTTACTGTTGAGTACTTATTTTTTTACCGATTTCTACACTTTTACCTGCCATATATTCACTGACAGTTAGGCACAGATCTTGTGGTTGTTGCTTACTGGGATTCGTCTCACACCCTGTTTGGGCCATGCTTTTGGGCCCAAACAGATTATATTGTTGCAGGAATAGACAAGGGCATGGGCCCTTCTACTTTAGGTACTTGACTTGTTGTGGAGCTAGAGAGCATGGGACCAAGCTTAGGCTTGCGATTCTAAGGAGCTGTTTATCTGTTTCTTTTGTACTTTGGTTTAGTACTGGTTGTATTCAGTATTGTGACTTGTCTGGCTGTTTTCCTAGACATATGTACCATGAATCATTATATATATATGTGCTATAGTTGTTTATTATCTCAGTCTTCCGCTATTAACTGTTGTTGGATATTTACTGCTTCTGCTATTGTATATTTGTTTCTCTTCTGCTGTGTTACTCTTCTAATGAGGGCATAGTTTCCCCACTGTCACACCCAAGGCCCTCATTGCTAGTCGGCAGCCTCTAGCATTCGGGGAAATGCGTTTGAGGCCATGTGACCAACAGGGTACGGGGTGCCTCTGGGTGGCTTCTGCAACCGGGACGTTACATATATATATGAGAATAATTATAAAATTATAATAAATATTGTTATTATACTTATAAAGTTATAAATATTTATAATTAAAAAAATATATTTATAAATATATTAAAATACTTATAAATAAATACGAATAATTATAATTATATTTATAAATTAATATAGATATATTTAAATAATTATAAAATTATAATAGATATATTAATTATATATATTTATATACCAATATTTATAAATAAATATAAATTTTAAAATTCATAATTCGAAAAAAATATAGATATATTTATATAATTATAAAATTATATTAAATATTAATTATATATGTTTTTTAAATAATAAATTATTTTTTTATAATTTTATAATTTTTTAAAAAGATATATATAAATATTTCTAATTATAACTATAAATAAATATATATTTATAATAATTTTTAATTACAAGTAAATATATATTTACTTATAGTTATAATTATATATATTTATATACCAATATATATAAATAAATATAAATTTTTATATTTATAATTCTAAATATATATATATATATTTAAATAATTATAAAATTATATTAAATATATTAATTATATATATTTTTTAAATTATAAATATTTTTTTATAATTTTATAGTTTTTTAAATAGATATATATAAATATTTATAATTATAAATATAAATAAATATATATTTATAATAATTTTTAATTACAAATAAATATATATATTTACTTATAGGTATAATTATATATAAATATATATATATTTAAAAATTTTGAAATTTATTAAAAAAACATATTTATTATTCTTATAATGTTATATATAGTTAAATATATATATATATAAATATATAACAATGTTGATAAATGAATACTAATATATATAATTATAATTATAAATAAATACAGATATATTTAAATAATTATATAATTATAATAAATATATTAAATATATATTTTAATAAAATTATAAATATAATAAATATATTTTTTGTAATTTTATAATTATTTAAATAAAAATAAATTTATATATTATAGTTATAATTACAAATAAATAAATATATATTCATTTAAATAATTAGAAAATTATAAGAAAAATATTTATTATATCTATAATATTATAAATATATATAATTGATTTATTTATTATATAAATTTCAAATATTATAAATATAATAAGTTTGTTTCTTGTAATTATAAAATTATTTATTTAAATAATTATTAAATTATAATAAATATACTTAGTGTATTCGTAATCATATAAATATATATAATAAATATATTAATTACATATATTTATAAGACTATATATATAATACATATATTTATTATAATTTTATAAGTAGTTGAATGAATATATTTATTTATTTATAAATATAAATATTAATAAATATAAATTTATTTAAATAAATTACTATTTATTTATTTAAATATATATAAAATTATAAAAAATTTATTTATTATATTTACAATTATGTTAATATACATAATTTATATTTTTAACTATAGTTATAATTATAAATAAATAAATAAATATTTAGCATATATATAATTTTAAAAATATGTATAATAATATAAATAAATTATTGACATTTTATCTTTATCGGTAATTTTTACACAGATGAATACTAGTTTTATCAGTGCTTTCTAATTTAGCACTGATAAAACATACCTTTATCAGCGCTTTTTAACTAGTGCTGATAAAATATTCACCCAATTTTATAAATGAACCCTAACGGCCGGCTTCATCTCTTGCATAGCTCAGTCTATTACGAAAGCTGACCCCTACATTGCCGACCCCTCCTCTACCCGACCCCACATCTACTGCGGTGACCCCTCCACTGCCACCGACCCCTCCTCTGCCGACGTGAATCCCTCCTCCACAGCCGCTAACCCCTCTATCATGTGCTAATCATCACCTCCTATCGTGAACCCGTCCTCTACCATGAACCATCATCCACTGCGAACCCACCTCTACCACAAACCCCACCTCCGCTGCGAACCCCTCTACAACATCTGCCATAGCCTACCATGACTCCACCTCTGTCGGACCCTACTGCTGCCACCGGGGCGGTATGCCATTTTTTCAACATTATTATTATTTCGAAATATATAAATAGATTTTTTCTTGGTTTTGGTCTATTCGTACATTAAATTTAATATTCAAGAAATTCCTCTGATTACATTCAAATTGAGTGTCGTTGATTCAACAACCCTTTTAGTATCATAAAAATCCTTTAAAACATCTATATATTCTGTATTTAAAAAAATAATGTTGTTGGAATTATTAATAAGGGAGGTTTTAGAAAAAGGCCATTTCTCTTTCCAAACTGGACAGGTCTCTAAAATTAATATTCCCATCTCCTATAGAAATGACCTAGCATATTGAGTCCCCCTAAAACTATTTTCATATTGTGTAATTCCATTAGCTTATTACTATTAGTTTTTATGACTTTCAACGGATCCTCATTCGACTTCTTTGATGTCGAAACATTCTCCACAAACTAGTCCAAAAATCTCTAACATGTTATCCCTTCATCTTATGTTTTTTTCACCTAAACATCTATTTCATTCTTCCATACACACCTTTTCATTCCATTCCCTATACTCCACAAACTCGTTTTTTCATAATTTATTTATGGTCAAAGACCGTATATTGATCCATAGAGTGACCCATAAAATTACCTGACATGTAAAATGATGGAATATTTTCATTTTAAATTCTTAAATAAATCTATTGGAATAGTTATTTTTAGAGATGTTACTATAGATCTAACTAACATTGTACTTTCAATTTCCAAAAATATTTATATAGATTTATATCACATAGTGGTTATTATTCTTCTTAAAATTAATTTGGTAACATCCTTGTAATATAATTCACATTAAAAGGTTATAATAGTTTCCCACTATAATGAGAACATAGATATTCCATAATGATATTGTTAAATCAATATATCATATAGTATAAACACATCTATATTACAAGACATAGATGATGGTTGACTTTTAGGTGATGAAGTCTCATATGAAATTGATACATCTTCTCTTGAAGTTCACATTTGGTGATCTCTAAGAAGAATGGTCCAAATTAAATACCCAATAATTGGAATTCCAGATGTTTCATGTGTCATTTGATATTACAATATGCAAAAAGGTTTATTTTCCTTGAAACTATATTTTATTGGTTTGTCATAAAAATTGAATGGTATAAAATGTTTGACGATATCCTAATAGGATATTTGGTACACCATACATATACACATTGGTGCATATATAGACTTAGTTGTCTATGATACAGGTAAAAGGAAAGGTTCACACATTTATAGTGGTGTTCCATAGTCACTTGTTAAAGATATAATGATAATGGGATGTAGATGTCACAATAGGGCCTAAAAAGACAATATTTGTTTTTTTGTTATATTAATATAATTACTATAAAGTTTCTCTTTTGAAAATAAATTCAATTTTTGTTGACCTTTATGTTTTGGATCATGTGTAAACCTTTTATAGCTAAATATTTTATAAAATGTTTGTTATTTTCTATTCATATATCTTTTATAAAGTGGCCCTCTTAGGATTAATGTCTTTGAGAAAATGCCTAAGTGGATCTTTTAAAATTATTTAAGCGTTTTGAAATGTTTCTTACAAATTTATATTTGTTCATAATACCCTTTTTTGGTTTTAAATAGCTTTAAAATGATTTAAACACTTGTCATGGACTATGGTTGCCTGACATGTATTTTTCAACTCACCCGATTGGCTTTCTTGAAGGGATCTGAATGTTTTTAAAACATATTTAATAATGGTTTAATTTAAACAAGGGGTGTGTGAAGTTATAAATGATTGTTTTTAAAATATTTAGGGTTGTCTCCCATTTTAAATGATTAAGACAATTGGGTCATAATGTTTCCTTGAATGCTTTAAAAAAGGAATTGTGATTTTGTGATAGATTGCTTGGAATTGATTGGTTTACTTTAAACGGTTGAGTTATTTTAAATAATAATTTTTTTAAATAGTTGTTTTTTAATAGGATTTCAGATGTTATTTTAAAAATAGTGTTCAGTGGTTATCTGAAATGTATTTTTTTCCATAATAATTTAAGTTTGTATTTTTATTGAATTAAGAAAGCCAAAATATTATATAGGGAAGACAAGCAGATTGACTATAACACCATGGAACATCCATGACACTAACTCAACCCTACCCATAGGATATCTGTAACATCTCATCGCATCCTATTGTCTTGAGAGGCAGGAGGAATGATACTTGGCCTTAAGCGATGTTCTCCGGGTGCCAAAGGCTGGAAATAAATGCCAAGGACTTAAAGAATCATTGGGGAATGATTTTAGCATAAGAAAAAATATACCAACCAAAAATCCAATACCAACAAGGCTACATGATGCATGTCATCAAAACATCCCAACCCATAAATTACTACGAGCTAACCAAATTACCCAACACATCCATATCATTAGCAAAGACCAATATAACCAAACCACAATAATACCACCATTAGAGTACCAAAAGGAAGATTAAAAAACAAGACTCCAAAAGAACAATGATACAATCCAAAGCTCCACACCGAGCCTCGTTCTCCAACATCCACCACACCGCCAAAGAATCACGATGAACCGCTAGAAGAATGAGATGCTTTACTCTTACTTGTGTCTTGGAATACAACATCTACAAAAGTACCCATGTTCCAAGGAAAGGGGTGAGTAAAAATACCCAGTTGGATTTCCCCAAATGACTTCCGTTCACATTACACAAGGATATTACACATTAGCACAATTTATATAAAACAATTTACATAAATTCAACGAACTAGTGAAAAAATTATGATCTAGACAAACAAATAATTTCCCAAAGAAATTCACACAATTTAGTGAAAACCCAAGGAAAGAAAACAAACAAGTCATTACCCATTCCCTTTTTCATGACCTCATACATATCTCAACCATACACACAATTATTTTACATAGAAAATACCATTCACTCAATCATGGTGCTACTTTAATAGTGGTATCTTCACGACCAAACCGTCTCCTCCCGGGTGTGGGACTTCACGCCCATCACTGGTGTGGTACTTCACTCCCATAACCGTCCCTTTTGATGATGGTACATTCATGAACATCACATTTATGGTGACACATTCCCTACCATAATCCATCCAACTCATGAAAATTGATATTTACCAAAATCCCCACAACATTTCAATCCAAAATTAAAAAAATCATACCACCCAACAATTGCCAATACCAATTTAACCAATTATTTCAAACAACATTCCAGCAAAACATGTCAAGTTACCTCAATAAGTCATAAATTTATTGAATACACCTTCGAACCATTTTCCATTTCAAAGAAAATTTATACAAAACAAAACTTTTATTGAAAACCATATTTCATAAACCATTTTCCATAAATCTATCATGATACTTATTTTAAAATTAACATTTTAAAATCAGACAACAAAACCCCTTCCACGATATTAAACCTTTCCCCCAAAATCCCCAAATCATCACAAAATGGGATGCCACTAATCATTATACATCATATCCACAATTAATTTCAAGGAAAAATAAATTGAAACCAAAGTCATTAGTTCTAATCAAGTGGAGTCGAGATAGAATCCACATACATTTAGTGTTTTGGAAAAATCGACCTACAAGAAACCACCCCACAAATCCAGACAAACACTCTACCAAAAACACTCTTGATCTCCTTCACAATGACCAGAAATCCCTAAAATCAACACTTTATGAAACCAAAACCCTAAATCTACATGCAAAAGATGCATATCTAGAAAACCAAGAGAGAGGGAAGAGTGGGTCTTGAGAAAACCACAAAAAAGCCAAGAGAGAATAATAACCGGAGATGAAACACATTCTTACCACCAATAAAACCCTTCAAATCCCATAAAAATGAGTTGAAGATGTCCTGAAACTATTGAGAATATAAAACCCCAAGGGAGGCTTAGTGGGGGAAAGTTTGGGTGTTTTTAGGGAAATCCCCACTAATCCAAGATTTTAAAACCCTATTTTTAAAGGGTCGCATGGTTAGCTTGAACGGTTAGACAAACCATGTGCTAAAAATGTGCCTGATATAACCTTGAAGTGGAACCTCAGACAGACCACACAACATGGTTAGGGAAACCAAGGACAAACCATGTGTACCCCATTACCTGCATGGTTCATCTCGCATGGTTTCCCCTTATTGTGCTCAAACCGTGCAGCCTTTAAAAGGCCTCCAAACTTATTAAAAATAATTCCAAAATCTCCCAACCTATTCAAAACACATACCAAGAACCTTAAAATAATAAAAAGGAATACGAAAAGGCTACATACCTCAAACCAGGGGTACAACATTCTCCCCACCATTGGACCTTATTTACTCTTAACGTAGAGAACCAACTTGTTTCCAAAAGGGCTCAGGCCATTACTCGACCATCTCTTTCTACCTCTCCCAAGTCTCTTACTTAATCTGAACATACTTCCACAAAACATGAACTAAACTAATTCTTTTACCATGCATGAATTTTTCTTTCCTATCCACAATTTTCACTGGCACGTGCACCAAAGAAGTATCTGGTTCTAACTCAATATGATCCGAATGAATCACATGGTCATAATCCAACTAATACTTTTTCAACCGCAACACATGAAACAAATTGTGAACTATGCTATACCATGGTGGAAAAGCCAACCGATAAGAAACCTCTCCAATCTACTCAAGTATCTTAGTAGGCCCAACATACCTTGCAGATAATTTACCCTGTTTTCCAAACTGACGATGTCCCAAACTAGAAGGTATTCTAAAAAAATACTAGATCACCCAACTCGAATGACAATGGTCATCGACAATAGTCTACATATGATTTCTAATTACATTGAGCCATCCCCATAATTTTTTGATCAAAAGGATCTTTTCCATAGTCATTTGTGAAAATCTCAGTCCGATCAACAAAATCTCACATGTTTCCACCCAACATAGTAGAAAATGGCACGAATTCCCATATAATGCCTCAAACAGAGACATATATATTGATGTTTGACAATTTTTATTATAGGATAACTCCACCAATGGTAAGTGATCCTCCCATGAACCACCAAAATCCATCACACAAGCCCTTAGAATATCCTACAAAGTTTTTATCATCCTCTCAGATTGGCCATCTGTATGGGGATGATACGTTGTGCTCATCATTTACTATGTATCGAGGGATTGCTACAAGTATTTCCAAAAATGACATTTTAAACTACAATCTCTATCTAATAAATTTGAATGTGGAACACAATGCCTCTACCACTTCCCAAGTTAAGATTTTGGATAGATCTTTTACCATATGAGATTCACGAATTAGGATGTAATGGGACTACTTTGTGATTAGATCCACAATCACCCTTATGGCATCGTGCTTCTTGACCATTCATGGAAGACCCATCATAAAATCTATTGCAATGTTCTCCCATTTCCACACTAGGATAGGTAAAGACTGCAACATTCCTGCTGGCCGCTGATGCCCTGCCTTGACTTGCAGACAAGTTAAGTATCTCGAGGCAAACTCAGTCACATCCCTTTTCATACCAGCTCACTAAAACTATGATTTCAAAGCCTTAAACATATTCTAAATTCCAGAATGAATATCCCACCAAGAATGATGATAATCCCTATAAAATTCCTCCCCAAAAGAAACTAGTACCACCATCTGATTCTGAAAACACAAGACTGAATTCTTCTTCAGTTCCCAGCCCTCAATGGTATCCCCACCATTGAGTTTCGAACTCATCACCACACATTCAGAATCAGATGCCTGTTTCTCTTTAACCAAACCATCTATGTTAGGAATCAATGAATCCAGATAGAAGACCACACTGTTGCACTAGTCCTCACATTCCAACTACATGTTAGCTATGACTGATATCAACTTCCACTGATCCAATGCATGTATCAAAACCCAAGAATATGATTTCTTACATAATGCATCAGCCACCGAATTTCCCTTACCCAGTGTGTACATTAAGTTGAAATAAAAAATCTAAAGATATTCCATCTATCTTTTCATCCTTAAATTCAATTTTCACCATGATAAAATATTCTTTAAAATATTGTTATCGGTAAACACTGTAAATTTCTCAGAGAAGAGATAAGGAAACCACATTTTTAAAGCATGAACCACTACTTCTAACTACAAATCATGTGTTGGGTAGTTCTTCCCATGAAACCCCAACTACCATGAGCTATATGCAACCATATGACCCCCCTGGATGATAACGCACCCCGACCAGATCCCAATGCATCACAATACACCCCATACCAATTCCCTGGTTTAGGAAAATCATTGATTGGCACTGATTTAAGGTGACCCTTTAGCTCTTCAACGCATTTCTTACACTGCTCGTCTAATTGAAATGTGATATTATTCCTTTTTGAAGATGTCATTGCTGACACCAATCGTTAGAAATCTTGAACAAATCATCTATTATAGCCCTCAAGACCAATAAAGCTTCGTATCTCAAAAATGTTCTTTGGTGGTTTCAAGGACATAACTACTTTTATCTTCTCTAGATCAACAAAAACACCTTTCTCAGAACTAAAATGGACTAGGAAATGAACCTCTTATATCCAAAAGTCACACTTTTACAATTTGTCATACAACCGGAGGTCCCTCAAGACCCCTTCACTATCACCATGTGTTTCTCATGATCCACCCTTGCCTATGAATACACCAATATATCATCAGAAAATTCCTCTACAAAAGAATCCATATATCTATAAAATATCTGATTCATCATTTCCATAAACATTGCTGGTTCATTCGTTAGACCAAATTACATAACCAGATAATCGTAATGACCATATCTACTTATGAAATCTATTTTAGAGATATCCTATTTTCTTACCCTCAATTGATGATACCCTGACCTCAAGTCAATATTAAAGAACCATTGAACTCCCCTCAACTGGTCAAAAAAATCATCAATGTGTGGAAGTGGATATTGGTTCATTATCGTAACCTGATTAAGTCAATGATAATCAATATAGAGATTCTGAATTCCATCTTCCGTTTTAGCTAACAAAACTAGCACTGCCCATAAAGATGTGCTAGGCTAGATGAACCCTTTGTTCTCTAACTCCTCTAATATAAATTTTAATTACACAATTTTGAAGGTTCTATAAGGAAAGATGGATGTGAGATATGACTGGTCCCTAGAACGAGACCAATCACAAACTCCACTTCTCTCAAGGGTGGGATCCCTGAGAATTATTCTGGAAAAACATCCATAAAATGATCCACAATTGTCGGAAGAACTCAACACCTTTCACTAATTCCAATGAGAAAGCCACTAACTGATACGAGATTGTTCCAACAACTGGTTCCAAAAAATCCATTGCACATAGTTTTTCATTCTTCTCCCATCTAAAGATATCATGAATTCCATACTCCATCGTAAAACTAACAGTTCATGCCTATAAATCGATGTGGACTTAAAAAATTTCCAACCAATCCATTCCCAGGATTATACCATAAACATCCATCCCAAGAACTGATAAATCACACATCAATTCAATGGCTTCCATAACTAACCAACATGCTCTAAATAGGAAGGATAAAAACTCTCTTGGACCAAGAAGAATTTGTAGTTTCCAAATAAAAGGCATCATTTCCACATGTAAACCCTAAAAATCAATAACACGAGAAGCAATAAATGAATGTGAAAAACCCATATCAAACAAAGACTGCATCAACATGGAATTTAAAAGAACTATACCTTACACTCTGGACGGTCCTGACTGATCATACACCATAACATTCTTGGCTCCAAATAGATGCATACTTTTCATTATTTTCTCTTTATTACCCTATTGAAACTTCCCTTATTCAGGAGTCTAACAAAAACCCCAACCTCAGAGCATTATGACAATACCACTGAAGATGGCCCATGTTCTTGTAGTTATGACATTATCATGGTTGTGACTTACAATACCATTTAATGTGGCCTATATAACTACACAGAAAGAAAAAAGGATTACAATTGGGACTTATAGGAAGTTTTGACAATCCGGTGGTCCGATTCTGATGTGGGTTTAAAGGTTTTCATCTTGCTCTTTCTCTTAGGGTTAAGTTTCACACCTCCTATTGTAAAGAAAATTGTACTTACATTACTTGGATTTCCAACTATGATAGATATCATAAAAGGTGTATCTAGTTTTAGTCCTGACTGCATAGTTTGGAAATCCTAAATGATCCTTTGGGCCAACTGCTGGTTCACTCTGGGTTCATGTGAAACCACATTTCAACTAGATTCCTCTGATTGGTCTCTACGATGTCTACCTGGTTTCATATATATTAATAAAAAAACAACCATAAGTCCCAAACGTTTGACAAGGATAGTCATAAAATTATCAAATTCAATAACATAAAAACTATCAAAACCAAGCATTCCACAAGTTTTCATTTCCCTTATTGCACTATTCTGAAAAATCCACCATGTTTTGAAAATCGACCCATTTTCGAAATAACCCAAGTTTCCATGTTTCAAACCCTTTATTTTTGAAACCCAATGCATATTTTTAAAAAACCACACATTCATATGACACCATAAATCATTATACCCCAATGAAATATGCATCATAGTGGGAAGTCATTTCTACCATGCATTCCATGCTCATCTTAATGGATACACCCCCATAAAATGAGATATCCAAGGCCTAAAAGTGTCTCCAAACACTTATGTACCCAAATCCCTGGTAACTTGAAGTTCATCATAAAATCATTAGCTACTTCTTTTTATGATATACATTCCACGTTTTGACAATCCTACAACTTCTACCAAAAAAAGGTGAATTAATGTTCAACCCCATTTCAAATCATAAAACCTACTTTTCATCCAAAATATCTTTCATTGTTTAAATTAGGGGTCCCATTGATTGATATGTATATTTAGTCCTTTTCCCTCAGAGTGATGTGATTGATTATTGATATTAAATTCTTGCTTCTTATCCGTGGATGTGGAAATAGTCTCTTTATTGTGGGTGTGTTTGAGTTGACTTAGGATTTATGAAATATATTATATTTATTCATGTGATGATAATTGGATTTTTGTTTCTTAGTTCCTCTTATTTGGATACATGAGAACCCTATTAATTAAAAAATAGGTCTAAATGTATACTACACTAGTTATCTCACACACTAGCTAGTTTCCACTTGTTGTATGGTTTGTTTAGTCTATAAGAGTTTCCCTAACGGGGAATGTGTGGGTAAGTCAGGTAGATTTTCTATATGTTAAGATTCAATATAGGATGAATATTGGACTCTTTGTAGTGTGAGTAAAAAAATAAAGGAATAATTGAATTCCCTATATGATTTTGATACATTGTAGTTAATAAAATTGGAAACATGAAATAGAGATCTATAGTACAAAAAGATTTATCATCTGAAGGAAAAAGTTGATGCTATGAAATAGTGAAAGGTGTATCTAGTTTTAAAGTTATTTCAATAATTAGATGGATTATATTTCAGTTACATTTTATATCCTACTATAAAGAATATAATAATTCATATGGTTCTCAGCTTAGTTTCCCTTTATGGTTTATTTATTGAACAAATGGATATCATGATTATATTCCATCATGGAGATAAAGAGGGAGATATATACATAGATCAACTAGAAGGTTTCATTATAAATTGAATAGAAGGTTTGATTCCAGTCTAAAATTGAGTTTTGGTAGTCTTATGTAGGATCTAAGATAGTGTAACAAGAATTTCAATGCTTTCAAGATAGAATTGTTGTTCTTGTAGGTTAATGTAAATAATTGTTACTTTATGAAGGTATATTATAAGGTGAGTTTTTTCATTTTATCTTTTTTAGGTGGTTGGATTTATGTTATTTGGAATAACGAAGGAAAGGCTAGATAAGTAGAAAAGACCCCAAATGAAGGACCTAGTTTTTGGAAAGTGTATATTGGGAATAATTATTGAATGAAACGTAAATTCTATAATTTTTTAGCCTTTTTTATTTTGATAAATATTAATATTACTAAATAAAATAGGTTGGATGTGAATAAATAATTGATTGATGCTAATTACATGAAAAAAGAGTATGAATATGGAGTGAAACAGTTTATAATGTTTGAAAAATATTATGCATATGACACTTCTCAAATTCTTTGCCGATGTTTGTAATATTTTTATTCATGAAAAATTATTCCAAAGGATTTGGAAGACAAGTTGATCTGTCATGAAATAGATTGAAGATATAAATATTGGAATAAACATGATGAAAAAATTAATGTAGCTAATGGCATGGTAACACTTCATTTTTCAGACCATCTAATGTGAATACATGTGCTGATACTGATAAAGACCATATCAAGAATGTGATTACAAATATGAATGATTATGAAGATTTTATTAAGGAAATCATAAGGGCAGTTTATGATGAACATTGTGATTTCCCAAAATTGTTTGAGAAGTTAAAGTGTTTTGCAAATATTCCATTGTATGCTGGTTAAACTCTATATACAGCATTGTCAGCCATACTGAAGCTATATAATTTGGAAGACGACAACAGATGGAGTGATGCTAGTTTTAAGGACCCACTTTATCTCATGAATGACATGTTCCCTGAATATAATGAGATCTCAAGCCGATTATACAATATCAAACGAATTCTATGCTTGATGGATATGATCTCTAAAAGAAGACACCCCTTCCTGAATGATTTTATTCTATTTTTCAAGGACCAAAAAAACATATAGAGTGCCCAAAGTGTGGTGATTTTTGATACAAGAAAGTTAAATCTTGTCCTATGAAATTTGTATGGAAATTTCATATTATTTCAAGGCTTAAATACCTCTATGGAAGTGAAGAGACTATAGGGAAATTGAAATGGAATCAAGATGCAAGAATTAAGGTTAGTAAACTATGTAAACCATCAGGATCTTCTCAGTGGAAGAGATTCGATCATGAGTATCTTGAATTTTTAAACGAACCGAGGAACCATTGTCTTGCATTATCTACAGATGGAGTGTATCTTTTTCTTTTTCAAATATGAACTCATGGTACATGGCTGGTTATTTTGGTAAATTATAAATCTCCAACATGGTTATACATGAAACAAAAATACATAATGTTATCTATGCGTCTATCAGGACCAAAAAACTAGTTAATGATATTGATGTTTATTTTGAACCATTGATCAAGGATATGAAATTATTGTTGAATTAAAATGTTACGTTGTGTGATGATTACAGAAATGAAGATTTAATGATGAGATCCTCCATGAATAGGATGATAAATGAATTTTCTTCTTGTGGAATATTTTTAAGATATAACATTAAATAAACTGAAGGGTGTCCCTTTTGTGAACATGGTACACATTCAATTAGGTTGAAACATTCATCCAAAACCATGTTTCTTGGACATCATAGACATCTACACCAAAGGCATAAGTACCAATTTCATATGACATCATTTGATTTAAGTGTAAAAGGACATACATCACCATCTCCACTAATAGGTGATCAACTATTTGATAAAGTAAAATATGTGGACACTTCTTTTAGTAAATCGTTTTCGAAAAACCTTACGAAATCCTATTATAAAAATGAAATACTTTTTTTGAGTTATAATAATTTAACTTTTTTTACGTCAGACATTTTCTTGATGTTATGCATATTGAAAAAATTTATGTGATAGTGTCATCGACACATTTTTAAATGCACCCAGAGAAAAAGAATATTGAATCAAGGCTAGGTTAGACATGGTTTATATGAGAATAAGAAAAGATTTGGTGCTAGTGAAGGGTGAAAAATGAATTTTTATTCCACCAGTTGCATACACTCTTTCCAAGAAACAGATATATTAATTTTGCAACTTCTTGAATGACATAAAGATTCTAAAGGGGAATTCATTGATTATAAAGGACATCATTTCAATGACCGATTTAAAGTTAAAGGGTCTAAACTCTTATGAATTCCATGTTATGATGAAAGATGTAATTTCTATAGCTTTAGATTTCATATTCCCCAATAATTTCCATTATACATTAACAAAGCTCTATTTATTCTGTAAATCTATATGCTACAAAGTTATGGACATGAGGAAATTTTTGACTATGGAAAGTGAGTTTTCTATTATATTATGTGAATTGGATATGTTATTCCCACCAACATTATTTGATATAATGGTTCATTTGATGGTTCACTTGGTGAGATATATTTGACTATGTGGTCCTGTATACTATAGATGGATGTACCCCATTAAATGATATATGAATATTTTAAAAGGATGTGTCACAAATCAAAGTTGGTCAATGGGATGTATTTAGGGTGATATATTGTTGAGGAAGCCATTTAATTCTATATCGAATACATGTCTGGTGCAGAAAGTGTTGGTCTGTCGAAATCTCGCCACAATGGGTGGATTGCGGTGGAGGAATTTATTGAAGAGCTGTTGAAACAATCAATATTTATGATCAAGAACTGACCCAACTTTAGATTTTTCCTAATAGTTTGAAGGTTACCCCAGATTTTGAAATACAGATATCAAATACACATAATCAAAAATTTATTGTATGGTTTCAGGACCATATTTTTAAGCAGTCAGATGAAAATCTAGATTCAATTTTAGAACAACTTCAATGGCTAGTTGGAGGAACAAGTGTGTATGTATTATCTTCTAATGGTTATATAATTAATGGTTATATGTTCTATAAAAATTATACGATAAATATATTTCCATGAAAAATAGTGGAGTTCACTTGTGGATAAAGTGATTCTTGTTTCTAGTAAAAAGGACCGAAATCCATTTTACATGAATATTTCATACTTTGGCATGATAAAAAATATGGGAGTTGGATTATACAACATTCTAAATGCTTATTTTTCAATACAAGTGGGTTGATAACAATAGTTTTTTTAAATTATATGTATTGGTATTTTTGAATTTTGATTATAGTAAGGATGTGTACAAAGACGATCCGTTTATAATGGAATCACATGTATTACAAATATTTTATGTTTCCGATCCCAGAAACATAATTTTTTCAATTTTCCTTTTATCGACCAAAACCATTGATGGGTTAGATGAAAATTTAACTTAGGATAACCATTTCAATGGGGCGTCACAATAATTGTCCAGAAATCCCAATGGAAATGGAGTTTTGTATATACAAAGAGATGAAAGTTAAGGAATTTGGATAGTCGATATAGGGGTCAAATCCCTTCAACCTTTGAAAAAGAAAAAGGGAGTTCAATAATCATGTTATATATAAATATATTGTAATATATATAATGTTACCTCATGTTATTATCTATTTACGGATGCATTTATGTTATCTAAATTAAATATTAAAATAATTCTGCAGATAATGACTTCTGCACATGCTGGTGGTCCCAATCCTAAGGCACAAAAGGACTCTCAAGCTACTGCTGCTCATAGTGTAGAGGAACAATGACCTTCCACATTTTTTGGTGATTCCAATCCCCAGGAACATCAAGATTCTCAACCTTATACTTCTCCTAGTGAAGAGGTAAAATGACCATCTGCATATGCCAATGATACTTCTTTATAGAAACATATTGATGATGTTGAATCCCAAAAAATAATAGGAGATGAAAGCCCAATGATGCATAAAAACATAAGTGTTATAGTTTGATGGTTTTAACAATAATAAATTAGGAAAAAATCAAAGGCATCAAATACAAGGTCAGATAGAATGTGTGGGGCCATCATGTTAACACTAACAAGGATATGTTCTGTAGCTATATTGGAATCATCACTTAGGAACATCTGCCGATTGATATAGATTCATGGAACCATGTTGTTCCCACGCTGAATACACTAATGTGGGAAGGGATTATGATAAAATTTTAAAATTATTTCTATATTTTATTAAAAAATAAAAGAATGAGATATTTAATTACTATTAATCATCCAATTTAGAGTGCATTTATTTTGGATGACTCCAACAAGAAATATGTATTAATATTTCAAGGAAGGATTTAGAGTTGATTTTACACAATTCTAATGAGAAATCATCTTAAAGAAGCTGAGGGGAAAATAAACCCACACCCACCACTTATCTATGCACACCTAATAACTGAAGAAGCATGAGAGGCATTTACTAGCCTTCATGTTGATGGGTCTTTTCAGGTACAATTTGGATAGTAGTATGTTGTTATAAGATACACATATTCATCAGTTTGATTGACAATATTTTATTTACAAAACAACAAACGAGTGATGGAAATGAATAATAGGAAGAAAAACTAGCATACCCCTACCGTAAAGAAAAGATGGGGTATGCTTTACATGAAAAAATGGTATGTATATTAAATCAACCATAATACTTTTATGTGGTAAAAAACAACACCATACTTATGTTCCTCTATTTATATTCATGTTGACGACTCCAAACACAAAGACACTTCCATCAGACACCTAGTTTTATGGAAGGAGACATGAGTAAATAAAGATGAGAAACACAAAAAGTGTGGGAAACATGTGTAAGTTCTACATAATAAGAAATTTTTTTTCTTTAAATCCCTATTACATAAAAAATGATCACTTATTTTCTTATATTTTTTTATTTAACATAGTCACATGAATTAAGAAACACCTATACTAGATAAAAACATACTATTGGTGGCCTTGAAGCGACCGGAATAGTATGGTCGTGTCATAGGTGTGGGTTTTGGGGAGACACCCAAAACATATTTCGTGAAAAAAATTGTATGAGGATCAACTTAATGAAATTAAATAGATGTATGAAAGACTAGATACCCTTGAATAACAATTGAAATGGAAGAGATAAATGGTGAAAAATTTTATGGGGGTGAGAAAAGGTAAGAAAAAACATAAGAAAAGCCACCCCATGGAGATCCTGCCCCACCCCCAATAGCTTCGAGGTGAGAACATCACTAAAAGAGTTGTCTTTACCAAGGAAATAAATGTTATAATAATTGTTTCTATGAAATGGGAATCAAACAGACACTGATAACTTTCCTATACTGATATTTTATATGGTGATAATGACTGAGATTTATATCAATCAACACCCACCCATCACCTTGTAGCGAGGGATATAATGTTCAATATCTAAAATGATAAGGTACACAATATACCACTTACAACAGATCTTGTGAGAGTGTAGATTAGTGTAGGCGATGAGTTGACCATTGAGATACTTGTTCCAAAGTACGAGGAAGTTATTTATATGGTCAAAAATGCTATTGGAAATTCATTTCATGGCCAACAAATCTTTAAAAAACACATTGATAAGGAGGTAATCATTTCCAATTTACTTTTGAAGATAAACCTTTAACATTTGACAAAAAAATGTCTTAACTGATAAATTTTGTTATATATGGACAAAGGGAAGGGTTTAAATGAATGGTAGACTCAAAACCATCTAAAGTATAGACCAATATATATAAAATATGTACCTAAATCACCATTAAAAAACCCATTATATATCCAAATTTATTATTATTGAAGGTTCATGTGGATACAAAGATAATAGATGTTAGTTGTCATATACTTTGTTTTAGAAAAAATATACATAGAGATGATGTTCAAGATTTCATTGGTGTTGGGAATGTAACTAAAATCCTTGAATATGATTGGAAAGATGGCTCAGTTGTAAATGTACACATGAGTTATTTTTATGATTTGATTATAAAAAAGTTGATATACTTTGTTAATTATGAATAAATACATTTCATATTTTTGGCAGGCGTATATATGTTAATACGTCACTATCCAAACACATATAAAAACTAATTACTTATTCTACTCATTATTTCTGCAATGTTCAAAACAATCAAATGGAAAATATTTTGGTTATTATGTTTGTAAATTTATGAGAGAGGTCATATTTCACGAACAATCTAGTATCCCTGAAGAGGTATTTTTGAAGATAATTACTATTTCATTTAAAGTATTTTTTTAATCCTTTGTGTATTTATTTATTTATTAGTAATTCTATGACTGTAAAAAATATTCATATTCACAAGATGATATAGATGCTCTTAGAAATGAATGGGAAACACACATGATGAGATAATGTGCATAAATAACATGAATATGTGACTTCCATAGAAGTTGTGAATTGTTTTATATTTTTGGTTCATTAAATTATTTTTAGTATTAGTCATATAATAATTATTTTATTATATAGGTTGATTATTTTATTCGATTCAATGTGGGTTGTTCAAATATGCTCATGCTCATGAGAGATAGGACTTCGAGGCTGAAACCCAGATAATGATAACAAATAAATGATTCAACAATTTATAAAGGCGAATTACTAATAATTATATAATTACTTAATTTTCTCATCATTTTATCAATTTTTTGTAAATTAATTAATTTATAATTTTTATCTAATAATTATTTAGTTTTTTACAGATATTTTGGTAATTCATAATTTCTTTAAACTATTTTCATCAAGCTAGAAAAGAGAGAACATGATCCTTTTGGGTGGAAGAGAAAACGTAGTGTTGCTTGAAATGTGAAGTGAAGCGTAAGGATGCGTCTACCATGGGATTTCTCAGTAGTTTAATGAAAAGTATGACTTCCCAAAAGATCTATCATGAACATTTTCATGAACAATGTAGTAATCAGCAAATGATTAATTAGGCTCTCCTCAATCTGATACACCGTGTGCTCGAAATGAATTTAAGTGCATGTTTTTATTTTATAATATTATTTCATCCTATAATATTCATGTATTCTGAACTACGATGATTTTATCCATGAATCATGATTATGATCTATCATATGAAGGGTGTAACGTTTCGCCCCTTCCTTAATGGATTAAGAAGGCGGTGAGATGATGCTTGGCCTTAAGTGACATTGTTGAGGAACAAATGTTGGCAATAAATTCCAAGGGAATCAAGAAAAATTGGGGAAATTTTTTCCCTTTAATGAAAAAAACAACCAAAAATGTCTTAACCAACCACAAATACATGATCCATGTCAACATGGTAAACCAAAAAAAATACATTACCAAGAGACAACCAAAATATTCCTTAATAATTCTTGAAACCAATACAATATAACCACAACAATCCAAAAATTAGAACCCCAAGAGAAAGACCGACAACATGAACCCAAATAAACCATGACTCATTCCACATCTCCATTCCATGCTCCAATATTTGAGCACCATGACAACGCTCAAGCATCATGGAGAATTTCTAGAATAATAAGATGCTTTACCTTTACTTATATCCGGGAATAGCACATCTGAAAAAGTACCCAAGTGCTAAAGCAGGGGGTGTGTAATAATACTCAGTAAGTTCTCTCAAAATTAATTCCCTACACATGACACTAGGATATAACCATTAGAAAGTTTATATAAATAAGTTCATATAAAACATCACATAGTTCAATAATTTACAGTAAGACAAGAACATCCTTACCAACCCATTTTCTTGAAAATTCACACAATATAAGGGAATGACAAAAAAAATCCATAATCCATTTTACCTATTCATATTTGTACAGAGTAATCATCTTTTAATAGCCACCTACATAAACCAAACATAACAATATAGTTTCTCACACTCAACCCGGTGTAAAAAAGCATGGTGGAACTTCCCATCCAAGTCTGTTTACTCCATTCCCAATCTAGTGGTACTTCACACTTCATCATTGGATTGAGAAGTCAGTGAGATTCTACTTGGCCTTATGTTTCATTCCCAAGGAGCCAAAGGGTGCAATAAATTCCAAGGGCTTCAAGAACAATTGGGTAATGATTTCCCCTTTAATAAAGAACAACCAGCTAAATAATAATTAACTAACCACAACTACATGATGGATGTCAACATGGTAAACTAAAAAATACCTTACTATGAGAATAGAAAACAATTCATTAAAAATTCTGAAAACTAATACATCATAAACACAAAAATCCCAAAATTAGAGTCCCAAGCAGAAGATAAACAACATGAACCCAAGGAAACCATGACTCATTCCATAGGTCCACACGAAGATCCAAGATCTGAGCACCATGACACTGCCCAAGCATCACGTTGAACCTCCAAAGAAACGAGATACATTACATTTACCTGTTTCTTAAAATACCATATCTATAAAGAACCCATTTTACAAAGCAGGTGGTGAGTAATAATACACAGTGGGTTCTCCCCAAATTACTTCCATACACATGGAACTAGAATAGAACCATTAACACATTTATATAAAGTACTTTATATAAAACATCAAATAGTTCTATAATTTCTGGTAGGCTAAACACACCCTTAACAATCCATTTTTCACCCAAATCCCCACAATGCAGGGGAAATCCAACAAAAAATCCATAATACATTTTACCATCACATATTTATACAAATAATTCATCTTTCAATATCTGAAATCATAAAGAAAACATAATAATAAATTTTATCACACTGAACCCGATGTAACAATCATGGTGGAACTTCTCATCCAAGCTAGTTTACTCTTTTCCAAACCTAGTGGTACTTCGTTCCAAATTATATTTGATGGTGTCCCTTTTATCCACTATCCATCCCCTTTTTATAGTTGTACTCCCCGCCCACTTCTCATCAATCCAACCCATACATAAAATTCCTAAGCTATTATGAAAGCATATACACCCACTAATGCCAAAACAATATGCAACAACTATTTCTCAACCAAACAAATCCCTTAATCCATAACCATGAAAAATTAATATTTCAATAAAACCGACTTTTTTATTGAAAATAATTTCCAAAACCATCTTCATAAATCCACCCAACCAACAAATTTTAAAATCAATATTTTTAAATCCATCAATAAGAACAATCCACCGCAATATCCAATTTTTCCCAAAATCCACAAAACATCACAAAGTTAAATTCCATCAAGTTTCACATATCATGATAATAATTAATTTTGGAAAAACCCAATAAAAATAATTGAAGAATTCTATTTCTCGAAAATTTTAGTCAAGAGTGAATCCACCTACCTTAAGGATTCGGAGAAACTGGTCGACTCATACCCGCACCACAAATCCAGGTGAAATCTCCACCAAAATGACTCAAATCCATTTTCATAACATCAACAAGCCCCAACCTCATAATTTTAGGATATGAAATCCATATATCTACATGTGAAGGGAGTTGATCTAGTAAACCGGGAGAGAGTGAGAACTAGATCAAAGGATAACCAAGAAAGTTCCAAGGGAGAAGACTTACCAGAAAAAGAACAACCTTCACCGCACCACAAAAATCCTTTGAATTATATCCAAAACGAGTGGGAGAGCCCCTATAAGCCTTGAGGACAGAAAATCATGATTTAAGCATGACTGGGAGGAAGTTTAGGGTGTTTTAGATTAAATCCAGATAGACCTATACTTAAAAATCCCATTTTTAATGTCGCACATGGTTTTCTCACAGAGTTGGACATGCCGTGCACTAACCTTGATATTGCTACTAGTCTGAAGGGTACCATAACTTGTTTCCTTACATGGATCGAAAAAACCACATGAAAACCATGTGAAGACCACTATCTTAATTTCTATGGTTACCTCGGTGATTCTGCATGTTTTCACCTAATCATGCTCAAGACATGAACCCTTATAAAAGACCTAAAACCATTCCAAATCCTTTACACACTCTCTCTATCATTACCTAAAAACTTTAACTATATAAAAAAGGCATAAATAAGGGTTACATACCACAAATTGGGGGTACCACAGTCTCCCAACCATTTGAATTTCTATTCTCAAAATGTAGAGAACCACTATTTTGTCGAAACAGTTTAGGCCATTTCTCGAACATCTCTTGCTCATACTCCCATGTATACTACTGAATCTAACCATGTTTCTAAAAAACATGAAGTAGACCAATGCTTTTACAATGAAAAAGTTTCTCTGGATTTTCCACAATCCACAATAGCTTTTTCACTGATGAAGCATCCATCTATACCTCAATAGGATCCCATCGAATCACATGGATAGGATTTGAGTGATACTTTTTCAATTGAGAAACATGAAACAAATTGTGAACCACAATAAATTGTGGAGGTAAGGCCTACCAACATTCCATCTCTAAAACCCACTCAAGTATCTCAATAGGCCCTATATACCTCGGAGATATCATTCTCTATTTTCCAAAGGTATGATGTCCCAAATGAGGAGAGATTATCAAAAACATATGATCACCCACCTTGAATGAAGATGGCCATAGATGATTGTTCGCATATGATTTTTGAAGACTCTGATCCATATCCATTATCTTCCTAATAAACTTGATATTCTATGTAGTCTCATAGACAAGGCTCCGCCCAACCGATAAAGTTTCATCTATTTTCACCCAACATAGTGGAGAATGTCATGGATGCCCATACAATGCTTCAAATGGAGCCATGTGTATGGAGTCCTGATGACTGTTATTATATGAGAAATCCAACAATGGAATGTTCTCCTCCCACAAGCCACAAAAATCCATCACCTAAGTCCATAACATATCTTCAAATGTTTATATCATCCTCTCATATTTCCCGTCTGTATGAGGATGATATGCTGGGCTCATCGTAAACTGAGTCCTGAGGGCGTGATAGAAGGATTTCAAAAAAATGAGATGTGAACCTCATATCATTATCTGATAAAATCAAAACTAGAACACCATGCATCTATTCCACCTCATAGATATATATTTTAGATAGACCCTCCATCTTATGAAATTCATGAATAGGGATGAAATGGACCCACTTTATGAGCTGATCCACTATCCCCCATATGGCATCATGCTTTATGATTGTTCTCGAGAGACCTATAACAAAATACATGGATATATACTCCCACTTACAGATAGGGATATGTATAAAGTGGAACATACTTGTCAGCCACTGATGCTCTGCCTTGACTTACTGACAAGTCAAGCATCTAGAAACAAATTCTGCCAATTTCATTTTGATACCAGCCCACCAAAACTGAAATTTCAACACTTTAAACATTTTCTAAATTGTAGAATGGAAATACCATCTAGAATGATGATATTATCAGATTATTTCCTCTGAAAAATCCACCAATTCAACCATCCAATTACAAAAAAATGAAAAAATGAATTCTAATTCAGTTTCCAACCCTCAATGGTCTCCCCAATATTGAGTTTTGACCTCATATCCATACAATCGAAGTCAAACACCTATGCCTCTTTGACCAATCATACAAAGTCAGGAACCCATGAAACCGAAAATAAAACCACTCTATCACTCTGATCCTCACCTTAAAACCACATTTTGACTATGAACAGCATCAGCTTACATTGATCTGATGCCTATTTCACCACATGAGCATATGATAATTTCCTACTTAAAACATCCGCCACCAAATTTTCCTTACCATATGTGTACATATAGTCAAAATCAAACATATAAAGATACTCCATCTATCTCCTTTGGCTCAAGTTCAAATATCATTGAGAGAAAATATTCTTTAATCTCTTATGATCAGAAAATGCCATGACTTTCTCACTAAAGAGATAATAATGCCACATTTTCAAAGCATCAACCACTACCACCAACTCCATATCATGAATTGAGTAATTATTATCATGAAAAATCAACTTTAACAAGCCATATGCAACCACATGATCCTCTTACGTGAGTACAAATCCCAAACCTGATCATGATGTGTCACAATACTCCATATACCCTTTCCCATGTTATGAAAAATCCAAGATTAGAATTTATGTTAGGAGACCATTAAACTCATACAATGATTTTTGACACAGCTCAACCCATGGTAATGGGACATTCTTCCTTGTCAATGATATAAATGGTGAGGGAAATCATGATAAATCTTGAACAAAACAATGGTAACTGTGATCTAGACCAAGGAAGTTCTGTATCTCAAAAGAATTCTTTGGCGGTTTCAATGAGATTAAGGCCTCTATCTTTATTGAATCAACCAACACACATTTATTAGAAATAACATGTCCATGGAAACAAACCTCATATATCCTGAAGTCACACTTTAACAATTTGGAATACAAATGATGATTTCTCAAGGTTCCCAACACTACATCCAAGTATTGCTGATGCTCCACACTTGTCCTTGAATACACCAATATATCATCCATGAAGACCACCATGAAAGAATCCGGATATCATTGAAATATCAGATTCATCAATTACATGAATAAATCAGGTGTATTCGTAAGACTAAAGGACATAAAGACCTACTTATAATACCCATATATACTTATGAAGGATTTTTTCAGAATATCATCCTTCCACACCCGCAATTGATGATATCCTGATCACAAGTCAGTCTTGGAGAACCACTGATCTACCCTTAACAGATCGAAGAAATCATCAATGCATGGATGTGGACATCGGTTCATTATCATAACCTGATTAAGCCTATGATAATCATCCCAGAGTCAAAGAGTTTCAACTAATTTTTTTACAAACAAAACCATCATTTTCCATGGACACAAGCTAGGTCAGATGAACAATTTGTTCTCTAACTCTTCCAACTACAGTTTTAATTCTCCCAATTCGATTGGTTCTATTCGGTAAGACAAAAGTGAGATAGTACCGGTCCCTAGAAGAAGACTAATCGCAAACTCCACTTATCTCATAGGTGGAAACCCAGAGAATTATTTGGGAAAGGCATATAGAAACTGATCAACAACTACTGAAAAAATGATCCTCTCAACTACTTCCGTTGAATCAAATGATAACACCACCAGCTGATACAAGATCGTGTCAACTGATGGTGCCAACAAGCCTGTTGCACCCAACCTTACATTCTTATCTTCTCTAAATAGATGTTCAATGACATCATCCATTGTGAAACTAACCATTATTGCATAAAAATCAATGTTGTACTTAAAGATCTCCAACCAATCCATACCCAAGATTATATCATATACATCCATCTCAAGCATGGAGAAATCCCACGTCAACTCAACTTCATCCAAAATTGTAAAACATACTCTACACAGAAAGGCTCAACACTCCCTTTGACCTTGAAGATTTTGATGTTTTAAAAATGAAAAAATCATTCAAATAGTTAAACCCATCAAAATAACAGAAAAATAAGCAATAAAACAATGTGAAGCATCAATATCAGACAATTCTTACATCAAAGTATAATTTTAAAAAACTATACCCTGCACTATAGATGGTTCCAACTAATCATCCATAATAATATGATGAGCATCAAAAAGTTTCTTTCCTGCCACACTCTGCTCTTTATTTCCCTACATAGGATTCATGGTATTTCTGGAATCACCCTGACTAAATTTACTCAGATAATGAAGGGTATGCTGCTTCCCCTGCCCTGTCAAGGATAAGGACTCCTATGATGCTTGAGGAGTATCACAAATACCTGACCTCAGAGCATTACAATAAAAATTATAAATATTTCCCATGTTATTATATATATTACATTCTTGGGGATATTCTATACAATACTGCTTACTGTGGTGAATATAGCCACAATAAAAACATCTTGTCTTACTTTGAGGATTCAGAGGAAGATGCACCAATCCCACCATTAGATTCAGAGTCGTAGTAACACCCTGTGAATATGTGTATGTCTTCCAATTGATTCCAACATTAGTGTTCCCACTATTACTTGTGGGTACCAACATGCTTCCCCATATATACTTCCCAAAATATCATATTTATAAATTTGGCCACATGTTCCGTTACCGAGAGTTATCTTTCTTTTGCCTAAAAATATCTATTGTGTACTAAATTATGAATATATGTGGGTTGAATTGTTTATTAAAAAATTCCCCAAAACCCTCCAATGTCATACCTTGGTCCATTCCAGCATAGAAAACAAACTCCCACCACTGATAGGAAAGATCATCCAACATGTATGTGGATAACTTCAATTTCAGCTCTACCGATGATCCCAAGAATTCAAATATCCGGTTTATTCTATTCAACCTTGCCTATGACCTTTCAGGTTCCCAATCACCCAAAAGATGGGTGGATTTTTCATTTGAAACTAAACTTAATGATCCATATGCTTTGGATTATCTGATTTTTCCGACTTTCCATATATTGGAATTATTTCACTGTACTTTACACTAGTTTCTAGTTCACCTTGGGCTCAGGTGTAACAATATTTTCAACATCCCCCTATGATTGGTCTTTACAACACCTACCCAATTTCATTTCTATCAACACAAAAACTACCATAAGTCGCAATACCTTATACTGAAAAGTATTACAATTTCCAATTAAATCACATAGAAACTATCACAACCATGATTTCCACCATTTCATATTTCCCATGTTGCACAATTTTTGAAAAAAATCCCCCCATTTTGTTAAAATTAAACCATTTTCAAAACACCACATCCTTCCAACTTTTAAATCCAATTACTTGAAAATAATTAAAAAAAAATTCAACAAATAAATTTATTCATACCACAACTTAAATCATTTTTAAAAATAAAATATGAAATACTATTGTGAATTCATTTTTACAGTGAATGATATGCTCATCCCATTGGCTATACCCATGACAACGAAATCTTCAATGACGAAACGTGTCTCCAAAACAGTTATGTACCCAAATAACTAGAATTTTATGTTCAACCTAAAACTTTTTGCTACTTCTTTTTATGATATACATTTCATGTCCTAATGGTCCTACTCTTTGATACCATCCCAACTCAGTGAATAACTGATAATGATTGACAACTCCAAGAGGTAGACCGTGAAACGATTCCAAAGGATTGAACAACTGATACCACTTATAACGCCTGACCCCTTCCTCATTGTCTTCAGTAGCCGGTGAGATGCTACTTGGACTTAAACGTTGTTCCGAAGGCCCCAAAGGAAGGAAATAAATTCCAAGGGCTTCAAGAACAATTGGAGAATTAATTTCCTTTTAATGAAAAATTAACCAATAAAACAAGACATAACCAACCATAGCTACATGATGTAGGTCAACAATGTAAACCAAACAATACCTTACCAAGAGACAACCAAACAATTCCATAACTATTCTAGAAAACAATACAAAATAACTAAAACATTCCCAAAATTAGAGTCCCAAGAAAAAGACTGAAAGCTTGACCCCATGGAAACCATGACTCAATCCACATATACACTCCAAGCTCCAAGCTCCTATAACCATGACACCCCAAAGCATCATGAAGAGCCTCTAGTGAAATGCGATTCTTTAGGTTTACCTATATCCCAAAATACTGCATCTTCAAAAGCACCCAAGTTCGAAAGAAGGGTGTGAGTAATAATAATAATTAGGTTATCCCAAAATTACATCCCTACACACACCACTAGGATAGAAACATTTTCAAATTTATATAAATAAGCTTATATAAAACATAAAATAGGATACAATTTCTAGTAAGCCAAACCCACCCTTACTGAGCCATTTTTCACCCAAACCCCCACAATTCTAGGGAAACCCCAAAAAATCCACAATCCATTTTACAATCACAAATTAGTAAAAAATTCACCTTTTAATATCCACACACATAAACCAAGCATAACAATAATGTTTCTCACACTCAACCTAGTGTAACAATCTTGGTGGAACTTCCCATCCAATCTTGTTTACTCATTTCCAAACCTAGTGGTATTTCACGACCAATTTTCATTGATGGTGGTCCTTCCATCCACTATCCACACTTTTTTTATAATATTACTCCCCACCCACTCCTTATAAATTAAACAAATTTATAAAATCTTAAAGCCATTATGAAATTATATACACCCACTAAGGCCACAATAATATGCCACAACAATTTCTCAAACAATTTTTTTAATCCATCACCATGAAAAATTAATATTTTAATTAACCACCAATTTTATTGAAACCCATTTCCAAAAAAAATTCATAAATCTACCAAATAATTTTGTTTTGAAATCAACATTTTAAGATCAACAACCTATTTTCCCAAAAAACTATAGAACATCAAAAATAGAATTTCCATAATGATTTGCACATAATAATAAAAATTAATTTTGGGGAAAACCAGTTAATTGAAAATAAGGCTTATAGTTCTAGGATAGTGTAGTCTAGAGATAAGACATCTACCTTAGGGTTTCAGATAAATCCCCCAAGTCACAACCAAACCACAAATCTGAGTGAAATCTTCACCTAAACTACCATAAATCCCTTTTCCTAACATAAACTAGCCTCAATCTCAAAATTTTAGGGAAAAAACCCCTATATCTACATGTTATGGAATTAGATATTAAAAATGAGAGAGAGGGAGAACTAAATATAAGGAAAACAATAAAATATGCATGAGAGAAGACTTACCAGAAAAGAATCTCCATCACCGCACCTTGAAAACACTTTTAATTGCTTCCAAAATAAGTGGGAGAGCCCATATAACCCTTTATAACCAAAAATACTAAGTGGGTCTTGAGTGGGGGGATGTTTGGGGTGTTTTAGGTTAAATACCGAGTGACCCAGATTTAAAAATAAAATTTTAATGGAGCACATAGTTAGATCGCACTATTAGCCAAACCGTGCACTAACCATGCGATCGATACTATCCCAAAGGGAACCCCTCATTACTTCCTCACACTGTTATAAAAACCTTGAGCAAACCATGTGAATCCCACTATCTCAAGTTGCATGATTACCTGGGCGGTTCTGTATGGTTTTACCTAACCATTCCTAAGCTGTGCACCCTCAGAAAAGTCCCAAAACCATTCCAAAGCCTTCCCATACTCTCCAAAACAATACCCAACCACTTTACCTAATTAAAAAGGAATAAAAAATGGTTACATAACTCAAACCATGGGTACTATATTGGTTATGAATTTCTAACGTTAATATCACATTCTAACATCTTTATGCTCGTGTTATCCTTATATGATCATTGACATCTCCCTTTTTTACACTTATTGAGAATCTATGATTACGCTTTCTAATGTTTAATATCCTAATGTAGTTATGAGTTATTTTTGAAATGATTTTTCTAAGAATGTTTCTAGTAATGAATAACTTAATGAGAGACTCTTATGAAATAGTTTTTTTGTTTCCATGTTTCCAAAAGCAGTATACCTAATATATTATAGAATGGATAATTATTTTATGTAAGAAATATTTATATAATAAGATTTTATATCTATGTATGAAATGTATAGGTAAATATATTTTTCATCATAGAAACTAACCTAATCCAAACCAAGAAAAAAAACAAGTTTTCGGTATCACTAGAAGTGTCTTTTTATTTAAATTGACATTAATTTTAGAAAAAATAAGAAGTGAAATATTGAAAACTGAAAAAATTCATTAAAATTATTTTGATAATTTACAAAAAGTATCCACAAGTCATTTTGGATATGTAGGAATTAATCCCACCTCAATCTAATTCATGGTGAAGTATGTATGAATTTAAGTATGTATTTTTATATTAAACTAACATTAAATTTTAAAAAAAGAAAAAGTGATTTAATTATATTCAAGAAAAATAATTTGGATTATCTTGATACATTAGGAAAATTATCTATGTGTAATTTGTGAGTTTTTGTATTCAAACACACCTCAATCCGACTCACATTGTGAGTGGTATGACAAAACATTTTCATTATCACTTTAAAATTATCAATTAACTCAAAACATTTCAATCACTGAAAACCAAGAGAATGTTCTCCGATTGTATTCATAATTTAGGTTAGATATTCCTAAGTAATTTTTGACATTTATGTAGTAATATCACATTCAAACCAACACACAATGCAATAGGTATGATTCAAAATTCGAGTTTCCAATTTGAAATGAAATTAAAATAAAAACCAAACAAGAATACTGAAAGTAGAAAACAATTATTCAGATTGTTTTGATACTTTTAGAAAATGATATATATGTCATATGTGACATGTAGAAATTATATGATACTCTATATGGTGCATGGTGTGGCCAGTATAACTCAATTTGTCTCTTTTTATATAAATTTACAATAATTTACATAAAAACAACAAGTGACATATTGAAACCCAAGAAGAAACATTGTACTATTTTGATATTTTACGAAAATGGAACATGATTCATTTTTTATGTGTATGATACAACCACAAATCAATATGATGCATGGTGTGACCTGTATGAATCAAAGTGTGTCATTTTATTTAAAATTGACATTAATTTATGTAAAACGAACAAGTGACATTTTGAAAACCATGAAAACACATTCAGATTTTTTTGATATTTTAGGAAAATGATACATGATTCATTTATGACATGTATGAGTCAACCTCACCTCACTAAGACATACAGTGTGACCGATATGTCTCCAAGTGTGTCTTTTTTATTTAAAATTGACATTAAATTATGTAAAAAAGAACAAGTGACATAATAAAAACTAAGAAAATGCATTTGTATTGTTTTTATACTTTAGTAAAAGAATCCATGAGTCATTTTTGACAAGTAAGAATCTACCCAACCTCTATATGATGCACAGTGTAACCCATATAAAAAAGGTCTCCCTTATCATTCTAAAATTGATATATTTGTTCAAAACCCATCACTCACTAAAAAAGGAAAACACACTTTGATTTATTAATAATTTTTAATATAGATTCATGAGTAATTTTTGATGTGTATGAAGTATCTCACTTCAAAATAACGCACGATGAAACCAGTATAACTCATAATGCGTACTTAGAGTTTGAAATGAAATTTTAGAAAAAAAGACAAAAAAATACTAAAAACTAATAAAAAACATTCATATTGTTTTGATACTTTATATAAATGATCTATAGGCCATTTTTGAAATTTAGGAATCAATCTAACCTCAACACAATTTATGGTGCGATCGACATGACTCAATGTGTGTATTTTTATTTAAAATTGTCATAATTTATGTAAAAACAACAAGTGACATAATGAATACTGAGGCAACACATTAATATTGCTTTGATATTTAATAAAACAATCCATGAGTCATTTTTGATGTGTAGGAGTCAACATCGCCTTAATAAAAAACCTAGTGAGACTGGTATGACTCAAAGTGTGTCTTTTTTATTTAAAATTAAAATTAATTTAAGTAAAAAAGAAAATATGACATAGTGAAAACTAAGGAAACCCATTTAGATTATTTTGATATTTTATGGAAATGATAAATGAGTCATTTGTGACATGCATGAGTCAATCGAACCGCAATACCATATAAGGTGTGACCAGTCTGACTCTATGTATGTATTTTTATTCAAAATTTATATTAATTTAAGTAAAAAAGAACACGTGACATACTAAAATATAATAAAACACATTCTAATTGTTTTGATAATTTAGGAAAATGATCCATGAGTCATTTTTGACATGTAGGAATAAACCAAACCTTAATAAGAGGCATGGAGTGACTGGTATGAAAAAAATTGTCTGTTATGAGTTTAAATTTTTTATTTTAGTTCAAAACATGTCACTAATTGAAAACCAAGAAAACTGACTCTGGTTGTCCTGATAATTTAAAGAAATGATTCATAATTCAGTTGTTACATGTATGAAGTAGTCTCACATAAAACAGACACATGATGTGATTAGTGTGAATCTTAATGTGTGATTCCATTGTGAAATGACATTTTAGAAAAAGAACAAAACTAAAATAATAAAAACTAAGAAAACACATTTAGATTGTTTTGAATATTTAAGAAAATGATCTATCAGATATTTTTGGTTGGTAGGAATCAGATTCACATCAATTAAATGTAGGGTGTGACCGATATAACTACAAATGTGTCATTATTTTAAAATGACATTATTTAGAGTAAAAGAAGAAATTCCATACTCAAAACCAGGAAAAAACATTCAGGTTGTTTTTATATTTTAGGACAATGATCCATCACTCATTTGTGACATGTAAGAACTAACCCCACCTCAATAGGATGCACAGTGGGACCGATATAACTCCAAATGTGTCCTTTCTGTTAATTATTGTTATTTATTAATGTATTATCTCCTATTAATGTTTAATTTATTTTTTTATATTATTACTAACATAATAATTTTTTTTATACAGGTAGAATCTTTTTATTGGGTTGAGATGATTTTTTTGGTAGGTGATACCATGAGAAGAAATTTTAAGAGGGGATCACGAGCATCAAAAGACAAAATTTTAATGTTTAAAAATGATTGATGGATAATTATGATTATAATTATATAATTTTTATTTTGAAATATAAATAGTAGTGTTTTTTATATATACAACGGGAGGAATTTTTTTATTCATGAAGTTAATTAAATATATATCACATTGATTGAAATTATAGGTTGTATATAGAATTATTTGAAATTAATAGTCATATAGAGAATTATTTGAAATTATAGGTTTTTGATGGGTGTTGTATTGTATTAACAACACATTGCAGTTCGATGGGCTTTTATTAGAGTTTTTAGCGTAGATAAAGTCCCCCATTTCTCAGAATTTTTATAATCCTCTCTGCGCACTGTTAAAGGGCATAAGTGTAGTAGTGTATCTAGGTTTTGAACTAGACCTTGAAAAAACACGAATGGTCTTCTTGATTTCTATGGGATTGTGACAAGAACCTAGAAGTCCAAAAATGACCATAGATTTTTATTTTCCCAATATGAAAAACAATACATGATATACATATAGAGAAATATAACTAGAAAAGAAATATGCCATAGCTAAAAGTGTAAAAGTTGTAGAGAAATTACCAAGGTAACAAGTCAAAAGCTAATGTTCATGTACTAGAAGTTAACTAAAATGAAAAAAATAGTTAATAACTACACTATGTTAAGTGTGGGAAACATCCCACCATCTCATCACAATCTACTCATGTACAACTGATATAAAACCTATCACTACACTGCGACACGTTTCACATTCGTATATCAGAAAAAACATGGTCTACACCCCCTTTAGTATAACACCCAGATATTTTAAAATAAGTAAATTATATTTGATTGAGTATAGGACACAAGGTACTAAATTTTCTTGTAATGCTGTAAACAACAAGTTTCTTCGATAAATTTCATTACATACAAGACCTAGTTTTACTGAACTTAAAGACTCATGATGTATTTTACTATTATAACCTAGCCATTAAATTAGAAGGTATGAATAGTATTAAATAATTTTCGATATATATATATATATATTAATTTATTAATCAATATAAATTATTGATAAATATTTATTAAAAAACTAAATTAATTTTTATTAAAGTGATTTTATTCTTCAAAAATATGTTTTCTCTGAAAATGTTTTTATATATTTTAATGAATGGAATATTATAATTATTATTTTTATCTTTTAGAAAAATTATTTTTCTATATTAACTTAATTTTTGGAATCTAAATACAAAAATTTACCTTGGGTGATATTTTCAGATTTTTAGCAAAATATTAATTTTTTGATGAATTGTGAAAAATAATATTTTTTGTAAGAATTATTTTATTTTTGATCAATTATGTAATTTAAATGTCTCAAGATGTTTTGAATATGTTTTTAAGTAATCTAATTTATATATAATTGAATTAAGTAATTCTAATAAACATTATATTGGTATTAAGTATAAGTTTTTTTGGATTAAATATATATTTTTCAAAAAATTCTTTGAAAATGAATAATTTTTCTATATATTAATTAATTAAAATAATCTATAATGACAATTTTTTATATTAGGTTTATATATAATATATAATTAAATATTCATTGAATTTTATAAAGTGATTATTATTTCCCATAGAGTTAACATAAAATCATATTTGTTTCAAAAAATACTCTTTTTAAAAACCCAATGTCTTGCCCTGTTGGTGAGATTAGTATTAAATTAAAAATTTCCATTTTTGTGAATTGAATTTAGAAAAAAAATATTCCATATATGGAATCATAATATTTTATAATTTATAATAAGGAAAACATAATTTTCTACCATAATGATTGGTGGAAATTTTGAAATTAATCACAACGAGTAAGGTAAAAATGAGTTTACCAAGGGATTAAAATTAAAAATTAAGTAAATCAATGATCTAGAAAATTTTCTAAAAACAATTTTATGGCCATATTTATATCCTTATAAGTTTAATATATATATATATATATATATATATATATATTGGGACAAATTTCCATGAATGTGACCTGTATAATTAGTTTTTTAATGAAAATGACTAAAATAAGTCTTTTATCTTTTTAATTTCTATAATGATTTTGGATAGGTGAAAAATATAGGGTCCATTATAAATATGATGTGCAAATATAAAATATTTTTTACCATAATAATTAATATTTAATTTTTGGAGATGAAATAATTACTTCAAATACTTAATAAATTCCAGCACATTAATTATTTAGTTAATAATTAACTAAAATAAATATTACTGAAAATATTAAAAGTTGAGTAAATTGAATGAATTATTTTCTTAAATTAATTATATATATTAATATATCCTGTTAAATAGGTGAGATAATAATATATTTTAAATCCATATATTCATGATATTTTTTAAAATTCAATTTAAATCAATAATGTTAAAATTGACATTAATGTCATTCTATTATAAACTATATTTTATTAAATTATTTAAAAACTAAATATAACATATTCCTCCAAGTTATTTTTAAAAATAAATAAATGTCAACTATTTCAAATTAATGGACCAATTTTTCTTTTATAATGAATATATTGACCCCCCCCCCCGAAATAGTAAAATTTTGGTTAACGCACTAAAGGATAAAGTATTCTTTTTGTATCTTACATGAGTTTGTGTTAAAATTAATTTTAAACACTCATATGATTTTAATTTGATAAATTGGATTTAATACTTGTAATAACTGGGTTAAAATTATCAATCTTTTATCCACTTGAGCTAAAATGGACCTCCCAAAAGTGAATATGTTTGAGTATTAACAAGAATGCCACTCCTCCTAAACTATAAAAGATAAATCACTTCCATCTCTCCTTCACAACGGTAAAGATAATTGGATCTTATAAAAACTACTAAAGTGATATAAAATCTATTTTAAATTGATCATAAAATGATTTTTTTTCATAAATACAGCCTTTATATAATTTAGTGAAAACCAAAGGAGGATACTCAAAGAAGATGTAACGTTCATCAATGAGCAACTTTATTTTACTTCTTTCTATACCGATTTAAATTATTATTATTATAAAATTATGATATAATAACCTCAGAATATTACATATATGACATTTTTTAATATTAATTTTTTACCTATAACAACAAAAACCTCAATAAAATGGGTTTCGAAATCATCATACATGTGTTCGGACGCCTACCACCTCGTGAAATGATGCCATTATGTTTTTACATTACAACCTCTAATGGTTGAGGAAAATTATGGTTATAAGGATTATATATTATATTTATAGAAAAAATATAACATTGGATTCTTTAAATCATATATACCCTTTTACATTCCGTACTGCAAGGGATATGATAATGTTGCTGGTGTGCATGGTGGGCAACTGCCTCACAAAGAGATGTGATTCATTTTTCCATAACACATTATATGAAAGGTAATAAGTGTAAATATAATAAATATATGTGATATAAATGAGATATTTACTATATAAATTGAATATATATCATTATATAAATATAATATATGAATATATTTTTACCTTTTCACTCATTTTAAAAAATGAAAATGTCATTCATGGACATGTGGACTACCGCCTCCTCAAAGTGATGCGATGATTTTTTTCACTACAAAATCTCAAATATTTCTTGTAAAATTATATATAATTATATAAGGTGGTATTTATTATTTTATTATAATTATTTAAAGGTTAAATATTACGTAAATTATTTCCATAATGATCATTGAAAAATGGAAATGTTACTCATGTATTCATATGACCTACCGTCTCCATTATCGCGACGTTGGATCATTTTTCATATAAATATTTTCGGTTGGGTTTAAAAAATAAAATTTATGTTTAAATATGATAAGAATCTCCTGATTATTATTTTATAAATTTTTGAATAATTACCACTTTGACCATAGTCTTACCACCTAATTCCCGTTTGACACACACATCGAATATGGTCAAAACATATTAAATAAACATAGTCAATTTAGTTGTTGTATGTAACTTGTTAATAAGTAATGTAATATTAATAATAAAACTGAAAACTTTTATTAGTCGAGTAAATAATTAACATACATTTAATATTAAGGAAGTCAAATACACATGTGACAATTCAGACTCAAGGAAAGGGTTTACATTTCTAACTTTCATATATGTGATATATATTCCTTATTCACCAAATATTGTTTTAGGAATATACATCACACACTACCAAAAAACTGAGTTTCTGCAGGTCTATCCTTTAACAGCGGTAAAAAAGGTGCATTTAAAAGTTCCCCTTTATGATATCTTTTTTTAGTGTTGATAAAGGCACCCACTTTATAAATGTATTTAGCACTGTTAAAGGGGACCCCTTTATTAGTGATTTTTTATTAGTACTGATAACAGGGGGATTATCAGCACTTTTTTTCCTAGAGATGAAAAATTATATATTTCAAACAAAATTACCTTTCATAAAAAAAATATTGATATATAAATATATAATTATATTTATATTGATATAAATATAATATATAAATTTTTAAATATGTTTTAGATAAGTTGGAAACATAACTCAAATTTCAAATGACGATAACTTTTGATCTAGGTGTCCCTTTGAGATCTACGACATATCAAATCAAAACCTACAAAAATATCTATACGCTGGAAAAACAAGAAAACCTTATGACATATTTTTAGAGGCCAAAAAGGCCCAAATGGCCTCCAACACTGAGTTTTTAGTTCAGATACCCAATTTTTTTAACATTCACTGGAATTTCAGCCCTATTTTAGGGGGTATTTTTTATCTTTTTAACTGGGGACTGAATTTATTCTAAGGTATTACATTTATATTGGTATTTTAGTTTATAAATTTTATTATTTTTCACAATGTAAGGTTATTTATAATCAATTATATAACAATATATACATATTTTTTATATATTCACCCATAAAAATTTTATTGTTTAAATAAAAAATTAAATATATTTACATAAAAGTGTATTTATAAATATATAAGGCTCATATAAATAAATAACTAATATTCATTTTATTTAAAATACAAATATATTAATATTTATATACCTATTTGATGTGCATGTATGTGTATATATATTTGTGTGCGTCTGTATTGACAAAGTGATATATATTATCTATATAATCTAAACATATTTATATACAAATTAATATATAATATTTGTAAATATATAAAGATGTCTAATTATACTTACAAATACACATATAATATTAATGTGTGTGTGTTGTATATATGTATTTATTTATTTGTAAACACACACAAAATATCATATTTTATAAATGTATTTCAAACTGATCTTAAAAATATATATTAATATCCGAATAAATATATGGAAAAAAATATAAATATATATAAATAAATAGATATAAATATATATTAATATACGAATAATTATATAAATATATAAATATTACTATATATATGTATAAATATATTAATATAAGAATATGTATATATATATATATATATTAATGTAACTAAATATATATATTAATATAAATATTTATATGTTAATATAAATACAAATTAATATATGATTAAATAAAACTATATATATATATAAAGAGATATATTAAGAAATAAAGAGAAAATAAATATAGTGGAGTGGTAAAGGCTTAGGTGCACAGGCAAGAGGTCCTGAGTTCGAATCCAAGTGGAAGAAGGGTGCATGTGCAGGTGAAATAAGGTCTAGCGTTGTTATAGGATGGGTGGGGTGGTGGATTGGGCGTGTGGGTTAGCGGGTGGGGGGGGGGGGGTGTGTGACCTAGGGGGTGCACTATTGAGGGGGCAGGGGGTGTTCAAGCACTACTGAAGCCCCTCCAAAATTTTACATATTTTTTTAATGTTTTTTAACTTTTATCATCACTTAAAAAATCCTGATAAAATTGGTCTTTTATCCACACTAAAAAAAGTGATCATAATGGACCCATTTATCAATGCTTTTTTTATTGATGATAAAAGACCACTTTTACCTTTGCTTTTACGAGTGCTGATAAAAGGGAAACCCTTTTTTCAGCGCCTCGATTAACAATACTTTTTTTATCGTTGATAAATGCCATTTTTAGAACTAATAAAATCATGTTTTTAAGTTGTGACATCAATTCACATTATGATAAGTGTATTTAAATTAATTTTTGTTTATATATCTATTTGAAGATATTTCATTCTTGGTGATTACCATTCAGATTTAACAAAGTAGAAAGGGTATTTTTTACAAACTCATCGTTTATCGGTATAGCTTATAGTTAATTCTATGATGTTTAAATCATATAAATTTCTTGAATTATGTTATAATATAGTTATTAATGGCATTTTAATGTAATTGTAAAATTTTCACCCATTGTAAATTTGAATAATTGAGATTTTTTTAATGAAAATATGATTTTGTTTCTCACTTCATTTGGAAATCTATTTTCTTTAAAAACCATGTTTTATGAAAAGGTTTTAAAAAAGGTTTTAATCATTTTTAAAATAATTTATTAACAAAATGTTTACGCAATTTTTCAATTTTTCTTTTTCCAAAGGAATGTTGTTTTTTTACTTCTAATCAAAGCACATTTCCATCCCTTTTACCATCTTAAAGGATTGTTCTTTATGACATATAAAAATTTACCAACCGATATGGCCATCATTTATTTGAAGCTTTATTTTAATGTTTAGAAATATATTTTAAGAGAAATTTTTTCTTAATATTCTGGAAATTATTGATTTAAAAAAATCAATGAAAAGGATTTTCAAAATATTTTATGTTTGAAAAATTTATTTTCAACATGGAAATTATATTTTCCCCAAAAAATTTTCAAAGATATTTTAATTGTATTTACATTCATCAATGTTAAAAAACCTTATTGTTACTTATCCTCCAATTGGGATATGTATTAATGGTACCATCCTTATTCTTTTCTGGATGGATTAATAATTTTTAATGAGATTTTTATGGAACCATTTATTTTTCATTAATTAATCATGTTTCAAAGATATTATTATAGAATTTATTTTCCTATACATAGGTTAATCATGTTTCAAAGTGATTTTTATATAAACCATTTCTTTTTCATGAGTTAATCATTTTTCAATGATATGGACATGAAACACATTTATTTTCTAGGGTTTAATTTAAGTATGAAGGAATAATGATTATTTCTATTAGTTTTATGATGAAATGACATCTCAATTCATGTTGTGGTTGTAGAATATTATATATTACTGGGAGACTTAGATAGCATCTGGTGAGCCTATTACATCTTATATGATGGGGTGTTTGCGATATAACTGGGTGAGGCTACTATATATTTTACTATGTGGTGTCTGAGATAGCTCTGAGTGACCCAGTTATAGGTTATATGTTGGTTGAACCTATATAACACTCCAATGAATGGTTTAAGGATTATGTTATCTAGAGAATTATATTGGAAGTAATGTTTATTGTTATTTCAATTTTTAAGTGTTCTGTAAGGGTTCTACAAGATTATTTCCTAAGATAATAATATGTTTTTGACGCTTGATAGGTGATTATGATATTTCATTTGATAAATACTAATATAACTTATCGCCCGACTATTGATTGTTATAAATATTTATTTTATTAAATATTTATTCCATGTTATTATCTTCTATGATGTAAGTATTGAAGGGTATTAATATTCTAATTTTATAATCAAGAAAAATGATAATGTCGTTATGCTATTATGGTCTTCTTATGCTCATTGATGAAATTCATTTGTTTCTGATTATTTTACCCGTATTGAGAATTTCAGCCCACCGTTATTATGTTTCCTAATCCCCATGTAATAAATATTGATATTTAGTGAATTATGTATATAATTTAATTTGTATGGATGATTTTTATGACATAATGTCAAATAACTAGAGCTGGGTATAATAGTAGATGATGTTCAACTTTATGAACCAGTTGTTTTTAATCTAAGTTGATATGAGTTTCTCCTAGTTTTCTATAACTCTAAAAATAAATGTTCTATGGGTCTATAAGTGATCCAATATTTATTTTTTATGTTGTAGGTTTTTATTGGTGAATATTAGTTCACCTTATTCGGTATCAATTCTGAAAATGTCATGTTTATTTATTTAGAATAGCATCCAGGAGTGCGAGTGATGGGATGTTATATTGGGTTTGAGCTAAATAGGCTTAGTAGGATCCCACCCAGGTGTTCCATAACTGGTCTTTGTCATATAGACTCAATATTTTCAATTTAAAAGAAAACATGAAATGATAAAAATATATCCACATTCTTATCAAGAGCATTGTAATAAAATTACCCTTTTCCATGGTTCTTACACAATAGATAGATTATATAGTTTAAAATCACATTTCAAATGAAAAATTTGATATTTATTAAATCATGGATTATATATTATATGAAAGAAAAAAATAAAAAGATTAGAAAAATGAATTTCAACCCTAGGATAACATAAGTCTAGGCTAGCTAGATCACTCATACCCTTACAACCAATCATGACCAGTGTTCATGTCATGTACTTAGAGACAAAGCATCTATGATCTAGGGATGGAAGAACACCCTATAAAGTAAACCACATTATAGTTTCAAGATCAATTTACTAGAGCCAGTGAATCCATGATCTAGGAATGGAGGAAAACATATAAAGAAAAACCCATTATGGTGTCAAAGTACAAGGGACGACTATTAATCCCAATACATAGGTACCCATGGTTTCCTTTTATTTTATATATAAAATCATTTTAATGGAATTATCATAATTCATAATCAGTTTTTAAACCACCATTTTCTTTCTGAAAATAATTCTTTAAAAATAAATTCCTCAAAACACTTCTCAATTCATTAAAAAAATAATTATTTTACCAGACTAAGAAGAAAACCATATTTTATAAAAAATACATTTATGAATTCATTTTAAAAAATAATTATTCCTACCAATTAATTTTTATAAAATAATTTAAAAACCAAGAGTGTTCTTGGTGCATCAAACATATGTTAAATACAGAACCACCTACCTTATACTGAGGTAACACACCATCCAAAATGGGATGTGCACACCAAAATAAAATAAAATTCTATAGAAAATTATGGGTGGGCCTATATATTTATTCTAATATCTTATAATCGGGTTTCTATTAGAAAATGGTTAGAGTTGAATAAATATCATACATCAAAGGTCACCCATGATGTAGTACAACCTAAAAGAAAATCCACCTTTATAAGGGAAATTTATAAATAATATATAAGTGGTTGAGAAGGATCATAACATGATAAATATATTACAAAATATATCCTGAACAAATTCTAATTCTAAGATAAATACATGAAATTAGAGGAATTTTATCAAACTTACCAAAGGAGGAAGTACGCCTCAACTGGAGATCAAATCACCAATAGAGGATGATGAAGAGAGCCAAAGACAACCATTGAGATCCCATAGATTCATTGAAAGTTAATTAGAGTCAATATAGTTGGTTAGATATGTTAAACATGGGTTTAGGTGGAACAAATTGTGAATATTCCCAAGATTAACTCATCCCAACCTAAGGCTAGTGGATCCCCAATGTTGGCCACCACCTAACTAGTGGGCATAAAATAGGTGTAGTGGTGACTGTCTAGAATACCAGTGGGATAGTGGAGGAACACCCACCAATTGATGGATATATGTAGAATGTAGTTATCCCTGGGCTCCCCACTGGTTGTTCAGTGGGGTAACAGAAAGAACCCCATTCAACTAGTATACCATCGGCCAGATGTTGGCCTTCTTCAACCACTAAACAACCTAAAAGGTTTTCCCCCTCATCTTAAGAATATTTCAAATAAAAAAATAAGTATAAAAAGAATATTAAATGGATCATACCAGAGCGTATGGTGGGATTTTTTAATTATACCCAAAATAGTACTTTTCCTCTAGAAAGTCACGTGAAGGAGGAAGCTCAAAAAAGGCGAGGCAACAGCTCCATCACCAATTCCTCATGCACCCTTGTCTCATGATAATTATATCTATGCGGCCAAAACTCTATGACTAATAGAATAAAATTTAAATTAAAAAAATTTCATCCCAGATACAATTATATCCAATATATCTATTACAACAATAATTAATGGCTCCATCTGAATCCACTCCAAGCTAAAAACATGAGAATGGTCTTGATGTTACTTATTACAACGAGATATATAAAAAACATCATGAATAATTCTTATCTTTGATGGAAATTTACAATAATTATAAACCTATATGACTCATTTAGTAACCTCAAATGGTCTAACAAATCATGGATCCAACTTCCCCACTTTCCTATAAAGACGGTGAATCAATAGAGGAGAAACATTCATGAAGACCTAGTTAGTAATAAAAAACTATAAAGGAGGATACCAACAATATACATAATATTTATACTATCCATGGGATATACCCAAGAATCAATTAATATCTAGAATCATGAATGGAATCTCATGCATGAGACTCAGTCCCATGATAGTGGCATCACCCACCACTGACCACCAATGAGGTTACTTGCACAAGTGATTATACAAAGCCTATAAGGGGACATTTTAATTAATGACTAGTAACTATTATTATAGGAAACATAAAACATATAATAATTGATATCCCATGTTCCATGAAAATATAATATGTAAGGTCAAAGAATATCCTCTAGAACTAAAATTACACGATGCTTATGGATATCCTTTTATGGATGATAAGTTGTTCTCAATATGACCTGAGTTGTCATCGTATTATAGAGACCTATCTAAAACTGATAGGTAAACCTTGAATCCCTAGAAGATACAACTGATAACAAAACCCCATGAAACCTCAAAATTGTCTTCCCATTTACCTTTTCATTTCCTTGAAGCTTGGTGGTGTCACTAATTAGAATAAAATGTATTGATTTCATCAAATGATCAGTCACCACCCATGTTGAATTGTTTCCCTTGAGATTTGATGGTAATCCAATGACGAAGTCCATAGAAACCTTTTCCCATTTACATACCAACACCAAAAGAGGCAAGATAAGACAAGAAGGCTCATGGGTTTCTAACGTAATATTCTAGAAATTGAAGTAATGGGATATATAATCAAAAAATTTTCCCTTAAAATCAAGCCACCATAAATTCAATAATTAGAAGAGGTTGGATTAAATGAATAGGCTTCTAGTACTCGATCTTAATCTTCTGGTATGTGTAACAGTGGGACACATAATCAACACTACCACACTTCCAACCCAACTACTAGACATTCTATAGCATGCCCTAATTTTTATTTATAATGGATGTGTAAATGACCCACAAAGAACAACAACAATAATAAAAATATAATTACATATAAATAAATGGATGATGACCTAAATCTTGAAGAAAATAATTATATATAAGATTTGGGAGCATTAAAGAGTGATATCCCCCCCCATAAAATTTTTAAATGACTCATATAAACTCATCATCCTACTGATGGTCCTATATAATAGACTCCAGATGATACTATGACAGCTACACACTGGTAAAAACCAAAAATGAATCATCCTCCTATATATCTAGATTTAATTGGGTAAAAATATTTATAATGTTCCCATACAATATCAATACCAAGAAAGAATTAATGGAATTTACTACTAATTGAATCAATGATTTCATTCCCCTTTCATATGGTATAGGCGATGTCGAAGTCTAGTGTATAGAGGTACTCTACCTTTCTCCTCTACCTAATGTTCTTGTTTTTATAAGAAATTTTTTAATCAATATTTTGTGATAAAAATGATTGTAAACCAATCCTGTAATAGACACTGCCACATGATATTAAGAGAAATCATGACAACGGTGACCTTAAAGTCATGAGCCAGATAATTCATCCAATCTAGTTGAAGTTGTCAACAATCAAATGACACAACATGGTAATCATATATAATAATTTACCCCATAATAGCACAAGAAGCATCACTATAAAATATGTACCCCATATTTGGTTCTAAATAGATCAAGATATAGTCTCTTTCAAATTATATTTTAACTCATAAAAAGAGACCAGATACTTATAATCTAAAGATAATTTCACCCTTTTATTGGTAAGGGTAGTCAAGGGTGATTCTAGATTTGAAAAATACTTTATTAACCATCGATAATGTAACAAAAACAACCCCAAAATCCAGAACTTGGTGACTTAATTTATTAAATTGGTATAAATATATGGAATCAAATACCAAAGGGATGATTATTTTAGTAGTATTGAAAATCTAGATATATAAATTATACCAATTTTACATTTTGGATTGAAAGTAAACATAACACATTACAAAGACAATAAACTAGATCCTTGAATACTAACTCAATGATATATTCTTCAAAACTTGGGGAATAGAAACAAAATAAGGGTAAGTTAAAATTTTCAACAATGGTTAAGTATAGAAGATAATATCATGAATAAAAAATTAATAATTAGTATGGAGGGATAATAACTGAACTCACATTCCATTTAAATAATTGGATAAGTCATAATAAATATGATAAGTTAAATAAATAAACACACATTAAATTTCATCATTAAGTTGAAAATGAAATGCATCGATAGATTATTCCATAATGAAAACAAGAGGAATGATAATAACAGAATTATGAATGCATTCAATGCTTAATTATTGGATTCCATGATTCCAGGAATCCAGGTACCTCTATAAAATGGCTATATTATACCAGCCCCACCCCTGAATTCATGTAAAAATAATTACTAAAATATAAAATAATATATTTAATCAATCAGTATGTTTTAACATTAAAAATTTGTATTGAGTAAAAGATATAGATTTATCAATTTTACCCCAATTAATTAAATAAATATCAACATAAACACCATATGTAAATATGTTATATGGTTTAAGAAATTATCATATACATTACACAAGAGTATTAATATTTATGATAAAATAAATTTACAATGAAAAATGATGATAATATTGTGGCTGTTTCAAGCTATGTTAAAAATAAAAAATAATGTGATATTTCACAATAAGTTTTACAATTTGGTAATATTTAAGTCAAGTACCCCTAGAAGAAATAATTAAAATTAAAAATTAAAATAACATGAATGAAAAATTATTCATGATAATACATATCATAAGGTTTATTATATTCCCCATATAAAAGTGAATTTGTGCTTAATAACAAATATGACTAAATGGAATGTAAATTGAGATGAAATCACTTACCATACAATCCCTTTTGGTTGAAAACTATTTAGAATAATGTATATGGGTTTTATAAATGACATTAACTTATAAAATGACAATATAAATCGGTATTATATCTTATATTATTCCTTTATAACACATCCTTCACAATTCATTAATGACATTTCATTATTTTCATTGTTTCAAATGTTAATTGCCTTGTTTTCCAAGTATGTTTTGACTTTTTATTTTTGTATCTATTATATAGTTATTGATTTAATTATCCCATGAATTTAAAACATGATGTAAATATAATTTATTTTTATTATATATGTATTTGGAGAAATCCATAAAATTTCATAATATTAAATTAATTGCACTGTTCGTGGAGATGACATGTCGTATGTACGCATGAACGTTGCTACTATTTTCTTGTTGTATTGAAGAAATAAAAGTAAATGATATATATATATATATATGTATTTTATTATTTCATTATCATATTTATTTTATATATATCATATATTTTTATTTAAACAATCATTATTACATTCCATGTAATGTGTGAATGGATCACATCGCCTCACGAGACAGTAGTCCGCTGTACACAAGACCGATATTATCGTATTCCCACAAAAAGGAAAGCATGAAGTTATATGTGATATAATAATTAAAGAAGATTAATAACATCATAAATTTAAAATATATTATATATAATCTAGAAATCCCTCATTATTCCTAACTCTGAAGGGTGGTAATGTAAGAACGAACGACATCAGTTCGGGAGTTGGTACCCACCATACACCTAAACGATGATTGTGTATCCCATTATGTGGAAGTGTGTGGAATTTTAGGTTTTAACCATAATATGAAAACATATAATTGTATTTAAGATACTAAAGAAATTATATAATAATTATATAAAAATAAATTAAGGACTTTGAGAAGGAAATAAAATAAAGACACAAGTTAAATGATATTACATCCTTATTGGTTTTCCTCCTAAGGTTTTCACAAACACCATAAAATGGTTTCTTTATTAAAAAAATAAGGGCACTAAGATAAATTTAATGAATTTTTAGAGTTATTTTTATTAGAATTTTCTGATACAATGTTTCTTAAGAGGTGTGAAGAAGTGGGTGAGTGGGATACCTTGTATAAGTTGTGTGAGTGGAAAACTTGTAAATTGATGAAAGAGGGAATTCACCAAATATTGTTTCATGTAATGTGGATCTAATAATAAAGAAAATTCAATAATATAAGATTTAAGTTCTAAATTATTTTGTCCAATGGGTTTTGGAAATGTTTTAAGGTCTTTTGACCCTTATGTTTAAATTTTAGTCCCCTGGTAAACTCCTTTTTCTCTTAGTCATTATAATTAAACTTGACTGCTTTAATTAATAATTTTGTTATAAAATAAATTTTAAATTACTATAAATTAGATGTTATTGTGATTAAAAATATTGAATCCATTTTTCCAAATTCAAAACACATATGTGATATAAATTAATTTAAAATTAATCCCATAGATGTTTTAAGGAAACGAGTTTTTTAATGTGAAAATGTTCAAAAGTTTACTATGTTTTTTATATTAATTGAAAATAGAAAAAAATAAAACAAACTAAATTAGATTAATTTATGTATATTTAAACTATTGTTACTTTAAAAAAATTCGATATATAATTTATTATTATAAATTATTTAGATGAAAATCTAGTTTTTAATTAAATTTCAAAATTTTTAACTATTTATCAAAAAATAAAAATTCACATTAAAGTAAAAACTATTCAATATAAGATAATTTTGAAAAAATTATTTAAAAAATAAGTTTATTTTATATAAAAAACTCTATAAAAGTTTCATTATTTATTTTTAAAATATGTACGCTATTAAAAGGTGCTAAAAATGCTTTTAGAGAAATACAAATTTTTATGTGTAAAATTGGATTTGTTTTTATATTATAAAAATAAAATAAATTTAATTAATGTAAAAAATATTGAATATATAAAATTTATATTTATTTAATATCATCCAATATTATTAGTTAATTTAATTTACAATGATTAAATTACTTTGGTGCATAAAAATACTTTTTTATAATAACATTTCCTTTAGAATCATTAGTTTTTTTAATTATAATCAATCGGTATCCAATGAATTAAAATATATATTTAAATAAGTTAGTAAATCCTATTAATAACCCAAAATTTTAAATCTAGCATATAATTTTCATTTTAAATGATAATATTGATAGTATTCGGTAAATCTCGGTCTAGCGTGTTACACAAGTTATTAGAGGAAGTCATCGCACATAATGTAATGTAACTCAATGTTTCTTGAATTTCACACTATATCATAGATTTTATTTTAAAAAAATATTAAATATATTTTTATGTTTTCTGAGTTAATATTCCCTTCCATTATTAGTGTTTCATTTTATACACACTATCAAATGTGATATTAAAATATTAAAATTTTGTTCTGTTATATTCTCCCCACCTCAAATATTTTTTATCATTAAAATTTAAAAATTATCTTAGTAATCAAGGGTTTGAAATTTTAAAATAAAATTTTTAAAAATCCACATCATAATAAAGTTAATAAAATACCTCCTTAATAATAGATAAACGGAAGTAAAATGGTCATATGAAATATCATATAACTAGGATTCTACTTAAAATAACATTAGTGGAATGTGAAGATATTGACATGTTAGAAATGTATAAATATGTATAGAATTTGATTGAGATCAATTATTAAAATTAGGCGAGTGATCAATGTAAAGATAATTGATTCTAATCCATAAATCTAAAATTATCTAAATGACCATTATATTCATCCGCTATGAATGTTATAAGATAAAATTTTGGTTTCAAGATGATTTTTTAATGTTTTATTTTTATATTAATATTTATGAATATATAGAAACATACTTACTTGATATATTTCTATTTCATTAATACAATTTCATAATTTTGTTTTACTTTTATTAATTTTAAATTCATCCCTTTATTCAAACAAATGAATACCGAAAATGAATTTTTAGGCCTGAAGCACTAAAATTTACTTTTAATGGATCATATGAACCATAAAATATGTATTTTTGTTTTTCTATAATATTTTACAAAAATCATATGGTTGATCAATTATTCTCTAAACATAAAAATTAATACCATTGATTCATCATAATATTTATTTTTAAAATAATTTATCAAAAAATAGTGACATATTAACCATGACATTGTGTAGGCTAGTGGTAGGCATGAAACCCGTATCATCCTTTAGTGTTGGGTTTAAGCCCCATGGCCTTTCCAAAGGTGATGGGTTGTCACCCAAAATAAAAAGTGTTATTTTTTTAACCAATATTAAATTTTTTTTTCAAAATAAATATGATTGACATCCTTTAAATTTAATCATTAAATATCTTTTTCACTTAGGTTTTCAATAGAAATTATTTTTTCCCAAAAATTTTAAAAATATTATTTTTATATCAACCCTAAAATTTACCAATGCATTTAAACATATTTTTGTAAAATATAAATGAATTATTACTCAAAAACTTTTCAACTAAAAGTTAAACATAACATAATATCCCCAAAATTTCATTAATATTATAAAATTACAATCACATTAAAACTATAAATATGTGTTTATGAATTTAAACTTATGATCAATCTAAAATTCATTAACCCATAATGGGTACCAAAATCTTTTACATTAATGAATGAAAAATTGTTTCTAAAATTTAACAGAATAATGAGATGTTTCATGATTCCTATAATAAAAATAATATTGGAAAAAAAATTCTAAATTTTAATTCTTGTATCCCAATAAATAAATAATTCATAAATTTTTTCCATGTACATTTTTCCTTAGTCGTGGGTTTAACGTAAGTCATTCATTTTCATTATCAATTATATTTATTTATAATAGTTTGTAAAGAAAATATGAAATATCTTAATAATATCCCCCAGGTGTGTCATAATAGGTCACTTATGTAAATGGAGGATATACCAACGGATGTTTTCTAATGATTTTTATAAACTGTTAGAATAGGGGTGTGGAGAGACTTTTACCCAACAGTTTTATCAAACCGTTGGGATATATGAGTTTTTAGAATACCCTACCCCACAGTTTGATAAAACCATTGGGATATGTAAATTTTAGGAAGGCTTTCCCAACGGTTTGTCTAAACCATTGGGAAAGCTTACCTTTCCCAACAGTTTTTTAAAACTGTTGGGAATGCTTTACCATAAATTTCTAGTGGACCCAATCTCCCATTCATGCGATTGAAGGCCTAAAGCTAAGACCTAATATCTCTATCACTCGGAAATAATTCCACCAGATCCATCTTCAATCATAAAGTTTTTTGTTCTATAGTTCAAATCTGTAACTAGTACCTTAGGTTTAATGTTTTGAATCTATTTTTTTTGTTTTTTGTTTTCATTTGTCTTAAACCCAGGGTTCTTGTCGTATGATATACCCAACAATTGTAATTTTATTTTTTTTGTTTTTGATCAACCTTTCAACTATCTTGTGTGAATAAAATTTATTTGAAGTGAGGGGGTGCAGGTGGTGGGAGGTGCAGTGGGTGGGGGTTCAGTGGGCGGGGGGGAGGGGGTGTGCTGGTGGGGGGGGGGGGGGGTACAATGGGTGAGGGGGGATATACAGGTGGGGGTGTGTAGTAAGGGTGGGGGGGGGGGGGTATGTTGGGGGGTGAGGTGGGGGCGGGGGGTTATACAGGTAGGGGTGGGGGTGGGTTGTGCAGGTGGGGGTGGGGGGGAGGGGGACTGTGAAAGTGGGAGGTGCAGGTGGAGGGGGGAGGGAAGTGTGAAGGTTGGGGGGGGGGGGCTGGGCAAGTGGGAGTATTTTGGGGGGGTGAGGTGGGGGGTGTACAGGTGGGGGTGGGGGAGGGGGCTATGCAGGTGGGGGTGGGGGAGCTTTGCAAGTCGGGGGTGTAGGTGGGGGTGGGGAGTGCAAGTGGGTGGGGGGGAGTGTGTAGGTTGGGGGGCGGGGGTGGGCTGGGCAGGTGGGAGTCTGTTGGGGGGTGAAGTGGGGGGGGGGGTGGGGTTGTATAGGTGGGGGGTGGGGAGGGGGCTGTGGGGTTGGGGGTGCAGGTGGGGTGGGGTGTGCAGTGGGTGGATGGGATGGGGGCTATGAAGGTGGGGGTGGGGGAGGGGGGGGGGTAGTGCATGTGGGGGGGTTTACAGTCGGTGTATGGGAGGGGGGTTGTGCAGGGGGTGTCTACTGGGGGGTGAGGTGGGGAGGGGTGGATATGGAGGTAGGAGGTCATCACTTCCATAGTTCACCAATAAGCACTGGGAAGTCATCACTTCTAGATATTTGGATAGGTTTGAGGCTCTTTGGTTTTGGTTCTTGTCTATTATATTGATGAGTAAGGAACCACATGATCTAAAAGTGACATCAACTATATAATATGAATTACTTCTCCCACACCACATTTTACTAGAGATAATATATCATTGGAAGGTTCTGGGAGTCTTTTAAAATCCAATGCACCAACATTTCTCCAATTTCAAACTTGATACCATCATGTTATCAAGTCACTAATCTTAACAAATTGGATTTTCACTAAAAAATACTATTATAATCCTCAAGACCCATCATTTGTTTTTCATAACATTAATTACAACCCAATTAAATCTCATATCTCTCAGTCACACCCTCATCGACAGCCTACCCACCCCCTGGACACCCCCTACCCCCTTGGATAGCCCTACCACCCTCGTTGACAGCCCACCCACCCCCTGGACACCTCGTACCCCCTGGACAACCCTGCCACCCCCGTGGATAGCCCCCCCCCCCCCCCCCCCCACCCCCAGACACCCCTACCCCCTGGGACATCCCCCCCAACCCTCCTCCTTGGACCCTGGGTAGGCTGCTTTAGAGGCCCTTGATGCCCAGGAACCAGAAAATTTTGTACCAAATGATCACTTACATTAAGTGTTAGGATATGGGCACCCTGGAAGAGTATGCTTCCAACCTCGGAAGAGTATAGTTCTGACAAGGTATTGCCTCTCCTTAGGTATGATTTGTAGTGCCACCGAGTTGCAGCATGTTAAGGCACATGCAGAACATGCTGAAAAAAGGGCCATAGAGACGGCTGAAAAATCTACTAGGGAAAACACAACATTTATGAAACTGATGGAATTTTTACATCAAACACTTCCACCAGAGGCCAAAACTTCTTGTGATGAATATATTTCATCGATGTGTTCTATATATGGGGCACCAGGTGGTAGTTCTAGTGGTGGTCGAGATGATGGAGAGGAGGAGACTGAGGTGGAAGTTCAGGAGGGTGAGGAGGAAGTCAAGGTGGAGAAGGAGGGATAGGAGGAGGCCGAGGCAGAGTAGGAGGGAAATGAGGATGCCTAGGATGAGTGCATGGGTGAGGAAGAGGACGGGGATGATGATGGGCATAACGACGAGGACAAGGGTGAGGGTGATGATGATGGTGATTATAGTGATGGTGATGAGGGACAAATTGATCTATTACATTTTTGACTGATATTACTGACCTTTGATGTTTATCGATTTGTTGTTCCTGAATATATGTGTGATTAGGTAGGTCACATTATCATTATTTTTTATTAATAAATAATAAAACTTGACTTGTTGATTTTTTGTGACTAATTCAACCCACCCCTAGATAGACCCCACCCCCTAGACACCCCCACCCCAATAGAAAACCCGTAACATACTGGACATCCCTGCCACCCACATGGACAGCCCGCCCTCCCCACTAGAAATACCCCCACCCTATGTTCATGGGTTGTACATTTTTGGGTGTTTATTTGAACATTGATAACACATCATTGGTTCATTAATAATTCTGTCCATAAATTAACCTTAAATTTAATGAATGATAGGAAATGAGATTCTAAATGATTTAAATGATTATTTTTATATTATGAATGTTTTATTTTGAAAAAGAATAGATGCTATGAAATCCCTCTATTTTAATGAAATTGTAATTTTTTTGTGGAATTTTGAAAAGTGGTGGTCTGATTAGAAGTTGATATAATGAAATTATTGTTCTATCCTTGAAATAATTTGCTTAGAATATATGTAAATACCATCCCATAAACCCACAAAATCCCCCAGACAGCCCCCAGATATCCCCATAGACAGCCCCCCAGACATCCCCCCACCCTACTCCCTAGACCTCAGACAACCCCTCAGACAGCCCCCCCCCCCGGACAGCCCCCTAGACAGCCCCTCAGATAGCCCCCCAAACAACCCCCACCCTCCTTTATAGACCCCAGATATCCCCCCTCCTTTCTGGACCCTGGATAGCCCCCCACCCTCCTCACTGGACATTGGACAGCCCCCCACCCTCTTCCCTGGACCTCAGACATCCCCCCTACCCTCTCTCTGAACATATGTGTTTTTTTTGTGCTATTGAAGTTGTTTTTTGTGGTGTTTGAAGAATGGTTTTATATGTTTTTTGTGCTGTTTTTTATGATGGTGTATGCAGTGAGGTTGTGCAATGTATTATGCAGTGTGTTGTGCAGTGTGTTATGCAGTCTGTCTGTTTTTATTCTATTTTTATGGGTGTTATTTATGCAGGTGTATGTTGTGTATTATGCAGGCTAGGCTGTTTTTTGTGTGTTTGTTTTTAATACAATGCTTTTTTTATGTGTCTGTTTTTTATGCAGGTGTATCGTGAGGATTTTTGCATATTTTTGTGTGTTTGGGAACTCCCTGGACAAACCCCCACCTTCCTGGACCCTGGACGATGGACAACCCCCACCCTCCTTCTTGGACCCCAGATAGACCACCACCCTCCTCCCTGGACCTCAGACATCCCCCCCGACCCAACACCCCAACATTGGGCGAGCGACGATTCTGTATATATAAAACATCATGACAATTCATGAAAGGCTAAGGACCACCTATCTTGATTCCAGAGACAATCACACTCTTAATTTGGCGTCTTGGATCCCAATCTTGGATCTCTTCAAGATTCACCCTAAATCCCAATATAAAAGAGGGTTTTATAGCTTCATAAGAAGATGAGAGAAGAGTACAAACCCTAATCGAAATGAGGAAGAGAGGAGGGGATTAGACTCACCCAGATCTTAAATCCGCACTTGAAGACACTCAAAATGCACAAGGATCAAAGGAGATCCACCATTAAGAGGTCTTGGGAGCTTTGGATTGTGTTGATAATTTAGAACAAGGATCCATGGATCATTTTTGACATGTATGAGTCAACACCACCTCAATCTGAGGTACAGTATGGCCACTACCACTCAAAGTATCTCACTTTTATTTGAAATGGACATCATTTTAAGTGAAAAAGACAAATGGCATACGGAAAACTGACCAAACACATTTGGATTCTGTTGATACTTTAGGACATCGATCCGTGGGTCATTTTTGATGTGTGTGAGTCAACTACACCTCAATATGAGGCATGGTGTGGATGGTACCACTCAAACTGTCTCACTTTTATTTGAAATGGACAATAATTTAAGTGAAAACAACAACTTGAATACAGAAGTCCACATAACACTTTAATATTGTATTGATACTTTAGTACAATGATCCATGGGTTATTTGTGACATGTAAGAGGCAACCCCGTCTCAATTCGAGTCATAGTGTGGCCGGTATCACTCAAAGTGTCTCTCTTTTGTTTAAAATGGGCACTGTTTTAAGTAAAAACAACAGACATATGGAAAACTATCCAAAAATATTCTGATTGTGTTGATACTTTAGCACAATGATCCACAGGTCATTTGTGATGTGTAGGAGTCAACCCCGCCTCAATCCGAGGAACGGGGTGGCCGGTACCACACAAAGTGTCTCACCTTTATTTGATATATACAAAATTTTATGTGAAAACAACAACTAGCATATAAAAAAGATACCAAACGCATTCTGATTGTCTTGATACTTTAATAATAGAATCCATGGGTCATATGTGATGTGTAAGAGTAAACCCTGTCTCAATCTGAGGCACAGTGTGGCCGGTATCACTCGATGTGTCTTTCTTTTGTTTAAAATGGACACCCTTTTAAGTAAAAACAAATGGCATATAGAAAACCAACCAAATATATTCGGATTGTTTTGATGCTTTAGCACTAGGATTCATGGTTCATTTTTGACATGTACAAGTCAACCCGACCCCAATCCGAGACACGGTGTGCCTGACGCCACTCAAAGTGTCTCACTATTATTTGAAATAGACAACATTTTAAGTGAAAACAACAACTGGAATACAGAAAACTAACCAAACACATTCGTATTATGTTGATACTTTATTAAAACGATCCATGGTTCATTTTGGACGTGTAAAAGTCAACTTCTCCTCAATCTGAGGCATGGTGTGGCCGATATAACTCAAACTGTCTTTCTTTTGTTTAGAATGTATACATGTTTTACTAAAAACAACTGGCATATGCAGATTCATATTTTGTTGATACTTTAAAAAAATGACTCATGCGTCATTTTTGACATGTACGAGTCAACCTCGCATTAATCTGGGGAACGGTGTGGCCGGTACCACTCCGAGTGTCTTACTTTTATTTGAAATGGACAACATTTTATGTGAAAACTACAACTAGCATATGAAAAACCGAACAAACGCATTCAGATTCTATTGATACTTTAGGAAAATGATCCATGGATCATTTTTGATGTGTACGAGTCAACCCCACCTAAATATGAGGCATGGTGTGGCTGGTACCACTCAAACTATCTCACTTTTATTTGAAATGGACAAGATTTTAAGTGAAAACAACAACTTGCATAAGAAAAACCAACCAAATGCTTTCAGATTGTATTGATAATTTCGAAAAATGATCCATGAGTCAATTTCGACATATAAAATTCAACCTCGGCTCAGTCTGAGGCATAGTGTGGCCAGTATCACTCTAAGTTTCTATCTTTTATTTAAAATAGACATCATTTTAAGTAAATACAGCTAGCATACAAAAAACCAACCAAATGTATTTGGATTGTGTTTATACATTAACACAAGGATCCATGGGTCATTTTGGACGTGTACAAGTTAACCCCGCCTCAATCCGTGGCATGGTGTGGCCGGTTTCACTCTAAGTGTCTCTCTTTTGTTTATAATAGACATCATTTTATGTAAATAAAATAGGCATACAGAAAACCGACCAAATATATTCGTATTGTGTTGATACTTTATCACAAGGATCCATGGGTCGTTTTGGACGTGTACGAGTCAACCCCACCTCAATCTGAGGCACGGTGTGGCCGATATCACTTGAAATGTCTGCCTTTTGTTTAAAATGGACATCATTTTATATAAAAACAAATGGAATATGGAAAACCTAAAAAACGTATTCAGATTGTGTTGATACTTTATAAAAAGGATCTATGTGTAATTTTGGACGTGTATGAGTCAACCCTACCTCAGTCTGAGGAATGGTGTGGCCAGTACCACTCATAGTGTGTCACTTTTATTTGAACTGGAGAACATTTTTAAGTGAAAAAAACAACTGGCATATGAAAAACTGACAAAAATCATTCATATTGTGTTGATACTTTCAGAAAATGATCCATGAGTCATATGTGATGTGTATGAGTCAACTACGCTTCAATCTGAGTCATGGTGTGACCAGTATCACTCAAGTTGTCTTTCTTTTGTTTAAAATGGACATCCTTTTAAGTAAAAAAACTGGCATACAGAAAGCTGACCAAACATATTTGTATTATGTTGATACTTTAGCACAAGGATCCATAGCTCATTTGTGACGTGTATCAGTTAACCCCGCCTCAGTCTGAGGCAGGGTGTGACCGGTACCCCTCAAAGTGTCACACTTTTATTTGAAATGGACAATATTTTGATTGAAACAACAACTGGTATACAGAAAATGGACCAAAATCATTCATATTCTATTGATACTTTAGGACAACAATACATGGGTCATTTTTGATGTCTACGAGTCAACCCCACTTCAATTTGAGGCACGGTGTGGTCGGTACCACTCAAACTGTCTTACTTTTATTTGAAATGTACAATATTTTTAGTGAAAACAATAACTTGAATATGAAAAACCAACCAAACACTTTTATATTGTATCGATACTTCAGGAAAATTATCCATGAGTCATTTTGGATGTATAAGAGTCAATCAGGGCTCAATCCGAGGCATAATGTAACTGGTATCACTCTATGTGTCTCTGTTTTGATTAAAATGGACATCATTTTAAGTAAAAACAACTGGCATACAGAAAACTGACCAAACATATTCAGATTGTGTTGATAATTTAGCACAATGATCCATGGGTCATTTGTGACGAGTACGAGTCAACCCCGCCTCAATTTGTGGCATGGTGTGGTTGGTACCACTAAAAGTGTCTCAATTTTATTGGAAATGGACAACATTTTAGGTGAATACAACAATTGGCATACAGAAAACTGACCAAACGCGTTTAGATTGTGTTTATACTTTAGGACAGCGGTCCGTGGGTCATATGCGACGTGTACGTGTCTACCCTGCCTTAATATGAGTCACGGTGTGGTTGGTATCACTCTAAGTGTGTGTTTTTTGTTTGAAATGGACATCATTTTAAGTAAAAATAACCGGCATATGGAAAACTGACCAAACATAGTCGGATTGTCTTGATACTTTATCACAAGGATCCATGGGTCATTTTTAAGGTGTACGAGTCAACCCTGCCTCAATATAAGGCATGGTGTGGCTGGTACCACTCAAAGTGTCTCACTTTTATTTGAAGTCGACATTATTTTAAGTGAAAAAATAACTGGCATATGGAAAAACAGCCAAACACATTCGAATTGTGTTTATACTTTCAGACAACAATCCATGGGTCATATGTGACGTGTACGAGTGAACCCAGCCTCAGTCTAAGGCATGGTGTGGCCATTATCACTCTATGTGTATTTCTTTTGTTTAAAATGGACACCCTTTTAAGTAAAAACAATTGGCATACAGAAAACTGACCAAACGTATTCGGATTGTGTTAATACTTTATCACAAGGATCCATAGGTAATTTGTGATGTGTACAATTCAACCCCACCTCAATCTGAGGCACAGTGTGGCCAGTACCACTCAAAGTGTCTCACTTTTATTTTGAAATGGACAACATTTGAAGTGAAAACAAGAACTTGCATATGGAAGTCCGACCAAACTCTTTCTGATTGTATTGATACATCAGGACAATGATCCATGGGTCATTTGTGACATATACAAGGAAAACCCACCTCAATCCAAGTCCTTTTGTGGCCGGTATCACTCAAAGTGTCTCTCTTTTGTTTAAAATGGACACTATTTTAAGTAAAAACAAGAGACATATGGAAAACTGAGGAATGGGTTGATACATTAGTACAATGACTTGTGGGTTATTTGTGACATGTACAAGTCAACCCCATCTCAATCTGAGGCATGGTTTGGCCGATATCACTCAAAGTGTCTGTCTTTTATTATTAAATTGGACATCATTTTAAATAAAAACAACTTGCATATGGAAAACCAACCAAACATATTAAGATTGTGTTGATACTTTAGCATAAGGATCTATGGTCCAGCCTCACACAATCCACATCCCATGTGAGAAACTCCTACCACTTTTCTAAAACACAAGACATTTAATAGGCCAAGGACAAATACATTCCCTCAGTCTCACAATATCATTGATACACACCCATTATCCTCATGACTAAGTTCAAAGACACCCTCCCCAAACCATGGGATATTATATTTGTGTCTGGTTTAAGTCATTTATCCATTTCCTTATTTTGGGGTTATTAGCATCTAATTTCTGAATTCAATCGTGTACGTGTTATACAAAATGAAGTTTTTTATGTATTATTAATTCTGTATAACACATAAAAGTACTTATTTAGTTTTTTATGTATTTTATTCATAATTGATAATTAAATTATGTATTTATTCAATTTAGTATTCAATTATGAATTGAATTCTAGATTGCACATGTAATTGTCATCTCAATTCTTTATTGAATTATAAATCAATTATGTATGTTTCTAATTACCTTATGAATAATGTTTTAATTATATATGTGTATTGTTGTAGGGTGCATTATGTATTAAATATATATGAATTAATTGTGTAAATGTATGTGTTATAGTTGTTTATTGAAGGTAACTGGAGTTGGGGAAGATGAAAATATAGAAAGGGCATCCTACTAATGGAAATCATAGAGCAACAGACTGATACCTGAATTGCATATCAAAGCCTATGAAAACAGTTTACAATGGTTTTAATAGGGCTTTGAATGTGTTTTATACCAATGGTTCTCCTAGAACTGTTGGTAAAAACACTTTCCTAGTGATTTACAAATAGTTTGGATATATGTGAAATGTTTAGATATACCAATGTTTTGTATAAACCATCAGTAAAATGATTTAAAAAAATATTTTCCAATGGTTTGAAGCCATTGGAATAGTATGTTTACCAAAGGTTTCAAACTGTTGGTGAAAAGTTCTGCCAATTATTTGACATAACCATTAGTATAATGTAGATTTCTTATCATATACCAACGGTTTTCCAGAAACTGTTCCCATATGTTTTTCCCTACGACTTACTTCCCTAAAGTTTGGATAACCGTTGGTATATACTATAACAACAGTCATCCATGTTATATACTAACAGTTCTCTTATACATGAATGGGATTTAACACATAATGCACCATGAAACTACTAGATAATGATTGAGTTAAGCCTGATGCACCCTTTTTAGAGATATTACCCCAATGTACATCTGTTTCAAAATAATGCCCACTTGTATTATATAGACATTGATGTATTTTTAGGAAGACCCATATAACCCCTTCCTTACCAAACCATTAATATGTTCTTATATACTTATCCTAAAATTATATGATAGGTTTATATTCCCTAATCTTTGTTTTTCTAAATTTAATTTACAATGCTTATACTAAACTTCCTTTGATACCAACTATAACTACCATGACCCCAAAACCCTGGAGCGAGTGCTTTACCTTATTACATTTGCATGATTACAGGGAACTAAATCATGAAAGACCAATTATTTTAGTATTTTTGGATAATCATAAACATACATGATACCCATTTTAAATTTGGTATAGAAAATAAACCTAACACATAACAAAGATAATAAACTACATCCTTTAAAAATCATTAAAATATCTTTTCTTCATAACCTGGGGAAATGAAACAAAATATTAGTGAGTTAAAATGATTAGTAAGGGTTAAGTAGAATAGAATTTATCAAGAATACATAATGAATTATAAATATGGATAGGTAAATAACTGAACAAGTATTCTTTTTAAATTACAAGATAATGAATAATTCATATGGAAAGGTAAATAACTGAACGCACATTCCATTTAATCAATATAATTAGAATGACATGAATTCATATATTATTTCATAGTGAAGATATCTTGGATAATTATAACTTAATTCTAAATTCATGAAATTTTTAATTATTGGATTCCATGATTTGAGGCATCATGGAACCTCCACTATCAAGACACTTCATAAGATAGTTTAAAATACTATAGGTAGAAACCCTTTTAATTTAGCCAAATTAATTTCTCTCATGAGACCTAACAATGCATAAAAGGGATACATTATTATGATCTCCACCCATCACTTTAGGTCAAAATCATTCCTAATATATTGAATAATTTCTTTAATTAAAATTTATATTATTTTTCATCAAATATCTATATTGAGTAAAAGATAAAGATTTATCAATATGTCCATAGTTCATCAAATAAACTTCAAAGTAAATGCTATATGTAATTATGGTATAATATTTTTTTGAAATTATAATATCCATTACCCTATTTTATTTATATTTATTAGAAATTAAATTTCCAATTAAGAAATATTACAATAATGTGATTGTTTCAAGACATAGTTAACAATCACAAATGAATGTGAGATTGCACAATATCTTTTACCATTTGGTTATTTTCAATTAAAATACCCTTGGTTGAATTAATTAAAATTAAAACATAAAATAGCATGGAAGATAAACTATTCATGATATTCCATGTTAAAATTGGAAGTATATGCTACACAAAAAGTGAATCGGTGCATAATAATAAATAAGAATCAATGGAATGTAAATTAAGATGAAATATGTTACCTTACACTTCCTTTTGATGGAACAATATTTAACCTCATATTTAAATGTTTTAATATTGTTATAAACTTATTATAGAACCATTTTAGAATTTATAATATCATATATGATTCATATATAGTATATCATTACCCATTTGTTAATAATCATTCATTATTTTCATCATTTTTGGGATTAGTTCCCTTTTTTCATGTATATTTTGACATGTTATTTTCTTTCCTATTAATTAAATAATGATTTAATTACCTCCAGAATGTAAACCATGAAGTAAATATCATATATATCCATTATATATGTTTTTATATTAATCCATAAAATTTAGTGATAGGAAATGAAATACTCTATCCATGGACACAGTATGTCATACGTATGTATGAACGTTGCATCCATTTTCTTATCGTATTAGAGAATGGAACATAAATGATTTATATTTATATTATTATTATATTATCATATTTATATCATTTATATCACATATTTTTATTTAAACCATTCTTAATGCATCTAATGTAAAGTGTGATTGAATCACATTAGTTCGCAAGGCGATTGTCGACCGTACACACCAGGTACATTATCGTATTACCAAAAAATGGGAGACATGAAGGTTTGTATGTCATATGAAATAAAAAAGATTAATAAAATCATAAATTTAATGAACATCATATATAATCTATAAATCTATCATTATTCACATATTTAAAATCAAGTAATGGAAGACCGAACAATATTGGTTCATGAGACTCTAGTCAGCCATACACACGAGTACTGATTGTATATCCAATTTTGTGGATGTGTGTGAAGTTTTAGGTCATAAAAAAACATAAAATCATATATATATATATTTTATTTACTGAGGGCATTAGATTGTGATGATATAAAAATAAATTAAAGAGGTGGAGAAGAAAGTAAAATAAAGACACGAGTTGTATAATATTTCCTCCTCTTTAGTTTTCCTCATTAGGTTTTCATTAAAACCTTAAATGGTTTTATTTTAGTAAAAAATAAAGCATATAGTATGTGGAGATGAAATTTAGTGAGAAATTTGGATAGTTATTGACTATCCCAATGTATCGTGAGTTGTGTGTAGAAGGGGGATAGTAGGAGGCCATTTATATATGGGGTGAGTGGAAAACTTGTAAATATTTGAAAGAGGGAGTTCCACACACGTTTTTTCCATGAAAAATGTAACAAATAATAATCTAATATCAATAATAGATGGTATAATGTCTATATAGGTCCATAAAATGGGTTTTGAACAAGTTTATAGGTCATTTGGAACCTTATGTTTAACATTTAGTCCTCTAGTAACCTGTTTTTCTCCTAATCGTTGTAATGAATTTTAACTACTTTCACTTATCATTTAGGTAAAAAATTAATTTGACCTTATAAAAAATTATAAATTATTCTAATTCAAAATATTGAATCCATTATTCCAAATTCAAAAAACATAAGTAGTTGATATCAATTCAAATTAATCCCTCTGATGAGTTGAGAAAATACGTTTATAAAGTGAAAATGTTCAAATGTTATTACGTTTATATATATAAATTCAATAAAAAAATGGTTATAATGAAAATAATTGGATTAATAAATATATAATGTAACTATTTTTTCTTTAAAACTAATTCCAAATATAATTTAAAATTATAAGATATTTAGATAAAAAGTCATTTTTAATTAAAATTCAGTGTTTTTGAATATTTATAAGAAAAATAAAAATTCTTAGAAAAGTACAATAAATTAACTCCAATACAATTTTGAAATTAAGATTTCAAAAAATAATTTTATGTTCAGAAATTAAATTAATTTTTTTTTATATTTTCTCTAAAATTAAGTGATCCATTAAAATACCACAAAACTACCTTTAGAAAAATACATATTTTTATGCATAAAATTGATTTTTTTCCTTATCTTATTTGATTAAAATCTGTTGGATGAAAGTAAGGAAAAATAATTTAATATATAATATTTAATTTTCATTACAATCATCCAATAATAGTAATTAATTTTATTTATTAAGATAAAACACCTTTGGAACGTAAAAATAGTTTTTTTATAAAAATAATTCTTTTATATTCAATTAGTTTTTATTTTAATATATAATAAATTGGTAATGAATAAATTAAACCATATATTTTTAAAAGATAGTTAATACTATTCATAACCACCGGTTTAATAGTTGTGAGATAATTTTCATTTTAAATAATAATATTAATAATATTTAGTAAAACTCGGTTCTCCATGTAAAACAAGATATAAAATAAATCCATTATTTCATGTAAGACCAGATAACTCTATATTTCATGGATTGAAAGCTATATCATAGATTGTATTAATTTAAAATAGTAAATACATTTTAATGTATCAGGATTTTATATTCTATTATATGGTTATTGTTGCATGTCATACACACTTTCAAATGGGATATCTATATTTTAAAATTTTGGGGGGTTATAGATATTGTCCATATGGGATTAAAAATATCCCTATCTCAATGAAATTACATTTTTTATTACAATGATTATACAACTTTCTCATTTTTAGCACTGACAAAGAGACTGTGTTCACATATCAAACGCCCCAAGTAATTCACCTCTTAGATCTATAAATTTCATCTTGATACCATTCCATAATGGTGTGTAATCATAAAGATGTCCATTAATATGTTTATATAGTTCCCATTATCATGATCATATCTCAAATAAATGAAGAGATCATTCCTAAATACCATAATAAATATATTGAGATGATGATGCAATACCTATTTAATCAAACCCCTAAACATAACATGGTCATTAGTTAGGCCAAAAGGATTCACAAGATATTCATAATGTTTATACATTCCCCTGTAATTGGTCATTGGGAAATCACATTCCTTAAATATAAGCAGATGGTAACCTAAAGAAAGGTCTATTTTTGAGAACTTTCTTGTCCCCATTAACTTTTGAACAAGCCATTGATGTGAGGAAAGTTACGCTTTTTCTTAACCGTTATATGATTTAGCTTTTGTTTTTTCTGAAGTTATGAGAGAACAATCAACCTTCTTGGAAAAGAGTATAGGGGAATCCCATAATGAAATAATAATATGAAACAATACCTCCTCCCATTGGGCATCCAACTAAAACATGATATCCTTCAAATCATAAGGTGTCATATGATAATAGTGTGTTGATATCGGTCAAATACAAGGCACAAGATCGACGGAGGAGTCTACCACCCTCAATGGAGGAATACTGGAGAAGTCATCTGAAAAGATCATGGGGATGTTTTAAACAACTAAGGGAAGATCAAAATGAGGGGAAAATCATCATAATTAATCAAAATGTCTTAAAAATAGATTTGGATGATAAGGTCCTACATGACCAAACGTTGGATCCCACTCTCCCTCAAAAAGTTGAGAGCTCCCATCGATAATAAGGAACACGACATGTTGATGATAGAAATCAGTATCCTCTTTTTAAGAAACCATTCATTCAATCGAGATGATGAAATAATAAATATAGAAATTTAGAACCAGAAATACCCAAACTAACTCAACATCAGCTAAAGAAAGTTAACTTGAAATACTACCAAACACCTACTCTTTCCTCATACCAAGAAGAGATTGTATCTCTATAATAAAATACATGAACTCGATTATATATTTCTAAACATATTTCAAATATGAAGATATAAAAGAGTGAGAGGCATCGATGTTAAAAAGATCAGTTTCTATAGATGATTCAACAAAAATGGTGCCTTTCACTATAGTCAGGCCGACATTAACTACTATAAAAAACTCTTCTACTTTGTGAATATGCATCACTTTAGAGGCCAGTGGATGGAGCTCTTTTGAATTAAAATCTTATGAATTTGTTCTACTAGCCTTTGGAGTTGATGATTAGTAAAGACAATGACCCTAGTGGCCCAAAGTTGGTGATTAATTTGTTATATTTAATCTAGATATAAGTGATCACATACTATAGAACTAAATAGATTAGTAGTATTGAAGAACTAGATGTATACTTGAAATTTACATTATATTTGAAAACATAAAATAAAACATAACATTTCCTTCAATAACACCATTATTACCCTTATAATATCCTTGTATATCAATAATAATACAATTCCTAGCATCTTGAGAAAGGAAACATAAGAAAAGGGTGGGCTCTAATACTTAGTAATTGTAAGTGAACATCAAAATATATCTTGAAAAATAAGGCATAATCAGAATGTTAAGGAAAATAAGTTTATCCAATACCATTTAATCAATACGTTTAACATGAAGAATAATATGCTCAGAATAAATGATTATCAAATAATTCCATATAAATAATCACATGATATTAGAACATATCCATGGATATTATAACTAATTGAATAATCATGTGGACATAAATAAATAATCTGATAATGATGAAATCCATAAGGTCAAACAATATCAATATATCATCATGGCCTTGAGAAAATACATATTACAAAAATGGGTAAGGCATTATAAAAACATCCAATGTTTTTTGTCTAATGTGTCTTACCTATTCATCGAGAGACTATAGTGTATACTACCCTTTACTTACTATGTCTAGTAAATTACTAATATGAAAAGAGAGAAACATAATCAATGAAAAAAATTAGGTAAAAAAATTCATATTAAATTTTAATAATCTCTCAATCAATAAATGTAATCAACATAATCTTTTTTATAAGAAAACTATCATAGAAATTTTTAATACTTCCCTAATACATAAACCATCAAGAGTACAGTGGAGAATTGTATAAAATTATTAAATCCAAGTCAATCTGATCATAATCCATATGGATAAATTATAAGTATGGTATCATTAAAACATATTTCTAATAAATAATAAGTCCAAATGAGGGTTTTTTTGTTGATGAATACAAATTCTATTAAAAACATTCTTGAGGGAAACACACTTTTCACATTGAAAATCACATGAAAAAAATAAAAAATTTATTAATAATATGGAAAATGATTTATTTAAATATAACCTTATTAAATTTTAATTTAATCTTAAAAATATAGTGGTCAATAATGTAGAAAATTTTGTACATGCGTAGTATGTTAAAATAAATATTCCTTTAACATTTTTGGTAAAACTCAAAAATAATGTAATTAAAAAAAGTACAAGGGTATTCATTTAAAAAAGTTTTGTAAAAATTAAAATATGTGAAAAAAGTATTTTAAAAATCATTTGAATTATGTTAAAAAAAATTTTGGACATATTTTTAGTAAACTTGATTATGGAAGAAAATGGATTTTTAACCAAATATGGAAGTAAAGTTAACATTTCTTAAAGACATAATCTCAATAATTTTATGTACCAAAGAGAGTAAAATGGTAGTATTACTTGAATAATTCATGAATAAATAGAGGATAAGAAAATTTATGAGTTTCCTGAGATATAGATAATACTATTTTATCATTGAATACTTAATCATAAACAATTATGATAAACAATGAGATTGTGAAATAAACCATGAACTCTTCGATATATTTTTAATCATAAATCCCCTTGAAATAAATAACATCAAATAATACATTGAATAAAATTAAAATAAATATATTCAGGATATAATAAAACAAAGGGGAAGTATATACACAACAAAAAATAAATAATTGATGAATATGACATATGTCTCACAGATGTAAAAGCGAGATGAGAAACTCTCAAATCTGGTTCAATTTTCATCATATGTGTTCAAAAAACATGTATTAATAATAAATATTTATTATAAATATATTAAATAGAAAATTTAATATATATCATACCATATATGAATTTATTATTCCTTTTTATACCTATTTATTAAAAATTATTTATGAAAAACACTATTCTAAGGGATATCTACATTGTTTTTTGGGTATGTTTTGGTTTAGTAGTATCAGTCATTATACTTTGATAATGGTTTAATTATATAATGAATTTATAAAAATGATATAAATGATATAAATATGTATGATATATGTATTTATAAAAGTCTGTAACTGTTTGATATTGAAAAATGAGTTATATAGTCTAGGGAGATAGTAGGTGGTTTTTACGCATGAACATTATTCTCATGTTTTGAAGGATAGAATGAAAGAAAGGAATATAATATTTTACCTCCCGATAATCATTATTATATTATATAGATAATATATATTAAATATATATATATCCTTATTCTCATCTGTGTAAAAATTAAATAAAAAAAATTTCCCATCACTTCGTGGAGGCGATAGGCCACATGTAAACTCAATCAACATCATTGTTTTTAATCTTATTATAAGTTAATATAGTATACGTGATATTATAATTATATAAGTTGAATCAAACAGTTAATATAACATATACACATTAAATCCATCAATATATCCACCCATGAGATGTGGTGATGTAAACTGAATTACATCTGTTCGTGAGGCGGTTTTCACCCATACACAATATTGACAGTTTCATTTACGATATGACGAAAGAAGAGATGGATATTGGTTGTGAAATTAACCTAATAAAATTTTAGTATATATAATACAATGATGTTAATATTTTACCACAGTTTTAGAATATTTTAAGGAATTAGAATACAATGTAAAATGAAAAGGCATGGTTAAGAACTTTACTACTTCTTCACCCGACTTATTTAGGTTTATAAATAATGCATTACTGGGAGAGGTTTTAGATAAACAAATTCCATAAGAATTGAGGAGTATTGTAAGGAATTTATTTTTCTGTTATTTTTTGAAATAACAATCTTGGGGAATATTAGTAATAGGGGATATATAATGACCTATTATAAGTGTGGTATAGAAAATACTTGGATTTTTTTAAAAGAGAACGTTATATCCACATTTTTTATATGAAATAAAAATAATAATGGATCATTCATAAAAATGGATTATATTATGTCGAAATGTAGACATAAAATAGGAATTGGAAAAGTTTTTAGGCTATTTTTACCCTTATCATCTTTGTTCAACCCATGATAAACCCATTTTGTCATTAACCACAATTTCTTTTTTCTATTTTCACTATTTATTAGGAAAAAATTCTTTTCAATTATTATACGATATTAATTTTTTTGATTGAAAATATGGAATTAATTTTTCCAAATTCAATTCACATAAGTACTATAATTTAATTTAAATTTAATCCCACAGACATAATGAAGAAATAGGTTTCCAAAGAAAGGTTTTCATAATTATATAGAGTTTTAATATACAAATTCAATATAAAATTGATTCAAATGATAAAACATAAAAAATAAATTTTATTTTATTATATAAAATTTATAAAATATGTAAATATTTATTTTAAATTATGTGTGAAAAGTGCAATGAAACCCCTTTTATAAAAATAATTTTTTTTAAAATACATTTCTTTTTCATTGAAATGATTTTTATTTTATTTTTAATAAATATATAACCATTGAATTTACTTTATAAATGTAAAACAACATAATTTTCATAATATAGTTAATTTTGTTCATACCTATCAATTTAACGACTATGTTATAATGGTATATGATTCATTTTAACCCAAGGTTTCAGGTATCACACACTATCAAAGATACCAAATTTAATGAAATATATATTATGTGTAGTTTATAATATTAATTTCATGTCACATTCACTATAAAAATGTTGTTATTTTTAAGTATTGAGGTCCTAAATTCTCCCTACCATCCTTAAATTTCATCCTTTCAATTTGGACTAACGTATGGAAATCAAGGGTTTGTCATATGAAAATACCTTAGTTAAAATCCCATGTTGAAAAAGGGATTAAAAAAACATCCAACTAATAAGATAGAAATAGAAATATTAAGGTCATATACAATAAAAAATAAGTAGGTTTCCATGTTAGAAAACATTGGTAGGAAGTGAAAAAATGGACATGGAAGAAAAGGGTAAATAATTATGGAGGGTGACTATGATCATTAATCAGCAGAAATTGATTGATCAACGGAAGGTTAAAAAACAAAAAAAACATAAATCTGTGATGAGTTAAAAGACCATTACTTCATCACATGTGAAGGTAATATGATAATTTTTTTTCAAAATATTTTTCTTAGAGTTGAGGGATTCCTTCACAATCATGATAGAGAAAAACAGAAACATAATTATAATTCAATCCTTTGAATATGCCTTTATTAATTTTAGCTTCATTTATTACTACAATAAATGAGTATCCAAGAATATTTTTCTAATATTTATGAACAAAAATTATATTTTAACAGATCATAAGATTCATAAAATATTGGAAAGTCCTTCTATATATCTCTAAATATTTACCAAATACAAAATAGTTATCAATAGTTCTACAACATAATAAATTAATCTATAAACCTAAATATGAATACCCATATTTCATCTTAATCTATTAAATATGTATTTATCTAACAAATAATTTAAGTAAAAGTAATTTCATAATAACGGGAACATAACATAGTCTAGTGGAGGATGTTGCACCCTTTTTAAATTTCAACTATGTGTTCATGCTCCACAAGCATGCCAGATGTGATGGGTAGTCACTTGGAATATATGTTTTCATTTTTCTAAAACTATATTAATTAAATCCTATAATGTTACCAATAACATGATGAATATCCTAAAAAATATCACTTCCCATCAACTAACATTTTAACTACAAGTGTTTACTATACAACCTCTTTTTTCTGTGAAATTAAATAATAAAAATTGAGTTTTATTTATTTAACATTAATGATCATATTGAATAAAAATGTCATCAATACATTTAATCTTATTTTCCAAAAAATTTAGAGTAATTATTCCTGAAATAACATTTTCACTAAAACATATACTAAAATAATGGGGTTTATTTAAAAAAATGTCTCTAAGAACATCTATAATATTTATAAAATCCCACCACATAAATCGTCAAAAAGTTATTTTTAAGATATTGAACATATAACCAATGTTAAACCCATAAAACCATAATGGTATTAATAAATCTTAAGTTAATATTACATAAAGACATATACGATTCCAAAATCATCATATTCTATAGATGTTTCATGATTTTTATAACCAAAATATCATTAGGGAAAAAACTTCAATAATATACTTATTAAATAAAAACACACAAGACCATTAATCATTCAAATTTTGATGAATTAATATCATAATATTGACCTAGATCCTATAGCATATTCTGAGGTATATTCTCTTAACTCTTGATGCATTAGTTTTCATGGTTCACTATCCCCGTACAATTTAAATATTAAACATTAGAGGTTTATTTATTACCCTTTTATTCAGGTTCTTGTTGAAATTTCTTGACATAATTGAAGAAAAATAAAATTTCCTTTAATCAAGTACCAGGGTTTTTCTTTAAACAATTATCAAATATCAGTAAATCTATCTTTCCCTTATTCCCATTCTTCTTATTTATCTCTATCATCATCTTATTCTATTGTTATCTTTAAATACATAAGATATGGAAAATTATCTCTGTATATTGATAGCACATGATACTATGTCCTCATATGATGAGAAGGTATGAGAGACAAGTTCCCTACAAAGGATTGAATTTAACCCATCCGTGAAATGGATAATCTTACTCACTGGACTATATACATTTTCCACAGTATTCCTTTCTAAAAGTGTAATGTTTGATTCATAATGAGTAATATTTTAATCATATATTTATCTTAGATTCAAGAATTTCCTCTCTATATCAGATAATTTCTCATGAGGAATTTTTTCCCCCAAGAATAATACCTTAATATAATTCCACTACTTGTTTTATATTTCTTCTTCATAATCAATGTTTCGAATTAATAAACACCATTGACCCAAATCTCTTAAGAGATAATAAAATTCCTTGACAAGCTTCTCCATTTCATTACATCCCAGAGAAAAAAATATTTTATATATGGAACATTTCCATTACTCAGTTACAAATTGATTTTTCATCCCATTAAATGAGGGAGATTGTTGACAGCTAATGAAGTTTAACACATTTATGGCACATTATAGATTAGTAGGGTCCTCTATATGGGCAAGGTAATTTCTCATAACTTGATTTAGATACACTAATATGGTTATAATTTGGTCATTTACCATGGTTTCTCCAGCTTAGATTCTTTATCGTGACCTAGAAGGAGACCCCTATGTACAGTATGTTCATTAATACGGTTCCCATTCCTTCTTATTGGTGAAATTTATAAATAATGGCATAAAATATATTCGATCATAACATTATAAAACATAATATATAATCTAAAAACTACAAAAAATAATTACCAGAAATTGAAATATAGGGATTATTAATCACATAATCATAAATATGGTTTCTTTGGTAATTTTTTCGAATAATTTTTTTTAAATACTTTTTAATGGGTTGTAATAAAAATTTAAATTATCCAAAGAGTATGCCATAAGTGTATCAAACTAGATTTATAACAAGACCCATTATCATACACCAGGTGATGATTGAGTGGAATCAAAATTCACCCATTTCAGAGTTATTTCTCTAGGTATAAATATTCTATAACCGTGTACACTTGTAGTATTAGGACAAGGATATATTTTTACAAAAAACAACAAAATATCTTTCTCATGAGGGCTTTTAGTTTTTATCCTATACATATCCTAAATTATTATTATAGAATTATATTATCTAATCCATTTCTTCCAAAATCTAGTTTCCAAGGTTTCTACTAAAAATTATTTAATACAAACTATAAAGACACCAACCCTATTAGCCCAGAGTGATTGGATACTTTATTAGATTGGTGATCAAAAAAATCTTTCACATCCCAACAGAAAAAATAGATTTATATTCATGGTAAAAAATATAAATACTTAAAATTCACATTACATTTGGTAACATAAAATACAACATTGAATATTCTTTAATAAAAACATTATTTCCATTGGCATATCCTTTTATGTAAATTATAACACACTTCCTAGAATCCTAGGGAAAGGAATAATAAGAAAGGGGAATGCTCTAATACTCAGTAAGGATAAGTATACTATAGATTCTATCATAAATAAATAAGGCATAATAAATGTGAATAGTTAAATAAATGAAACACATGACAATTTATAAATAACTTGAACATGAATAATGATATGTAAATACTAAATTATGATAAAAAAATCCATATAAATAAGTTCTTGAGCTTGAAACCTATACACATATATTTTAACTAATCTAATAATCAAATGGATATCAATAACTATTATTATAATGAGGAAATTATTAATGTCATACATCATCTGCATATCATCATGGAATTTTTCCAATAACTATAAGATAAATGTCTAAGGCCACAACCATATACCTAAGCTAGTTTGTCACATGATACATATAGATTCATCGAGAGGCTATAAAATGCCCCACCCATCACTAACTAAGTCAAATTCATTCCTCATATGAAATTGGAGAAACATAATCAATTTGAACACTTATATTTAAAAAACATCATACGAAATGGTAATAGTTTCATCAGTAAACAAAATAAACCAATATAAACATTCATTTTTGAAAACTGGCTTATGAATGTCATTACTTTCCCTAATAAATAATCATAATCTTCACAGTTTACTATGAAGAATGGTATCAAATTTATACATCCACGTCAATATGATCATAAACCATTTATAGAAATAATATATATGGTATCATTCCAATACATTCTTAGTAGATCATAATGTAAAATGGGGGTTATTATCATTGATTAATAGAAATAACCTAATATTCCATTAAAAATATTCTTGATAAAAATAAACTTTTACACTTTGAAAGTCACTTTTAAAAACTAAAAATTTATACAATATTATGAATAAAATTTTATTTTAAAATAATATTATAAAATTATAAAGGAAGATTCAAAAGAATGAGTGTTTATGATGGCATGAAATTCCGAACATTCTGAATATGTTAACCCAAATATTCCATTTAGATTTTTGGTAAATGTTAAACATACCTAATTTGGAAAATTACAAGGTTATTCCTTTGCATAATTTTTTTATAAATTCAACCTTGGGTAGAATTTTCTTGAATACATAATTTATAGAATGTTAAAAAAAATTGAAAATATTTTTAGAAAACATATATATGGAAGAAAGTTTTTTTGTCCAATGAGAGAAATAAATTTATATTTTATTAAAAAAATTATCAATGACTTTAAGGACCCAATAGAGGAAAATGGTACTATCATTTGATAAATCCATGAATAATAAAATAAGAACAAAATTCATGGGTTTCTTGAGATATATCTCAATATATTTTATCATCATAAACATAAATAAATAGTAGAATCATAATAATGTCAGATAAGGCAGTGGAAGTAAATCAGCCAGACATTAGTAATAATCAAGCCAAAAAAATAATTATATACAAAATGATGAGTATGTATTGGAACAATATAAAATTAAGGTATACATACATACATGTATAACAGAAATAATAAAATACTAAGAATCTATCCGACATGTAACATCTTGCAACCTACCTAATTGGTATGTTTTAAAACTTTTCATGGTTTTCCATTGTCATTGTATGGGTTGGGCCGAGAATGAATTGGGAGGATAACTATAATGGCGAAGTCAAATATTTTCATTTAATATGTTTAGATAAGGTTAAAATTTTAAAATAATAATAAATATAAATTATTAAAAGGTGATGGGGTTTCAGCTGTTTTGGGATTTGTTAATTACACGATGTGTAATTGAGTTATACATCATGTAAATTCAAGATGGTTGTTCTTAAATATGAATCATGGATGCATATTATTTTCCTCATCTTTATATTTTATTTTTCTAGACCCAAGAGCCATTCCCATGTAATTTTCGAGCCCTCAAACCCTTCTAGGTTATTTTGATCTGTGATTGATCATTGTCACAGATGTGGTGTGACTCACCGGTCATACATTCTCCATGTTTGCTCATTTATTTATATCACCATCCTTGTAGATTGATAGATCGTCTTGGGATTTATGGATCTAAACTAACTATTTAAAAGTCTTCTTTCTAGTCAGAGTTCTTAGATCTTCTACACCTTCATTATTGTTGGATAGTTCCATTATGAGGCTTATGTTTCTGTGGGAAAGGTAGGTTGTTCTATTGTGATTGTCAAATTTGATTAACCATGAATTTATTAATTTAAATTAAGTTTTTGGATTTAAATTCAATTAATTGATCTTATTTCAAATGTTTTATTAAAAACCCAATTGCATTGAATTGGTGGATTTTAATGTGGAATTGGATTTTAGAACATAATTTTGGAAAACACCCAATTCTATTAAATTCGGCTATGTTTAAGAAATTGATGGAGAATTTCAGAATTTAAATTGTTTAATTTAAACTAAAAAATTCAATTATTTCAATTTATTTCAATTTTTTATTTCAGAAAATTCCTTGAAATGGTTTTTGATATAAACCTAGTGGTTTTTTCCTATAAAAACGCTCAATTTGATTGAAAACATGTTTTGTGTTTTAAATGGAAAATTTGAATTTTTGGACTGGGGAAATGGGTTGAATTCTATTTTTAAAAATATTTAAAATAAATTTCCCATAATTGATTGTACTAAAGCACATGCATGCCTAGGTATTTACTAAGTTATTGGGATAACACTATTTTTATTCTTTAAAGTTGATACAAGAGCTAGTGTAGTCGGTCACTTCTCTGATGGGATGGTGATGAGTCTCATTTGGACAATGTTAGTGGGATGTGTGTATACACATATTGTTCGGATTACCATTGATTGTTTAGTGATCCTGTAGCCTAGAACTATTATACCTTTGGGAAGATGACCATATTTATCACTTATTATTATATAAGATATAAACTTGTGCCAATTTTTTTAAACTATTTTATATTACTAATTATTTTATATAAATTATATATATATACTGTGAGTCCATTTATCAAAAGTACTTCCATAATTAGAAATGTAAAGAATGAATTGTTTTAATTATGCTCTAAACTACCACACCTGTTTATTTAAACATAAAATATTTAATTGCTTAATTAAATATTGGAATCTTATTATGTAATCCTTGGTGAGACCCTGCTGTTATTTTATCTAATATCTTACCCGTTTCTTCATGTGTTTGTTTATTATCTTCTACCAGGTTCATGAAAGGGAAAGGAATCACTTGGTGGTAGTATCTATTGATCCTTGGGGATTGGAAAGTTACACCCATTAGGACTAGAGAATTTATCATATTTTTCTACTACTTTTTTATTGTACTTTAGGTTTTCATACATGTTTGAATTATGGTACACTTCCCCATGTGGATTTTTTCTTGTATGCATACTGACTTGTTTTTCTTCTTATGCAATGTTTGTGGAAAAAATAATTCTCAATTTCAAGTTTTATGATACTAGGCACCAGTCTCCAACCCATGGGGCATAGAAACGCCCATTGGCCCATGTCAGGAAAGGCTCGGTTAATGGGTTACCAGGGTACCTGGGTTGGTTCATGACACAACAACATAAAATTTCAAGAATATGCCTCATGCTATAAATATCCACTGATAAATCAATGAAGCTTCCAAGACAATGTGATTGAATTTTTCAATACCTATATCGATGAAGATTTCTATGTTCCAATAGTTGTCTAAATAGGGTGTGAGATATACTCATTAGGCCACCACAAAAAGTGTCTATATGAATCCAGAATGTGAGTATAAAATCATCAGTGTAAAAAAATAAAGATAATTAGTTGAATATCAAGCATTAAATAATAATCATGTTATGATTTAACTCCTCATGGGATTCCCGACCAACCATACCTGCTTCAGCTCATGCTGGAAATGTTTGTGAATTGAACCTGCAATAGGTTAGATTCTATCATGTATAACCAAAGTGTACTAATCCAACTGATCATAAATATGACCCAAGGTGAGACTAGTGAATCAATGACATAATGACCATAATGTGGGATCCAAGAGGAATCTAGAAATACATGACCTTAAAAGTTCAATCCATCACACAATACATAAACCACGACTCTTATCTATGAAGGACTAAGTGAAATACAAGTGGAACAACCATGTAATTCCACTATAATAATGTCTAATAAAGCCCATGGAGTATGTCCTTGGTAAATCATTGGTGAATAATTATTGGGGCCCAAGGGGAAAATCCATGTCCCCTCCTATCCTAAAACTTCAATTGAATACAAGGGGTATATTTGAGGAATTTTAATATTAACAAAAAGGAAAGTGAATCTCCAATATGTTATCAATTTATTCCTGTACAATAATACATCTACTAAATTCTATGGTGGATATCTCCCCTGGTAACCGACCCATTAAATTAGAATAGAATCCTTTGAGTGATCAAAGAATTCTTTTGGGAGTCCATGGATGTATCAAGTTCTTCCACTAAAACAATAAGAAAGAGTTCCATTGTAGTAATAGTAACCATATTTTAATGATATAACCAACGAAATATAAATACTATGTCAAATCAATCTCTTCATATAATTCAAATCCATACCTTTTCATTCAACAATGACAATGGCTATAAAGGGGGTTATACCATTAATTATTTGATTCCAAATTAATAATATCCAAGAGTAATATTCTTTCACAATCATAAAGTGTCAATTAAACCATTTAATCTAATAAAAACAATTGAGAATGTGAAACACCACACACTATTATTGTTTTGACTATAAAAATATAAAGGAGAACATAGGCATAAGAATAAAACACCCAAGGTGTAGTTCACATTGAGTTACTTGTACTCAACCCATAATAAAGGGGTCTAATTGGACATTTATATTACAAATTAAATAATTAATTCTAGGAAAATGGATCTAACAGTCAATGAATGGGTGAAAACAGCACAAAACATAAAAATTATAATTATAAATCATTGCTACTTGAGGGAAAAGTCCAAGAAAACTTACATTATTGCATTATTGGAACACTTATGCAGTATCGAACCTTGTTTTTTCTGAATCATAATAAAATTGTAGAAAAGAATAAATCCAAAAAATATGAAATATTATCTTGTACCAAAACAACTCCAAGGAGGGAGAGATTAACCAAGAATGGATGAAACTAGATTGAATATCTTACCAAGAAGAATCTAACAAGATGGAAGGATTAAGATTCAAATGTATGATGCAGAATATACTTCAAATCGCATGGAGAATCCATGGAGGAGCTCCTATGGTGTTCAGATGCAATAAAAAATAATAGGGAAAGTGTATTTTTATTTTAAGATGGAAGAAGAGAAATTTGTTATTTCCCTATTTAAAAAGGGTTCACCTAGTTTAGTTGCATGACTAGAAAAAACATGTACCAACTATAAAATAATAACATCCTTAAGACACCCCTTTCTTGGATATCCCACAAGGTTTGGAAAAACCATGCTCCAACTGTGCATTGTCACTGCCTAAGTGAAACTAAAAGTGTGGGCTAGGTACACAGATTACCAAACTATGTGTAGCCTATTTTGTTGATATATGAAACATTTCAGTTGGTTTTCACATTTCCATGAGGACTTCATCACATGGTTTCTAAAACCATTTCCCCTTATATATCGGCTCTATTGTTGAGATGTATGGTTACTACTAACCATGTGCTAACCATGCACCTCATGAAACTTCTCCAAAATCTAAAGATCTGGGATCTGTACATGACCTTGAATCTTTTGAACCTGTCCTTAAACTCTTAGGAACATTTATAAGAAAACAAATTAAATATTAGAAATTAAATCTAACATATTTAATACCTAATAGAAAAGTAAGGTTCTAAAAATATTTTCCCTTAATGCCACACTTCCCAGTGTTTCCCCGCAAATGGTGGTAAAAAGGAAATGAGATTAACTCTAGCTATTGAGAATTTACATCAACCTCTCTCTCCTAGGTATCATCTTGTATGTATCCGATCTCCCACAACACATGTATTGGAGGGATATACCTTCCATAGAGATCCTTAATGGTCTGATCAATGATACAGATTGGGTGCTCTTCAATAGAATAATCAACATCTAGTTCCACCTTATCTGGATGGAAAAAATGAGGTGAGTCTTCATAGTAACAACGTAACTGATAAATAGATAATATTTCATGTTTACATTTGTATCCTTTAGGAGTAATTTTAAATATTTCAATAATCTAGTCCTATTTAAAATAATAAATGTTCCTATGAAATGATGTGATAGCTTACCTTTCTATCTAAACTGTGGTTTCCCTAGTCAAGTTGATACATGCATGAATACCCAATCCACAACATGAAACTCTAGCGGTCATAAATAATGGTCAAAATATGAATTATTCCTATAATTTTCCTTAATAATTCATTTCCTAACCAAATTAACCTACATTTAAATCAGCTGAAGGAGATACGGTCCAACCAATACTGCCACCCCTGCCTCTAACCAGCACAAAGGTGATTGGAACGGTCAAAAATATATTGCCTTATAAGGAACCCTATCAATCATCACCTAAAAAATTGTATTATAGTAAAAAAATATTTAGGGGTATATGTTTCTCCCATGAACCAATGAAATCAAGGACACATACTCTTTGAATTTCCTTTAACACATCAATTTTCCACTCGGGATGCTCGTTAGTTTGAGGGTTGTATTATTTACTATGAAGTACCTATGTACCTAAACCCCTCTAGAACCATTTTAAAACAGAGAAGTAAAAATAGAATCCCTGTTTGATACAATAGTTCATGGAACTCCCTAAATTCATATAATCTCCCATACATAGAGCCTTCCAATTTCATCCATAGAAAATGTCTCTTTGATAGTTAAAATGTTAGAGATCTTCATGAGCCTATCAATGATCACCCATACTATTTCATTGCCTCTAAGGGATCATGTAAATCCAATCACAAAATCCATGGTGATGCCATCCCATTTACAGTCAGGAATAGAAAACTAATACAAAATACCTATTGGTCACTGGTGTTCTACCTTCACCTATTGATAGGTAGATCACCTAATAATAAATCTAGATATATCCATATTCAAACTAGGCCACCATGATTAGTGATTTAGATCATGATACATCTTTTCCAGCATAGGGTGTTCCACTCAAGTAGAATTATGAGACTCTCACATAAATTCTTCCCTTATTTTTATAGGAACCCAGATGTATCCATGGATGTGAAATACCTCATCCACAGCAATGATCAATATTATAGATATACACTTTCCTATAATAATAACTGTTAGGACTAGGTCCTCAGGATCCAACAAGATCCTCATCTTTACTCCCTCAAGGAGTGCAGAGTTCACTCCCAAAGATATGAGTTTATGTTTTCAATGATAGTATTTAAACACTAAATTAATATCAGAGAATAGATCTATAAACTTCCACTCATTACTGGCCTCTTACACTCCCTATTCATGAGTCCTTGGGCTAAAATAATCAACTACAACATTGACCATTCTATGAATATAGGCATGCTCAAGGTCAAACTATTGAAAATATTCATCCAACAAAATTTTCCTAAGGATCAATTAATTAAATGTAAAGATATTCATAAGGTTTTTATTGTCCGTAAACACTTAAAATTGATCCCCAAGAAAATAATTTCACCAATAATGCGAGATAAGAACTACGATTGTAAACTTGAGATAATGCATCAGGTAATTCATCTCATGTTTCCACAACTAACGCAACCGATATTCTATGACTCAATATTAATGTATTATAACTAGCCTAACCCAATGCACGATGAATCATAATAAATTATATAGCTTCTTCAGAGCTCTGGTGGAACCCGGATCACTACTAATGTCAGTATTCCTTTTAACTCCTTAAAGGATATATCGTAGGGTTTAGACCACATAAAAATTACACCCATTTTAGTTAATCCCATATGAGGTGATTCTATGAATGAAAATTCTTGAATATAGCACCTTTAAGAACAATATGGCCCTAAGATACATTGGATTTCAAAGAAATTATCTGGCTGCTCTTACGAAACCACAATATTCACCATATATGGGTCAACTAACACTCATGTGTCTTAGATAATATATCCCAAGAATCAATCCTCATCAATCCCAAAGTGGAATTTAGTGATCTTAGAATAAAACTGCTTCTATATTAGTGAATTCAACATGATCTCAAAATTTATCTGATAGTCATTTTAAGTACGGTAATACACAAAGATGTCATCCAAAAAGACAACAAAAAATGAATCAAGATACATGTATAAAACATGATTGATCAAATCAATAAAAAATTGGCACATTTGTGATCCAATAATAACCCAAATAATCATAAATTATATACCTGATATGAAACACTGTTTGATTTACATCTTAATATGTGACTAAAACTTGATTAGAACCAAACCACAAATTGATCGTGGAGAAAATATATTTTGGAAGTATAAAATGTATTTACTGAAAATTGAGTAATTATTTATTATGTTTTAATCAATATATTTTCATTATATAAAACCTTTATATGTATATATATTAATATTATTGTTTATGTTTATACATCTATGTTGATGACTTGGTTATTATGGTCTCATTTATATAATTATATTTTTATAGTATATCATAGATCTCTTAAGGATTGGTGTTGTGTGTTAATAATGTTATCCAAATTATTATTATTTTAAAAAAAATTATACATTTTAAAAATATTCTAGTTTATATGTTATCAACATCTAGAGAACATTTTACACAATTATTTCTTACCAAAAACATTTTCTGATCCATGTTATTTTTAATATATTATTTATCCCTTGATCATGTTTTCTCATACAGTTATTATAAAACCCCTGATGAAATGTTGATATGTTTTATGTTACCGAGTGTTTGAGATCAACCATTTATTATGTTTCCATTCCTTTTACCTTTAAGATGAGTATCACATAAGATAATACTAGAAGAGAGTTTAGTGTGGCTCAATTAATGAAAATTTTTCACAAGTATCATAAAGAATGTTTTTTAGCTAATCATAAAAGACACTAAATCTAATATTATTGGTATTATGTGTTTATTATGAGACTTAATTTTTATTTTAAGGAAATTATGTAAAATAAGTACATGTTTATCACGGTTCATTTTAATTTTTATTACAAAAAATGTTTAAATAATGTTTTTTTTCACCATACCTAAGAGTATAGGCCTAGCGATTTCCACAAAATTGAAATAAAATGGATGAAGTTTGAACTTTAAAATAAGATGGTTGATGTTTCATACCCGTCGTTGATTGGTTTTGGTAATTAAATTACAATAAACATGTGATATAATTTGGTGAAATATTCAAGGAAAAAACATATTTAAATAAAATCCAACATCATCACGGAGTAAGTAGAACATGGTTAGATTTAATTGGAATATGTTTCAAATATTTAGAAATTCTTAGATATATTGAGAAAGAATCTGACCAATAATTCCTTCTAAAACTTTATTGTGTTTTCATAGGGTATTTTTCCCAAAAATATATATAATAATTCCTTGGGTATTTTCTCTCAACCATTCCTTATATTTTTTATTGAAAAAGGGGATAATAAATAAGGATCTTTTTTTTTGAAATGGGAGAGAGACTATAGTTTCTTATATTGGGGAACATGAAGTTATATAAGTGATGAGACGTCCAAAAAATCAAGTAGATCCTGAGCTGTTGGATGCATATGTTTGGAGAACAGTTCATTTTTGGATTTAAAAGCTTCCAATAAATATAAAGTCATATATTTTAGTTGATTTTGTGGGAGTGGATATTGATTAATCCTCATAAAGTTGGAATGTAAAAGTACTAGATAAACTTAACTTAGTTGATCTCAACTGAGACACGGTCATTATGTAGTTGACCATACGCTGACCAACTTATTTCGTTCACAAACATCATTCAATCATGTTTCGAGGTTTTTATAAATATCTGTTTTATTTAAAGCATCTTATAAATTATTTATTGAGAAATTTTTATTCATGAATGAGAGATATATTAATATTGTATTCAATTGAAACATGCTCATAAAAGAGTTCAAATCACTATAGAGTTGAGTGGTGATGCATAAGAATGAAGGGAGTGAATTTATATGACAGATTAAAAACATGAAAAGAAGGATATTATCATTAAATTTTTTGTCTAACATAATCTCACATAGGAGAGACTTTACATGACATGATATGGATGTGAATTTTATATATTCCTTTATAAAATTATATTAATCTCATGTGATACAGAACACACCATAAACTCTTTTTTTAATGTGATGCTAAAATTATAGTAATAATTTCACCTCATTTGAGAAGGTGTTACCTAAATTTATTTTAATGAATGGAGAAATGAACATTATTCAATAATTATTGAATCCAAACTATGTTAGTTTTATCTCAATGATGTATCTAAGGATATGTGATATAAACCTACTACACCAGGGATAAACACTAAGGGAATTATTTTCCCATTATTTTTATCATTAAATGGATATTTTGGTCTTAATTAGTAGTTAAAATGTCAGTATTTGGTGAAGTGATGAATATGAAAACACAATTGGTAAATCACATTACTACTACCTAGGTGAAAATGCATTGAAGGAATTACTTGTTCTAGAGTTTCAATTCATGCCACACTATAATGAATGATCTATTCCAAAATAATTTTGATTATATTTGATAATGTGATGCATATTAATGGGGGAATCGAGGGTGACATACCACAGTCAATGATCCATGTTGAAAAGGTAGCCAAAGATATTTTGAGATGATATAAAATCCTTGGGATTTGGATATTTAATTTTTTAGATATGTGAATCACACTCTATGTAGGGGAGTCATTCAACAACATGTGTAACACCCATAAATAAATAGGTGACCAACTTAGAAAATAATTTGTACTGAAAAAAATAGATCTTACCATTCTAGGATTATTATAAGAGGGATTCTACAGGATTTTTAGTTATGTATAAGGGAATACCCACTTTCCTAATTTTAGAGGCACTTTACCTATGGTTTGTGAAGATCATTTGAATATTTGGTTCCCATAGTTCATATTTTAGTTAGTTTATAACTCAACCATTTTTATTATTTTCTTTTTTCCTATAATAATAAATTCAAATCATGGTTAATATGATCACAACAACAACACATCATGGATTAGCCACCTAAAAAATAGTGGAATAATCTTGTAAAAATCCTTGTGTTTTTTTGTGTTATTGTTACCATTATTTAATCATTAAAACATAACTTTAGAAGACTTTTCACACTAATTCTAAATGAGGTCATATTTTATGAAGGTGAGATTTGGTCTTTCCAATGACCACTAATCCAACCCTCCTATCAGCGGTGGTATACTCTCCCTTTTCCCTAAAAGTAATCCAACAGAGAAAAGTATTTTTGTGTCTCCTGAGAATATTATATATCTCTATAATAAATTACACACATTATAGCCTTATGATTTCATCATAATATATAATAGTCCATGATGAACATTAACTATTTTTAAATTCATGTAATAATTTTAGAGGTTTATTTTCATTTCACATCAAGGATAAATTTATGTAGTACTAAATAATGATAAAGTTGATGGAAGATTTTGAATAACATGGCATACATTATAATCTTAAACCCATTTAATAATATTTAAAAAATCTTAAATAAAAAAATATCTAATAGTATCATATATGATTGATCTGTAGATAATCATACATTTTCTACACATTTAGTGAATTTGTGAACTCATTACATCTACAATTAATTCTTATCACATCTCTATGTTACCATATATTAAAACATCCCACAAAATTACTTTAACGAGTAATATCTTATGAAGAAATATTTTCTGAATAATGGTGAGACTAGAATCAAATTTTTTATGTCCATATATTTAAATAATTTTTAAACATATTTCCTTCACAAAATTCAATGTTATAACTCTTTTTATCTATATAAAACTCTCTAAAAAATCCAATTGAGTTGGTGGGAAATTTTGTTTTTATTCAACCATGAGTAAGAGGAATTGGAAGGTGGTTAAATATCTTTTTGAGTTGGATTCAACTTTCATGAAAATTTTGGGGATGTTGGAGTACATTAGTGGAATTTTGGAATTTTAGGATGTTTGAAACCAACCAATTTGATACGTGATATATACCTCAGACCTAACGAAATACCAAAGGTAGTGGATTTAGAGAAAATCAACAAAGGTATGAGATTACCCTCTATATGTATGGCTAGTTTATTTTTAATAATGATATTTTTATGAATATATGATTTGTAAAATTCATACGATAGGTTCATAAGAGTCATGAAGAAGACCTGTGAGATGCGTAAGTGTCAATTCTTTTTAAACAATAGAAATTCACTCAAAATGTAAGACTCATATGGAATTTTTTTAATGGTCAGGAATATTTTTCATGAGCTATAAATCATTCCATAAGATTCTTCTAAAAAATATAATTGTAAAATTTAAACATTTAATTGTAAAATAAAATTTTATAGGAGTCATACTGAAAAATATTAAATTTATGTTAATCTAATGAAAATGATGATTTTCTAAAATTGTACGGGTCATTTAATGATTTCATAAAGGCCACTAGTTCATGTAATTCCTTGTGGAAACTAAGTTTAAGGATGCTAAATTGTTCTCAAAAATTTATAATATCATAGGTTGTTGGTCAACATTTTTCTTTTAAACAATATTTATAGAGAATTAAATTTGATGATCATAGATTGATATTTGTGGGATTTGTTTATGAAAATATTTGAAATAATTTATTTTTTTACATTTTTTATTATTTAATATTAATAATAAGAATAATAATAAGAATAATAATAATGAGGATATCTAATTATAATAATTAAATGATTTTTTATATATTCAAAATATAGAAAATATTAATATTTCATTTTAAATGTAAATATATATTGAATAATAAAAAGAATAAAGTGGGTATTTTTAGAGAATCTCATACCATGTGAATTATAAGATCTATGTTATCAAAGGGGAGGAAGATAATATAAATAAGAGTTATATATTCATGATCAATTATTCCCTAGAAAGTGATTATGTTTCTGATCATATAGATATTTTAGATTGAGAAGTAATATGATTTTTGTGTGCTTTCATTCTCTCATGAATACATCTCGTGTTTTGAAATAATGATAAAAAAGAATGACTTTCCTATTGGTGTATGATATTTTATAGTAGTACAAGACTTAATATAAGAAGAATATATTATTCTCTGATGTAAGGATTTCTTGAAATGCACTTAAGATCTTTTTCCCACTCAAGGGATAAAGACTTGTTGGAGAATAGGGGTTCCAATATAAAAAACTATAGAGTTTCTATTATAATATAGTTATAGTTTAATTGAAAACATTAATGGAAGTACACTACCTTTTTTTAATATCAAATATAGCTACAACTTAAGGAAGAATACTAACCCTATCCCATATTCACTTTAATTTTTAGTGAAAATAAGCCTCTTGAAACTCATTCAGAACCCTGGAAGGATTAGGTACCCATATTGGGATAAAACCAAATAGAAACATGAGTTCCTTTTGTTCATTTAAATGTCTACAATATATAGTTAAGGGTTATTTTTTAAGAATAGACGATAGAGAAATTTAAAATTTATAGATTTTAATTTCATAAAAAGAAATTTTTTTAACCAATTCCACTGATTCATCCCCCATTCTTAATGGTATATCAATTGACTTGGAAAATTAATGTAGTATAATAGTAAACCATGTTCCCTATGAGATCCTATCCTATTGAAGTTGAGAATTAATAATTTGAATTTTTTTAATTGTAGGATTATTCTAAAATTTTATGGAATTAACATTCATGGATAATGGAATAGGATGACCCCATAACATCAACTAAAGTATTAGAATAAAGGGATGACATTACAGTTTGATATATCTATATTGGGAGATAATATCCCATGAAATTTATTTATTAGAGAAATTCAGATGTATATGGGAACTCTAAAATTGTTTGTTATTATCCGAATTTATTGAATTTTACCCAAATTTTATATGTAGAATTAAATCCAAGGAGATGTGGGATAATATTGAGAATATGTATGATAAATATTTCAAAAAAAAATAGGAGAAACTATATATTTTGTGAGATAAGTTTAATGATATCCAAATTAATTATGATGAGACAATTGATGACTACTTCACAAAAGTAAGTGAGATTGTTTACCACATCAGTGGTTTTAGAGATACGTAGGAAGATTAAATATTATTCAATATGATAATTTGAAATTTAAATTAAAGTTTTGATCTAAGGATATTAACCCTAGAAGATATGGAAGACTTATCCTTTGATGAGTTGTATAATATACTCCATAATTATGTAATTGAGAAATCACCTATGATTAAAATGAAATTCATGAAGTTAATAGAACTCAAATCCACAAAAACACTCAAGTTCAATGATGATGATGTTAATTCCTCTAGTGAAGTATAATATAATTGGAAAAATGATGAAGAACATAATATCTTAATGGACCTCATCTATAATGACATGAAAAATAAAAAAATAAATTACTATGAATATTTTTCACCAAAGTGATTTATTTTTGGTTAAATTAGATTCCTGGATATATATTTCACATTAGATAAAAGGATATAGTATGAATATAAAGAGGATAAAAAAATACCTTATGTGTGAAATTGGAATTATCTCTAAATAAATTGAGAGAGCTTTTGAAATTGTTTGGAAGAAAGTTAATGTAAAGGATGAAGAACTGGACATAAATCAGTCAAGATGTCTTATGGATGAGAAGAACCCAAAAAATGAAATATGATTATAATAAATCCATATAAATATAGGACGAGTCATCATAGGTTGTTTAAAAATTCTATATAGAAGAATATTTTAAAACTGCACTTTGGACACACAAATTTTTTAAAAATGAATCTTCTAACAATGTAGGTTCATAGCATGTATTTAGGAAATATTGGGATGAGAAAAAACTAGAAAAAAAATAAAAATTTAAATTAATTTTATTAATTATTTAGAAGTAATGTTTTCTATAATACAAAGAAAAAATAGGTATAAAATATACCAAGATTGTAAGATGAAATTCACAAAAAGATTCAATATTTTTATGAATTTATTGGTTTTAAATGATATAGTTATTGGTAAATATTATTTGGGCACCAATACATTGGTTTTTGTTATAATATTTCGTTATGTTGGATTTGTAGAAGTTATGGATAGAGTGTGTTCTGTAAAAGTTTTCAATAGGATCAAGTTTGAGAATAAACCAACTATAAATAAGAAGGTATTTGAGATTACTATTAAAAAATATTTGACTGATTTGAGGAAATATGTGAAAGATATAACCAAATATTTAGTAATTAGAGCAATTAATAACCATGATTCTAGGTAAAAATTAATAGTTTATTAGAGAAAAGATTACTCTAAGAAGAGACAATCCAAAATGGTTACTAATTGTTGAAGATGATCTTGAAGCTAATTAATGGAGAAAGCCATGGAATCTTGGTAGTAGTTCCTCATCACGTATGATAAAATAAACCAAGGAATTAAATATTATTGAAAAAAACGATAGTGGTGACATAACCTTTGTAAATGAATTCTTACTAAAGAAAAAGGGAATTAGAATAACTGATATTAAAGACAAAATGATTAAGTAAAAATATATTTTATTTGTTTATGATCTTGAATATGACATGTAATGTGTGAATAAATTTTTTGGTGAAATAAATTAGAATACATTTAAAATAAATTATTACATTATTATGTGTATATATGACACAAAATTCCTTATTATAGGTGAAATAAGTGGTGGTGACCTTTTTAAAATTATAGACTTAAGTATTTCTTTGTTTTTGTTTATAAATGATGAAATTAAGTTGTGTTATAAAATATTGGTCTATATCTATAAAATAATTTTATGAAATATTCCCATGGAATATATGGTAATTGAATTTTATTATTGGAATATATAAATAAGATACATCAGTGAAAACTTCTAAAAGGGAAACCCGACACAAGGATGGTAGTAAAGAGATGAAAAATACAATCGACCAGGTCACTTGAGTAGATACATTTTGATTTGTATGAGATAATGAGGAATATGTCAATTTAGGGGGATATTTACTTTATCTCATTCAATGATGATTTTAAATGAATAATGAATGTGTTATTTTATAAAGTATAATTAATAAGTAGTGGAAATATTAAATGTTTTTTTGGGAATAGTAGCGAATGAACTAATGATTTGTATTATTAAGCATAAATATAAACATTATTGGGAGTCAAAAGGAAAAAAATTTGAATCAAACCATAAAAATCATGAAATTAAACATCAGTATAGCATTCCTTATACACCCATGAGATATAAAATTAACTGAAAAATGGAATAAAATATTGGTTGATATGGGGAGAATTGTGCCAGAAAAATAATGCAATTTAATGTTTTATTTGAGGGTGCATATTTGTAAATAATGTATGTCTAAAATAGGTTTAAATTGAGAGTAAATTCAAATACAACCACTTATGAGATGTGATATATCTATAAACCAACTATGGAATACTTCAGAGGGTTTGAATGTCCTTGTTTATTAGAGATTACATACAAAAATTTGGTAAAGTTTGATTTGAATTCTATATAAAGTATTTTTATTGGGTATTCATCTTATTGATAAGGCTATGTATTTTAAGACAAGATGCTTCACAAAGTGGTATTTTTAATGATATAAAATTCATTGAGAACAAATCATACATTAAGGATCAAAATTAATAAAATTTTGAAGACTTTTATTGATAAATTAGTTAAATTCCAAAGACAACCAATGAGGAATATGCTAATAATGAGTCACATGTAGTTGGAGTTGATTATTATCATACTACTGGTAGAGAAGTTGTTATTGAGGATTAAAAACTGAAATATTATTATATATAATTATATATAGAAGTAATGAATATAATGGGAGATCAGATTGACACTATAACAACTATAAAGAGGTTGAAGATAAGAGGCCAACAAACTATTTTCTCTCCAGTTGAGACATATTCAGTTATTTTGGTAGTTAATCATAAAAATTGGTTGATTCCATGAATAAAGAGCTTGATTAGGTAGAGATTAAATCAACATGGTATCTTGTTCCTAGACCAAAAGGGTAAAATGTGATTGAGACCAAGCGGGTAATAAGAAATATTCTAAATGGAAATAGTTATGTTTCATAGAAGAAGTCAAGTCTTATATTCAGTGAATAGTTATAGGTTTAAGGAGTTGATTTTAATGATAAAATTCCTCTTGTTATAAGTTAATAATCTTTAAAAATATTCTATGATATTACAACTTAATGTGGGTATAAAATATATCAAATGGAAGTGAAATATAACTTCTTGAATACAGATATTGAAGTGAAATTCAAAATTGAAAAACCTAACAGCTTCATTATTTATAATTATGTGATTAGGGTATATAAATTTTATAAGGATTTATAAGGGATAAAAATGATCATTGAGATTTATACTCTATGTTTGATAATTTAATATGAGAAATAATGTTCACTATGAGAAAAATGGACAATTTTTTTTTATTAATTAAATAGAGGTAAGTAGACTCATTGTAGTTGTTCATTTTGCTGATATTGCTTTATAGGTGACCAAGAGACTATCTATAAATAATTTTATAGAAATATGAATACTTATTTGGATATTTATATTATGGGAGAAGTGATATATTTTCAAGGATTTCAAGTGATGAAAAAGAAATTATTAATTTTTTTCCAAAAAAAGTATGCTTGGAATTTATTTATTTTTTGGAATAGATGGATTAAATAAAATTTTCCCACCCATATTGGTAGGGATAATGCCCAGGAGAGATAATAAAGGAGACAATGCAACTCAAAAAGATTTTTAAATGCTGATTTGTACTTTACTCAATCTCATTTAATTAATAAATTATGTAATTTATGAAATGAGATTTTTCTAAAGGTACCAAAGTGACCCAAAAGAATAAAATTTGATGGATACCAAAATAATTCAAAAGTACAACAAAGGGATTCTAAATTTTGGGTAGATGCACAAAAGATTCAAGAAATTGAATCTGACCGAGTTTACCAATGCCAACTGGTTAAGTGAATGTGGTGATAAGAAGTCAAATTCAGGTGTACTATTTATATTAAGAGGAATCTATGTTTGATTATAATTTAATGAAAAAAAATTAATTAAATTGAGAATATAGAGGTATAATTTTTTTTACTTTAAGTTCTTTTACCAAGGTGATTTGTATGAAATAATAGTTAGAATACTTGAGGGTGATGATAAAAATTTATGAGGACAATCAACCTAAAATTGATCCCTCAGAATATATTTTGAAAAACTGTTGATATAAACACATTGGAATAAAATTCCAATTCATTAACTAGAAATATTCTAGTGGGTACATAAATATAGACTTTATTCCAACCAGATATTTACTTGTTGATATCTTCACTGAAGAAATTATCTAAGATAGATTTAAGATATTGAGGATAAACATGAATGTTAATCCTTTCCTTTCCACATGATGTACATTGTTAATAGCCCATTAATTACATTGGTTTTTTATCCAAGGGGGAGAATAAATACACAGCTACGTACTATTTATTTTGTGAATACATAGATTTTTTTTATTTAAAGAAGGCCATATAATGTTGAATAAGTGTTTGTATTGTGGTTGAAAAAATCTGAGTCACTTGTTAGAACAATTCTTATCACTAAGGGATGAAATTAATATAAAACACTACTTTATCTAGTGGTGTGGTGTTAACATAATTTTAATTTAGATAGGATATGATTTTATATCTCTTATAATGATTTGTTGAGGTTTTAAACAAATCCAATGTGGGAGTGGTAGAACCCAGTGGAGTTGAAAAAAATGATATATTTTTTATCAACCAGGAGTCAGAAGAATTATTAGGTTGTTAAGTATGTTTAAAACGTTTTTGGGAATCCATTGAGTTTTTTAAGTAAAATGGGGCATAGTTATGAAATTCTAGACTTTAAGGCTCTTGGAAATCAGCTTATATGACACACAATATATTTCTCAAACAAGAATAAGTTCAAAAGATAGAGGGGTTGTAAAAAATAACAACAACATGGGTTTGTGATATATACATATGGTTACTTAAAAATGGTCATAATGATATTTTGATATTGTCATAATTTGTCATATTCATTTAATAGGGTCATAAGAGTAATGAAAAATATCCATGAGACACATAATAGTTGATTCCACATATATATAAGAGAAATTCAACCAAAATATAAGTGTTATCTATAACTTTTGTAAGGGTTGTTATTATTTTTTATGTTTCAAATACAATTTCATAAGATTTATCTAGAAAACAGCAGGGTATCATTGTTACGTGAAAGTGTTAAACTCACCATTGTAAAATCCATACTAAAAAATATAGAAGTAATATTACTCTCATGAAAAAGATGGTTTACTAAAATAATAAGGGTTATTTCCTCATATCATAAGGGTCATAAGTATGTAAAATCCCTAGTGTAAATAAATTTTGATGATGATGCACTGGTATTTATGATTCAAAATATGACTCGATATTAGTAAAATCCATGATTCTCAGAAATATTTTTTAAGAACTAAAATGGAATATTGTGGCTTAAAATTAGTCATAATTTAAAATAGAATTATTTGAAATTCATTGTTTCTAATGAATATGGGGTATTTTTTGGTAACTTTTAATTAATTTTAAGAAAAATAATAATGAGGAGATAACATGATAGAAATTTAATGTCGTTTTCTATAGTCAAAATATAAAAACAATTGTGTGATTTTGAATGAAAATATATATTGAAAAATCAGAGAAATAATGTGGTGATTTTTAGACAGGTTATTACCATTTGATGTTTTTGAACTACTCTATTAATGACAAAGAAGAGATGATTTACAAGAAAAGGAAAATATTAATTATCTATCAATAAATTAAATTAAATTCCTGCTCATTGAGATTATTGAATTTGATAATGAATAATATTAGTGTGTTCTTACATTATCTTAAACATACGTAGAGTGTTCTGAAATCTAGAGAAGTTTAAGTAACTTTCATGTTGATTTATGATATTATTGTGGTGCCTAGAGACCAGTTATGATGAATAATATCTTGTTATCAGATGCAGGAATTTCCTAAAATATAATAATGATCTTGAAAACCCTTAATAGATGACTGAATTGTTGGATATTGGGGGTTCCGATATAAAAATCAAAAAATATAATATCATGAAATAGTTTCTATTGAATTGAAAAATTATAAAAAATATAATACCCTTATTTTTTTAAAATCCTAGAAAACAATAAAGAAGTCAATTAAGAACACTACCATCTACTATGTTCAATTGAAACTTTTAGTGAAGATCATGATCTTTGAACTCATCTATAATATCCCAAACATTTTGGTAATGTCTGAAACTCATTTACACGTATTGTTTTAAGCTTGCTTTATTTTATCTTGACTAGGTTACACCTTGGTGAGTTTTGGTTTAAATTAGTGAATTCTGTAAGGAATAGGGGTAGTGAATGGTTGGCACTCAATTTTCCCATATCTGTGCACCCAATCCATCAAACCATGCAAACCAAGATAGAGGGGATTGACATGGTTGGAACATGGGTTATTAAACTATCAATCCTTATTGTTGTTATCAAAAATGGGTGGACATGTATTATTTTGTGCATGCTTAGGGAAAAATGTTTTCCCTATATTCGAAACCAGGTGAGAAGAAATTTAAAACAATGGGAAATTAAAATAAAATCCCAAACCACCCAGTATTAATCATGAATCCCCCCCACTTAGACCTAAACTGTTTCTTATGAATTTTAGAGGCTCCCAGTTGAGTTATAAGGTTTTCCAGCCTTTATTCTTGATTAATAAATGATCCATTGACAGATATACACCTATCCAATATATAATATCATCCTAATCGGTTTTCTCCATTTCTTTCGATTTTCTCTCACCTTTGATGGGATATTTTTATCCATTAGTAATAGATTTAAACATCTGTTTTGATAGATCTAATACATTTTATCTTTATGTAGGCTGTTGATCTAGATATCATTATTTATCATGATCTTGGTTTTTCCACTTCAATTGTTGATTTCTATTGGTGAGTATCAATCAACAATAATGAGGTAGGTGGTCTAGATTCAGTTCAAATAGTCTTGAATTTAAATTTCTTATATTTACTATCAAATTACAATTTGTATATTTAGAAACTGAATATAGAATTGAATAAATTAATTGATTAATTAATTTTCATTATTATGGAATTTATTAATTTATTTTCAATGTGATTATGAAATGATTTGACATTGTCAAAATCTAATTTCTTGATTATGATTATGAAATTGGTAAATAACGAGACATTAAATTGATTGATTATTGGGCTAGTATAATAATTCAAATTTATGGGATTGTGGAATTGATTTATTAATTGAATGTTTAATTGTTTGAAAAATGGGAACAAAAGGAATGTTTGGAGTATCTTTGAGGGGTTAATCAATTATATGGTTAAATATTGTGGATTGGTTTAATTTAGATTTATTCATATTATTCTATGTGATAGAGGTATAGAATTATGATATTATTGATGAATTGAAAGGGTAAACATAGATTAGATTGTTTGATGGGATGGTTAATAATGCATTACCTCAACGTATATTTAATTTTGATTTATGTATTATTGTTATATTTTTGATATATTCGATATATGTGATATAGAGGTGTGGTACATGGATTGAGGCTCCAAATACCTGCAGGAGATAGTGATTGTGGGGTAGGTACTAAGGCTAGAAATAACAATATTTGATTATTATTGTATGGGATAGGGACTGAGGCTCAAAATAACAATTTTTGATAGATGGTGTGAAAAAAAACTGATTTTCCTAATACCCACGAAATAATGAGGTGTGAGACATGTAAATGGGATCTAAATACCCATGGGGTTTTATAAATTTCATTCTAAACCCATGAGACTAGAATTAGACTATGGTTCTAATTGACCATGATTTGAATTGAGATTAAATGATAAATGATAACCATGGTATTTTGATATGTGGTATCCCTTAGGGATAGTTCAGACTCCCACAAAGGATAAAGAAGGTATTGAAAATATGGGTGACATTGTGAACCTGAGAAACAATGTGGTTAGTTAAAAAATAATGAAATGTGATACTATTTACTTTATTAACTATAAATTATTCCTTATAAAACTATATACACTGTTATTGACTGGATAATATTTTGTAAACCATTGGTGGTTGGCTACTAAGTTGTACTCACACCCTACTTGGGCTGTCTGATCAGTTCCCGAATAGACTTCATGTTTGTAGGATGGGATAATAGTGAGATATCTAGGTTAGATGGATGTGCCTGGATGGATCATGGATGAGGGAACTCGACATGGTGTCGAGAACCACTTGGGAGTATCAGTGTGTCTTTTTTTTTGGGTTTTTCATTTGAAATGTGACACATATATAGAACGAAATATCTACTATATTTATTTGGGTATTGTATTCATTTTTTATTCATCATGTGATACTGGTTTTTCTGGTTATTAGTTACATCATTTGGGTATTCTTTTTCTACTTCTGGTATATTATTACTCTGAAAATGCTTTTATACTCTCCCCATGCTTTATATTAGACCCTCAATTCAAGTCATTAGCCTCTAGCATATGGGGAGGCCTGCTAGAGGTCATGTAATCGACCGGATTGATGTACCTGTGTGTGGAACCCATGTCGGGATGTTACAAAGTGGTATCAATTGTGGTATTATTTTATTTACTTTTTTCTTATTTTGGAAATTTATACATTAAAATAATAAGATTCAGGCCTTATTCATGAGATCATTCATTTGAGTATCTTACCCTTGAATTGGGAAAAATCTGAGTACCCGTGGTTGGATTATTGTTAGTGGTGTTTTCTCTTACATTTGTATGTTATTTCACCATTGGTGAAGCGCTTGTCTTGTGATTTGATCACTGTTTTTGAGATTTTATAAGATTTGAATAATTTCCTAGTATATAATGAGAGATGATTATTCATGAGTAATTACAGAAACTCCAGAATTATTAATACTTGCATCATTTTTAGGAAGGTATGTGAATAAGGGGTTGGGTACGTTTTTTAAATTAAAATTCTATTTCTTTCTTGTGTAATTGAACAAAAAATGGTGCTTCATATGAAATTGAAAGTGGTAAAATGATGAAAAATGTTATAATTGGGTGACTAAAAACAAATTGGTAAATGAGAATGTGTTTACCCTTATTAATCAAGACCTAGATATAGGATGGTTAAGGGTAGTGATAGTGCCTCAGTTTTGACAGTGTGGTGGAAAATGGGGGAAGAATTGTTGTGGATTTATGTGAAAACCACTTATTAATGGTGTTGATGTTGTGAAATATGTCCTAAGGTATATTTTTAAAAATTTTGAGATCTGTCTCCATGATGATGTTTGTTAATAGGATGAAAGGTGGAAATTTATGGAAATTCTCTTCTAGAAGGGGAACCTGAGGCACCGATAATGCCGAGTGAAGGATCCAGAGAGATGATTTGTGAGAAAATTTGTCATTTCATGTAGTTAATGGTAAGATACCTATAGTTTTTTTTGAAGACTATATATGACATAACACGGGAGATTTATTTATAGAACCCTCTAACTTTCATCAGAGAGGGTAGACCTGAGGTAAAACAATTATGGATTGAGGCCATCTAGGCTATTTTTCCATTTAGAGAATCATGCTGATAAGAGAGTCAAGTTATATACCTATATGTTACGAGGATCAACAAAGATTTTGTGGTTTGTTCTAGATTAGAATGGGAAGGCAACTGGTATTGTATGGAAGGAAATCCAAGAGAATTTCGTGGATCAATTTTACCCCGAGACACTAACATAGGAGAGGGAAGACGAGTTCTTGAAGTTGACCTAGGGGAGTATGTCCTTGATGTACTATTATGGTTGTTTTATTGACTTGTAGTGATTATATACAATACACTAAGGTGTTTCTAGGATGAACTTTAATGTTAGATTACATCCTAGGTTAACATATTTTTGTTAAAAGAGTTTCTTGAGGTGGTGGATCAGACTCTCATATTCAAGGGGAACCTAAATTAGACTTCTAGTGGGGGATAGATGGTTTATTTTGGACTACTATGAGGTATGTATTTAAGGAGTAGGAAGTCTCTATATGATAATGTAGACCAATTTAGTGGAAATATGAATAGATATTGGGAAAGGTTAGGTACAAGGGATATTACCCGAGTTATTTTCCACCAGTAAGATAGGACTGACCACTTTATTAGAAATTCTTCCTAATCACTGGTAGAGAAAAAAGTTTTTGGGAAGATGGGACATCTAAAATAGTTCTTTACGAACCCAAGAACAATGGTTAATTACAGGGGGGGGGAGGGATAAACTGAACCAGAGTAATATAAGGGGATCTTCTACACCGTAGCAATCTAGGTATTGTAGTACTAATGGTCGTGGAAGTATATTTAGTGGAAATTGTACTTCTAGGAAATATATTCTGAATTCGAAGAGTGGTGAAGCTTAGGGAACTCAGAAAACATCCCATAGAAGAAGGGTTGGAGAGTTGCATGTTGTACAGCCTACACTGGAGGATAGAGAGGTTGTACTATCAATAGTTATCGGTAATATTCATTTAGCATCTACACAATCTAGTTTCTTATTTGATACTTTTCCCCATAATTATATTACATCTACACAAATATTGAATGGGCTGAGTCTATTAAGGTATTTTGTGATCAGAGTTATCATGATTGATACACTAATGGGAGTAAAATCGAGGGACATATATTTATGCATGGGTTGTTCTCTTGAGGTTTTAGAGTATCATTCTCTATGTGATATTTATAATATGAATATGTTATTATTTGACCAAATTATAGGTGTGGACTAGTTAGGGGCATATATATTGTTACAACATAATAGTGATGCTTATGTCTCCTGAGGTTGAAAATTATATCCATCGTGGATAGCGGGATATCTAGGCGAGACATACAAGGAATGTTCACTAACAACTGGGGGAGATCACCACCTAGGTTGCTACGATGTTTCTAGATAATGGGGGTGTGAAAAAAGATTTAACTCCACCTGTATTAGATAGGTTCTAGGATGTGTTTCCTAAGTTCTTCACAAGGATTCTAGATGAGAGAGACGTAGAGATTATGATTGACCTCATTTCCTGGGATAATCCAATTTCTATTCCACCTTACATAATGAAACCAAAAGAGTTTCAAGAGCTCAGGACATAGTTGGAAGAGTTGATGTATAAAGGGTTTATCTATTCGACTATATTGGCTTTTGGTTCTTTAATCTTGTTTTCTATAAAGGATTTCAAAATATTTTCTTATGTGTTGATTACTGAAAGACAAAGAGGATGATTGTGAAGAATCTATATCCTCTCCCTTGAATTAAAAATCTATTTGACTAGTTTAGAGGGGATTTTGTTTTCTCCAATATTGACATGAGATCAGAGTATCTTCATTTTGGAGTCTGACCTTCTGATATAACTCACACTTCTTTTAGAAGTAGGTATAGATTATATGAGTTCATCATGATACCATTTGGGTTTAAAAATGATCCAGAGTGTCTATGGAATTGATGAACTAAATCTTCCACCGGTTACCAGATCAATTTGTGTTTTTTGTGGATGACATATTGGTTCACTACCAGACCCATGAAAATCCTTCCCAATATATTTACATCATCCTAAGTACAGTAAAATAACACCATATATATGTTGATATATCTAAGTGTCAATTTTGGTTTGATTAGGTACAATTATTGGGTCACATAATCACAGAGGAAGGTGTGTTAGTGGACCTATATAAGGTTCTAGAAGTTGTATCTTAGGAGCATCCAAATAACATTGTTGAAATCCATAGTTTTATAGGGTTAGCGGTTTATTATTTGAGGTTCATCCATGTTTTTTTTACTATTTGTCAACACCACTTTTAGAACCATCCAAGTTGTAAATAATTTTTGAATGGTTTGGATAATGTGAGAATGATTTTAATTATCTGAAAAAGTATTTGAATACCTCACTGATCTTGATCCCACTCGAGCCAGGTGAGGAGTGTACAGATTTTTTTTTGATTCTTCTGGTATAGGACTAGAATTAGCATTAATGAATGGATATCATGTTATTGTGTATGGGTCATGGAAGGTGATAACACATGAACATCACTACCCAACACACAACATAGTGTTGGTAGCAATGGTTTATGATTTGAAGTGTAAGATGCAGTATATGTTCATAATTTTTTTTACTATGTATATTACTATCAAGATCTTAAATTACATATTTTTGAAATAATATTTGAATCCATGACAACAAAGATGGATTGAGTAAATGAAGTTATTTAACTTTGATCTATAATATATACATGTAAATTTAAATAGTGTGGCAGACATTCTAATAAGGGAAACTCAGACTCAGGATGTTCATGAGTCTAGTTCTGAGTGAAATATGATTATCTTGCTAGATGATATTATTTTTTTGGCTCAAGAGGGTTAGCGGAAGATGACTATTTTATCTATTTAACTGGAGTCTACACTTTTGATCCAAACCAAGGAGAGACAGTTTGAGTACCCATAGTTATTGGCCCTCATGGAAAGCATTGAAGGTGGAGATTCACCTTCCGAATGGAAAATAGATGAGGATGAGATCATCTATATTAAGAATTAGGTTATTGTGCCTACGAGTATGCAGGAGGAGCTAATATGTGAATTTCATACTTTTAAGTTGGTGTTGCATATGATTTTGACCAAAATGTACCATGAAATGCAATGAAAACATTGATATCTAGTCATAAAAAAGAGATTATACGGTTAGTGACACAATGCTAGACCTTTCAATAAGTGAAGGCATGACATCAATGACTTAGTGGTTTCTTACAACTATCTACCATTCTAGAATTGTTTTTGGATGATGTTACGATGGATTTTGTGGTGGATTTTCCAAGGTCTCCTCATAATAATGATTCTATTTTTGTGATAGAAGATCAAATGATGAATGTAGAGAATTTATTACCTATATGGGAGACATTCTATGTATATTAGTTAGGAGATATGTACGTTTGGGAGATAGTCTTTCGGAATGGGTTTCCATAGAGTACTGTTTCAGACCATAAATAATGTTTTAGTCTTCGCTTTTGGAAGGGTTTTTATAGGGTTCTTGGTATACATGTTTTAATCAGTAAAAAATTCCTCCCACAGACAGATTGGCTGTCAGAACATACTATATAGGTTTTGGAGGATATGTTTTGGGGGTGCATTCCTAAATTTGGCTGTTCATGGGAGAATCACCTGACATTGGAGGAGTCTTCCTATAACAATATTTATCAGTAGAAAATTCTGATTTCACCCTAAAAGGATCTTTATGGTACTCCGTACAGATCACCTCTATGTTGGATCCTGGAAGCTAAGTCAGATTTTTTGGTAGTATTTCTTGTGTAGGAGACATCAGAGTAGGTTCAGTTTATTTAGAATCATATTGATACAACTCAAAGTAGGAAGAAGTCACATTATTATAGAATCCAATGACCCCAATAGTTTACAGTGGTGATTGAGTGTTCCTTCCGGTGCCTCCTATACCGGGTCACTATAGGATTCAGTGGCTGGGAATGTTGGCGCCTAGGTTTGTTGGACCGTTTGAGTTTGTTAAGAGAATTGGGATGGTGGTGTACCTATTAGATCTTCCATAGAGTTATAGTGATATGAATGGTGTTTTTCATTTGTTATAGTTTTTTGGTATCACCCCAAACCTTATCATTTGATCAATTTGGATAATGTTGACCATGAAACTAAGGTGATTTTGGAGGAGCATTTGGTACGTGTGTTGGATCACAATGAGAATGTATTTCAAGTAAAGGTTGAGTTGATCGTCTGGGTATGTGGAAACATAGCCATGTTTAGGAGGAACCATGGGAGATAGAAGATCATATGTGGGAATTATAACATGACATTTTTTTTGCACAGAATATTAGATATTCTTTAGAGTATATCTCAAAAAGGAGATATTATAAGGCGGGGAGATTGTAAGATCCTAAACGTTTCTAGGGATGTATCAATCTCATTTATTTGAACTATTTTTAATGTATTAACTTTTATATTTGTTGGTTTTATCCTTGGGGATTTTTTGGGTGAAATTTGTGGTTTTTTGCAGGAAGAGGTGCAGCGAACTGTTTGTGCACGGTTTTCCCAAATCATTCACCTAGGATAAAAAACCATAAAAAACCTAATAGTGGGTATTCAGTTGGTTGGAAAACTATTTTTTAAACTATGTTCTTTCCTTGTAATAACCGTGTGACCCCCTGGGCGGAGGTGCATGGTTAGGTTAATTGTTAGGGAAACCCATGCACCCCATATAGGAAACTATGCACAGGGAAATTTAAACCCCCAAAAAATTATAATAAATTCATCAACCCCCAGAATTAATTCTTTATCACCTCCAATCAGACCTAAATTGTTTGCTATAATTTTTAGAATCTATTGGATGAGTTCCATGGGTTTCTAACAACTGTTCTTGACGAATCGAGGATTCGTTGATAGATATTCACCTATCCATCGGGTGATCACATCCCGATTGGTTTCATCCCTCTCTCCTATATTTATCTCATCATTTGAATGTACGTTTTGTTTTATTTTTAGTGGATCTAGATATAGTTTTTGATATATGAAATCCATTTGTTCTAGGTTTTAGATAAAAATCTCAATCTTTTTTGTGGTCTTGATTGTTTTGCTTCAATTAGGGATTCCCATTGGTGATCATTCTACAATGATATTGAGGTAGGTATCCCAAATTCAATTACCATATCCTTGAATTCCCATTTTGGGTTTGTGTGAAAAAATTTCATTCGGTTAATTTTTGAAATTCAGTGTTGAATTGAATAAATTAATTGATTAATTAACTTATGGAATTATGGAATGGATTAAATGATTTTACATGTGATTTCGAAATGAGCCAAAATTGGGGAATTTTAGTTGGTGATTGTGATTATACAATTGATGAGTAATGGGACATTAGATTGATTGAATATTGGTATTGTATAATTGGTCATTTTTTGGGATTGGGGATTTGATTAATTAATTGAATGTTTAATTGGTTGATTAATTGGTATAAAAGGGATGTTTGGCTTACAAATGAAGTGGTAATGAATTATAATGTTAAATTTTATTGATTGGTTTAATAGTAATTTATTCATATTATGCAATGTAATAGAGATATATAATTTTTATTGTTTTGATAATTGAAAAGGTGTACTTAAATTAGAATGATTAATGGGATGAATAATGATGCATAATCGAGATGTATATGAAATTTAGATTTATTTGATGTTGTGATATTTGGGATATTTGTGATATATGTGATATTAAGGTGTGGGATAGGGATAGAGGATCTAAATACCCATATGATATTGAGATTGTGGGGAAGGTACTGAGGCTCCAAATACCATCCATCAAACGTTGAGATTTCATTTTATTAAAGGAAAAAGAGGGTCGTAGCCTGAAACAGATCAAGGATGTCTAAAAAAATGAAAACCTAAGGCATCAGCATGAAACTAACTAACAAATCTGTGGGGAAGAGATCTAATACTATAATAAATAATATGAGGGTTGTCCGGGGAGGCCCATGCCGCCAGGAAGTCTGCTACATTGTTGCCTTCTCTGCATGAATGATTCTGACAGGTGTCACCTTAAAGAGACTTCTTTCAGTTGCGGATAAAATTGGATACAGTCCAAGGGATGCTAGAGGTACCTTGGATTGAATTAAGAAGATCCATGGAGTTAGTTTCCACATGATGGATAGAGAAACCGTGGGTGCGACACAATTCCAACCTCTTGAATAGAGAGGTAGCCTCAGCCCTGTGGGAATCACCCATAGCAAACCACCAACTGAAGACCCAGACGACCGAGCCATGCTGATTGCGAAACAACAGCCCACCCCTCATGAAATCATTCTGATAATAGTGATTGAGGCTCCAAATACCCATATTTGATATCATTTCTGGGATAGGGGCTGAACCTCCAAATTCCCATGTAATAATGATGTGTTGGGAATGGATGAAGGCTCCAAACACCCACATGGTGTTTGAAATGTATTTCTACACCCATGAGATTGGAATTGGAATATGGCTCCAAATGACTGTGATATGAATTGAAATAAAATGATAAATAATAACCATGGTATTGTGATATATGGTTTTCCTTTGGGGTTGTTCAGACTCTAAAATGAGCCAAATTTGGTATTGATAATATGGGTGACATCCTAAACCTGGTAAACTATATGGTTAGTTAATGAATAATGATATTTGATAACATTTACTTAATGTGTTTTAAATTATTCATTATAATACTACATACACGTTTATTAACAATATATTGTTCTAGACATCGTTGGTTATGGCATACTGAGTTGTACTAACACCCTAATCAGGTTTCCCGATTTGTAACCAAAGAGAAATCATGTTTGCGAGATAGGATAAAAAAGAAGCCCTATGTTATATGGATGAGTTGGGATGGATCATGGATCATGGATGAGGGAACTGAACATGGATTTAGGGTACACTTGGTAGTGTCAATATGTCTTTCTTTGGGGTTTTTATTTGAAAACTGACGCGTAATTGGAAAGACAATTCTTCATTTTGGTTTGGATATTGTATTTCTATTTTATTCATCAAGTGAAACTGTTTTATCTGGTTATTGGTTTTATAATTTGGTAATTATTGTACTATTTGTTACTATTTTATTACTCTAATTAATAGGGTATAGTCTACCCAGGTTTTATGTTAGTCCCTCGGTGGTATTTAGTAGTCGCTGGGATACAACGAGGAAAGCTTGAGGCCACATAGCTAACCATCTCAGTGTACTGATGTGTGGAACATGGGTTGGGATGTTACACCATCTGAAACCTATAAAAGAATAGGTATTAATTCTGGGAATGAACATTGTAAAAACTTTTGTTCCATGTGTTCATTTAAATTTATACTTTATATAAGTAACAGTTATATTTTATGATTCTAGGATTGAGAAATTTAAAAAATACATAAAGGTTAATTTGTTAATAAAGGAAGTTAAAAATACTATAACTCATATCATAAGTAATTTATATTTTTTTATTTGAATTTTAATTTCTTAGGATAGATACTCTATGAAATTTTCATAAAGGATAAATTTTAAAGTATATAGGAAGGCCTGAAATGTGATCCTATTATCATTATCTGATAAAGTGTTCAAAAACATTGGGGGGCCCAAAAAATCAATGTTGTTGTGGGATATAATTTGGAATATATATAGAGGAGATATATGAATTAACGAACCATGAATATAGATCTTGATAGCTATGTTTTAGGATATCAGAATGATATATGGTTAGAAAATCGATGACTACTTATCTGGAGTAAATGAATTTGGCTGATACATCAGGGGTTTTGGAGGTACTTTGGATGATTTTTTTATAGTCCATAAGAAAATGAGAACTTTTATAGATGGATCTGATCCAAATATTTCTTCCCTAGAAGATAAATAAGATTTATCAATTGATGTGTTTCATAACACACAAATCAATTATGAATCGAGGAATGTAGCTATGTTCAAAAGAAAATTCAAGGAGGAAATGACATTCAATGCCATGAATAGACTCAAGATCAAGAAGGATAAAGTTATGTCATATAGTGAGTTAGAATATGATGAGGAAAACAATAAATAAAATAAAATGAGAATGTTTTTTATATATAAAAACTTTAAAATGGGAAAGGGTAGGTGGAAATTGAATCTTCCACTTAACTGATTTAAGTCTGGGGGAATTGGTAACTTTGCAGCTGATTTCCTAATATTGAAAAGTGTGTAGTATGAAGATGAGGAGGATGATGAAATTACCAACACAAATAAATGTATAAGAATACTTATATAAGTTATTAAATTTAAGAGAATATATAAAAGTCTCAAAGAATAAAAAACAATGATCTTGTTAACCAAGGAAGAGGATGACTACTCTATCTCAATTAACCAGTCCAATGAATTCTGTGTTGGAAAGTTTAGTAACTTCAAGGTTCATGTTAGATGAAAATTGGTTAAAATTCACAAATATACTAAATATTTTCCTAGATGAATTATTTTAAAGGACATCATTGGTGAAGTGAGGTATTGGGGAATGAAACCTATTCTTTATAGAATAATATGTTGCTTCTATATATTAATAAAAAGAACGAATTTAGGGGAAACCATCTAGTAAATGAAATGAGAATGTATGAGAAGAAAAAAAAGGTAGAAAAAATATAAGATCTTTCTATTCAAAATTATTTTGATTTATTGAAGAAAATTATAGAATATACAACCCACATTATTATTGTGCTGAAAAATATGTGACCATGATTCCAAGAAAAATGCAACAGGATTTTGGAGAAAATAAGACTCTAATAAAAGACAAGAATTAAAGGTCACTTATTTTTTAATTGGATTTTAAAACTTGTAAAGGGGGATATCCATAGATTAATGATAGTGGATTCTCGTCACCTTTGACTGGAGATACCACTATATTAAAAAATATTGAATTACATGATGGTAGTACTGTTAATTATGTGAATTGAATATCACTAAAGATTAAAGGAACTGAAACAAAAAAATATTGAAGCCTAGAAGTTGATGTTAAAAGATATATTATTTGTCAATGTGCTAAAATTTGACAAGCTGAGTGTGAATCAGCTTTTTGATGAATGAAATATGATTATTTACATAAGAAATAACTTACTCATTAAAAGGATAAATGAGAGAAAAATTATCACTAGGGGTGAATGAATTAGTGTTAATATTTTCAAATTTGATACTCAAGTAATTCATTTTATTTGATATAAAGAGATGAAAAGAGGTTGTGGAATAAAATATTGAGCTACCTCTGTAAATAATGTTTTAGAAATATTTTGCCTGGATATGTTGTAAGACAATTAATCTTCTTAAAATATAAAGAAAATACATCTATGAAATATTCTATATGGGAAAAATGACATAAAGATGTCATAAAAGGATAGAAATTGAGTCCATCAGGCCACTGTGGTGATAAATTTAGATTTTTTTTGTACAATGTGGCATAAGTCCAATCAGGGTAATCTTTACGTAATATTATTTAGTGAATATTTTATATGAATAACCAATGTGATGTTTTAAATCATAAATTGTGACAACCCAAAACCGATTCAGTCATGAGTAGGAAAATCTAATTTTCTACATGTAATTAAGCACACCTCCTTGTATGCTATAGGCTATCTACTAGAATTTAGGGTCTATGATGGTATGGTGGGGAGACTATAGCCCTATTATTATAGTAGCACATTTTAAAATATCAATGCTGATAAGTAGTGAAGGAATAATAAATAACTAGAAGTAGAATAGAAAATCATTCATAAATCATAAATAAATTGGTTGAAACCATATCCAATGTCATAAAAAAATGACGATGATCATGTCATGCTATAAAAAAAGGGAGTTCATGGTAACAAAGAAACATGAATATAAAAGTTTCTATAAAAAAATAATTAAAACAACCAATCTATATAAACTATCCCCATGCTCAAAGGCTCAAACCTTTACTCTAGTACTCAATTATAGTATTGAAAATATACTTTCCCTAATAGGGTATATTCCCTTGTCCCAACCTATATCCATGATGTATATCTTGGTACCAATTCATAGCCTGAATAGGGTGTGAGATATACTCAGTAGTCCACCACCAACTATGTCTAACGCCATCCAGCCCATGAATATATAAAGAATTAGTTGATAGGTAATAATATAAACTATGAATTACATATATAAATCAAATATTATACAGGGTTCCAAATAGAACACCCTTCCAATACTACCAGATTCAACCTAAGATGAAATATCTTGGAGCCAAATTATGATTTAATTTTTAAATTAGGCTTGGGACTCGGCTCATATCCAAGGTATCCCAAATTTACCATATCCGTATAAGGGATGAAAATGTTCCATAAAATTTCAATGTAAAAAAGGATAAAAGAAGTCTATCATGTAGATAAAGAATTTACCAAATCCATGTATGTTATTTGACATGGAATACACATCGCATTAAGTAATTAATCAATTTATTATTTGGAAACCTAATCCTATTAATGGAATTTGATACTAGGAACCTAGTTTTCTCTCCATGTGTATTATGAACCGATCACACTATATTACCATCCATAAAATTCCCTATAAGAAACTATATTTTTCTCTAGGAATGGTATAAATACACACACCTATAAGGGAATCCATGGAATTCCTTGTACGAAACCCAAGTGTCAGTCATGGAATAATGTAAAGCACTACCTTTAGAGTCTTCACTAGGAATTCCATTTAAGGAACCCAATTATCAATCATGGAATGATATAATCTGCATACCAAGTGTGTCCATCCCTGGAATTTATATTAAAACCCATGTATCTCTCATGGAATGATATAAATAAATTGCTAATACACTTTATTTTAATAATGTCAATGATTCTATCCACTGAGTTCTTAATCAGAACCCACATATCACCCATAACATAATATAATGGATGGTTAAAATTAAAAATCTAGCCACACCATTTAATAGTGAATTAAATTCATAATGGCTATTTCATTTCATGTAAAACAACTCACATCCAAAGGAGGTTCAAATACATAACCTAGTATTAAAAGGAAAAGCTTGAGGTAAATCCTTACATTCATTTTAATTGATCCCCTATTTATTTATTCAATTTTTTCCTTTGTATTACAATGGGTAAAGAATGTACCTAAGAAGGTGAATTAAATTCAGCTCATGTATTTTCTCTTATACTAGAAACACACTTAAAGGGTTGGTTCTATTAGGGGTCTTTAACCCTCATCAGTTACTATAGGTCACACAGGTCATATGAATATAGGCCCACACATTTAATTTATGAAAAAATCCATTTAAGAGGCGAGATAAAGAAATTATGATGCACAACCCAAGGAGAAAATATATATATATAACTAGAATATATATTAAAATAATGAGACCACCCATGTTAGTCAGGTAGTGTCCGACTCATTCATTACTAGCCTATAATCCATGCTAGAATGGGAGAAATATATGAAATAGACAAACACCCAAAAAATAGGGAATATTTTTCTATAAATATATAATATTCTATATATTGAGATAATAAAATAAAGGAACCATGGGGATTGAATAGATTACTGTTAGCTTCCCAATGAACTGATTGATAAAGTTGTCAGTGTGAAAATAGAGGAATGGCTTCAATGCCTAGGTTTAGTTTCAATGGAGATCATAAGAAACTGGGTGGTTCTATGCATGATGAAGAAAAAAAGATGGATTTAATGTAATGAAAGAATAGGGGAAAGGGTAATTTTATCCTTACTTAATGGGGTGAATGGTTTAGATTAATGGTGTTTATAAACCATGAACAAGCCATGTGTTATTACTATCTAAGTGGAACTCCTCAAGTAGACTAAGTTTATGGTTTATCAAATAGTGTGAAACCCTTGTGAGTCCCCTCTATAATTATTATGTAGTTTTTTTCACATGGTTTTGTGGCCTCCCCCCAAAGTTTTATCAAAATTTTAACCGCTGTAATGTTTTTTGAAAATTTGAGTTTCAATATTACTACTAGTCATGCACCATCCATGTTCATCATATTGTTTATCTAATACCAAGATCTCTAGGCTTTGAACAAGCGTCAGACACTTCCAAAACCATACCCATAGCCTTAAGTAATTCCATTTGTTTAAAAATATGGTTTTAAACTGAAATTTAAAGAACCCATACCTCATTATAAAATAAATAATCTTACAATATCCCTTGCTTAAAATAACTCATACCTGAGCAGCCCTTTCGATAGTGGTAAAGAATCATCTAAGTATAACATCAACCATTGTGAATTTACATCAACCTATCACTCAGAAGTTTCACTCTATACATGGTCATGCTTCCATAAAACCCATACTATAAGATGTAACCTACCTAGAAGATCCTTCATGATCATATCAATGATACAAATAGGATTCTCATAAAAAATGTATCAATATATTACTCATCCTCGTAAAGATGAATAATATGAGATGCCTCTGAATAATAATGGTGATGTTGTGATAAATGGAAGATGGTGTGCCTGATTTGGTACCTATAAGGTAAGTGAAACTTCTAGGATTCCAACCTGAATCTCTCCAACATGTCAAATGCTCCATCATAATGAGGTGACATATTCCTTTTTCAATGAATATTTCTATGCACTAGTCTGGGTGAAACATGAAATAAAATTGATCACAAACCTTGAAATCAAGTGGTCATTGACAATGATAGGAATAAGGAATCTTTATAGACTGATTTTTAGCCATTTTCTTTGTGATAAATGGTATCATCTCTAAAGTCTCTTAAATGAGATGATTCCCAATAGTGTTGGCTCCCCTACCTCTAACCAGGAAAGAGGTGAACTAGAAGATGAATCATATAAATCCACATAAAGATTCATCTGTACAGTCTCTTGTAATATATAATTACAAGAAAATTAAAAATATAAGTTTCTCCCAAGAACCACAAAAATCAAGGACACATGCCTGAAGAATTTCATTCAACACATGTATCATATGCTCGAACTGACCATCTGTCTATGGGAGATAGAATGTACTATGTAGTACATGTAAACCCAGTTCACTTTGAAACCCCTAATAGAACCGAGATGAAAAATGAGCATATCTTTCTAACAGGATCGTACATGAAGCTCCATGAAGGTGTATTATCTCTCTAACCTATAGCCTTCGAAGATCATCTACTACAAAGTATCTCTAATATGTTATAAGTGAGAGACATTTTTCAATATGTCTACAATCAACCAAGATATTTCACAAACTCTCGACGACCTAGGGGATATTGACACAAAATCCGTAGTGACATAATCCCATTTCCAATTAGAAATGGGAAATGAACGTAAGTGGCTAACTGGCCACTGGTGTTCTGCCTTCACCTGATGATAGGTGCTACAATGATTAATGAAATCAACTATGTGCCTTTTCATACCAAGAGATATATACTAGTGGAATAAATCATGGAATAGTTTTATAAGTCCAGGATGTACCACCCAAGAAGAATCATGAAATTCTTATATTATTTTTTCAAATATTTTTATAGGATCCTAGAAACATCCATGAATGTGACATACCTCATTCTCATCAGAAATCCAACTAGATGGTGGGTCCTCACCTAAAACACTCTCCTGTAGGATCAAACCCTAGAAATCAAAAAGCTACTTCATTTTCACTTTATCAAGAAGTGAATAGGTCACTGAAAAGGGTATGAGTACATTCTGTAAATGATTGTCCTAAACCTCCAAATTCATCTTATAAAAGAGGTCCATCAACCACCACTCACTATTGGCCTCTTGAAATGCTTGTGTTTGAGTCTTCTAGCTCAGAGTATCAACAACAATATTACCTTAACCAGGAATATAAAAATTATATTGTATGAACTACTATAAGTATTCAACCAATATTAACTACTGAGATTCGATTATTTATTTTTAGATATACAGTTAAGGACTTTGTGGTATGTGTACACAAAAAAACACTCTCATAGAAATTTGTGTGTCGAACAACATAGGGAATGGACAACAACTACTAACCTGAGATCACACATTGGGTAATTACACTTATGAGGCATAAACTAATAGGACCTGTATGCCATGACTTGATCTACATATATTATAACAGCTCCCAGACCAATTCCCTAAGCATCACAATAATCTATGTAGCCTCAACTCGACTAAGGTAAAATAATGATTGAAACTAATATAAATCTCTATTTAAACCCCAAAATTGGTTTTTTGCATGTTTATAATTTGTAAACATGACATATTTATTATTCAAGTATGTGATTGGTTTTGTAAAATTTTAGAAATCATGTATAAAGTGTTTGTAATATATACATATCCCTAACAATACCCATATTTCAAATATGTTCACGGGATGATACTAGGAAACAGAAACTCTCATCTTCTCATGGATAACAGATAATCCTGTCTATGGGATAGAGTTAGTGCTTTCTATGTGTGATCAAAATGATATCAAAATGTTTGGCATGGTCATTCTAAGTATGTGATTACACCATGATGTCATCCACAAAGACTACAACTAATGAATCTTGGTACTGATTGAAATCCTGATTAACTAATTCCATGAAAACTACTAGAGATTTTGTATGACTGAATGGAATGAAAAAATTCCCATCGAATGTATATCTAGTACATAACTTTGTACATAGATTATATTATGGTCTAATATGGTCCTCATGGTAGCGTGAACTCATATTGACCATGGAGAAAACCCTCTATCCATATATTTGGTTGAAAATGGTTTTTATACGTGGATGTGGATACTAGTTCTTAACCAAAATCTACACCAACTGATGGTAATATACACTGATATTGAGGGTAACTTTTGATTTCCAATAGAAAAAGACAAGCTAACCCCATGTGGAAGTATTGTGTCATATAAAAATCATATCTCCCAATCCCCTTACCCACCTCTTGATCTCCCAGGACTCTATTGTAACCATCCTGTAAGGAGGATAACATAATAGTGCTGCTCATGGACTTAGATCAATAAAAAAATATAACACTCTCAAAAATTAGTATAGATAATTCACCATGAATGAAATCTAAAAAATGATCTTCAAATTTATTAAAATTATTCTAATGTGTTACTTGATCATCTATATAATGTTTATCAATATGGATTTTCACTTTGCGCAGCCCATGAGATTTGGGTCTTCCTTGAATTTCGTGGAAATCCCATTCACGCTTGTGTATATAACTACCACCTTATGTTGATGGAAATAACACACTCTTGTGATTAAAATCCAAATAGGCATGATAAGTAACCAAATAATCCATCTTGATAATGATGTCTAATCCCGTTATATCGATGATGAAGAGGTCCTATAAGAAAAAATAACTACCTACCTTAAGGGGAAATTCTGTGGAATAGTGTACACTTTTTGATAGACTTCCCAATGGGGAATCAAGTGTCATTACAACACAGAAGTATTTACTCTAGAGTCCAAGGATCTCCCCAATAAAAAATATACAAAAGGTATGGAAACAAGTATATCAAATAAAAAAGATACTAAATAAGAGGCTACTAAAATAATTCCTCCAATAGTAGGTCGATTGACATTCTGATCTGCATGGATTATCTACACTGCATATATCTAGCCCTATTTGAGACCTAGAAATACAACTTGACTACCCTGAGTAATATTACATTTCAGTCACTCTAAATCACGCATTTGGATCCTTTGAGAATGACCATGTCCTCAGCCTGATCAGAAAATATTACTCCATACCCCTACCTGACAAGTGGCTACTGACCTCATTCTAAAAAGTTGAGTCGATTTAGCTCCACTCTTACTTTCCAATAGAGGTAGGACTCTAGAAAAGCATTGAAGATGACCCATATTAATTCAATTTCCACACTCTAAATGATCCACAATACATTTATTTTTCATATTCCATGGACTATCGCACTGAGGGAATACCATATGGCTACCTGAGCACACACTCTAGCTGATGTTGGTCCCAAGAGAAGACTCAAAATCGGGGTTCCTGCCACTAGTCGAAGCAGTTCGTGGTCAAGGAGTAGAACCACCCAAGACTGCACCTTCAGACTCCCTCATTTTACACTTCGTAATGAGTTACTAATTTAATATATGAGAAATGGTAGTAAACCATAATAAATTCTCATGATTTCAGATTTCATATCGGAGACCATCCTCGAATCAAATATCATTGGATAGAATTTCACCTAGACAGATCAGTACAAAACACAAGAGCTCCATGAAAAGTGCAGTATATTTTATAAATGATAAAGCACTATGCTCCAGGTGTATACACTCTTTGGATCTACCATTCCTCAACATATATTGATAGAAATAATTATAAATCGTTGTCCAGAAACACATCTAAAGCACATTATGATAACGATCCACCTTGGTAAAAACATCTCACTATCTTTTGTAAGAATTTCATAGCATATTCCAAGAGATCTTCACTCTCCTATCATGAGTTGTTTTATGATGCACATAAATAGTTGGAATGGCACCCAACCATGACTCCACAAGATTCTTTATATGGTCATAATAATATCTTATGACAGATATACATATAAGGATGGTTAATTTTAGTTTAAAAAAACCATTAAATAAAGAAAAAAAACTTGTTAATGTAATATTATCAAACTCAGAATCAATCCGATTATCAGAGTAACAAAATCGGATCCAGAAAACATCTACATATACTAGAGTAAAATTATCTAAATCAACGTTGATCTAATTAAATTAATGTATTTTATTTATTATATTTATAGTGATAATGATAAAAAAATTATATAAAGATAACCTGAATAAACACTAACTTCAAAAGAATAAACACTAACTTCTATAACCTGAATAAAAGAATAGAAACTTTTAAAAACAACAAATATAATAGCTTATATTAATAAGAATTATGTACAATATATATTAAATGATTTACCTACCTTAACCTTATGATACTGGTATTTAATAACCTTGGAAAATGTATCAATAGTTTTATACTTTCTATAAATTATGTATTTCTAAGCTATGAAATCACTCGATATGATGATCAAAATAAAAATTTTCTTCCTATCCCAGGAATCCCTCAATATAATGATTGATGTCTTTCTTCTAGCCTCAAAAGCACTCAATCCAATTGGATCAGATTCAATGCCTTCTTATTCATGGAATCCCTTGATCGAAACAAGGATTGGATGCGATTAACAATGAAAATACATTGTAAAGGAAACAACTCTAAATTTTTTTACTTATAACTACCAAATATTTAATGTATTAAAAAGTATTCAAAACAATATGTTTTCATAGAGAAAGAATATAAGTATTGATTTGTGAAAGTTATCTGATCCAAACTCATCAAATGAACAACTATTTATAGGCAAAGCTCCAACAGTTATATTTCTAAGTTTGTTTCAATGACCACAGACAATTTTCTCTTAACATCTCACAATTATATAGCATAATTGAATGCCCGAAATCATTTATATTAAACACTATTACTGTTTTACATGTATTAAATATGATATAATTTTTTTATAAATTATGATTATAAACGTAGTATAGTCAAATGTATTGCCTTATCTTTTTTCAATATGATAATACTTATGAGAGTCTGTCTGATTTTTTATTACTATAATTAGTTTGATGGTCATGACTTTCTTTAGTGTAATAGATAAGAAATAATTCGAACTCCAAGTATGATTAAAGGTATGTTCGTCACGACCCGACCCGTACCGAGGCTCGAGCCGCAACAACCCCAATCCCACACCCGTAGGCCAGGGGATGGAGACTAGCGCCGAAGGCACAATAAACAAGGGGAGGCCTTTGACTAAGAAACTGTACCCACACACATAGACAACTCAATGCAAAAGTGCAGAGAAAAGAAAGCAAGATACATCACTACTACAAAAAGGGGAACCAACATACATGCATAAACCTCTAACTAGTACAAGTAAAGTGCTGACTAGTAAACTGAACAGTAAAAGGGGAAAAAACACGCTCATCCAGAAAGGTGCCACAACCCGGCAATAGGTAAAACAAAGGTAAACCATTGGTGAGTCTCACACCCAGGAAGTCCTTCTATGGCCACTGAACGTAGCACAATCTCCTGTGTCCTATGTGCTCCTCTGTAGTCTCGACCGACCTGTCCGTCATCTGCAAGGCCACACCAAGTGCTGGCAAAGCCCAAGCAGGGGTGAGTATAAAAATAATTAGTTGGATGCCCCAAAAGCTCAAGGGAGAAACAAGGGAGGTACTAAAATGGTGATTAGTAGACAGAGAAAAGAACCGTGTATAAGTGTGAAAGATAGAGAGAGTGCAGCTCAACCCAACATGAGAAAGGAAGCAGACTCATACAAATGCAAGGAGCTGGAGATGGTGAGAAGACGAACTTCTCGTCGAGTATTTTCTGCCTATAGTAGGAGAGTAGACTCATCCAACCAAGAGGATCTAGACATGGAAAGCACGTGGCATACCCCGCGCATCTTCTCCCCTCCTAGAAAGAGAGTAACCGAACCGAAGGAGTGGAAACAACAATAGGGTGTATATATATGCTCAACAAGAAACCCAAATGAGTGTGTAAGGGGATATATATCTCCAAGATCAGCCCAAAAAGAGTAACCAATAGTTCAAAGGGTATCCAACACTGAACCCAAATGTCTCGCACGTCATCCTAGGAGGTACAAGTCAAAGGGCCTTAATCACCACACCTCGATACTATTTTCTTTGGGCGGCACAGACTCGCCCTCACGGCTTTTAGGTTGCGACGCAAGGACGCTTCTCGGTGGGAGAAACACCCCTCGTTCTCATATGTCCTGTGGTCACGTCAAAGCTATCACATCGTCGATCCGTACAACCAAGGATCCCGCTCCAGTAGTCATGGAGAAAAAAGTCACTGACTGACCTCATAGATAAGGACTATGTCTGAAATGCCAATGGGTAACCCACTGCACAACCCGGCTGGTGGGTAAACTTTGATAACTCATCAGGTGACCCACTTCCCAGCCCTACTGGAGGGTAGAACCTAATAAGTCGATAGGTGACCCACTGCCCAGCCCTGCTGGAGGGTAGACCTGGAATAAGTCGACAGGCGACCCACTGCCTAGCCCTGCTGGAGGTTAGACCCGGAGTAAGTCTACAGGAGACCGATTGCCCAGCCCTACTAAAGGGTAGACCTAGAATAAGTCGACAGGTGACCAATTCCCAGCCTTGCTGGCGGGTAGACCCCAAATAAGTCGACAGGCGACCCACTGCCCAGCCTTGCTGGAGGGTAGATCATAATAAGATATAGGGTGACCCACTGCCCAGCCCTGCTGAAGGGTAAACCCTAATACATCATCAGGCAACCCACTTCCCAGCCCTACTAGAGGGTAGACCTGGAATATTTCAATAGGACACCCACTACCCAATATCTACTAGAGGGTAGATCCAGAATAAGTTGTCAGGTGACCCACCGCCCAGCCCTGCTGGAGGGTAAACCCTAATACATCATCAGGTGACCCACTGCCCAGCCCTACTAAAGGGTAGACCCGGAACACATCAACAGGTGACCCACTACTCAGTCTCTACTGGAGGGTAGACTCAGAATAAGTCGTCAGGTGACCCACTGCCCAGTCCTGTTGGATGGTAGACCTAGAAATGGGTCTGATAACATAGCCCTGCAACTGACATCACCGGGTGTTACCAACATCACTATCATGCGTTTGTTCAGAGTGTGTCAAAGGGACCTCCATCCAACACGCTTTCATGTTTTGACATTTAATAGGATATCAAATGAGGCTCCACATGCCCAAACAGATCACACCGTTGTAAACCTCGTGGAAAAACACACGAGATAGACCATTTACTCACTGAAAATGGGCTCCCGGCGGAAAAGGTAATATTCAACATAGCCAGCCCGAGTGGGACCCACACCACGATCCCGAAAAAGGTCGGGTGAACTGCGCCATCATGATGCTATCGGAAAACCATATCAAATCGAATATTCTTACACCCGAAGCGGATGCCTGATTAAAAGGTAGTATTACGCTACACACAGCTCAAAAGATGGCTCTTGGGGCCCACACCTCAACTCCAGCTTCATCGCCTGAGAATACCCTGGTCAACCTCATCTCAATGCCAGGGTCACAACGCCACTGATCGCGCCTAAAACGGACTCTAGATGCAGAAGCTGCAATTCCCCGCATTATACGGAAATGGGGCCCACACCTCGGGCCTAAATTTAGGCCGGCAGATTGTGTCATTAGAATCCCCTCGGAAAAACACTCAGAAATGAGTACTCAAACACCCCAAACAGATATCGAGTGAAAAAGTGATGTTTCACCATAAACCACACAAACAAGGCCCAGTGGGGCCCGCACCCGTCTCCAACCCAAACTCTTCAGAAAGCATCCCAAAAATTCCGCACGAGGATTGGGGTCATGCTGTTGCTGATGGCGCCACAATCAGACATCCCATGTAGGAGTTAAGTCCGACACAACATTTAATTAATTAATTAGGTAATTAATTAATTACTCACATATTGTTTCGTGCTGCAGAGCCATGAAACCAACCCGCAAAGGCTCCAAACCAACCTTGGAAGGATCGCCTTAGCTCCAGGACCATCGCCCCTCTGACGACATGTCAAACGGACGTCCGGCTCCTGAGAAACGTTCGTCGCAACTTTAATAATAATTTAATATTATTAAATTGAAGCGTTTTTGTCTCCCGTCATTTAGCATGGAACCCAAAATCCCTAAAAACCATCTTAAAAGGTCCGTCTTGTAGAGTCAGGCCCACAGCCATAGACGGCCCGTCAAATGGACACGATATACGACCCCCCCGAAAGTAAGGGGGCCCAAAATTGGCCGGTCCAAACCGACTGGCCCGGTCCGGACCACCAACCCGCGGCCCAACCGCGGGCCCAGTCCAACCCACTATGGCCTTCTGGCCGCGACCCACCTCAAACTGATGGACCAGCATTAGGTTTGGTTCTTCAATGAAGACCGGCCAAAAGGCCGTTCTTGGTCGCGTCGTCTAGCTGGACCCGCGAACTGCTGGTCCTTGCATCCTCCTCACCCCCGAGGTGCGACCTCGGGGTGCTCCTCCACTGACCTCGACCAGCCACCTGGGTCGCGGCCTCCCCTTCTCTCCAACGCTCTGCTGAGGCCGACGCCGCCTCTCCTCTGGCTTCGCCTGGCGCCAACACCCTGGCTACGTGGACCTTCCAAATGCCCCTCTGGCCTCGCCTTCCCGCTGAGCCGCACGCCTAGGCACCGCCTCGCCTGCGCTCGCCGCACCGGCTAAAGCCGGATCCTCAGCTCGACCACGCCTCATCCTCCCCTGACGCGGCCACCTATGAAGCCCGGCCTTGCTCCTGCTGCACCGCACCGAAGCTCCCCGCTCCGTCTCCGTCGATGGCAAGCTCAGGTCCCGGTAGCTGCCTGTCCGCGTCAGCCGCACCCGACTCCACTGACCCAAACCCCCGAGCTCTGCCGCAGGTTTGGTCTTCGGCCACCACCCCTCGCTGGAGCCGAAGCTTTGACCGGTTCCCCCCGACCACTCCATGGATCGGAAAAATTATCCGACCCCGGTTTCAGGATCCCAAGGACCGGATCTTCACAACGCCTTCCCCCTGTTCATCGATCCATCAAGGTCCGTGTGCGCCCGAAAATTTGGGAGGAAGACCATTCATGAACAAGGAATAGAACAGGGCTTGAGAGTTGGTCGTGTTCGTTCGGCTAACTCCCAAAATTCTAAAAAGTATAAAAATTCAAATACTAAAATGATAAATAAATTTGAGAAAATCGACGAGGGCGCAAAATTCAACAATAATCCTACCTCATTAGATCTGTTCGCCGTCGGTGACGCGTCCGCTCGATCCTGCTTCGATCCACCAGATTCCGCTCCTCAATCCGGTGAAGAACAGTGAGGAACGCTGAAAAAAAGAGAAGAAAACTACAAAAATAGAGAGAGGGAAATGGAGAGAGAGGGAGGAATAAATGAGTCTTCCCTCAACATTTAGTAAATTTATAATAATTCACTTAAAACTCTCCGAACGGGCACAGATTCTGAAACCTCCGTGCCCAATGATTTTTTCTCACGCCTTGTAAAAACACCCCATTTCGAACTCAACAGAAGTATCATATTTCTATTATAAGACTTGGGTTAAATGTTATTTGAAAGGAATTCCAGTGATAAAAAAATCACTAAGTGAACATTCTGAAATGACCATTTTTCCCCTGCGTGACATTTCTCACAGCAGGTCCGCGCCCGTAAATTTTACACCCCTTCTAGGGTAAACGGCACACTCTGGACTCAACGGTGCCCTCAGTTTTTCCATCCGAGCAACTGTTTGGGAGTTATTCATGTTTGATCTATTAAATGAATAATTTGATAATTTAATTATCCATTTAACACACTGCCAATGAGTGAGGGGTCCGAACGTCCTGCGCCGACTCATTTTATGTCGCGCCTAAGTTAAAAACCGCATTCTAGACCCAACAATGGTATCGGATCTTCGATCTGATCAACCGTCTAAGAGATATAACATTTTCTTTAGTTAACCACGTGTGCGTAATATAAAAAAGCACTTAACATTTTTATATAATTAATTCGGGCACGCCGGACCTCGGAAATGCACGTCGTCTGAACGCCCTGCTCTGGAATGATATCAAGGAATTTTTCAAAATCTCAGAGTCCCAAAACCTGGGTTCTTACATCATTACCTCATTCAATATTTTCATCCCCGAAAAGAAAAACTAGGAAAAACAACTCGGGATACAGATCTCACACCTAGCTCTCCCACGCCCAAGAAAACAAGAACATCACCATGCTCACACAACACGCGAACCAAAGGGATGTTTATTATAAGGTCTTCTACTCTCGAGGACATGCGTAGGAATACACACACACCTTATCTTCTACAACATGTGGAAGACACCGTGTGCCCACTCCTATTGTTGGGAGGGTAGGGAAAGATGGTAGGCAACCTCTTAGCCGTTTTCACATTTCCCGAATGGCCCAGAGAAACTCTAGGGTCTTTCATGGCCGCTCCCCTACTTTCCACATCATGACCAAAATCATAGTTTTTTCTTGGAACATGGTCTCATGATTCCATCCTTCAGAATACCCATATGGTGAGTCAAACAAGGATATCTGATCCCAGAAGTTTTCATAGTCGGTGCATCACAACCGAGACTCTCTTACACGCTCAACCAGTGAAGGAGTCGGCTTCATAAACTACAGACAAGTTGTACCCTCCCACAGAAACTCCAGCCAGTACCTTCATCTCCGGTTCAAGTCTCTCTGTGTGGGGACGCACCTAATAAATTGGTGGTCTGATCAAACCACAAATCACTCTCCCCGAAGATAGTGTCTGCACATTCTTAGGGAAAAAATACCACCACCAGCACCAACACAGGGTAACACCGATGCCCCGCATCACCCTCAGTAACCCCTCTAATAAGGGGTTAGACAAAAGAGTAACTCATATAGTGTCTAACAAGTTCTACTGAGAAGAGTACAAAAATACACAGAGCGTACCTCTTATCATCTCTTGCGCTGCATGATTGTAAAAAACCACAACACACAGTCGTTCGTGGCCCCATCTGTCAGCTCCCTGAGCCTGACATGGGCCGCCTAATGGTGGTGGAAGGACATCGAAACATCATCCGCCAACCACATTTCTTTCTTCTTTCTTCCAACACCACCTCCCTGGGGACCACCCTGTCCTCACCTAGGTGTTTTCTTATCATGACACTGCCTTTATCGTGGCGGTGCACCTACCATCTATCTGGAAGACTCAGCACATTTTGTCGAGTAGTCTCATGCCATGTGATCTCGTGCATCACAAATATAGCACTAGTCCCCCCTGGGAAATCTCGGTGATCTACGCTGTCCCCGACCATGTGCCTGAGTCCCATCAAGGAGAAACCTCTAGCGTCGAGGCCCCGCCAATCAACGTCCCTCTACCAGAAATTCCTCTATCACCAGTGCCTGCTCCAGCCCCCTGGGATGGGTGAGGATGCACAAGGGCACTATGTTGGCACGAATCTACACTACAAAGATCCTGTTCAAACATATGTGCTCAGAATTGTCCATCACAGACCGCATCCAAGGAGTACTGAGTATGGTTTGCGAACCCAGTCCTGTACTTAGCCACTGCCATCACTCCCCGCTGAAGCTCCAGTAGTTCCCGAAACCATAAAAAGTGTATGTAAGTGGGGTAGAAATCATCACGAAACATCTGCTAGAATTAATCCCAAGAGTGTACCGACTCATTGTGCATATGAGTGACCCTGGCTCTACTACGCCAAACTATGTGGTGGAAAAAGACCGGCTGTCAAAGCAACCATCTAACCTGTCAGTGTCCGAACAAGCCTGAAGAGGCGGACCTTCGACTCTAGCCAAACCTTCACTGTCTGAGGGTATGGATCACCGTGGAACCTCAGCGGTCTCCAATGATGGAACTCACATAGCACGCCTAGCCTGCGCTCATCATCAGCCCTTGGTGCCGGTACTATCCGCTACTCCACAGGTGGAGGCGCTACTGCCTGTCCTCCTGGAAAAAGGGTAATTGGATGATGGATCTTGAACTGAGGCCTCTTCGCTCATAGAATCATCGTCATAAACCGGAGATAGTATCCTAGATGGATATCATCACAAAGACATCCTGAACCCGATCAAGGATCACCATAGTCAAATTAGGATATATATATCAACAAATATGGGGAGCTGAATAAAGAAGGACAGTCGAGGACTCAATCCTATATGATTCATGAATCAAATTCCCTGAAACAAGTGTCTTAGTGTGCCGAGTCGACAATAGGGTTATCAGGGTCCTCGTGAATGGATACATCGGCCTCTACACCATCACCGGTCTCCCTAGCCTGAGAGCCGCTCTCGAGACACGTTGGCACTATTGCCCCAAAACTCAACCAATTCTTTTTTATGGATGTCCGAACATCACCCCAAGGAATGAACCATCTCTGATACCACATTGTCATGACCCGGCCCGTACCGAGGCTTGAGCCACAACAACCACAAGCCTCCATCCATAGGCCATGGGCTAGCGACTAGCACCGAAGGCACAATAAACTAGGGGAGGCCTTTACCTAAGAAACTGTACACACACACACAACCAACTCAATGGAAAAGTGCAGAGAAAAGAAAGAAAGATACAAAACTACTACTCAAAGGGGAACCAATATACTTGCATCGACCTCTAACCAGTACAAGTAAAGTACTGACAAGTAAACTGAACAGTAAAATGGGCAAAACATGCACCCATCCAGAAAGGTGCCACAACCCGGTAACAGGTAAAACAAAGGTAAACCACTGGTGAGTCTCACACCAAGGAAGTCCTGCTATTTCCGCTGAATGCAGCCCAAGCTCCTTGGTCCTGTATTCTCATCCGTAGCATCGACCAACATGTCCGTTGTTTGGAATGGCACACCAAGTGCAGGAAAAGCCCAAAAAGGGGTGAGTATAAAAATACTCAGTAGGATGCCCCGAAATCTCAAGGGAGCAACAAGGTAGGTACTAAAATGGTGAGTAGTAGACAGAGAAAAGACCAGTGTAAGAGTAAAAAAGAGAGAGAGAGTGTAGCTCAACCCAATAAGAGAAAGGAAGCAGACTCATCCAAACGTAAGGAGCTAGAGATGGTGAGAAGACGAAATTCTTGTCGAGTCTTCGCTGCCTATAGCAGGAGAGTAGACTTGTCCAACCAAAAGGATCTAGACACGGAAATCATGTGGCATACCCCGCGCGTCTTTGCCCCTCATAGAAGGAGAGTAACCGAACCCAAGGAGTGGGATCAATAATAGGTTGTATATATATGCTCAAAGAGAAACCCAAATGAGTGTTTAAAGGGATATCTATCTCCAAGATCAGCCCAAGAAGAGTCACCAATAGTTCAAAGGGTATCCAACACTGAACCCAAACTTCCCACACGTCAACCTAGGAGGTACAAGTCAAAGGGGCTAAATCACTACACCTCGATACTATCCACTTTGGGCGGTACTGACTCACCCGCATGACTTTTAGGTCGCGACATAAGGACGCATCTCGGTGGGAGAAATTCACCTCATTCTCCTATGTCCTAAGGTCACGTCAAAGTTGTCACATTGTCGAACCATACAACCAAGGATCCCGCTCTGGTAGTCATAGAGAAAAAAGTCACTAACTAACCTCATAGATAAGGACTGAGTCTGAAATGCCAATGGGTAACCCACTGCCCAGCCCATCTAGTGGGTAAACCTTGATAACTCATCAGGTGACCCACATCCCAGCCCTGCTAAAGGGTAGACCCTAATAAGTCGACAGGCGACCCACTGCCCAGCCCTGCTGGAGGGTAGACCGGTAATAAGTCGACAGGTGACCCACTGCCCATCCCTGCTGGAGGGTAGACCCGGAATAAGTCGACATGCGACCCACTGCCCAACCCTACTAGAAGGTAGACCCGGAATAAGTCAACATGCGACACACTTCCCAGCCTTGCGGGTGGGTAAACCCCGAATAAGTCGACATGCGACCCACTACCTAGCCTTTCTAGAGGGTAGATCATAATAAGATATCAGGTGACCCACTACCCAGCTCTACTGGAGGGTAAATATTAATACGTCATCAAGAGACCCACTACCTAGTCCTACTAAAGGGTAGACCTGATACACGCTGACAGGCGACCCACTGACCAGTCTCTACTAGAGGGTAGACCTGGAATAAGTCATTAGGTGACCCACTACCCTGCCCTACTGGAGGGTACACCCTAATACATCATCAACGACCCACTGCCTAACCCTGCTAGACGGTAGACCTAGAACACATCGACAGGTGACCCACTGTCCAGTCTCTACTGAAGGGTAGACCAGAAATAAGTCATCAGATGACCCACTGCCCAGCCCTGCTTGAGGGTAGACCTAGAAATGGGTCAGATAACTCAGCACTACAACTGACATCAACGGGTGTTACCAACATCGCAACCGTGTGTTGGTTTGGAGTGTGTCAAAGGGACCTCCATCCAACACCCTTTCATGTTTCCACATTTAATAAGATCTCAAAACAGGCTCCACATGCCCAAACAGATCACACCGTTGCAAATGTAACACCCCGACCCCAGTTACCCAGAGTCGGGGCATTACTTCGTAACATTGGCATGATCACAAAAGATCAAGTCTCGAAAGACCGATTAGTCTAGTAGCCTTGGAAACACTAGATACATTCATAAATGTTACATTACATCATAAATTGAAGATTTACAATAACAAAGTCTCCATAGTCCAAACTCATATCCTCTTCTGACTATCCCTGCAGGTCATTCATAAAATACTTCTTCACATCCTGGAAAATATTAAAACATTGAAAGGGGTGAGCTCAGATGCTCAGTAAGGATAACAATATTTCAAAAGCTTTCATAAATAAACATAAACATTTAAGGCAATGTATAACTAAAACAAAAGCCTTTTAAACTTGAACATCAACATAATATGGAAAAAGTAAAATGAGATAATGCCATTTACTTCTTCACATGGATATTCTACTGGTCGAATAATCACATGCAATATCGATAACCAAATTCATAATTATGGAATGCATAATGCCAGACTATCCTAACCACGTAGCCAAGGCCTCGTGCCAAGACCACAAAGAAGATTTTGTCAAGGCCTCATTCCAAGACACTAGTTTCTCTCATGAGACCTGCCGACGCATCGAGGAGCTATAGCGGGCTCCACCCGTCACTTATTAAGTCCAATTCATTCCTCATATGAATAGGTTTAAACATATCATAAACCATAACATAATCGTATCACATAAAACATGCATAAAGGAAACATAACATTTCTACATTTCAATCACAAGATATCAATACAACACATTGATATAATAAAAACACTTTCAGAACCATTTTCAATACCAAAATAAAAGAAAGTTAAAACTTTGTATTTATTTTTCATTAAAAAAAATGATGGCTTGTACAGAAAGCCGAAACTCAAATAATGGTCACGGCGGCGGAGAAGTCGTTGTCGCTGCATAAGTACGGAAAGAAAAACATTCCCTTTTTGTCGTTTAGTAAAACTCTTTGTATAAAAAATAGTCCTTTTGAATAAATTTAAAAGTCAAAGGGGTTTATAAACCGTATAAAGGAAAGTTGTTTATAAAACCAAATATGCCTCAATGAATTGAGATTGAGACGAAGTACCTTTCAAAGATAATTTCTAAATAGAATAGATATATTATGTGTATTCACTATATTTACACATAAATAATGTATAAATACTAGATAATATCATGACATAATTTTAAAGTAGGAGATTAACCCAAAGAATAGAAATTGGGTTAAGAAGTTCCCTTACCTTGCGTCCTGTCCTAAATTGACTGTTCTTTAACCTCCTGAATAATAAACTAGAGTTAATTTCTATTTACTTGAGAACCTTTTTCATGTTCATTATTCCTTTTATATCCCTTATTACCATGTTATGAACATTATGTAATTATTTAAGTTTATAACAGTCATTTTGTCGATCTTAGGTACTTGAGTCAAAAATAAAATTCTTATAATTACAAGTTGTTCATGTGGTGATATATCCATTATATCCAGAATTATTTTCACGATGTAGATATCATATATATCATATATATCCAGTATATACATGCATTTATAATATTACATAACATTTAGAGGTAAAAAATGAAATTCACCGTTCATGGAGACGGTAAGTCGTACGTACGCATGAACGCTACTTTCATTTCTATTTCGTATTTAATGGAATGAAATCATAATTATATAAAGGTATAATATAATTAAAGTATAATATAGTGTATAATACCATTTACTCCATCCTTTATACATCCCACATATGGTATTAACGATTCAAATCACTTTGAGGGGGTGGTAGTCCACACTTCCTAAAATGAAAATATCGTGTTTACCCATATTGGAAACCATAAAGGTATGCCATAAATGAAAAATAAAAAATCATAAGGAAAACAAAAACATAATATATATCATATATAAAAATAGTTTCATCATAATGGCCACCATTAGAGGTGTTATATGAGTGTTGAACAATCATCGTTTCGTGAGGCAAAAATTCGCCATCCACAGAAACAGTATGTTCTTTAACCATCAGATGTAGGTGTGTGTATGTTTAGCTCAAATACTTCTTATAACAACATCCTAGTATATTGAGGATACTGGTTTTGTTACAAAAGAAATGAATAAAAAGGGTTTAGGGGGTTGGAGAAGAAAAATAAAACAAAACAACATTAGAGAAGACATTACCTCAAAATCGGGTAACTCTTTTTGATTTGAGCCAAAGGCTTCCTTGGGAAGAGTTCTTCCCAAAGTGAGGCTTCTAGGAGTAAGAGGGGGATGTTGGGAGAGTATTTGGGCAGAGGTTGGCCGAGCCAAATGGTTTGAAAGTGTGAATGAGGTGGTAGAGGTGGGGGCCTTTTATAAGGGGAGAGGAGGGGCACTCTTGGAAAGTAAGGAAAGTTTACATTATAATACAATGCTTTTCGGATTCTAAAGGTCCCACACTTATATAATTCATGGATAAGGGGATAAGGGTTTGAAATCTACCCATCCAAAAGTCTTTGGACAAGTGTAAGCCTTGTATTGTACATTATCTTTCCATTTTATTAAAATCGTTAAATAATGAGGTCATCGCTGCATCATAATGATGTCATAAATAATTTAATTTATCTAATGTCTAAAAATTTAAAAAAAATACTATGATGTAGGAAATCTTTTTAGCTTTCCAATTACTATTTATAGTCAAAAATATGACTTGTATAACCCCATGTAAAAATTGTTTTAGTAAAACATTTCATGTTTGTGTCATTTTTTACTTTAACATTAAATAAAAGGTATTTATGTCATTTTCCAAATAAGTGGCTCTATGGGGTCCCAAATTTGACCCATGGATTGTCTTGGTCGGCCATGGCACATCCAATGAGGGTAGGACATGTGTCAAGCTCATCTCATATTATTAAAACATTATTTTTACCTTAAACTACAATAATTACCTCTAATCGCGATTAAGAACATAAAAGATACTATTCACCAAAAATTATTTTAATCTCATTAAACCAAATTTTACTTCTTAATGACAACCATGTATGTCGGATTTTTGAAAATCAAGTCACAGAAGTGGTAATATTTCATTTAAATGAAAAATCAGTTATTTAACTACCACTTAGTGGTTTCACTATTCATCAAAAATTGAAGTTTTTCAGAACAATGCCAAAATTTCACCCTAAGCTATAATTGATATTCTGAATTCAAAAATGATGTCTATTTTAAAAAATTACAAACATATAAGTTGCATTAATTAATTTTATAATTAATTCCCGCTGTCACAACAAATAGCGTTTTTTTAAGAAATAATTTATATCAAAAGATTGGCAATTGTTTATGTCAAACTTCAATGTTAAATTAATTCTAATGACCAACATTGGATAAAATGGTAAAAATATATTATAATTATACTTTAAAACCACTAAATAGTATAATTTATCACTATAAATTATTTTGATTAAAAAAGTTGTTTTTAAGTATTTTTCACTATTCATAAAAAATTAGAAGTTCTCCGAAAAATACAAAAAATTCAACATAGGCTAATTTCGATATTCTGAATCCAAAAATGAAGTCCATTTTGAAATATAAAATTTCTATAAATTTAAAAAGTGGTTATTACTATTCATAACGGTTACTTTGATTAGTCGTAGTGTTTTAGAACATGACGTTGCGTACAATGCAAGCTATTGCATTATTGAATGAGAAGCGTATTGTGGAAGCTCGGGGTGTTACATTCTCCCCTCCTTCAATAAATGGCGTCCTCAGAATTTGAAATTTTTCTTGGAAAATAAAAGGTTGAAAATAGAAAATACCTTTGTGGAAAACCCACATCAGAAATAAGATTAATAAAATTTAGCCTTAATAAGAGGGAAAGGGAAATGAAAAAGTCACCACCCAATTATGATCTCGATTAGGAGAACATTGGTGGAAATTAGAGAGATATAATTGGAGGAAAAACGTAAATATTTGTAGGGAGTGATTGAGGTCATCAATCACAATCAACTGTCAAATTGATGGCCTCACAGCCTTCAATCTATGTTGATTTAAAATATCATCAGTTCAACAAGACATAAGGTATTAGGATAACACATTTTTTTGTTTTAATATCCCTTTACTAAAGTTTAAGAATTAATTTATTCATTGAATAAGAGATAGGTATATATATATTTATGCTTGACAATTAGGTTTTCAACCTTCAACTCATCTTTCACTCAAAAAGATAATAGAACTCAAAAATATTATACTTATCCTAATTGTATAAGGTTACAAATGTTAACACATACCATTTGGATTAGTATAATTATTTTGTAAAAACCAGGGACTTCACGTAGTCCAGTGGTAGGTGATTAATCCCAATCGCACTATGGTTGTGGGTTTGATTCCCACAGCTTTGTCCGACGTGATGGGTTGTCACTCGGTCTGCGTGTTGTCCTTTTTATAAATATCCAAAAATAACCTTAACAATAGTATCCAATGTAAAATATAATCCGTTCCAACCTTTATAGTTATCCAAAATAGTTCTGTCCAACTCACAGTCCAGATTTTATGAGGAAGGTAAACATAATGAAGCTCTTTTTTTTCTGCGTAACAACATGTGAACACCTTCATCATGTATTCTTTTAAAACACTACAACATACTATATTACCATAAATCCTTATTTATTACATTTATGATCCCTTATTCCTTATAGAAAACTAGATATACACCTTCTATCCAAAAATGTATACAAATCATTAATCAGATTCAAGGATGTTAACAATATCCAACATAATTTATCCGAATCAATCATGTCTTATTCCAAAATCACTATCTCAGTATCAGAACCATATTATGGTTTTTCTTTCTCTCAACCATATATTTTCCAAATATTTATCCTACTGCGGAGTCACTTTTCTTGGTTCCACACAATCTCAAGTCCTAGATGAAATAGTACTGCAGTACAATCCTTATATACTCCATAATTATTATAACCAGTACATCATTGATGCAACACTCAAATTACAAAATTCTTTAATAACAACATAAGAACTCTAATCATTCCTCCTCATTTGTGGTAGTATCATAACTTGATTATTATCCAATAACATCATTTGGGGCATACTCTGATGATTTGAAAATTGGTTTGCGTAGTGTCCCCACTCCTTGTAGATGAAGCATTGTACATTTGAAACCTTTTTCTTACCCTTGCAGTCACGCACTTGGTGTCCTTTTTCTCCACAATTATAACAAACTCCCATTCCCTTCAGGCAAATTCCAAGGTGTTTCTTCCCACAGTTATCAGATATTGGAAAATTCTTCTTTTCCCTCATCCCTTTATCCATCATTCTCTCTTCCATCCTTTTCTTCTCTTCCATCCCTTCAAATCCATAAGACTCATAGAATTCTCTACTTATCTTATTAACACATGATACTATTTCTTCATATGTTTATAACACATGGGAGAATATTTCCCTTCTAAATGTTGGCTTAATACCATAAAAGATATGATCCTTCTTACTCTTTGGATCATACGTATTGATGGAGTTCACATTCCTTCTACTGGGCGCCATTTCTATACAATGCCATAAACTAGATTAGTTTATGAATCAAAATACATAATTACATAGTTATAAAATACTTAACATAAATTGAACTATTTATGGATATAATCCATAATCATAAAAAGTTTTTCTTTGAGAAATTATATACTCATAACCGTTCATAGTGGTTTGTAAAGAAAACGAGAATTATCCTAAGCATATCCCCCGGGAGTGTCGTAACCAAGAGTGCAGCAAGGCCCATTGTCGTACACCAGTTCCCATTCGAGTGTAGCTCAAAGCGGTGTTTTTGGGTTTTACCCCTAGGTATATCTGTGCCAGAGTCACCTCTACCTGCTCGTATCCAGACAGGGATGTATTTCTCGGAAAACTCACAAAATCTCTATAATACCAAAATTCTAGGAAGTTCTTCTATACTAATCCTTAAAGTCTATCTTCGGGCTATGTGCTCTAATCAGAGTTTATCTAAATCTAGCTTCCAAGGTTAGTACTAAACTGCCTATGATACCAACTATAATGCCCCGACCCTAGTTACCGAGAGTCGGTGCATTACTTCGTAACATTGGCATGATCACAAAAGATCATGTCTCAAAAGACCGATTAGTCTAGTAGCCTTAGAAACACTAGATACATTCATAAATGTTACATTACATCATAAATTGAAAATATAAAATAACAAAGTCTCCATAGTCCACACTCATATCCGCTTCTGACTATCCTTGCAGGTCATTTATAAGGTACTTCTTCACATCCTGGAAAATATTAAAACATTGAAAGGGGTGAGCTCAGATGCTCAGTAAGGATAACAATATTGCGGAAGCTTTCATAAATAAACATAAACATTTAAGGAAATGTATAACTTAAAAAATCCTTTTAAACTTGAACATCAACATAATATGGCAAAAGTAAAATGAGATAATGCCATTTACTTCTTCACATGGATATTCTACAGGTCGAATAATCACATGCAATATCAATAACCACTTTCATAATGATGGAATGCATAATGCCAGACTATCATAACCACGTAGCCAAGGCCTCATGCCAAGACCACAAATAAGATTTTGTCAAGGCCTCATGCCAAGACACTAGTTTGTCTCATTAGACCTGCCGATGCATCGAGGAGCTATAGCAGGCTCCACCCGTCACTTATTAAGTCCAATGCATTCCTCATACGAATAGGTTTAAACATATCATAAACCATAACATAATCGTATCACATAAAACATGCATAAAGGAAACATAACATTTCCACATTTCAATCACAAGATATCAATACAACACATTGATATAATAAAAACACTTTCAAAACCATTTTCAATACCAAAATAAAAGAAATTTAAAACTTTGTATTTATTTTTCATTAAAAAAATGATGGCTTGTAGAGGAAGCCGAAACTCAAATAATGGTCATAGCGGCGGAGAAGTTTTTGTCTCCGCATAAGTACGGAAATAAAAACATTACCTTTTTGTCATTTAGTAAAACGCTTTGTATAAAAAATATTTCTTTTGAATAAACGTAAAAGTCAAAGGGGTTTATACACCGTATAAAGGAAAGTTGTTTATAAAACCATATATGCCTCAATGAAATGAGATTGAGACGAAGTACCTTTCAAAGATAATTTCCAAATAGAATAGATATATTATGTGTATTCACTATATGTACACATAAAGAAAGTATAAATACTAGATATTATCATGACATAATTTTAAAGTAGGAGATTAACCCAAAGAATAGAAATTGGGTTAAGAAGTTCCCTTACCTTGCGTCCTGTCCTGACTCGACTGTTCTTTAACCTTCGGAATAATAAACTAGAGTTAATTTATATTTACTTAAGAACCTTTTTCATGTTCATTATTCCTTTTATATCCCTTATTACCATGTTATGAACATTATGTAATTATTTAAGTTTATAACGGTCATTTTGTCGATCTTAGGTACTTGAGTCAAAAATAAAATTCTTATAATTACAAGATGTTAATGTGGTGATATATCCATTATATTCAGAATTATGTTCATGATGTAGATATCATATATATCATATATATCCAGTATATACATGCATTTATAATATTACATAACATTTAGAGGTAAGAAATGAAATTCACCGTTCATGGAGACGGTAAGCCGTACGTACGCATGAACGCTACTTTCATTTCTATTTCGTATTTAATGGAATGAAATCATAATTATATAAAGGTATAATATAATTCCAGTATAATATAGTGTATAATACCATTTACTCCATCCTTTATACATCCCAAATATGGTATTAATGATTCAAATCACTTTGAGGGGGCGGTAGTCCACACTTCCTAAAAAGAAAATATCGCGTTTACCCATAATGGAAACCATAAAGGTATGCCATAAATGAAAAATAAAAAATCATAAGGAAAACAAAAAAATAATATATATCATATATAAAAATAGTGTCATCATAATGGCCACCATTAGAGGTGTTATATGAGTGTTGAACAATCATCGTTTCGTGAGGAAAAAATTCGCCATCCACAGAAACAGTATGTTCTTTAACCATTAGATGTAGGTGTGTGTAAGTGTAGCTCGAATCCTTCTTATAACAACATCCTAGTATATTGAGGATACTGGTTTGTTACAAATGAAATGAATAAAAATAGTTTAGGGGGTTGGAGAAGAAAAATAATACAAAACAACATTAGAGAAGACATTACCTCAAAATCGGGTAACTCTTTTTGATTTGATCCAAAGGCTTCCTTGGGAAGAGTTCTGCCCAAAGTGAGGCTTCTAGGAGTAAGAGGGGGATGTTGGGAGAGTATTTGGGCAGATGTTGGCCGATCCAAATGGTTTGAAAGTGTGAATGAGGTGGTAGAGGTGGGGGCCTTTTATAAGGGGAGAGGAGGGGCACTCTTGGAAAGTAAGGAAATTTTACATTATTATACAATGCTTTTCGGATTCTAAAGGTCCCACACTTATATAATTCGTGGATAAGGTGATAAGGGTTCGAAATATACCCATCCAATAGTATTTGGACAAGTGTAAGCCTTGGATTGTACATTATATTTTCATTTTATTAAAATCGTTAAATAATGAGGTCATCACTGCATCATAATGATGTCATAAATAATTTAATTTATTTAATGTATAAAAATTATAAAAAAAATACTACGATGTAGTAAATCTTTTTATCTTTCCAATGACTATTTATATTCAAAAATATGACTTGTATAACCCCATGTAAAAATTGTTTTAGTAAACCCTTTCATGTTTGTGTCATTTTTTACTTTAACATTAAATAAAAGGTATTTATGTCATTTTCCAACTAAAGTGGCTCCATGGGGTCCCCAAGTTGACCCATGGATTGTCTTGGTTGGCCATGGAACATCCAATGAGGGTAGGAAATGTGTCAAGCTCATCTCATATTATTAAAACATTATTTTTACCTTAAACTACACTAATTACCTCTAATCGCGATTAAGAACTAAAAAGTTACTATTCACAAAAAATTATTTTAATCTCATTGAACCACATTTTACTTATTAATGACAACCATGTATGTCGGATTTTTGAAAATCAAATCAAAGAAGTGGTAATATTTCATTTAAATGAAAAATCAGTTATTTAACTACCACTTAGTGGTTTCACTATTCATCAAAAAATGAAGATTTTCAGAACAATGCCAAAATTTCACCCTAATTTATAATTGATATTCAGAATTCAAAAATGATGTATATTTTACAAAATTCCAAACATATAAGTTGCATTAATTAATTTTATAATTAATTCCCGCTGTCACAACAAATAGCGTGTTTTTAAGAAACAATTTATATCAAAAGATTGGCAATTGTTTATGTCCAATTTTAATGTTAAATTAATTCTAATGACAACCATTGGATAAAATGGTAAAAATATATTCTAATTATACTTTAAAACCACTAAATAGTATAATTTATCACTAGAAATTATTTTGATTAAAAAAGTTATTTTTAAGTATTTTTCACTATTCATAAAAAATTAGAAGTTCTCCGAAAAATACCAAAAATTCAACATAGGCTAATTTCGATATTACGAATCCAAAAATGAAGTCCATTTTGAAATATAAAATTTCTATAATTTTAAAAACTGGTTATTACTATTCATAATGGCTACTTTGATTAGTCGCGGTGTTTTAGAACTCGAAGTTGCGTACAATGCAAGCTATTTCATTATTGAATGAGAAGCTTATTGTGGAAGCTCAGGGTGTTACAGGAAACCTCGTAAAAAAAAGCGAGCTAGAACATTTACTCACTGAAAACAAGCTCCCGGTGGAAAGGGTAATATTTACTGTAGCCAGCCCGAGTGGGACAGACACCACGATCCCAAAAAAGGTCGGGCGAACTGAGCCATCGCGATGCTCTCGAAAAACAACGTCAAATCGACTATTCATAAGCCCGAACCAGACGCCTGATGAAAAATTAGTAGTACGCTGCACACAGCTCAAAAGACGGCCCGTGGGTCCCACGCCTCAACTCCGGCTTTATCGCCTGGGACCACCCTGGTCAACCTCGTTTCAATGCCAGGGTCACAACGCCGCTGACAGCACCTAAAACAGACTCCGAATGTAGAAGCTGCAATTCCCCACGTTATACGCAAATGGGGCCCCGTGGGCCCCACACATCGGGCCCGAATTTAGGCATGCGGATTGCACCATTGCAATCTACTCAAAAAAAACTCAGAAACGAGAACTCAAACACCCCAAACGGATGTCAGGTGAAAAAGTGGCGTGTCACCGTAAAACGCGTGAACTAGGACCTGTGGGTCCCGCAACCAATATCCAACATGAATGCTTCATAAAGCATTCCAAAAAGTCCGCATGAGTACTAGGGTCACGCTGTTGCTGACGGCGCGTCAATCAGACATCCCAAGTAGGAGTTAGGTCCGACACAACATTTAATTATTAATTAAGTAATTAATTAGTTACTCACATTGTGTTACGTGCTGTCGTGCAACAAAACCAACCTGCAAAGGTTCTGAACCAACCTTGGAAGGATCATCTCACCTTCGGGGCCATCGTGCCTCTGACAGCGCGTCAAACAGACGTCCGGGTCGTGAGCCACGTTCGTCACAACTTTAATAATTATTTAATTTTATTAAATTAAAGCGTTTCGGGTCTCCTGTCATTGATAACGGAACCCAAAATCCTATAATCCCATCTTAAAAGGTGTGTCTCATAGAGTTAGGCCCACATTCGCAGACGGTGTGTCAAATGGAAGTGCCGTTTAGAAGATACGGCCCTCCAAACGTAAGGGGGCCCAAAATGGGACGGTCCAAACCGGTCGGCCCGGTGCAGACCGCCGGCCCGCAGCCTAGCTAAGGGTCCGGTCTAACCCGCCGCGGGCCGCTAGCTACGGCCCACCTCAAACCGCTAGACCCGCATCGGGTCCGGTTCTCCAAAGAAGACCGGCCAAAAGGCCGGTCTTGGTCTCGTCGCCCAGCAGGACCCGCGAACTACGGGTCCTTGCTTCCTCCTCACCCCCAAGGCGCAACCTCAAGGTGCTCCTCCACTGACCACGACCAGCCGCTTCGGTCAAGGCCTCCCCTGATCGCCACCGCTTCGCTGAGGCCGACGCCGCCTCTCCACCGGCTCTGCCTGGAGCCAGCACCCCGGCCGCCTGGACCCGCCGAACGCCCCTCCGTCCTTGCCTTCCCGCTGAGCCGCACGCCCAGGCACCGCCTCACCTGAGCTCGCTTCACCGACTGAATCTGGCTCCTCCGCTCGACCACTCCCCGACGACACCCAACGTGGCCACCTCCAACGCCCAGCCTCACTCCTGCTGCACTGCACCAAAGCTCCCCGCTTCACCTCCACCGCTGGCAAGCCCGGCTCCCAGCAGCTGCCTGTCTGCGTCGGTCGCACCCGGCACCGCTGACCCGAACCCCCGAGCTTTGTCGTCAGTTCGGTCTTCGGCCTCCGCCCCTCGCCGGAGTTGAACAATCAAACGGTTCCTCCTGACCAATCCGATGATTGGAAAAATTATCCAACACCAGTTTCAGGATCCCTGGGACCAGATCATCACAACGCCTTCCCCTGCTCATCGATCCGTCGAGGTTCGTGCGCACCCGAAAATTTGGGACAAAGAACATTCAAGAATGAGGAATAGAACAGGGCTCGGGCATTGGCCATGTTCATTTGGCCAACACCCCAAATTCTAATAACTATAAAAATTAAAATACAAAAATGATGAAGAAATTTCAGATAATCAACGAGAGCGCTAAATTCAACAAGAATCCTACCTCATTGGATCTGTTCGTCGTCGGCGACGTGTCCACTCAATCCTGCTTCGATCCACCAAAGTCCGCTCCTCAATCCAGTGAACAATAGCGAAGAACGTCGAAGAATGACGAAGAAGGCTATAGGGAGAGAGATAGAGAGAGGGAGAGAGAGAGATGGATGAATAAATGAGTCTTCCCTCAACATTTAGTGAATTTATAAAAATTCACTTATAACTCCCCCAAGGGGCATGGATTCTGAAACCTCCGCGCCCACCTATTTTATCTCACGCCTAGGAAAAATGCCCCATTTCAAACTCAATGGAAGTCTATGATTTCCATTCCAAGACTCGGTACAAAAGTTATTTGAAAGGAACACTAGTGATAAAAAATCACTATGTGAACATTCTGAAATGACCATTTTGCCCCCAGGTGACATTTCTCACAGTAGGCCTGCGCCGGCAAATTTTACACCCCACCTAGGGTAAACGGCACACTCCGAACTCAACGGTGACCTCAGCTTTCCCATCCGAGCAACCATTGTGGAGTTATTCAGGTTTGAGCTATTAAATAAATAATTTGATAATTTAATTATCTATTTAACACACCACCAATGAGCGAGGGGTCCAAACGTCCTACGCCGACTCATTTTATATCGCGTATAAGGTAAACACTGCGTTCTGGACCCAACTATGGTCTCAGATTTTCGATCCGATCAACCGTCTAAGAGATATCACATTTTCTTTAGTTAACCACGCGTGCGTAATATAAAAAAACACTTAACATTTTTATATAATTAATTCCGGTCACACCGGACCTCCGAATTGATGGTCGTCTGAATTCCCTACTCTGGAATGATATCAAGAAATTTTTCAAAGTCTCAGAGTCCCAAAACCCGGGTTCTTAAAATGTCAGATATATTTTATGCATACTCAATCTACTGATCTTAAGGATTAAGGATAAGATTATATTCATAATACATAATAACGTTTTCTTTGAATGCTAAATGATAACATTTTATACAAAAACATAATAAAACACATGGGAGATAAAAATACAGTAAACATATTTTAAGAACAATTTGTTGATTTCCAAAACTAAATGAATGGAAAAGTGAGAAGTAGAACTTATAACTCAAAAATGTCACCCATTTTAAAATTAAAAAATCAAAAATTTAACATGGAAAAATAACATAAAAAACTTACAACCCTTTTTAATTTTAAGAACTCTGAAATTATTCATTAGATCATAACTCCCATTTCGTTTTAACTCTTCAGAATATGATGGAGAATATTATAATAAAATATTCTTTAAATAATACTTCTAATTTTTCAATAAATCTCCCCTTAGTATGAAATTTCCCCTTTAAGAAATTTAAAAGAAAACATTATCCCTCTTAGTATAACATCTCCCCCTTTAAAAAATTTTCCCCCTTAATATTACATTGAACCACTTATTGAATTCAAAAAGTAATGTGAAAGAATCCAATGTTTCTTAAAATCTTATAAAAATAATATACAAAACAGTACAGAACTAACTAATCATCCATGTAAATATGAAAGAATATATAACCAATAAGAATTGGAAAAAATTCAATAAAACTAGATGGAAATTAATTTATTCACAAATGATTCAATTTATTAAAAAAAACATCATAATTTAAAAGAAAAATAAATCATTCTTTATCCATTAGGTTCTTAACAAAATCGATCATCTTATTAAACTCATACCAATATTTCTCAAGATACGTAATTTAATCTTCATTCTTCTGGTATTTAGTGATCATCCTTTTGACTTCCTCAGATTATTATTTATGATGATCTTTCATTATGACCAACTCATTGTAACATGATCTGAGTATAATAATCTATAACTCCATATGTCACATCTTTTGATTCAAAACATTTACATCCTTAGTCCACTCATTAGTAGCATTTCTGAATGTTTCAAAAAATGTAACACTAATAGCCATTTCATAGGACAACATGTTAAAATATTAAGCTAATTAAAACATATGATTATTTACTACAAGAACTAGCTATCATGATCCAAATTATCCTTATCAATATCATTATACCATTTAACCATCTAATTATATGACAGCTTTTGAATTTTGAAATTTTCATGAAAAACATTTAAGTTAGTCTCAATCCTTATAAATATTTTTATCAAAACCTTGAGATACTCTGATATCTCATTCATGGCCTCATAACACAACTTACACCTTGATTAAATATATGGAAAATAAAAAATTTGATCAATTACTTTTTTCAAGGATAAGAAAATAACATCAACACCATTTTGAGAAATTATTCCTTCAGAGTCTGATTGATCAGGTTCGACCTAAAAAGGTTTTGACTAATCATTTTGACATCAAATTATTTTCCTTTCTTATCATATTTTTATGAAACATTATTTTCATAAGATATTTCTATAATTTTGACATCCTTCATGGTCTCATATTTTTTTGAAACTTTTGGTTCATATTGTTTATCTTCTTCTTCCTTTATTTATGTTTATTCTATTTCCTTTTTGGATGATTTTTCTTCATAGTAACATTTTGATTTTTCATCCTTATTAAAAATAGATGGTAAATATGATAAAGATAATTATTATGATTCTTTCTCTGACTGATTTTATTAATCCTCATACTATTCTTTTAATTCATGTTCCTCCTCCTTCTCATCTTCTACTTCAATTAATCCCACCCTTCCAATTCTCCAAATTATTCTTCATCTATTTGTTTTTCTTCTTATTATTCTTTTCCTCCAGCTTCAACTTCTTCATCTACAAGTTTTTCATGCTCTACCTCTAGCTATCTATCCATTATGAGATCTTCCATTCCAGCTGATTATAGTGTTTATTGTATCTTAATAAAATTTGGAGTTGATACATCCACATAAATATTTTCTTTTTCCTTATTAGAATTAGATGAAATATTAGTATGAACAAAAGAGAAATATAGAAAAATTAATATAGATTCATGATTTACGTGACTATTGTGGTATTTTTTGAGTAATTGATCTAGAAAATCTATCTCAACTTCTATAAATAAACTCTCTACAATCTTGGATTCTTGAAATCTCTTCATTAGATTTATTCTATTCTGTTCTTTTGAAGTTTTTCTGCATTACCAATATTTAAAGCATTAGATTTCTTTAGTTAAATTACAAGATTTGGATTCCCTAGATTCTTCTGAGCCTTATGTTTCATAAGTTTCTCAAAAAACTCATAACATGTTTTCATTTTCATATTTTCAATTAAAAGAGGATAAGTCTCATCCTTATTTACCTTTTTCTTTTCATACTTAAATTTATCTGATTTTTGGTCTTTCAAATGACATCCTTAAATGTTTTCACAAAATTATTTTTCTTGGTATCAAAATCTAATTTCATTCTATACATTGTATCCATAATGATAAAATAAATATTTTCACTGACTGGATACTGTTTTCTTTACACATTGAAAATCTCCATAAACATAATAATCATGTTACTAAAAAATAATAGAATTATTCTTATCTTTGAATTAATCAAATATGGTTTTATATTTTACACCATAATGAAGTTTAATTTGAACAAATCAATCTTCCCCATATTCACCAAAAAATCAAGAAAAAAATATGATACTTTCAAAGTATCCCTATCAGATTTTCAAGGGATCAAATATATATATTTATCCATAGAGAAATGAATATGTTTTCTGGAGTAAAACTAAAATCTTTACTTACACTCTAATAGTGTGTAAAAAAGAATCTTCTACTGTATTCTTATCAAAGGTTCTGAGTCAATTAATTAGATTATGTTAGAATATGTAAGCTTATACTTCTTACATTACTCCAACTGAGCCAAATAATCTTTTGTAAGAATTTTTTTGCCTCTGGAAAAAAATTGTGATGGATAATTTATCCATTACATATTCCATAAAAAAAATTTCAAAAGAATAGAATTTTGAAATTATCATTGGATAATATAAATCAAAAAAATTTTCTGCATTTTCAACACAAACTAGGTCTTATCCTTGAAAAGAAATAATATTCTTGAGATTAGAATAATTCTTGTAAAAAATGATCTTCCAATAAGAAAATCCCTAAAAAAATAATTTAGAATAGTATTCCTCGATTGAAATCAGAATTTTATTTCAGATAATATATCAAAAGTAAAGATATATTAGTGAACTAGAAGCTTTAAAGGGTGTAATATCATGGGTGAAAAATCTATGAAAAAAATATGTGGTAAAAAGGTTGACCCTACCATTATATAGGCACAAGTGTGATGATTAATCTTCTATATGATAACCAAAAGTTTAGATGAAAAAATTATAATTATACGGTTGATATTTAATTGGGGAATGTTTTACAAGGTTATTTGAACTCTATATATTTTAAAAGTTTTATCAGATTGAGGATGGATCCAATTATGAATACTTTTTCTTATTTTTTAAAAAACTAAATAAAGGTATTTTTAAAATACAATGTACAATAATGATAATTATAATAAAATTTAATAAAATAATGAAAAAACTAAATTTATATAAGAGTACCTTTCGGAGTAGAATGGTTCATTGGTATCATTAACCAATTATTCTTTGTTTTTTGTAAAATAACCAGATTACGATAGTTTTTGATTCAATACCAATTATGGTAATTTCATTGTGAAATAAATTTTGGTAGTTTCTTAATTTTTGAAAAGTTAATTAAAAATTTCGAGACAAAAAAGTTTGTAACAAATTTTGTGTGAGGATTATTTTTGAGAATTTTGACTTTGATATTTTTTATTAAAATTTGATTCTTGAAAAGTTATTGACATATTTTTTCGAAAAAATATAAATTTGTACAACTAAAAGTATTAAAAAAACAAAAAGGTTTTGAAAAACCTAAAACCAATGTTCTCTTACTAAGAAAAGTAGTTTCCTAATTTTAGGATATGGGATAAAAATAAGTAGATATGAATGATCACATAACATTGATCATTCCTACATTCTGTTTAATGTATTAAAATCTATCATAACTATGTTGTTTTGTAAAAATATCAGCAAACTATTCTTGTGTTATGATGAATTGTAAAATTATATCTCTTTAAAGTTTGTTATCTTGAAGGAACTGATGTATTATATCTATGTATTTATCATATGATTTATGTGTGGGGGTTTTACTTAATGAAATATAACATGAATTATCATAAAGTATTTTAGTTTTAGAAAAACATCTACCATAGTTAGTGGGTGTGTGTTGCATCCAAATCACACAATCATAACAACTTCCAGCTACCACATATTCGGCATTAGTAGTGGAATGTAGTACTAGTTGTTGTTTTGTAAATGACCATGAAATTAAAGTATCTCAAAATAAATGTGATGTTCCAGAAGTATTTTTTTAATCCATTATACCTGCACAAATTCAATATAAAAAGATTTTAACTCAAAAAAAATTCTAGAAGAATAAAATAAGCCTAATCCATAGTTCACTTAAGATGACAAAAAATTAATTTTATAGATTTCATATGTGATTAATTTGGATTGTTTGGATATCTTTCACATTATCATACTGAAAACATTAAATCTGTATGACCCGAAGTTATGTAAAGAAAACATCCAACAACACCTCTGAAAATATTTTGATCAATTGGTTTCACAGCCTCCTCAATATCTAAAGTATTAGTGGTACCAATAAGAGTACTAATACTATTAGTATTTTCTTATCCAAATTTCTTAAGAAGATATTTTATAAACATATGTTAATATATAAAAATTCCATCTTAATTTGGTAAAATTTGTAAAATATGAAAATATGTTAACTTCCCCATCATACTCATTTTAAGATCAAATTTCAAAATATCTAAAAATAAATCAGTTAAGGATTTTTTAGTTGAAAAAAAATAATTTCATCCAAAAAAATATTTATAATAATAATATTTTTGTTGATATATTTTTATAAAAATATTTGGATCCACAACACTCTTTACAAATATTTTTTGCAAGGAAAAGCCCATAATTTATCATACTAAGATCTAGGGGCTTGTTCAAGTTCATATACAGATTTGGTAAGTTTAAAAACATGTTATGGATGTTTTTTATTTTCAAAACCATGTTTTAATTCAAAAAAAAACATCCTCTTGAACATATACATTATGAAAAAAACACTTCACATCCGTATGAAATAATTTAAAAATAATGAATGATGTAGAGGATAAAAGAATTCTAATAGCTTCAAGTATTAGTACCAAAGATTATGTTTTTTCATAACCAATTATAACTTTTTAATAATATCCCTTAGAAAATAGTCTAGTTTTATTTATAATTATTATAAAATTTTCATTGAATTTAATTTGGAACACCCATTTTAGTCTAATTATAGAAGATTTTTTAGGTCGTTTAACTATATTCTAGATGTTGTGCCCTTGAAAATCATTGAGTGAAAATGTAATTTCCTTAATACAATCTTCATAAAAAAGCTTCATCAATAATCTTTGATTTTGATTGGGGTAAGAAAGGGATATGTTCAACTTCAATTCTTAAATAACATATAGTCATAACTGGTTATTCTACATCACCACTGATACTTTCATTAGGATAATTCCTATGAAGCAACTAAATTTTTGGGTTTTCAAAAGACAATTCATTATAATAGGTTAATAGTATTTGAGATAAATAACTTCTAAAATTAATTATTGATTTATTGAATCATGTGAAGAACATTGTAATAATGTTTGAAAATCAAAATTGGAAATAATAATCCACAATGTTGGTTGAGGTAGTTTGAAAACCAAAGGACCAGTTTCATCAAACATAAGATGCACTCTTTCTTCAATACTGCCATATTTTTTGAAAAAAAATCTATAATCCTTAGAAGTGGTGGATAATACTAAAGATATTCCTTCATCGGATTTGGGTAAAAACCTATGTAGATTGTCTTTATTTTTCAGAATTAATACTTTGCAATGAAAAACATTGATGTAAAAAACATTTTGTGTTCCTACTATCTTCAATTAATTAAGAGTTTTTTTAGAAAAAGTCTAATTAAAACACTATTTATAGTATAGGAGGATGTAATAACAGATTAATCGCAAATATTATCAATTGAGTAGTCACTTAGCATGGTTATAATAATCTTCTCAATAATTCTATTTCCTCTTTCTACTACACCATTTTTTGGGTGTTCCTGGTGCGACAAAGTAATCTTAAATAGCTTTCTTATTGTAAAAAGATTCAAAATATAAATTAAAAAATTATTCCTTTTGATCAATAAGAGATGTAATAAATTAGAAGTTTTTAACTTTTTTAACTCTTACTGAAAATGTTTTAAAATAACTAAAATCATCATATTTATTTATAAGAAAATAGGACCACATATATCACGTGTAATCATTAAAGAAGACATATATATATAGTATTTTCCACCTCTACACCAAGGTTGTATAGGATAAATATTTCCATGCACACTTAATATAGAACATTCTATGTAGAGAAACCACTAACAGATTTAAAACATGACTGATTTCACTTAACATATTGACAAGGGTCACACATTTTTGAAGTATTAAACCAATGTTCTAGTAGATCCTTAATGAGTCCTTTCATATTCAATTTATATAAGTTTATTAGGTTATAGTGTGTTGATCTTTTCTTCCATAATCCTTATCGATGTTCCATTGCACTAAGAAAAGGTATGTATTGGCACATAAAGTCTTCTATGTTAAGTATGTAAACTTCTTCTTAACGATTGGAAGAAAGAATAAATTCATTCTTGGAACTATGTATAGTACACTTATTATTCCTAATGTTAGCAAGTTAAACTTCATCTCATCATTGAATTATTTGAATAAGTGTTTTCATAAGTCCTATAACAAATAAAACATTTGATATATTATATTTTCCAATAAGAATAATGTTACATATTATGATAATAACTTCTTGAGCATTTTCTCTTAAATTTATTTTGACAGATTTAATTTTTATTATCATCATCAACAAAAATTTTGTTCCAGTCATCTTCCTAGAACACCCACTATCCATGTATAAAATTTTATATTTTTAGTACTATATATATTATCCAGAAAAAATATTAGTTTTTCAGAAACCAATCATTTTTGGGTTTAGTATTGACAGTAATTTTTTAGGTAACCAATTTTTTTCTAATTTGTTGTTTTGGGAAAAATTCATTTCCTTAGAAAAATAATCCTTGTGAAAAAAATATTTTACTCTATTTAATTAATAATATTTCCCCAATTACCACTACTCTTACACATAGTTCAAAAAGGTTTAATTTTAGGAAAAAATTAATTATTATTAAAAATTATTTTTTTATTTTGAAAACCCATTCTGGAACTATTTACCTGAGGTATAATTTGTTTATATATATATTCAATGTTTTCCTTAACAATGATAAAAGTTTATAAATGTTTCTTCAAACTACAAATATTTTATTTTATTTTGATATAAAATCTTTTAACCAAATTAGTATAAGTTTTAGAACTATATTTTCCTTATAATTCTTATTTCCAGAGATAACTTTTTCAAAATCATTTGAAATGGTATATTCCTAGAAAAGGTTTTATTAATATCATTTGAAATATCTGATATTTAAATTTTCAAATAAGATATTTTCAAATACGCCTTATCTTTTTTAGAATTGGTATCATTGAATTTTTTAAAAATCTTAAAATTTTTATTTTCTTATAGTTTGGAAAATCTAGGATCTTCATTATACTTATGAAAGTATTATCTTATGGTGTGGAAAATTTTCAATAGAAGATGTTGAATTTTTCTCCTCATGATAACTTGAATTTAATTTGATATTAGTAGGATGTTCATATGTATGTACCTTTTCCATTAGAAATTTATTTACCATGGGTACTTTTGTAAAAAGACCAATGTTTCCCTATATGAAGGATTCAATATCAGAAGAACATTCAAAATAATCACCACCACTAGAACTACATGTTTTAAAAGATTAAAAAAATTATAACCTTTAGACTTATAATATTTCTTGGAATATATTTTTAAATTTCTACGTCTCTTTCCATTCTTTATCAACTCTGGAATATCTGGTCTGATATATCTAACATTCATATATTCATAACATGTGACTTTAGAATCTTTCTTATGACCTTTATCTTTATGATCTTACTTATATCGATATAAAAAATATTTTCCCCACTATCTTATTTTCTTTCTAGAAATGTTAGCTAAGTTATTCTCAGAATGTTTTAATGTTCTAGAATCTGAATGAACAACAAATTTCTTCCCCCTTAAAATTTTAAATTATTTCTCAATTGATTACGCTTTAGACGGTACATTATATTTTGTAGAAAAAGAAAAACCACCAATTTTATTTTTTTCTTTCTTATTATCTCTTTCAGGTCCTCCCCCCTAGTATATGAGTATTCTAATCCAATCATAAAGTGTAATAATAATATGCTTTATCATCTCATCTAAAAAAGTCCTTTTTTATTCCCACTCATAGAGTATTAGGTTTATAATCACTTCATCAAAAATATTATGATCAATATGTTTTCCTTCAAGTTATTATAAACTTTTTAAAATTTTCAAGAAACATTGGTGAATCTTGGAAACTGACTCTCTAGATAGAAAATTAATGACTTTTTAAGCATCTATAAGAATAAATCTTCATGTTTCCAGAACATTGGATGTACCAAAATTTTTAACACCTAATTGACTCCAAATTCTATTTGCAGCTTCAGAAGAGGATATTTGACCATATATATTTCTTATCCTAGAATATAATAAAATATTTATAAATTTACAATTAAACAAATATTATTATTTTTTATTATTTTTAAAATAAGAAATTTCTTTATCCAGAATCCTATATTTTCAAGTGAGTATCAGGAAATTATCAACTCTAATGTTGATCAGAAAATATTTTTTAATTTATCCAATATTCAAAGTTATTCCCATCAAAGATTGACGGTGGAATAGGGTTTGAATTATCTATAGATCAAACATTTATACCCTCAATATAAAAATAATATATAAAATCTTCTAGAAATACATGATAGTATAATAAATTTTATAAATATAATGTTTATACTAAAACATTAATAATTTTCAAAAATTAAAGAACGTAAAATCTCAGAAAGTATATAAGTGCTAGAAAGAATCTTTGATACCAATTATAGAAATGTTAGAGTTTCTTGTAATGGTTATAAATACAAGATATAAAGTTCGATTTTATTTTAAATAACATTTAGAAAGAAAAAAAATCCTATTAAAGTTATATTATTGGATTCAAACTCAGTCTGAAGATCAAAGTAACAAAACCGGAACTAGAAAACATTTGATTATACGAAAGTAAAAGAATAAAAATCACAGTTTATCTGTTCATATAAAGGTATGTTATTTATTATATTATCATTTATAAGAATAAAAAATATTATATTGTAGGATAAGTATAAAACTAACTTTCAATAACATACACAATTAAATAAACACTTGTAAAAGGAAGGAAACACAATTTCTATAACATGCACAATTAAGTCTGATATATTGATCACATACTCAATCTTGTGATCATAATGAAAAATGATAGGTTATAATCTTAATACATTATAACATTTCCTATGCAAGTTACAATATAATATTTTCTACAAAAACATTCATAAAAACATGGGACATAAAAAGTTAGAAAAATTGTTCCAAATATGTTTTTTATTATCAAAACTAATGGAACTAGAAATTAAGAAGTAATACTTCTGACTCAACACTATGGACCACCATCCCTTAAAAATGTAGGTGGATGATGCTAGAGAAACTCACTCTTCAACTATACCATAATAGGGGAAGGATGTGGGAATCACAATATAGTCAATATAATCCACAAGAATCCCTCTCTAAATTGAGCGTTAGTTCCCTAGTCGATTATAGTAGGTGGGTTCTCTTGTGACACTACTGAAGGTAATACCAATGGTTTAAGGCCACCACCTATAGATTATGTCCACCACAAGCCTCCAAGTATAAAAATCCAGGACTTTATAGTGGAATGAGTATAAAAATAAAATGAACACGCTTCATGTATGGTTTAATAATAGATAGGGTCACAAATATTTTAATAGGATACATATGCACCTGCCAATATAAAAGTCACATCCCTTTTTCGGCTCCTGAAGCTAGTTCTGGGTGACATATATAACCATGAAGAGTAACAAGATATACTATATATTTCTCATTTCTAAGGATAGGTTAGGGTCAATTTATATGATTCATGTAAGGGTTTATGATAAATAGTGTTTCTATTGGAAGTAATAGAGGAAAAACCCATCTAAGTTACAATTTGAAAAACCATTTAATGAAAACCATTTCATTATTTATAAATTAAAAATTTATACACATTTAAGAACATAATGGTCGTATTAGCTGACTCACCATTCTCAATTTATAAAGTAATACAATTTTTCAGTTTCAATTCTCAATTCATGCAACTAATGCTAGGTTTTTATAGTGAGTCTCAGAATATAACAAGGTTATAAATTATGGTTTAATAAAATGAGTTTACCTTCCCAATTAATAATGTCTCATACACATTATCATCTCCCATTTAGTCATAACCATAAATGTTTCAGCCCATGTGATCAATGATAAATATCTCAAAAATCTCAAAATTGGTTAATTGTGGTGCCACTATCAAGATATATGTGGAATAACCATTAAGATTTATGAAAAAAAATTAATAAAAAAATTAATATACTAAATATAAAAAGGATTTCTATCATAGAGAAATAATATTGATAAACTTAGAAATAATCACCAAAGCATATTATACAATAAAAACTTATTAATATCTACCTAAACATGGTATAAATGTAGACATGAAACTTAATCAAGAATCCAAGTCATCACAAAATGATTAAACTAATGCATGTAGTAAAAATAGATATGTCATGAAGTATTCATGGAATGTGAATCATCATGTCCCTATTATGATGGCTAAGATGAAACCTCCTTACCATATTGATGTAAGGGTAAAAGAAAACCCATAAAAATAACGAATGAGAAAAATAATATCTATCACCCAATAGTGAAATAAATACAACTGTAGTAGGAATAATCTAGAATAATAATTCCCTTCCCATGTAATTTAAATTTTCCATGAACATGGGTCAGCTACTCCAAGGAACATGCTCATTACCGAATCCTGATACTTTTCTGGCCTCATATCTAATTACACAAAAAGTAATACATAAAGTAAAATAATGATTTGATACCACATTGTGTAATTTGAGACCAGGTTCACTCATGAGTAACTGAACACAGTCTTCCAGGTGGCTTCAAGAACTCCCCCCATATGTCAGATTCCTCTGAATAACAGCGAGGGTCTATTCTGGTATAGTGTAAAGACTATACCATCATGATCAAAGTGAAACACAATAGAATAAAAATGTAAATAAATAGAAATATCTTAAAAAATTACCAACAATAGAATTTTAAATCATCTAGAAATCACAAATCAGTTAACAAAAACTATATTGAATGTCATATAAAAATTATAATGATCATGCCACGCTCTACAAAAAGGGAGATTACATGAAAAAAAGGAAAAAAATATCCAAAATTTAATAAAAAATGAACAAAATGACTAAAATATATCTACAATAATCAATATCATATGATTTTTCCTCTGATCCCATACTCTATCATAGAATTGAAAATCAATTGTCCATAGAATTAAAATTTACATTGTCCCTACCTTCATCAAAGAAGTATATTCATGTACCAATCCTATATCCGAATAGGTTGTGATATATACTCAGTTGGCCAACACCAATGGTGTCTAATTTCATCTTACCCATTAATAAATAAAGGATTAGTGTGTTTGTAATAATAAAAATTATGAATGATATCCATAAATCAAATGTCATGCTAGGTTCGATACATGACCACCATTGGATACCACTTACTCCAGCAAAAGCTAGAATACCACTCAATGATTAATAAATAATGATTTAATTTTCAAAAGAGGATCAGGACCTAGATCATAGCTAGGGAATCCCCCATGGATCATATCAGTATAAGGGAAATACATGTCCCATAATTTTACAAATTAACAAAGTATAGAAGAGTCCATAATATAGATAAATAACTAACCAAAGCAAATAATTTTCTATTACTTAGTAGATGAATTAATTAAATTAATTAACCAATTAATTTATTGGAAACCTTGAATTATCTTTAGAATTATTTATAAGGAACCTAGGTATCGATCAAGGTGTTATTTGAACCCCTCAACCTATAAGACCATCCATGGAATTGCTCATAAGAACCAAGATATCACTCAAGGAATGGTATAAAAACATCACCCTTGGATTCGATATGTGGAGTTCCATGTAAGAGACCAAATTTTCACTCATGGAGAAATTACAATTTCTTCACTTAGAGTCCTTCCATGGCATTCCAGGTAAGTACACATGTATCTCAAGTGGCATAATATTATTAGCCTTCCAACTTCTCAAATCCACAGTGTTCATATTAGAACCTATATTCCATTCACATAATGATATAAATCTCTTTCATATTTATTTTAATCCAAAAATATTGATAATTCCATCCATATAATTCTTAGTTGGAACACATATATCACCCTATACATAATATAGTGAATGTTCATGGTTCATAATCTCACTATACCATTTAACAACACATTTAATTTATAATGGAAAAGGAAATAAACTCACTTCAGAAGATGCCTGAAATACAAATCCTCAGTTTAGAAGGCCTAGAATGGGATTAATCCTTATATTCAATTTAATAAACCTAATTTTAGTTAAACTAAATATAACATACATATTAAATGGGTTAATGAACATAACTTAGAATGGAATCAAATTCCAAACCAAATCAAGTTTGTTTTATCTAATTTAGAAACACAACCAAAGGGGTGGTTTTATTAGGTTTCCTCAACCCTCATCAATGATTATAGGAAACAAGGATAAAATTAACATATAACCAAAAATTTAATTTAAAAATATCTATTTAATACGTAGTTCACAAAAATTTTTGTGCCCGACATAATAGTGAAATATATAAGAAACTATAAATTATAGCGAAAATATGATACAACATTCCTTAACCATGTAGTGGATTCCTCATCCATTATTGGACTCTAATCCAGACTTGAATAGGAGAAATCAAAGAAATATACGAACTCCTTGAAAAATGGGCATATTATCTCATAAGGTTTTAGAATTCTATATGGTTAGATAAACATATAAAAGTAGTTAGGGGGTGAAATATCTTTCCATTATCTTTCCAACTAAATGAACAATGAAGGAAATATAATCTGAATAGAGTAGAGGCTTCAAATCCTAGGTTGAGGTCCTACAGAGATCTCATGTGGCTGTTAAGTTTTTTTAAATTTATAATGAATGAAGTGGTTTTTAAAATTTATAATATAAGAGGGGAAAATGTTAATTTTACCCTAATTTTAATGGGAACATGGTTTGGCTATATTGTTTTTAAAACACATGCACCAAACATATGGTATTACTACCTAAGTTTCACTATAAGTGTGATAAAAATACATATTTTAAGAAACTAGGCACAACCCTTGCGGTTTCTCTGTGCAATTTCTTGGCCAAATTCATCCTAGTCTTGTAGCCTCCCTCATAAGGTTTATCAAACCACACACCTCTATAAATGGGTATCATGGTTGAATTGTTTGGTTAATATTTATCATCGACCTAAGGTTGTTTATCCAAAAACCAAAGCATTGGTATTTGAAAAAACAATGGAAACTCTCAAACCATTTCCCAAGCCCATTGGCATTTCAATTAGTTTGAAAATAAGGATTTATATTCAATTTTGAAAAATATTTACCTCATTAAAATTTTTTGGATGTTATATAAATCATAACAATTTAAGATGTTTATACCTTTTTAGAGATGTTTTGAGAAATAAAAAGGGATTTGTATCGAGAATATTATATTCGATAACAATAGGGAGTTAAATAGAAAATAATTTCAATACTACCTTGAAAATCATGGAATTAAATACTAGTATATTAGTCCTAATAAAACCAAGAAGAATGGTGTACTAAAAAGAAATAATAGATGCCTAGTTGGGATGGGTATAACCATGATAATAGATTATAACAAGTAATCATTTTATTGGAGAGAGGCTGTATGAACCGATGAACCTATCCAAAACTATTTTCTACTAAGACCAAATTCAAATAATACCTCTTAGGAGATTTGGTTTAAGATGAAAGAAATTGTGGACTATTAAGTATTTCCTTACCAATTCCCTTTCATTATGTTCTGATAATAACAATACCTTTATTTTTATTATTTATCTATTGTTTTTTTATTATGGTTATAATGATTAAGAGATTATTTAATCACTATTTAAATAGTAATTTTAATTTATTATTATAATTAATCATTTTATTGTTATTCTTATTATTTAGAATATTTCGTTTTTTATTTTAATTACATTTTATAGATTTTTTAAAATTAAATTATCTTACATATTTATGATCTCAAAATTATTCCTACGTATAACATATAATATAGAGATAGTAATAAGAAGCATGGATAACGAACTTATATTACTTATAATGGAGGAGTTGAGAAGATCATAATATACAAAAATATTACTTGAAATTTGGATAGGTCTTATATCATATATATTATAATGAAGATTCATGATACTATTTATAAAATAGGATCTTGAAAATCAATATAATATTTTTTTCTGGATAATAATTATTAATACGTAAAGTTATATGTCTTATAAAGTGAATTATAAGTATTGTGATACTGAAGAAGTCTTATATTTTCACAGTTTGGAAAATCAATCCTTAATATTTAGATTTTTCTTGAGGATATGATATTGTTTCACATTTTTTATTGAATGTTGTTGTTATATTATCATGAAGATGTTCTCTTATGATTGAACTCTACAATACGTTTTTTAGAGAATACTATTTGACTTTAATTTTTTTATTAGTTTTTGAAGTTATTCTTTATCAAGTTAGAACTTATGTTTACTAGAAATACAATAGAATGAAATATTTATAATAGTAGTTACAATGTTTTTCCAATGTAGTTATCATTGTGACTCTATGTTTCTTAATTATTCAAATATTTTTGATCTATTCAATATTGTATTGGTTTGTTCACTTGGATTCAAGAGTTTTCAAATTATTATTTAATACTAATGACACTTTTTATATTTTTGTATAATTGTTTTTAGAAATATTAAAATATTTGTTAGATTATTTCATTGATTTTTATTTTATGATGGTGAATACTACAGTGAATAAGAACATAATATATAGAAGGTATGTGAGACTCTGTTACTATAAAATATATTTTTAGGCATTTATTCTAGATTATATTGAATCCAATATTGTCATGATCCTTCTTATTGTGGCTCGTACCATGACTACCCAAATCCAACCTCTAATATGCCAGGGGCTAGAGACTAGCACCTAGTTAGAATTTCCCACAAATTGGTGGCATTTTTCCAATTACGTAGACACACAAACACATCTCCAAGAAAACAATATTGAAATGTAAAAACACTAAAAAAATAAATGCATACACTAAGGTACCAACCACGGAGTACTATAGTAGGAAAATTGGAATGTAAACTGGTCATCTCCTACCCTCACCATCGACCGCCCCACCGGCAACCTACATCGCGCCGTGACCTTGGGCTGCCATAAGCTGCTGCCTTTCCTGAACCATACCAAAAATGCATCCCACATCTTCTATATATTAGTGGGTTCAATTCCTCGATATTGGATCATTGCGCCATGGATCTAGGGCGCACTTTTCAATCATTCACAAAGGGATTTCAGGGGAAAAGAACAGATGAAGAAATGATATATTGAATGGGGAGAGATAAATCACATGAATTCCCAATGAATGGATATCATCCTTGTTCATGTGATCCTTGATCCATTCACAATATAAGGCTTAAAAAAGAACAAAAATAGATAGTCACAAAGATATTTCTCCCCATTTTAAACCCCACACCAATTTATCCATCTCACAAGAACAGTTGAACCGTTGATAAACCTGTTTATTGGTTGTTAAATGTTCATCATTGAATCTAAGAGAGGAATAAGAAATCACAATGAGATCAACATCCTACCTCATGGTTGGATCAGTCATTGAAAAGGAATGTTGGTATGTGTCGTCATCGATCCTCGATCTTTCAGCGTTCTTCATCGTTCATTAGAGAGGTGTTTGTCTCCTTACCTCAAAAGAATTCTAGGGTTATGAAAATAACCTTGAATTTATCTAACAAGGATTATTAAATAGGAAAACCACCTCTACAATGTCATGTAACACAAAATAAAATAATAAAGATTTATTTTATTTCTTTTAATATCTAAAAACTACTTTTCACATTTGACCTATGTCGGTTGATCTTAGGACCTACCAAAAGTAGTGTCGCTACTCTGATCAAAACATTTCCATAATATTTCTGATCCGAGAACCTGTTTAAAAGTTATTAAAACTATTCAAGAAACCCTATAACACACAAACCCTACCTGATTGGCTTGAGGAGTTGGTGAGGGATGCTTGGACTTAAGGGACGTTCCTAAGGCACCAAAGTCTGGCAATAAATGAAGAGGGCTTCAAGAAAAAATTGGGGAACGATTTTCCCTTAAGACAAAACCAACCAAACCATCCACTATCAATCACTATATGATGCATGTCAACAAAAATTTCAAGAATGTATTCCCAAAGGACAACCAAGATGTTCCACAATACAAATCGAAACCAAGACAATATCAGAGTGCACGCTGAAACCAAATAACAAACACTACGAACCATGACACCACCATAGCTCTACACCATGATCCAAGCTCCAAGCTCCACCAAGACATCAAAATGCACCACTAAAGGAGGGAGATTCCTTACCTTTTCCCATGTCATGATATACAACATCTACAAAGACACCAACGTGCCAAAGTAGGGGGTGAGTACTAAAACTCAGTTGGATTTACCCAAATGATTTCCCTACACATGCCATTAGGATAAAACCGTTAGTATATTTATATAAAACAATTTATATAAAATAATTACAAGTGAAACCATTTCTATAAGCCAAACACACCCTTAACAAGCCATCATACCCAACCAAGAACCCAAGGGAAATCCAAAAAACATGCCAAAATCCATTTCATCATTCACAAACTAGCACAACAATTTACAACTTGCAAAGTGCTGCACAAAAAACAACCAAAACAACCAAACGGTGGAGCTTCTATCCAACCCGTCCATCCATTCACACCTAGTGGCTCTTCCCATCCACATATCCTTTAATGGTGGACCTTCTCTACTATCCATCCCCTTTTTATAGTGGTACTTCTCGCCAATTCCACACAACATTTCAATTAATAACAACCAAGCATATAACCCATCAAGGTCACAATATCATTCAATCAACCAACTTCCATTGCATATAAATCCACTTTAATAAATCTCCCATTTATTGAAAATAATTTTCCATGCCGAACCATATTTAAATAAAAAATACTCTTTATTGAAAATGATTTCCATCAATAATTTTCACAAGTCAACCATAGCTTCCCATTTTAAAATCTCCATTTTAAAATCCACAATAAAATCATTTCACCATAAAACCCCATTTTCCCCAAAAATCCCAAAAACATCACCGAATGTATTTTTAACCAATTTCAAACAACAAATCATAATTAATTATTCAGAATAACAAATTAATTGTAAACAAATAACAACTAGTTCAAACCAAGTAGAGTTTATATATTATCCACCTACCTTTAGGGTTCCCTAGAAATCGACCCACGAACAACCGCGCCACAAATCCAGTGAACGCACCACTAAAACCTCTCTAGATCCCTTTCCCTAACATCCACATGCCTTAAAATCATCATCCAAGGAAACCAAAACCCTGGATCTATACAAAACAAGTGTATATCTAGAAAACCATGAAATAAAGGGATGTATATCTAGAGGAAAACACAAGGAAACCAAGAGAAGAGACTTACTCGGGAGAAACCACCTTCAAACCACCATGAAACTGCTTAAAAACCCTTCCAAACCGAGTTGGAGATCCCCTCTGACCCCTAAGAACCCAACATACCAAGTGAGTCTCGAGTGAGAGGAATATTAGATTGTTTTAGGTCAATCCTGAGAGAGCCTGGACTTAAAAACACCAAATTTAAGTGGCCACACATTTAGCCCACACGGTTTGGAAAACCGTGCGCTAACTGTGCGCATGCTACTACCCCCAGAGGAAGGGTCCATACGGTTGCCTTGCACGGTTTGGAAATCCATGTGTAGGTGATGTGAAGCCTACTGTCTCCCTTGCACGGTTTCCTAGAACATCCACACGATTTCCCTTAACCATGATCAAACCGTTCAACCATTTAAAATCATCCAAACTCATCCAAAACCATTCCAAACTCTCCCAAACTCTTCCCAACTCATCCCATGTAGTTTAAAAACATAAAAAGCATAAAAAAAGGATACATACCTAAAATCGGGGGTACTATATTATCCCCACCATTTGAATTTCCATCCTCGGAAAGTAGTGAACCTGCCCTTTGCTGAAAGATCTCGGTCCACTACTCGATCATCTCCTTCTCCCACTCCCAAGTATCCTCTTGAATCTGACCATGTTTCCAAAAAACACGAACTAAACTGATGCTTTTAACATTCACAAATTTATCTTGCCAATCCACATCCCACACTAGCACATGCACCAACGAAGCATCCGATTTTAACTCAACATGATCCCATCAAACCACATGGTCACAATCCAGCTGATACTTTTTCAACTACGACACAGGAAACACATTGTCCACTACACTTATCCTAGGTGGAAAAGACAAATGATAAGCCACCTCACCAACCCTCTCAAGAATCTCAAAAGGCACAATATACCTCGGAGATAACTTTCCCTACTTCCCAAACCGACGATGTCCCAATATAGGAGAGATCCTCAAGAAAACATGATCACTCACCTCAAACGACAAAGGACATCGACGATGATCCGCATATGATTTCTGACGACTCTTAACCATCTCCATTCAATTTCTAATCAACTTGATCTTCTCTTTAGTCTCCTGGACAAGGCTCGGTCCAACCATTGAAGACTCACTTGTTTGCACCCAACATTGTGGAGAATGACATGGCCGCCCATACAACGCTTCAAACAGAGCCATATGTATGGATGACTGATAACTGTTATTGTACGAAAACTCAACCAACGACAACTGCTCCTCCCACGAGCCACCAAAATCCATGACACAAGCCCACAACATATCCTCCAGAGTTTTTATCATCCTCTTGGATTGACCATCCGTCTGAGGGTGATACGTCGTACTGATGGTCAACTTAGTTCCAAGGGCTTGTTGTAAGGATTTCCAGAAACGAGATGTAAACCTTGGATCTCTATCGGATACGATCGAAACTGGAACACCATGCCTCTTTACCACCTCCTGGATATAGATTTCGGACAAATACTTCATAGTATGGGATTCATGAATCGGGATGAAATGGGCCAACTTTGTTAGAAAATCCACTATCACCCAAATGGAATCGCTCTTTAGGACCATTCTTGGGTGACCTATAACAATATCCATTGTTATTTTCTCCCACTCAAAACATAGATTGGTAAAGAATGAAACATTCTTACTGGCCTCTGATGTTCTACCTTGACCTACGGCAAGTCAAGCATCTCAAAAAGAACTCAACCAATCTTCTTTTCATACCAACCCAAAAGAACTGTGATTTCAATGCTTTATAAATTTTCTGAATTCCAGGATGAAAAACCCACCTGGAATGATGATATGCCCTAAGAAGATCCTCCTAACAAGAAACTGGTACAACCATCCGATTTCAAAAACACAAAACTGAATCTCTTTTTAGTTTCCAACCCTCAATGGTCTCCCCACCATTGAGTCTCTGCCCCATGGTCACACTCTCAGAATTGGATATTTGTGCCTTTCTAACCAGGCCAACCAAGTCAGGAATCAAAAAAACTGGAAAGAAGACTACTCTATCGCCCTGTTCCTCACATTCCAGCCGCATATTGGCTATAACTGACATCAACTCCCACTGGTCTGATGCCGGTTTCACTATCTGAGCATATGATTTTCTACTTAATGCATCCGCCAAAAAATTTCCCTTACCTGGTCTTTAAATAAAGTCAAAATCAAACATTTGGAGATATTTCAACCATCTCATTTGCCACAAGTACAAATCCCTTTGTGAGAAAATATGTTTCAAGCTCTTATGATCTGTATATACCATGAATTCCTCACCAAAGAGATAATGATGCCACACATTCAAGGCATGGACGACTACTACCAAATCCAAATAATTAGTTGAGTAGTTCTTCTCATGCACCCTCAACTACCATGATCCATATGCAACCACATGATTCCCTTACATGAGAACTCACCCCAACCCTGATCCCGGTGCATCGAAATACACCACGTACCCTTTTACTGTTTCCGGAAAAACCAAGATTTGTGCTGATGTAAGGCGGCCCTTTAGCTCTTTGAAACACTACTGACACTGTTCATTCCACTGAAATGGAACATTATTTCTTTTCAAAGCTGTCATCGGTGAAGCCAAATGTGAAAAATAACAAACAAAATTCTGATAATACCCCACTGGTCTAAGGAAAATCCATATTTCAAACACATTCTTTGGTGGTTTCCATGAGATAACAACCTTTATCTTTTCTGGATCCACTGAAACACCGCTTTTAGAAATCACATGGCTAATAAAAAAAACTTCCTGTATCAAAAAGTCACACTTTTACAATTTGTCATACAACCGATGATCCATCTAGATCCCTAGAACTGTCTCCAAGTGCTGCTCATGCTCCACACATGTCTTTGAAAACACCAGAATATCATCTATAAACACCACCACAAATGAATCTAGATATCTGTAAAATATATGATTCATCAATTCCATGAACACTTTTGGCGCATTCGTTAGACCAAAGGGCATAACCACATATTCATAATGGCCATATCTACTTCTGAAAGCTGTTTTAGGAATAATTTCCTTCCTCACCCGCAATTGATGATATCCTAACCTCAGGTCGATCATGGAGAACCACTGGTCTCCCCTCAACTGGTTGAACAAATCATCAATTCCTGGATGTGGATATGTGTTCTTTATCGCAACTTGGTTAAGTCTATGATAATCAACACAGAGTCTCAAAGTTTCATTCACCTTTTTCAAAAACAACACCGGCACTGCCCACGAAGACATGATAGGTTGGATAAATACTTTGTTTTCTATATCTTCCAACTAGACTTTCAATTCCCACAATTCAGTAGGTGACATCTTGTAAGACAGAAGTGAGATAGGACTAGTCCCCTAAAGGAGATCAATCGTGAACTCCAATTCTCTTACGGGAGGTAACCCAAAGAATTCTTCAGGAAAAACATCCATGAACAGATCTAACACTACTGGAACAACACTCTGCTCAACACCCTCTACCGAATCCAATGACAATACCGCCAACTGATACGATAACGTACCCATTGCTGGTACCAAAAAGCCCATTGCACCCTGCCTTTCATGCCTCTCTCCTCCAAATATATGTCTAACACCATCGTGTGTCTTAAAAGACATTGTTTGTACATCACAATAAATGTGGGAGTTAAATTCCACCATCCCATCCATTCCTAGGATTACATCATACACATCCATCTCAATCATTTTGAAATTCTGCACTAGCTCCACCTCTCCCACAACGATACAACATGCTCTACACAAGAGGGCACGACACTCTCTTCGACCTAGAGGAGTTTGAAGTTCCAAAACCGAGGGCATCGTTTCGACCCCTAACCCCAGCAAATCAATCACACGTGTAGCAATAAAAGAGTGTGAAGCACTCGTATCGAACAACACTTGCATCAAGGTAGAATTTAAAATAATAGTACCTCGCACCGTGGATGGTCCCAACTGATCATCCAACACAACCTTCTCAGCTCCAAACACATTTTTTCTTGCCACGCTCTGCTCTTTATTTCCCTGCTGAGGCGTCATGGTATTCCGAGAATCACCATGACCCACTTTACTCTACTGAAAAGGGGTATGCTGTTGTCCCCACCCCGTCGAAGCATACGACGTCGGTGATCCCTGAGAAGTGTCATGCACACCCGACCTCAGAGAATTATGAAAATATCGATGTAGATGCCCCATCTGTTTAAAATTTTGAGATGTTTGAGGTTTCGCCATACAATCTCACTTGATGTGGCTCATTGAACCACACTGAAAACATCTTGGCTTGCTCTGGGGCTCCAGATTAAGATTCACCTATCCTACTGTCAGATTGTATGTCATAATCCCGCCCTGTGAATAAGTGTCCCTCATCCTCTTGAACGCAATGTTAGAGTTCCCACTATTCCCCATGGGTACCACCATGCTTCCTCTGCTCGGAGCGCCCAACAGATCTCGGTCAGCCACCAAGGCTCTATTCACCATCTCTGTGTAATCATCTATAAAAAATACTGCTTTCTTTGAACAGGTTTATTTCCTTAACCCCGCTTCAAAGATCCTTTCCTTCAATTATGTGCTACCCGCCACCTTGGGTGAAAACCCCACTATGTTCATAAACCTAGATGCACACTCTGTCACTGACATAATCTCTTGCTTCAAACTGAATAAATCATTCTTACGCTGAATTCTGAACATATGTGGGTAGAATTGTTTATTAAAAAATTATTCAAAGCCTTCCTACATCATACCCTAGTCCTTCCCTACATAGACTAGCAACTCCCACCACTGAAGGGAATGATCTTCCAACATATATGTGGCCAACTTAACTTTTAACTCTACTGGTGTTCCCACGAACTCGAAGATCTTGTTCATTCTATTCAACCATGCTTCCGCCCTCTCCAGATCTAAATCACCCCTGAAGATGGGTGGATAATACTTTTCAAACTGAACCACTTGATCCACATCCCTTGGTTCATCCATTTTATTTCCACATTCCACAGCTTGGAAAGCTTGAACTATGCTTTGCACTAGTTTCTAGTTCACCAGAGGCTCAGGTGCTACCACATTCTCTGTAGTCTCCTCCAGTTGGTCTCTACGAAGCCTACCCGGTTCCATTTCTATAAACTGAAAACAAACATCCATGAGTATCACTTCTGTAGACATCACGAAATCCCATTTCAAATCACATTACATAACACTATCACAAAAGGCTTTCTACAAGTTCACATTTTCCACATTGGCCTTGTTTCACCATTTCTGAAAACCAAACCATTCTCAAAATACCATATTTATTCACATTACAAGTTGACACATTTTTATCACATTATAAATCATTATACCACAATGAAATATGTATCCTAGAGGGAAGTTATTTATACCATGAATTCCATGCTCATCTCACGGGCTACAACCACGACAATGAGATTTCCAAAGCCTATAAGTGTCTCCAAAACACATATGTAACCAAATCCCCAGTAACATGAAGTTCCACATAAAACGGTTTGCTACGTCCTTTTATTCTATACATTCCACGTTCCGACAAGCCTAAGCCTTTCTACCATCCCAAATCACAGAATATACCACAACGAATGTCAACTCCAAAACCAAGGCGCCAAAGCGACCGAACAACTCCTCTCACTTGAAAGATAAGGAGAGAACAAACTGAAACCACTTGTAACACCTCGACCCTACCTTATTGTCTTGAGTAGGTAGTTAGGGTTAATTGGCCTTAAGAGACATTCCCTAGGTGCTAAAGGCTGGAAATAAATGCCGAGGGATTCGAGAAAAAATTGGGGAACAATTTTCCCTTAAGACAAAACCAACCAAACCATCCACTATCAATCACTATATGATTGATGTCAACAAAACATTCAAGCATGTATTACCAAAGGACAATAAAGATGTTCCATAATACTACCCAAAACCAAGATAATATTAGAGTAAAAGAGGAAACCAAACAACAAACATAATAAACCATGACACCACCACAACTCCACACTAAGCTCCAAGATCCAAGCTCCACCAAGACCTCACAATGCACCACTAAAGGAGGGAGATGCCTTACCTTTTCCCACGTCATGATACAGTACATCTGCAAAGACACCAACGTGCCAAAGCAGGGGGTGAGCACTAAAACATTGTAGGATTTACCCAAATGACTTCCCTACACATGCCACAGGATAAAACTGTTAGCACATTTATATAAAACAATTTATATAAAATAATCACAAGTGAAACCATTTCCATAAGCCAAACACACCCTTACCATGCCATCATACCCAACCAAGATCCCAAGGGAAAGCCAAAAAACATGCCACAATCAATTTCATCATTAACACACTAGCACAAAAATTTCCAACTTATAAAGAAATGCACAACAAACAACCGAAACAACCAAACAGTATAGCTTCCATCCAACCCGTTCAACCATTCACACCTAGTGGCTCTTCCCATCCACTTATCTTTTGATGGTAGACCTTTCGTCCACTATCCATCCCTTTTTTATAGTGGTACTTCTAGACACTTATACACAACATTCCAATCAATCTCAACCAAGAATGTAACCCATCAAGGTCACAACATCTTGCAATCAACCAAATTCCATTGCATATCAATCCACTTCGATAAATCGCCCATTTATTGAAAATCATTTTCTATGCCGAACCATATTTCAATAAAACAAACTCTTTATTGAAAACCATTTCCATCAATCATTTTCAAAAATCAACCATAGCATCTCATTTTAAAATCTCCATTTTAAAATCCACAACAAAATCAGTTCATCATAAAACCCCATTTTCCCCAAAAATCCTCAAAACATCACCCAAGGTATTTTCAACCAATTTCGCACAACAAATCACAATTAATTTTTCATCCCAAAAAATTAATTGTAAAAAAAGAACCACTAGTTCTAACCAAGTGGAGTAAAGAGAGAATCCTCCTACCTTTAGGGTTCCTGAGAAATCGACCGACGAACAACTGCGCCTCAAATCTAGCGAACGCACCACCGAAACCTCTCTAGACCCCTTTCTTTAACATCCGCAAGCTTTAAAATCATCATCCATGGAAACCAAAAATGTATATCTACACACAACAAGTGGAGATCTAGAAAAACATGAAATAGAGGGATTTGGATCTAGAGGAAAACTCAAGGAAACCAAGAGAAGAGACTTACCTGGGAGAAACCACCTTCAAACCATCATGAAACCCCTTAAAAATCCTTCCAAACCGAGTGAGAGAGCCCCTCCAACCCCAGAGAACCCAAAATCCTGAGTGAGGCTTGAGTGGGACGAATATTGGAGTGTTTTAGGTCAAAGCCGAGGGAGCCCAGACTTAAAAACACTAACTTAAAGTGGTCGCACGGTTAGCCCGCACGGTTTGGAAAACTGTGCGCTAACCGTGCGCACACTACTACCCTGAAAGAAAGGGTCCGCACGGTTGCCTCGCACGGTTTGGAAAACTGTGCACAGGCCGTGGGAAGCCTACTGTCTCCCTTTCACAGTTTCTTGGAACATCCTCACAGTTTCCCATAACTATTCTCAAACCGTGCACCCATTTAAATGCCTCCAAACTCATCCAAAACCATTCCAAACTCTCCCAACCTCTTCCCAACTTATCCCATACACTTTAAACACATAAAAAGCATAAAAAAGGCTGCATACCTCAAACTGAGGGTACTAAAAATCCTCTCATGTGCACTATAAAAACACTTAACATTTTTCATTGTATTGTTCCGAGAACACTAGGCCTCATAATACTATGCCGCCTCAACACTTGGTCTCGAAATTTTCCCAATTAATTTATAAAAATATAACCGGAGAAAATACGAGTCATTAAATTCTCCCCAAATTAAGGCTTTAAGTCAATGAAATCTTTAAAAAATTCCATACAAAAAATGGGGGTTTCAAGCGTAAATCTAAAACCCTCTCTCCCATGTGCTCTCCTAGAGATTTCCGTGATTCCACTAAATGTGACCTAAGTAATCGACCACCCACAAAGGTTCTTATCCAGTTGATCCTCGATATCCACATGGTACTACATGAAAGTCTCCCCATCTTCAATATTTAGATCTCCCAAGTCATTTATTTATTATGGATCATGAACGTACCTCCTCAAATATGACATGTGTAAGACGTCCTACTCCCGGTGCAATTGAGGGCGTAGAGATATACAATACACCACCTTTCTAACTAAACAAAAAATTGGAAAAGGGTGGATGTACATCTGAGATAACTTGATGCCCAATTTAAATATTCACAATCCCTATCTAGGTGAGACCCTATGAAACACATGGTCTCCCTCCTCGAACTCCAAGGGCCTCTGTCTCCTATCAGAAAAATGATTATGTCGGCTCCGTACAGCCGTCATCTACTTCTGGATGATCTTTACCTTCTAGTTGGTCTCCCACACCAACTCCAGACCCATGATTTCTGACTCTCCTAGGTTAGTCCAACAATGTGGTGACCTGAATGGTCACCTATATATGGCTGCAAATGGTTCAATTCAAATGATGGTGTGGTAGCTATTGTCATATGAAAAATCCACTACTGGTAGGTGATCCTTAAAACTGCGGCCAAAATATAGGATGCAAGCATGTAGCATATCCACCAAACCTGTATGGTACACTCTATCAGGTCCTTCTTCTGTGGGTGAAACAGACTCTTAAGCGCAATTGAGTTCCAAATTCATCTTACAATTAGTTCCTCAATTGAGATGTAAAGAGAGCATCATTATTAAATACTATCATCGATTCGACTCCTTGGAGTCAAACTATCTCCTAAATGAAGAGGCATCCCAAGACCTTTTCTGAACCATTATCCCAAATTGTTAGGATGTGGGCCGACTTTGTGAGTCGGTCAATGATCATCCTGATGGTATCGTGCCCCCTGGATGTACATGGTAAATCCATCACAAAGACCACCGATATCCCACCCCACATATACTCTAGAACATATAGTTGTTGAATAAAACCCACTGAAACCTAGGGATCAAGATTCACTTGTTGGAAAGGGAGGCATCTAGAAAAAAAAAATTTCAGTTCCTTCTTCATCCCTGGCCACCAAAACTGCTGTTGAAGGTCCCAGTACATCATTTCCACACCTAGATGTACCACCAAAGGGGATATATGGAAATTCCTCATAACCTCCTCTCAAAAAATCACTCGTACTACTGTGTGCCCCTTTAAGATAATGACATGTTCCCTAATTTTCCAATATCCATCAGGGCATGTCTTGTGGACATATGAGTGTGTAATGTCTCACAGTCAGTATCGCTAATATGTGCCCTCTTGACTCACTGTAAGAGTGTAGGGGTGAAATCCATCGACTAGTGGCTAGCTGTTGCATCTCCAACCACAAAAAATATCTACAATGCAGACAATTTCTCTGACGCCTCACTTAGAAACTGCAAGATGGGTCTCTTTCTGAGAGCATCTACCACCACATTCTCATTCCATGAAGTATAGAAAATCTCAATGTCAAAGTATAAGGGGAAATCTAGCCATTACCTCTTCCTCAAGTTCAAATCCTTCTAAGATAATATATACCTATGACTTTTCTGGTCTTGGTAGATGATAAACCACTAGCCCATAAGGTAGTGTCACTATATCTTTATGGCATAGACTACCATTGACAACTCAAGGTCCTAGGTCACATAGTTCATCTCATGTGGTCTCAGCTTACATGAACTATAGGAAATCAACACTTTCCTATGCATGAAGAAACCACAAAGACCAGTCCTTAATGCACCATAGAACACTACACACTCAACACCCTCTTCTAGAAATAAAAAGATATGATCACTTTCCAAACTCTTCATTAGCTTCTGAAAACTCTAATGAAACTTCTATGTCCACATGAAAGTTTTCCCCTTTTTTGTCAAAGCTTCCATAGTTGATGCTACTTCAGAAAATTTGAACATAAAGCTCTAATAGTACCCAACAAACCCATGGAAACTCCGCTCCTTAGTAACACTCTTGGGTGGATCCCAAGAATGCACCACCGCAATCTTCACTGGATCCAATATAACTCCAGCCTCTGAAATGAAATATCCCAGAAAGTGGAACTCTTGTATCCAAATATAAAACTTCAGTAGATTCTCTTAAAGCTGATTCTCTCAGATTAGGTCTAGGACAATACTCATGTGTGTCATGTGCACTTCCCCAGATGCCGAGTACACAAAGATGTCATTAATGAAAACCACGATGAAAACGTCTATGTCTAGAAAATCCTGCTCATGAGTCCCATGAACACAAAATTTGAATCCTTCATGGTAAACGGAATCACAAAGTACTCATAGTGGTTTTACCAATATTTGAAAGATGTATTTAGAATGTCCTCATCCCATACTCGAAGATGGTGATAGCCCGATCTAAGTTCTCTCTTCGAGAACCACTTTTCTCCCATCAGCTTATTGAGAAGGTCTTCAATACTCAGTGTTGGATACATATTCTTCATGGTCACAAAGATCAGGTGCTAGAATTCTACACATAATATCATGAACCCATCTACATTCTTGGAAAACAAAATTTTGGCCACCCAGGGTGAAACAATAGGTCATACAAATCCCTTCTTCTATAAGTCCTCTAGCTATACTCTCAAATCATAAAACTTTTTGAGATACATCCGATATCTATGTGTAGATACTAGCATCATCCTAGGGTACAAATCAATGATGAAATCAACATACCTATAGGGAGCTAATAGGGGAACATCCTGAGGAAATACAACCTCATACGCTATCACCACTGTAGAAAACTAAGGACTCTTATCATCCACTACACTAAGGGTCAGACTAGCCAATTGATGATTAATAATATGAACTCTCCTATGCGTGATTCCATCTTTCACTTCATGGGCTTCCTTTTCACTGAAAAAAGAAAACCTGGTCCCATTGATGTGGATACAACATACATTACACATAAAAAATTCAATCTGGGCATGAACTATAAATAGAAATTCCATAACAATAATGTCTATGTAAGTCCTCGATGATGCCCTAAAAAGATCCCAACTGAAACTCTCACCCTCATAGAGTAGTGGAACATTATCCACACTAGTGTGTGATCATCAAATCTCCCCCTATAAGAGTCTTTAAGCATTTTGGATCGAGTAAATAATTCCACAAGTATCTCCAAGTATCAAACAAGGGTCATGGTGAGAAAATAGAGATAAGAACCTGTGTCTATCAAAACTACAACTATGGTAGAAAAGAAATTGATCATTCCTCTAATCATCTAGGGAGACTCAGGGTTATAAGCCTATATTTCATAAACCTAGCCTCATGCTTGTCCACTAGCTCCCTAATCCCATGGTGGACCACATTGGGGTGGTGGTGGTATTTCCTCAAACCTTAGTCTACCTCCTACTACCTGACCTACTCCTCTACCACACATGTCGCCCTTGGGAACACCCTACTCCTGTCTCTGTCTCCATCTGAGTGGTCCCTCAACCATCACTTGATCGGTCGTATGACGGGCTACACAATCTATATCCATATTCTATTGACTTCCACATCAGAAACAAAGCCTATCCTCATACTAACTTGGCCTTCCTAGGCATCCCTGCACCACTGATCCTGTGCCCTGGGGTCATCCCCTAGAGTTCTTGGCACACATGGGTCCCAAAATCTACCTCTAGGTACCTACCACCAAAGAATTAGCTACCTAGTTTCTACTGGTAGCTCCCACTACTCGTGTCTACTCTTCCAGATATTTATCCATAATAATAGTTGTTCCCAGTACCACAAAATAATTCAGAATGCTATTGGATATCATCGATTCCTTGAACTCCAAATGTATCCAATTATCAAAGGTCTGTGCCTTGAATAATTGTTCCTACACCAAATCCATGGAGTAGTGAGAAAGATTTTTAAATCTTTTCGAGTACTCCTCTTCTATCTGACTACCTTACTGTATATGCAGGAGATACTTTATGCACAATGAGTGTAATGTCTCCAGAAATAACTCCTTTATAAAGAGACTCTCAACTTCTGCCAAAGAGAGATTTATTTCTTCTTGTGTCTAGATCACTAAGCCCCACCACATCTTTCCTAATCCCAAAATAAGTCCCTTGGATAAAAATAACATTTGGTCTGGAGGTGTGCTCACAAGGAAAAATACATGGGTAATTGCCTCCACCCAATACTCAACAACCTATGGGTAAGTCTCACCTAGAATCCTGGGAGGTCGCTGCCTTTGGAACTCATGCAATGTGCCAAACCTATATGCATCCTCAACCGATAGCGCTGGTAGTAACTATTTCTCAATGGGTGGTGGTATCGTTGGTACACTACCTGGAGGTGCTATTTCTGTTCCAGTCCATGTAACGATTCCTCATAGTTAGGAAGATCATCCTCATGATCATGCATTGGAATCCAAGATTTCTTTCTACATCAGGGAATCTTGATACAAATCAATATAAACCACAGTCAATAGAGTATACTTGGTGAGATAACTCAAGAATTACATGCGAACACACCCAAATAGTACATGATTCCTGAACGGTTAATTTCCCTACAACCATTGTTTTTATGTACTAAGTTAGAAATAAGAATTCAGAGTCCTGTTGTATGGATATGTCGGCTGCCGCACCAACACTGGATTCACTGGACCGAAAGCTGAACTCAAAACACTTAACAATGTTTCCCCCAAACCAAACTCATTGACTTCTAGTCCTTAAGTAGAACTGACCAACTCTGATACCACTACGTCACAACCTATCCTAGAGGGTCCTATGTCGTAACTTCACCAAGAGCACCTCTTATAGGCTTTGGGGATAGAGACCAACATCGAGTAGGAATAACCAAAAAATAGAAGGAATTTTCTTAATTACCTGTACATATGCACACATCTACACGCCCAAAGTACTAAAATTTAAAAACACTAAGTAATAAATCCATCCATACACAAAGGAACCAACCATTTAGTACAACAATATGACAAATGGAAAGTAAATAAGGCTAGATTACAAGACCACCAAAAGAAAGTGTCTGTCAATGTGAATATACAAGTTCCTAAAATGCGTTTGTAGAAATCCCAACCTGACGGGTTTGTTTAGGTAGATGTCTGAATCTGTAGGAGCACACTTCATTTTTTCGAACACTCAATGCCCCACATGGTCCTGGTCCACCAAGAACTTCATCAAAGCATCGATCGTCTGCACATGACAAGACATATGTGGGAAAATACCGTGTAGGGGTGGGTAAAACAATACTCAACAGGACACCCTGAAACCAAAAATCAATACCACTAATAAATAAAAGTATCACACCACAAAAAATATAAATATTATACCATAAATAAATACACGAAGTATACACTGAAGAGAATATATTGTATACCACAAAAGAAACACAAGAAGTATAGTCATCTCATACAGGTATAAGTCTATAGCATGAAAATCAGGGTTGTCAGACATAGTCTATAGAACACCTGGTATCGGTAACACAAAGAGTGTCGATAACACACAAAGTGTCAATAACACACAAACTATTGATAGCATATGCAATTTTAGTAACAAATAGAGTGTCGGTAACACATGGAGTGTCGATAACACATGGAGTGTTGATAAGCCATGAAACCCCCAATTCATGTAATCAACATGTAATATAGTCACAAAGGTCACATAGTAACAAAGATCACATTGTCACCATGATCACATCCAACAACCAGATTCTGCTTATAGTGTGATTGTATCAGGATTACTGACACCGCAAGTCATTACGTAGTATGTGAAATTCTGCAACAACTCAATTAGAGTATCTCAAAAATTCTATCTCATAATAAGGTTCCCATCACCACAAACAGCTCATCAAACAGACACAAAGTTGAAAAGATATGGATGTTTTTGTAAAATGGGCCAACACAGATCCGTTCTGGGTATGACCCAACTCGGTTCGGCCGAAACTGGCATGGACCACTAGGCCTACTAGACCCTCTCTACTGGTCCCCACCTGCTAGTCTACTGAAGTGTCTTGGCCACCCCCAGTCTAGCCCACTGCATGTGGGACACTTTTCTCCACCAGACGCCGCTCACCTTGGTCACACACCCTAGTCCATGCAGTTTTCCCCGACCATGTGGCTCACCCATGTCACCCGGTCAATGTGGAACTATGTGAAATTTCAAGCGGTCGTCCCACCTCCCCCACATGCCCCTTGGCTTTTCTATCATGGTTTCCTCCGACACAGCTTTGAGCCACGTCCTAGATCACCAACCTAGCCTCCATCCATGACCCCTGTTCACCACCTATAGCCTTTTCAATCACAAGATCCCATGTAGTCCTCATGGAACTCAGCCTACTGTTGTCGTCTGCTACCCTGCCAATGACCCATCACCGCCTCACGATCCCCCTTGATCAGCCCCACCGGTCTCCCTACCAGATTCCTTCCTTGCGCCATGACCTTGAGTTTCCACAAGCCACCGTATCTATTGAACCTTCCACACTTCCATTTCACATATTCTATGGCATCGTGGGGTCAAATCCTCAATCTCGGATAATGGAACCATAGATCATGGGCACAACGGTTGATTCTTCGCATAGGTGTTTCAAGGGATAAGAACACACGAAGAACACAATATATTGAGGGGGAGATAAAGCACATGGACTCCCATATAATGGATCTTTACATAGTTGGTCGACCTTGACCCATTCATGTTAGAATATTTAACTAAGAACAACAAAAGATAATAACAATGATGTATCTCCCCTTTTTAAAGCCCGCCATAATGTATAAATTGCACAAGAATGGTCAAACCACATATCAACTTGTTTTTTGGTTGGTCTATGTTTGTCAATGAATCTATTAAGGGAAAAAGAAATCAAAAAGAGAACAATTACTACCTCATGGATGGATCAGTCCTTGACAAATAATGGAGGTCCATGTCATCATCGATGCTCGATCTTCCAACATTCATCATAGTTTGTTGGAGGGGTTTCCATCTCTTTTCCTAAGAGTAATTACATGGTTATGATGAGTTAAAAAAACTAAACTTGATTTATTTTATATATTTTAACATCTGATGACTAGTTTTCGCAGCTGACCCACACTAGTTGATTTTAGGACCCATCAACGGTAAATTTACTTCTCTAAACGCAAAAATTACCTTCAATTTCTGACTCAGACACACATTTAGGAGTTATTATAGTTTTTCAGGAAACCCACTCGCATGAGATATAAAAAAACATTTTTCAATGTACTATTCTGAGAACACTACGCCTCAAAATCAAATGTCATCTCAGTGCCTAGTCAAAAAACTGTCCTAATAAATTTATCAAAATAAAAATGGAGAAAACCCGTGTCATTAAAAATATACTATCATGATGTTTTAAATAATATTTTTCATGTTTGGATATACGTTTAACCAAAACTCAACAATTCATTTCATGGAAGAAAGTCATTTTATGTATTTCTCTGTGCTGGTGTTGAAAGGAAAACATCTTCAAGATACTAGTTTTATAATTAAGCATATTGTATTTGAAATTTAGATGTTTGAATTTTAGAACGAAGTTTGTGATATTCCATGGAATATTCAAAGGTTAAATTATGATCATTATGAGGGTTTGAATAAACTTGAAGAAATTCATTATTGAAATATTAAAATTTGAAAATTTGATTGAGTATTTATGAATATCAATTATAAACCTATGATAATTATGAGAATCAAGGGTTTAGTTTCTATTTTATTATTATTTGTATTATTTTAACTTTATTTGGAATATTTTGATATTAATATCTATATCTATTAAAATATTATCTTTATTGATTGAAGGTAAAACCTATGGAGTTTTAAATAAATTGAAAGTAACTACTAGAGAATCATCTATAAGTGTTAGAGCATAAAATAAATAGAGATAGAACTATGGAGTAGATCCTTATAAAATTATCAATTTATGTTAAGTATACATATAATAATTCATTTATATATTTTTTTAAAATTTTATAACTCTAATCATTAACTATATCTAGTGTTTTTATGTTTATACTACTTATAGAATAATATATTGACTGACCCTTCTATGAAAATTTCACATTTAAATGAATTTATGACCCATAATAATAATTTCATATGAAATTTTATTAATTATCATGATTTTATAAGTCGTATGAATTTTATTGAAGTCATACACACTATGTGTAGAAGTCATGCACCATCATTTTGAAGTCATATGAGGAAATATTATAAGGATAACATTACAAGATATGAATTTATAAACAAATTCTCAAATTAAAATGGTAAATAAAAGTAATATTGAATAATTCATATGGATTTCTAAAAGTCATAAATTTTTATACAAAATCATACAATGATAGTCGTATAATATAAACTATTCTTAGAAATTTATAAATTCTTATGTGTTTTTTTACTTAATAACTTTACATTTTATAAACGTGAAATATGATCCATTTTATTATCTTATTACATTTTTATTCACTACATATTTGTATCACTTTATTTCATATATTTATTAGTTTTACAAATAATTTCTAATTATTTCAATTAAAGGAAAAATTATTTAGAAATGTTTTTATGAAAGACTGAAATACAATTCCAAGGGATCAAGAATGTATAAATATTCATGTATTATTTTTGAAAATATTATGATTCAAATGTCAATTATTTTTAATATAAAGAGTCTTCATTAGATGTATTTAGGGATTCCTCCAAAGGCTTTAAAAAAATTTATTAAAATTTTTAGAGCTATCGTATGTATTCCATTGTGTCTAGTTGTATACTTTTTTTTATGTTTTATAGATTATCAAAGAATCAAACAACTTGGAAGTAGTTTGTTAACGTTGATATTGAAAATTATTGGTCAATGGGAAATGAAAAATTATGATGGCTATGAAAGTGAATATAAACTTTTTAATGTTTCTATGCATGAATAAACTCTATAAAAAGATTTCGGCATAACCAGTTTTAGATATTGAAGATTTTGAGAATATTTGAACAATACAATGTTACATGCTTTTATGATAATGTGATACTAAATTGAACAATATTTATTTTAAAATTGATCTTTATTTTCACAACTAGTTTTAGTAGTGTTGTATTCTTTCAATATTTTATTTAACATTGTTTTTTGGTTTGATTTTTTGTTGTGTTTTTAGTTGTGCGTTGTTCTAAATTATGTAATGGTTAGTTCTTTATCTTGCTCTAAATGAGGGTTCTGGGTTGTGCCTCTAGGTCATAAAAATTTAGGATATATGTTATGTATCTAGGTGAGGAAATGTTATGATATAGATAATTCTTCCAGATGTGAAAAATTTAGGTTATAAGAGTTTTCAAAATTCTTAAAATTTGATATTCCACATAGTGTGTGACATAGACTCATATTGAGAGTGTAAAAAGTATATATAAGATCACCTTTTCAAAAAATTCAATAAAAATCACTATGTCTGTTTTTTTCCAATGCAATAAAATTTAAACTTCAATTTTATAATCTTTAATTTTTTTAAAGAGGCTAATTTACCTCTACAAACCATTGGACCACCCTTATATAGGGACAAGAAATTGTTATCATACTTAATCCCTTAAATGGTTTGGATCATTTATATTCTTAGTTGAAAGTTTTATTATTAACTATTGTGAATTTAATTTCATAAATTTACTATATAAATTTAGGGAGAAATTTTTAGATCGAAGGAAGTAATTATAGTTATTGATGGATACCTCAACAATCACCATTTTCAATGACAGAGATTATGAATATCGGTAGTATTTAAAAAAAATTAACCAGAGAATTTGGGAATAAAAAACTATGCCATTAAAGAAAAATATTTCACTTTACTTGAGACTAAACCAGATACCCTAATGGGTAATGATTCTATGGCATATGTATTTTATAATATGGGGATGTATATTTTATATTGTGAAAATGGAATAATTGTTTTAGTTATATATCTTCTTGTAAGATTGAACATGATATCTATACAATAAATTAAATTATTTTTTATTGTTCTAAAAATCATAAAAGACATAAATATGGTATGTTAAGAGATGAGTGTCAATATTACACTACTGGAAATCCCATTTTTACCAACGCTTATATCCCAACAGTTTGATAAACCGTTGGGAATGGTTATGTATACCAACGGTTTTAAGAAAACCATTGGTATAGAGGCTTTTATGAAGAAATTTACCAACGGTTTGCAAAACCATTGGTATAGGCCTCAATTAAGACACTTTTACCAACGGTTATACACTAACTGTTGGTATATGTTGGAATCTATGCCACCTTTTACCAACGGTTTAAAGAAACTGTTGGTATAAGACTACATTCCCAACGGTTTTTAAAAATTGTTGGTAAAGATTTCCCCTAAATCCAGTTCGGGTGTCTAATAGCCCCTTTGCTCAATTGTAGTCCCACTCCGCTCGACTGCAGCCCTAAATTGATGCTCTCCCGATGCTCTTTTGTTACCCAGTCTCCGAAACTCCATCCATCCTCTTCAATAAAACAATTTTTCTCTTCTACACATCAAATATGTAAGTTCTACCTCAGTTATAATGTTCTTCATCTATTTTTTATTTTCTATTTTGATTTGACCAAAACGTCTGGGATCTCTCTATACAAAGACTCAGAAACTCGTTCCACTCATAGATCCATCTTAAATCAAACAATTTTGTAGTTATACACTTTAAATCTGTAAGTACTACCTTTGTTTTAATGTTTTTCATCTATTATTTTTTTTTCTATTTTAATTTGGTATAAACTAGGTTGTGTTGTTTATGGCATGCGAAGGTTAGTGATATTGAGGATGAATTGGATTTTGGTTGGGTGATGGATTGGAATTGTGATGTTTTTTGGATTAATTTTAGTTAAATTTCAATGAATTATTTGGGTATTTCCTCCCTTTAACAGAGCCCCCACTCCTCATGGACCCTGCAACACCCCCTCTTGGACCCTGGACAGTCCCCCTCCTAGAACTTTGACAGCCTGGCCCCCCTCTTTCCTGAAACTTGGACAGCCCCCCTCCTGGACTATTGACAACGCCCCTCCACCCTCCTCCCAGAACCTTGTATAGTCCCCCTCCTTCCTGTACCCAAGGAAGCCCCCCACCCTCCACCTTGGACCCTAGATAGCCCCCCTCCTCGATGGACCCTGGACAGCCCCCCTTCTTCATGGACCATGGACAACCCCTTCTCCCCTTCTCCTTGACCCTGGACAGCCCCCACCCCTCCTCCTAGACCTTGGACATCCCCCTCATCCCCTCCACAACCACAAAATACCCCCCCCACTTCAAAACTTTGACAACCAAACTTGGACATGCTGGATTTTCTCTAAAAAGATAGATTTGATCCTCAAACCACCTCAATAATATCCTAAACAATGATTATAATGTGGTTTTCACCACATAACATCAAATTGTATTCCAAGTCACTAGTATATCCTCCCTTGGCTAGATTTTACAAAAAGCGTTCAACCATAAGGATCCAAATAAAAATAAATTGATATAAGACATTTGATAATGGATTAAAATTTCAAATTGGGATCCAATGAGGAATATTTGAGATATTATGCATCATGTCAATGAGTAAATCCATTTTTATATATCCGATAAGTTATTTTCACAATTTTCATACATTAATTGTTTGTAAAAATGGGACAAACATTTATAAAGGTTCTAATATATAAAAATGAATCTATTTGTGGATGCAGCTTAACCAACAATGACTAGCTTGTCTGCCTCTTCCATGATTATCAATGTGCACGTCCCGTCTCCATTTGACCTCGCACGATGGGTGACTCAGCGTCTGGATGATGAAGAGTGCCAGATTCTTTTTCTTCCACAACAGATTCAGGACCTCTACACTCCTGAAGTTATCAATCCCACTAAGCGTCCCTGTGAGCTTGATGACACGACCACCAGTTCTTGTAAGAGGCAGAGGAGTTCTGAGCAGATGGACCAAGACGATTGACCAGTGTCCATCCATCTGGCTGAAGACGTAAAACTTAGCACTTCCTGGGAGGCAACCCATGTTCTAGAGTTTCATCATTTTTCTTTTTTTTTTAATTTGTTTTAGGAAATAAACATGGCATGTATGCAACAATTTTTTACCTGCTTCTGATCTGTATGTGCACTTGTCATTACCATGCATGACAACTTCTATTTTGTCGGATCTTTGGTGTTATTTTTTATGACATGATGCAGCTATGTGTTGTCTATGTTTATATTTTACAGGTACATAAGTATGTGCACTTTTCATTATTCCATTCTTTCAGTGCTTAGGCCGATGGTACGAGGGAGGTTCGTACCAGAGGTAGACGAGCATCTCCGCGTACCCGACTAGACCCTTCCACTCCGACTAAACGCATTCAGATTCTATTGAAACTTAAGGGAAACGATCCATGGGTCAAATTTGACGTGTATAAGTTAACCTCGCCTCAATAAAAGGCACAGTGTGGCCAGGATAACTCAAACTACCTCTCTTTTGTTCAAAATTGACTTATTTTTAAATGAAATCAACAACTGACATATGGGAAACTGACCAAAAGCCTTTTTATTGTGTTGAAACATTAGGAAAACGATCCATGGGTCATATATGACATGTAAAAGTCATCTTCGCCTCAATCTGATGCGCGGTGTGGCCGGTATCACTCCAAGTGTATGCATATTGTTTAAAATGGACAATGATTTACGTACATACGCCAATCCAATAAAAAATATTTTGATTGTGTTGATACTTTTTTACAATGATCCATGACTCATATGTGTCGTGTAAGAGTCAACCCCACCTCAATTTGAGGCATGGTGTGGCTGATACCACTCAAAGTGCCTCTGTTTTGTTAAAAATGGACTTCATTTTAAGTGAAATCAACAACTGACATACGAAAAACTGACCAAACGCATTAGGATTCTATTGAAACTTAATGAAAACGATCCATGAGTCAAATGTTATGTGTATGAGTCAACTCTTCCTCAATACGAGGCTTGGTGTGGCCGACACCACTCAAAATGCCTCTATTTTGTTAAAAATGGACTTAATTTTAAGTGAAATCAACAACTGACATACGGTAAACCGACCAAATGCATTCAGATTATATTGATACTATATGCAAACTATCCATGAGTCATATGTGATGTGTACGAGTCAACCCCGCCTCAATCCAAGGTGTGGTGTGGATGATACCATTCAAAATTTCTCTTTTTCGTTCAAAATGACTTCAATTTTAAGTGAAAACAACAACTGGCATACGGAAAGCTGACCAAACGCCTTCCAAATCGGTTTAAACTTTATGAAAATGATCCATGGGTCATATGTGACGTGTACGAGACAACCCCGCCTCAATACGAGCCACAGTGTGGCCAGAACCACCCAAACTGTCCCTCTTTTCTTTAAAATGGACAATATTATACATACATACGTCAAACCAATCAAATGGATTCTGATTGTGTTGCTACTTTTGAAAAACTATCCATGACTCATATTTGATGTTTACGAGTCAACTCCGCCTCAATTCGAGGCCTAGTGTGGCCGAAACCACTCAAAGTGCCTCTGTTTTGTTAAAAATGGACTTAATTTTAAGTGAAATCAACAACTGACATACGACAAACCGACCAAACGCATTTGGATTATATTGAAACTTAAGAAAAAATATCCATTAGTCAAATTTGATGTGTATGAGTAAACCCCGCCTCAATACGAGGCTCGGTGTGGCCGACACCACTCAAAATGCCTCTGTTTTGTTAAAAATGGACTTAATTTTAAGTGAAATAAAAAACTGACATACAATAAACCAACCAAATGCATTCGGATTCTATTGATACTACAGGAAACCAATCCATGAGTCATATGTGACGTGTATGAGTCAACCCCGCCTTAATCCGAGGTGCGGTGTGGATGGTACCATTCAAAATGTCTCTCTTTTGTTCAAAATGACTTTAATTTTAATTGAAAACAACAACTGGCATACGAAAAACCAACCAAATGAGTTCTGAATCTATTGAAACTTTAGGAAAATGATTCATGGGTCATATGTGACGTGTACGAGTCAACTTCGACTCAATACGAGGCGCGGTATGGCCAGAACCACCCAAACTGTCCCTCTTTTGCTTAAAATGGACAATATTTTACGTACATACGTCAAACCAATCAAACGGCTTCCGATTGTGTTGATACTTTTGAAAAACGATCCATGACTCATATGTGATGTGTACGAGTCAACCCCGGCTCAATCTGAGGCCCGGTGTGGCCGACACCACTCAAAGTGCCTCTATTTTGTTAAAAATTGACTTAATTTTAAGTGAAATTAACAACTGACATACGACAAACTGACCAAACGCATTCGGATTTTGTTGAAACTTAAGGAAAACAATCCATGTGTCATATTTGATGTGTACGAGTCAACTTCCTCAATCTGAGGGGCGGTGTGTCTGGGACCACTCAAACTCCCTCTCTTTTGTTCAAAATAGACTTATTTTTAATGAAAATCAACAACTGACATACGGGAAACCGACCAAATGCCTTTAGATTGTATTGACACTTTAGGAAAATGATCCATGGGTTATATGTGATGTGTAAGATTCAACCCCGGCTCAATCTGAAAAGCGGTGTGGCCGGTATCACTCCAAGTGTATGTATTTTTTTTATAATGGACAATATTTTACGTACATACACCAAATCAATAAAATGTCTTTTTATTGTGTTGATACTTTTGAACAATGATCCATGACTCATATGTGATGTGTACGAGTCAACCCCACCTCAATTAGAGGCCCGGTGTGGCTGACACCACTCAATGTGCCTCTGTTTTGTTAAAAATGGGCTTAATTTTATGTGAAATCAACAACTGACATACGGAAAACCGATCAAACACATTTGGATTCTGTTGAAACTTAAGTAAAATGATCAATGGGTCAAATGTGATGTGTACAAGTCAACTTATCCTCTATTTGAGGCATGGTGTGACCGAGACCACTCAAACATTCTCTCTCTTTTTCAAAATGGACTTATTTTTAAGTGAAATCAACAACTAACAGACGAAAAACTGACCAAACGCCTTCAGATTGTGTTGACACTTTAGGATAATGATCCATGGGTTATATGTGATGTGTATGAGTCAAACCTGGCTCAATCCGAAGCACATTGTGGCCGGTATCACTACATGTGTATGTATCTTGTTTAAAATGGAAAATATTTTACGTACATACGCCAAACCGATCAAACGACTTCTGATTGTGTTGATAATTTTTCACAATGATCCATGACTCATATGTGACATGTTCGAGTCAACCATGCCTCAATCCGAGGCCCAGTGTGGCTGACACAACACAAAGTTCCTCTGTTTTGTTAAAAATGGACTTAATTTTATGTGAAATCAATAACTGACATATGACAAACTGACCAAACACATTTGAATTCTGTTGAAACTTAAGGACAACGATCCATGAGTCAAATGTGACGTGAATGGACAGCCCCCACCCCCCTTTCTGGACCCTGGATAGCCCCCCCCCACCCTCCTCCTTGGACACCGGACAGCCCCCCAGACATGAATAACATTTTCCTTTTGTACCACTGTGTATACAAGTAAATGAGACTCATATGCCTTATGTATAATTCTATTACAATTTGATTAAATGTTATACCTCATGGATGATATGTAAATGTAGGCATGTTGATTTCACAGTCCTTCTTTAATTTCATTGATCATGCAATGTTATTTGGGATTATTTCATTTTTGTATGTCTTGAACTATATGAATGACTTTGTAAGATTATTAGCTCATGCTCATCAAATGCATGTGATGATATGCTATAATTTGAATACAAATCCTTGTTGCACATTCTCCATGACCCCCATACTCACTCCCTGGAAATCTCCCCTCCCCTCTTCTTGGACAACCCCCTCCCCTCTCTGGACATCCCCCCACATCAAATTCAATGTAAGTCATGCATCACTCTAGATGATGCACAAATATTAACGACATTGTTAATTCACTGTATCAGACATACCCCTCATGCACCAATTTCTATCATAATCATCACCTTTTTGAGTAAGAAAAAATTGATATATGTGAACCCAATAAATTGAAATAGGTTAATTGGAAGAGTTTTTGTCATATGAAGATTGAAATGGGGAATTGTAGTACATGGCATGGTTCGAAGAGTGATGTTTTTATGTTTTTTTGGTGTTATTTCCAATGTTTTTTGTGGTGTTTAAAGTCTATTTATAGATGTTATTTGTGATGTTTTTTATGCAGGTCTATCAAGTGGAGGCAGTTGTATGCAGGCTGCTTGTTTTTCATGAAAATACCCAATACCAATGGTTTAGAACCGTTGGTATACTTTGATAATATATGAATATATACCAACGGTTTATCTAAACCATTGGTAAAAATATATACCAACGGTTTTGAACCATTGGTATAAGCTCAAAAATATGAATTTCCCAATGGTTTTAAAACTTTGGTAAATCCTTTTGCCAACGGTTTAGTGGAACCGTTGGGAAATTAAAACTTTCACCGCCTTTTACCAACAGTTTTACTTAAACCGTTGGTAAAGGTCTTTCCCAACAACTTACTTCCCTACGGTTTGGGAAACTGTTGGTATATCTTATACCAACGGTTTTCTGACCTATACCAACGGTTTTGAACTGTTGGTATTGTATATATTTCTAGTAGTGTTATAAAATGTGCAATGTTAAAAATATTAAATAAATGTTCCATATATTAACTAGTATTATAAATTGAAGGCACGATTTGGGTGAAACATTAGATAACACTATTATTTTTTGATGAGTCATAAGAAATTTACTTAATAAATGGATTTCAAACAAGGGGGTATAGATGAAAGAATGGTCTTTGAAGAATATAAATTTGATAATTTTTTTCTTATTCACTTCAAAATGAAAATGTGAATAAGAATATTATCAATGATGAATCTGCTAAAATTAAATGAATTGCATCTAAATCTGGATATGTATCTATGTACTCATCTAGTTATGATCTATTGGGAAATAATAGTTATTTCGATTCTCAGGTTTTGTAATGTATTGTTAAAAAATGAAAAAATACATTTTAAAATTACTAGAAGGGATTATCCATGGTATGATCACAAAGGCACCAAAAAAGGTATTTTTATTTATATTGATATTCTGGATGTAACTTGCTATGATTAAAATAGAAAAGGGAACATCAATAAAAAATGCATGAGTTTGAAGAAAGAAAATGAGAACAAAACTATATGGAAAGTGGGGAATAAGGAACATATAGCAGGATAGAGATATACTGAGGATTGAAATACATGTGACAAATTCGGTTCTGAAAAATAATTGAAAAACATGAGTTTGATAGAATCTTATAATCTAGTAAGTTAACATGATTCTAAATTTTTTGAATATGAATATGGAAAACCTTATATTTATGAACTATATGAAAAAATTTAATGTTTAAAAAATTATGTACCTAAAATTTTAGAAATATTTTATGAGCTGAAAAAAAAGTATAAAAAGCTTTTTGAGGGAATAATATCACTCTTGTAGATAATGAGAGGTTACAGAATACTCCCTGAGGATATAATGATAAAAATATATGCATATTTAGAAATAATTTAAAATAAAAACCTTAAAATTAATTATTTTCAATCAAAATATAACGATTTCTAAGAATTAAAATTCAAATATATTTTTGATGTGTATAAAAAGACGGAAAATAAAGTTAAAATTCTAAGGGTTATTCATCAAGATTTGTTCAATTTGGTGAATGTTTTGATAAAATGGATAAAATTCGAATGGTAAATAGATCTAAAATGGTATTTACTATGATAATTAGTTTCCAAAAATTTTAAAAAACATTTTTTGTAAAAATTGCAAAAATGAATTGTTGAAAAATGACTTATTTTATAAGAGGAAGGAAGAGAAACTACACAAGTGAGTGTTGTTTTATTTTTCCATAGTTTCTTGGTTTAGTTAATGAATATATTCCTAAATCATTATCCTCTATATTTCACATGAATTAATATTCAAAATTCATATGTGTTCCTAAGAAATACTTTTCTAACCAAATTGGATCCAAGATTGCATGGAAACAAAGTTATAAAATTTTAATTTGTAGGATATATGCTTTAAAATATTTTGAATGAAAACTCAGTAAATTTATAGAATATGTTTGAGACACATGACTAGTGATGATTTATATTTCTTATCATTCAACGAATGTAAATTGAGATAATCATACATTTTGTGATTATTCCTAAGGTATTATCAATGAATTTATAGAGGGTAGTATTTCAAAATTTGTTATTATTTCAAATTTCAGACATATTGAAGGCTGAAAAATAATTTAATTGGAATTTCACTAATAAACGATGATATAATGGTTGAAAAACTCTAAAATGATATGTTTATAATTTATAATTGTGAATCTTTATTACTTTATTTAAAATGAAAGGATAATATTAACTCTTTTAATTATAACAGAATAACTCACCAAAATGTTAAGTGATTAGATGTTATACATTCATTAAAAATTTTATTTCATTTGTGGATTAGACATGTCCACTTTATTTCTTTGTACATGTTTTAAAAAAACAAAAATGTTTTATATATTCTAGAGTAAATGGTAGAAAATAGCTATATTGGAGATTCATGTTAGTAAGGTAAATTTTATAAAGAAAATTTCTGGATTGTAAAGGAAGTGAATACTATAATACCAATTTAAATAATTCATCATTATTTATTTGAACATATATGAATTTAGAGTCTTAATGGTAATACGTATATCTATGACATTTTTAATAAATTGAGAATATATATAAGTTTTTATTTTCAAAATCATTAATTTGAGACTATTTCATGATTTAATACTTATTATAAATTAGTTAAACATAAAAGAGAAAACATAATATTATATATTATAAGTGATATTATTGGATAATGTCTAAAACTAAATGCTATAAAATTATATGAATAATATGGTTTCTATTAATTTTTTTAGCACCAATGAGACCACAATAAAATGATGTAGCATAACAGAAAAATTGATCATTATAATAATTTTTAAGAACCATGTTTAATGAGTTTAAAACAACTAGATATTTTTATTATAAACTATAGATAATTCATTCTACGTATAAAATAGATTTCTCCTAAGAAATATTGTATATTATAGATCTTATAGACTATGGAAGAGAAGAGAAAAAAATGTTGTATATTCTATAGTATTGAGTTTCAATGTTTATAATCAAAAGACTAAAGGTACCTTGGATAAATTTTGTTTAAAATATAGAATTGTTATGTTTTAAAGATATTAAAATTTCATTAAATTTATAGGGTTTATAAAAAATAAAAAAATATAGTTGAAGAATCTATATATGTGATGATTAAAAAAATTATTTTCAATAAAGGAATAATAATTTAGACCATCTTGAAAAGATTTTTTTGACTTTAATTTAAGAGAATTTAAACTTCAAATTGAAAATTAATATATCAAGGGGGAGAGTCACTCTCCTAAAAGAACATGGAAATGTCACAATGATGATCATTTATAAAAAGTAAAGAAAATTTGATTCAATAATTGAAATAAAAATTTCAATATAAAGTTTTTTGGGACACCATGCTCTAATTTTAGACATTTTCCTCAAAATATTGGTTAATCTTACACTCACTCACATTGGTTAATTACTATGGAAAAAAAGATAAATAAATTTTAAATAAATAAAATACATAATTTATTAAAATTATCAAAGACAAAAAAACAATAGGCACGAAATAGATTTTTAGAAACAAAAATGATAAATATGAAAATATTATAAGGAATAATGCCAGTTTAGATTCATAAAGATATATCCAAGAAGAAGTTACAGATTTTGATGATATATTTTCCTTGGTTTCAAGATTATAATCAATATTTTTTTAATCTTATGCTAATTTTTATGGATTTAAGTTATTTTTAGTGGATGAAAAAGTGTTTTTCTAAATGGATTTTAATATTGAGAATTATACGTAAGATAACCCCTTGAATTTATAAATAAAAAGTTTCCATATAATATTTTTGAGCATTTTAAAGCACTTTATGGACTTAAGAAATCACCAAGAGATTTGATTAAATAATCATCTACTTTTCTATTGTAAAATGGTTTGAACAAGGGAATGGTTGATACTAATTTATTTAATATTAAAATTACTAAAGAAATTTTATTAGTAAAATTTATATTGGGGATATTATATTTGTGTATTTAAATGATACACTATGTAATTAATTTTGAAAATTAATGAAAATTAAATTTTACAGGAGCATCATAAGAGAATTTAAATTCTTCCATGGTCTAAAAATATTTTTAAGGGATGGAAGAATATTCTTAATTATTAGAAATATACTAAAGAACATGTTAAAATATTTTAGAGTAGATATTTTCAAAATTTCGAACATTCCCATGAGTAGATCACATAAAATATATTTTGATAAAGTTGAGAAATTATTGGATAATAAATTTCATAGTGGTATTTTTTGTGGTTTATTATATTTGACAACATTTTAGCCTAGTTTAAAGTTTTTAATTTTTATTTAAGCTGGATTCTAAATTATCCCTAAGGAAAGTAAACTAAAATGCATTAAAATAATCATAAATTATGTTGAAGGTTCTCTAAAAATAGGTTTTTTCTATCATAGTACAATTTTTTTAACTTAAAAAGAAATTATGATTCTTATTTTTTTAGATGTAAAATATATAGAAAAATAAATAGTGTAATGTGAAATTTTTTTTAGAAAAAACTATGTTTCATGGAAATATATGAAATAAATTTTAGTTTCTTTTTCTATAATAGACACAAAATAAAATATTACAAGAATTTATTATTCTCAATACATTGGGATTAAGAAATATTTTTTTGATTTTGAAATTTATTTTGAAAAAATACCTATATCATATGATAATTAATGAATGATTACAATATCTAAGAATAATTTTCACCACCCAATAAAAAATGTATTTAAGTTGAATATAATTTTATTAGATATTATGTTTAAATGGGTGAAATATATTTTGAATATTTTCCAAATAAAGTTTAATTGGATGATATTTTTACATAGAAATTGAATTTATCCATGTTTGTGAAAATGAAGCTTGATCTTTGAATGAAGGATATTTAAAATAAATATTGTTTTAAAAAAAATGGTTATTTCCAATGTTTGTTGATAAAATTCCCATGGACCTTCATCAAGGCAAATATTATTTCACATTAAGAATCCCACATCATGAAAACTCTATCTTTTTCTAATTATTCATTATTATTAAATGATTCTACGATTTGAGAAAATTTTAATCAATTTCTGAAATTTTAATATTATTTAATACATGAATAAACAAAAGGGAAGTTATAAAATGATTTTTAGTTATGATTTATTTTGTTTTGAGAGTAATAAAAAGGGGAAGAAATTTTTTTCTTTGATTTTTTTAAAAGGGAAAAATATGTTTTATTAATTTTATTATTTTTTGATTTTGATAATTTCAAAAATTTTAAAAAAAAATTTAAATTAATATTTTAATAATTATCAAAAATGTGGAGAGTTTTTAGTGGTACAATGTCACATTATCATGTTTTGATATTTAGAAATTTATTAATTTTTTAATTTATGTTTTCAAAATTATCAAATTGAAATTATTCCCTCTTACATGTGTTTTTAGTCTTTTTCTACTTGTAGAATAAAATAATGGTTGATCTTTAATAGCTTATGATTTTAATTATTTTCACAAATATCATAGAATATTTTATCTGTTTGATGAATTGATTTTAGAGAGAAATTCATATTTGTATGAATTAATGGATCATACTAAAAAATTCCTAGGAATTTTTATAAAGTATTATGGATTTTAGTATGACTCAAAATCTTTTTTTAGAGAACCACAAATATTCGATATTTTTATTAATTTTTGTATTTTTATTTTTTGAATCTTTATTTTTTATATATTCTTATTAATTAGTTATTGATTATTTCATTGACACGAAAACTTATTTAAAAATATTTTATACAAGAATAAATAAAAATACCAAGTGATTAAATGTGTATAAATATTCATTTCATATATTTAGAAATTTTGAGGTTCAAATTTTAATTATTTGAATCATCAAGAGCTTGTATAATATGTTTTTTGATATTCTTATAAAGAATTTAATATTATTTATTTTAATAATATTATATACTGGTTTTAATGTCCTTACATGTTTAGTTATCCAAATTGTTTTAGTTTTATATCTTATAAAAAATTGAAAAAATCTCGATTAGTGAGTTATCTCTGACAAAGAAAATTATAGATCATATAAAATGATAGACTACAACAAATTTTCATGAAAATATCTACTTTAAAAGATGATTTTAATGTTAAAAATATATAAATTTAATTTGATAGAACCAATACGAGATATGAATGTGATTGAAGATATATGAACTATACTGCGTGACAAACATTTGAGATCACATTATACAAAACATTGGCATGGGGAATTAAATCATTCTGATCCTATGTTTCATAAAACGTATAACCTTAACAATTAATCTATCTTTATCTAAATAATTTATATATTACTATATTATTTATATATTTTCATGTATAAAGGTTTTTTGTTTTATGATATAACATTTTGAATAAGGGCCTTGTGTCAAGCTATACAACCCTATAAAAATGAAATTGTGGTTATTCCTTGGTACCATAAAAGGTAGGGGTTTTAGTTTTGACTTGGCCTTGACAAATGAAATATTATTTATTACTCCATTTTAAAATAAAGGTTTTTAGTTATGCCTCAATGTGGAATAAGGAATGATAGGGATTATGCCTCATTGTGGGAAAGTGGTAGGATAAGGGTTTTTCCTTCAGTTTGGATGTAGGAAGTGTAAGGGTTTTTCATCAAGGAAATAAAAAGGTTGTATTGTTCATGAATTTATGTTTAAAAAAAATATTTTAAGAGTTTTTACTCTTCTTAAAATGTGATATACTTTATAATAGGTGGAATACTATCATGTTAAGAGTCTGAAGAGTAGACATAGGATCAATTTGATAAAAACTACTATAATAAAATTGTGTTCATTTTTTAATTTTCCACTGTATAATAATTTGAACTCTGATTTATTAATTTTTAAAAAAATTAAAAGAGTTCAACTCTCTCCACTTTTGATTATTTGACCAACATCATATAATAACTATAAAAGAACTACAGTGAGGATACAGTGTATGAAATTCAAAGTGATAAAAAATTATGTTGTAAATTGTTTAAAACTATTATTCCATTTTACTGAAGAAATGTTATCCTCTCTAAATATAACTCATTACATCATCTTAAATGCGCAAAGAATCACTTTATCATAGAAACGCTATTTTGCAAAAACTAATTTGGGGTTTATTTTTTTATTTCATTTTAATATATTTCTATATATTATAATTTCATTCACACACATTTATACCACCATTAAAATAATTTTTTGTTTCTCTTATCTTGATTAGAATATGTTATATAGGTTGTTCTTGATCTTTCTAAAAAGAAATATGTTAAATTTATTCCTCAGAAGGTATGGTTTCTATCTGAACACTATTAAAATCACGTGTTAGTATTGGTCAACCATTTTAATAGGCTTGGTTTTGTCTACACCAATAAAAGGAATTACTATAGTGTATAACCATACTCACAGGTTTGAGTGTAAATATTATACATAAGATCTTTTGGATCTGAGTACTACAAATCTCGTATGTTTATATTTTTTATTATACCAATCTAAATCTCTAAAATTCCACTACAATATTTTTTATTCATATTTTTTTAATATATATATTGCACTAAAATTTACATTATAGTTTTCAGTCACTCTAATAATTTTAATAATTACCCATCATCCCATATTTTATTTTCCATCACACTAGTTGGGAACAACAAATCGGTAGCCGAGGCATACCAATTTAGGGGTTCTGCATTAATAATTTTAATTAATATTTAACAAATTAGTATTAGTTGATAATATATTTTGGATATATGTTTTTTCCAATAATTATGTTATACTCAATAGTGTTTGATAATTATCTATTTTTATTCATGAAAATGTAGGATATGATCGACATTAAAAATCCTCTTTGACGAAAACATTTCAATGAAACTGATTAATGTTTTTAGAAGGAAAATATTGTTGTGTTTTTGGAAAATAACGATATTGAGTAGTTGACCTTCTTGAATATAGCATAAAACAAACTAATGTTTATCTTCATACATTTTTCAATAATGATTCTGTTAAATATTCCTTGAATTAAAAGGATTCGAATTATATTTATTTTATGGTTATCTAATGTGCTTATAGTCACAAATATTCAAATAAAATCACTTCTTACATTTTTAGGACTTTCTATGTAACTCAAAAATGAATTGATAAGTTGTTATCAACTACGCTAGTTATTCTATAAGGCCAAATTTCATGAGTTCAAAATGTTTGAGAATGAATATTTTAGTGAGATACATGACATGTTTACTGTGATTATAAATAACATGAATGTTCTTGGTGAGACTATGAGGAATGATGAAATGATTGAAAATATTATTTTATTTCCACCAAAAAAGTTTTATTCTATGAAGGTTTCAATTTAATAAGTCATGTTCTATTCTGAATATAACATGGAATATCTAGTTAAAACTTTATTACACTATGATCTTGAGTAGAATAACATTGATAATGAAGCTAATGATAGAAAGAACATAATTTCTTTCAAATTAGCTAAATATAAATATTCCAATTCATTAATCGATAGTTCTCGTTCTTTAAAATAGTTATAAAGGTGATGATATGAGTCAACGTATGACATATATTTAAGGAATTATTTGGAAAATGGATGTTCTAATAAATGGAAAAACAAGAATATAAAATATATTAGAATAAAATGATAAAAGAAAGGTCAAATTACGATATTATATGTTATGAATGAATAATGTTGGGACATAAAAAAAAATTAGTGTCGATGGTTAAAAAAATGGAAATGATGATAAAATTATAAGAAAAAGAAAATAAATAATTTTTTATTGAATAGAGTTTCATAGTAGATTCTAATTCAAGTGAGGAATATGAAAATCAGAAGGAAACAACAATCCATTGTTTTATAATTAACTTGATCAAGTTGTATGATATTAATTTTGATTATAATATTTTTCTTCTAATGGTTCTAATTGTGAAAATGATAATAGTGAAGAGTTAAATGACATTTTTTATAAATATAATGAAGAAATTGGAAAGATGATAACTACATATAAAATGTTTGATAGAGAAGAGAAAATACTTCTGAATGATAACATGAATCTCATTTTGAATAATAAAAAGTATCAATAGGAATATAAATAAAAAATATGTGATGAGATAATATCTATAAAAACTAGAATAGTATGATTATGGTTCAGGTAAAAAAAATTGGGGAAGTGCTATGTAAATTTACTATTGGATGTCAAAGACTGGATGGAGTTAAGAGACTGTAAAAAATCTCTCAAATGGAGAACAATAAGAACAAATTTGGATAAAATGATAAACTCCCTCGCCTATATAGAAACATGTTTTTTAAAATAAATAATGAATATATTTCATCTATTAGTTATTTTAAATGTGAATTATTTTGCAGTTATTCTTATTACTTATCTTTATGGTTCATGCAATATCATGTTGATAAAAGATATTTTTAATCTACATATGATTTCAAATTTGAAAACCCAACCCTTTTGTTGAATGGGTTTACAATGGGTCTTATATGAATATAATTATACCTAATTTGATTTATATGACCTGGTATGATTATTTGTATTTTCCAACTTGCATACCATTTATTATTTTATTATATAGTATGTTGATATGAATGAATCTATTTATTTTATACTTAAATTAATCATGTGTTTATAGTTTTAAATTTTGCCTTATTGGTATTTTAATACACTATTATGTACATTTAATTTATTGTATATATTTTTATTGACATTATTAAATATTACTAGCCAATGTTTTTGGATCCTAACAGATTATGTTATTATTATAATGGTTGAATTTAGATTGGTTTGTAAAAGAATAATATTAAATGGAACATTGAATTCTCAACTACTTTTACATAGATAATGTAAGACCTAATGAGAGGATTTTTAAATGGTTTTTTATTTGGATATGTTATCATATGGTGGTATATTTTATTGTGTTTATATTTGACGGGTGTTACTTATATTAAATATCTTCATAAGGCTACAATATTTTCTTCAAATATTAGTTTTTTTAATATATATAACATGTTATTTTAAATATATATTTTTATAGATTTATGATGTTTTTTGTTTAAAACATTTTAATGGTAAATATAGCTGTTGATTTTTACTTATTATTTATGAAATTTTGTTTCTCAATTTTAATTTTTTTATTTTTACATAAAAGCAGATTACTGTTCATGTTCATATTTTTTTGGTTTTGTAATTATAAAAAAGGGGTATAATGTTTAGTGGATCGTTGAAAATTTATTTTATTTATATTTTTATAATTACAATCCTACTCTATTTATTCTTGATATACTTTTTTATTTATTATGGTTAGAAGGAATAAATGACTCATAATTTACTTTTTAAATAATTTAAATCCTTTATAAAAATAGAATATAAATTCCTTAGACAAAATGGTATCTCTTGGTTTTTATACCATTACAAAAGTTTTTTTTTAAATTTTTCTTGAACCTAGTAAAAAACTATTCTATGGATACTCCTTTGAATGACTTGGTTCTTTCTTCAATTTCTTAAAGGGTTATGTTTGGTTTTCATTACCTTTTTTAAAAGGATGCATATTGTTTTCACCTTTAATGGGATTTACTAAATTGGACATCCATAATCCTATTCTAGAGTGTGAAAAGAAGTCATTGGATCATTTGAATCTAAAATACCATAAATGTCATGTTTTCTATAATATTTTTATCACTTTTATCCATCACTCCACCATACAATCATGTTTATTCTTTTCTTGTTTATCAGTATATTCCACAGAATTCTACATTATTGTTTTAAGTTACATTGATTATTTTATAGACTAAAATTTAAAAACTCTTTTATATTTTATTACCCCTATTATGACCTAACATGGACAATATTATACTATTTTGAAGTCCCTACATACTGAAAGTTTAAAACAAAAATCGGGAAAATTTTGACAAGTAGGCCAAGGAAGTTATCTTACTGTGGTATTTATATTATAGAAAATGATGTAGATGCTAGAAAAAGAGGATTCTTAAAGTGGTAGAAAACTATGATGTAAAATTAATTAATATAACATATAATATTTTTGTTCCAAATGAATTATATTTTGAAGACTCTTATTAATAAAATGAGTTGATTTCAGAGAAAAATATTGAGGAACAAGCTAGGAATGAGCCAAATGTAGCTTTCATTGATTCTAATTATACCAATAATGAAGAGGAAACTATAGAGGATGAAAAATATAAAATTTAGATGCTAATGGAGAATGTGGCGGTAGAAAATTTAATGGGAAATCAGAATACTCCAATATAGACTCGAAGTGGGCTACATCTAAGAAACTAATTTTCAATTATCTTTAAAATTGAGCCACATTTAGTTACTAAGGATGTTAAATATAAATCATGGGTTGATTCCATATATGAGGAATGAGATTATATAGAGTGGAATTTGTATTTATATATTATAACTAGTCTAAAATTTAAAGTTGTGATTATGAGAAAGTGAGTATTCAGAAATAAAAAGAATGACAAAGGGGAGGTTTCAAGGTATAAGACCAGAATTTTATATAAAAGATATTCAAAGGGTGAAAGAGTTTATTTTTAATATACATATGATAATGTCCAAAAAATGGAATCCATAAGAATTATTCTATCTATTATATCTCATATATAGTATAAAATATATCCAACGAATGTGAAATATACCTTCTTGAATGGAGAATTGAAATAAGAATTCTGCATTAGGAAGATGGAAGGATTCATTCCTAATAATTATGGGATGATGGTATAAAGGCCAAATAAACATCTTTATATTATAGAAAATATTCTTGAGATTTCTACTATAAGTGTGATGTCTGCCTAATAAAAATGTAGTTAATTAATGTAAAAATTGAAAAAACCAGTACACAAATGATATAAAGGCATGTAGTCTGATTTTAATTATTAATTTGATGATATTATTATTAATGGTAACCATGATATTTATTTCAAAAAAAATATTGAAATATAAAGACTTGTTTTGATATGTTTATGATGAGATACATGAGATATTTTATTAGATTAAAAGTGTTATAAAAGGAAATATTTATTTTCTATTCTTAAGAAATGTATGCTTGGGAAATATTGAAGAATATTGGAATAAAATGGTCAAAACCAATTTCCACCCCTATATAAGAAAGGATGAATCTTGGGAAGGATTATAAAGGAGAAGGTGTCAATAAATAGAATTTTAGAAGACTTATTGGAAATTTACTCTTTATTGTGACATCATGACCTGATATTTTCTATATAGTGGGATTGTGTGCAATATAAAAAAATGACCAAAATGAATCACATTTGATACTAGAGGATTTACCAAGTAAATTGATGGAACCTTGGATTTTAGGATTATATAAAAAAGTGTAAAGCAACTAAATATACCATGGTTCATATATATTGACAACACATGTAAAACTGATGAATAGAATTCATATTCAGGTAGAAATTTCATCTTGAGAGGAAACCATGTGATTTTGAATTTTAATAACCTGAATTCAGTAACATTGTGTATCATAATGTCCAAATATGTGGATTTCATAATTTTATGATCCAAAACTATCCAAATTTAATAATATTTAGATGAATTGAAGGTGATGATTGAGAAATACCATAGAATTTCATGTTGTAATTTATGTGTATAGGACAACTTGAAAAATTTTGTGTAACTCACTCACTATAATCACATTGACAGAAAATATAATTTCATCAAACTAGAGATAAAAACACTTTTATTCTCACCAATGTAATTCTATAAGACAAATTTGATCCTTTAAGGATATATATGAATGGTCAACACATTACATTTACTGGTAGACTTTGATTATAGCCCCACTATTCTATGGATTTAATTTTCAAAGAGGGAGAAGATGTACACAATTTTTTTTTGTTATCATTTTTTAATCCTTTTTTTTTTGAAAAATGTTGCAAAAAGTTGAATGATTATTAGGATTATAGGGTATATTATCTATGTAACTTTACGTAAAAAAATTTATCATCTAGGCATGAATTCTCTTAAAAACACAACTTTATACAATGATAGAGTTTTAAGATAATTATCTTTGAGAAAATCTTTTATTTTATGTTCCTTAGAATGAGTTTTGAGGTAGAATAAAATCTAGACTGGGAGATTTAATAACTCTATAGAACTATTTGAGAATGTAGTATTTGTTTTCAGCCATGAGAAAGAAGCATTAGAATTAAATTTAGTATGTTTTTGAATTTTCCTAAAATTAATTTTGATGGTTCAATGATGCTAGATTTTAGTCCATTAATTCTATAATTTTATGTTATTTAAAATTTTTTAATGTGAAATGTAATATATCTCTTCAAAAAAATGAAATATAGAAGGTAAGGGAGATTTAGAAAATTAAAAAAGAAATTTAGTTAGTATATATATGAAATGGTAGTTAAAAATAATAAGAAATTATATTTTGATAAATTTATAATGCATAAGATTTTTTTTATGAGTTCATGAATGTTTTAAAGAAGATCCCATAAATTCATAGGAGTCATTCAATGGAATGTAATATTCAACTTAAATTTTTTTTTCTATTAATGTGGATTCAATAAGAGACATAAAATATTTTATAAGAGTTATTAGGAAAATTCCAGTGTAACTATTATATATATAAGATTCATATTCACTTTCATAAGAGTCATTCAAGAAAACATATGTCATTAAAATCTTATGAAAATGGTGGTTTTATGAAATCATAAAGTCCAATTAATAATTTTCTAATGGTCCCAAATTAGTCAAATTATAGTTGGTATATATGTGTGATAATTCTATACTTGTATTCAAAATTCTAATTGACACATGTTATTGGTCTAAGTTATGATTCTATAGTAGATATGGTGACTAGAAGATATTGGGAAGATATTTATTGAATTCTAAAAGGAAAATATTTTCAATTAATTATTTTCAATCAACCTAGATTATTTCTTTGAATATATTGAATATTTTAATCAAAAATAATAACAATGATATCACAAGACAAAAACATAAGGTTGTTTTTTATATTAAAAATAGAGAAATCATTTTTGTGTCATTTTGAATGAAAATATACAATGAAAATTTAAAAGAAGAAAGTGGTTAGTTATTCTGATACCATTTGATGTTCAAGAACATATGTATCAAAGAAGAAGAAGTTAATATTTAGAAGAGATGGAATTGCTTTATAATATTTAAAAAAGAAAACAATTTAATGGACGATCATTTGGAGGCTTATGTTTGGAGAAGAATAAGATTTGTGGTTGTGTATATACTCTCATTTATAAATAAAATGTGTTGATTGATTGAGAAGGAAGGAAAAAATTGAATATTTCTCTGTGATATTAGTGTATTAGTCAAAGATCTATTCCAATGTAGAATTTATTATTCATAGATAAAAATACATTCTAAAATGCATTGATGTTCTTATTCACACTAAAGAGTAAAAAATAATTATTGGAATTGGGGGGGGGGGTACTTTTATAATTTATATTAAACTTACTATTTGCAGATAGTTCCTATTTAATTTCAAAAGTTCATGGAAGTACGATGCCCTTAATTTTTTAACAACCTAGATAGCCATACAGAAGTGAAGGGAGAAAATTTACCCTCTAATCTTCACTTAAATGTTTTAGTAATGATATTGGTCTCCAAACATGAACTGACCCTAGAAGGGATTAGATACCAAAATTAGTACCAAAATATTTAGAAATAAGTTTTCCATGTGTTAATTTAAATTTTTTCTACAAGTAAGGGTGATTATTAAATAAGCGAGGACTGAGATCTAAAAAGTTGTAGAGAATATTTTTTTAAAATAGGTTGAGGGTTAAACCCCCTTTATTGAACATAAAAGAAGAAGACCACTTTTGAAAACTAGGAAATTTGAAAAAACATTATAAACACAAGGGAAAATGAATTTAAACAACCATGAAATAAAGGAAAGGTGTAACTTGAATGTCTAGTAAGAAAAAAAACATGATAAGCAATAGAAAATGACTCATCACCCCCTTCGAAAAAATTAAATTGTGCATTCAATTGATTATGATGTGTCACCCAAATGAAAATAAGTTGTGTCATACTAGATAATCCCGATGTGGTAGAGCAACCCTCTCACCCACAAATTTTTGTGGAGGGAGTATTTGATGATAAGTGCCAGCACACCAATATCTCAAATGAGTTTCCCGCCAGTTAATGAATTTGATGAAATCACTGCATTATAAACTTGATGCAACCCAAATCTAGATATAAAACCCTATTTAGAATAAAAAATAGGGGTTCTATCCCACCCAAAATTGAAAATATGGATTAATGATGGTTTTCCACACACCCATGCCAATTTTAAGGCAACCCACCAAGAAATAAATTCAAAAATATGTATCACTGTCCAAATACATCGAGACAAATCTGGTGCCCACGAACCGTCTACAGTCTAGAAAAACATATAGATACAATAATAATATCTAGTTCCCAATTAACTTCACCTGAAACATCGAAACCATATCATCAACCACTGATCAATTACACATAAACCAAAAACATGCCACTGAACATAAGACCATTGGAATCCCATATTCACAACCACCCTCCACCAAAAATCTTATAGTCTTCCAATAAGGTTACCGCAACATGCCCCCACCATGACCATCGCTCGAAATAATATTCCACCTGACCACCAATAATTGTCACTCGAAAGTAGAAAATCCATCGCCTCGATTAAACTACTCTACCCATGAATTGATGATAAATGAAATCATATTCGTAACCACTTGATGAAACGATGTACTATCTTGTGAAATGAGATTATAGTAGAGGAATCCCAAATATGAACCAAATATAGAGATAAAGGATGTTGATGTGGAAGAATAGAAAAGGTAGAACCCAATGACTCCCATGAAATATCAGAACTAATATGATGATTGAAAGTCACTAAATAATAATTGATCAAGAATAAACCACTGGATCTGCAAAAGTAGAACTGGAAATGAACCCTACATTATACATCCTCCATCGAACTAAAGTTGAATAACACCTTGAGTTAATAAAATACCCTAGGAGAGTGAGACACTTCACTGCATGGGTTGTGAAGATACATCAGTTAGGAACTATATTTTAAATTATATAGATATTGTTCAGGTCATAGATGATAATTTATTCAAACCAGAATTGTATAAATTTCACCATATACTCATTCCAATTTCTCAATAGTATATCTACTAACATTGTAAATTCAATATTTCTATGTTCTTTAAAACCATCTTGGAACTTTTCATATTAATTTTTTTATTTTAGATCATTTTTAGAAATAAATATATAACTGTTGACATTATCTTTATCTAAAATCATGTCCAAAACATAATTAATATATAATGTGAGTTTTAGTTCAATCTTTAGCGGTTAAATATTATACACATTATACATTGAACTTCTGTATGTCCAAATATTTCTCCAATAGCCTCATAGAAAATATATTTTCCCCAATATACCATCCTAGGAAACTCAAAATTTTATATTTGGAAATATATTTTTTGAACATTAGAGGGAGTATATATAAACAATAAACTATTAACCCCTTCCCTAATATGTTATTTTATGTGTTTTGATAAATATTTGAAATAAAAAATATATTATTCAATGTATTCCTTTAGATGACATTGAAAACTCATTTCTCATATTTTTTATTAAATAAAATGGATAATCCCATTTATCATTTCTATTAATTTTTATATCCATAAATTATTTTCCTAATATGTTATAAAACTAATGAGTCGAAAAATATTTGTATCAAAGAAATGATTTTATTTTTTTCATAACAAATTATTTTTTTATAAATACCATCCCTTATCATTTAAGAGAAAATAAATTTAAATACACACCCTTTATATAGATCTATATCAATTTGAAATTTTCAATTTCACCCAAGATGATTTAAGAATCATTCACTTCATCGCTTGAATGAAGGATATAAGATTCCTATATAATTTACTTTTTTACTCAATATTTTATATTTATAATTAATTTAAAAAATATATTTTATTTTTTATACCCATAAAAATTAATGACCAGATTTCAACGAAATTATTACCTTACCTGGACTCTCCCTAAAGTTTCCTAAACCATTTCATGTATTTTGAAAAAATCCATCTTATAAATAAATATCTCTTCTACTTATTGATGTATCCATTATACATTAATGACAATCGATGACTATTGGACTATCCAATTTTTTCTTTTAGAATTAAAATCATACCCTTTTATATTATTAATATAATACTTATTCCTTGACCTCCAATGTCCTAATCAATTATTATCAATAATTTGATAACAAAAGATACCATTTACTGAATTTGTTCTTAATTATGAACTTTTCCATTAATGATTACAAAATTAATTCCACGGTCATATGAAACTATGTGGTGAACCCCAATATCTCCAATTTATTAGAAAAGATAATCATATTAAGTATATGGGCGGAGGTTAATGTTCTTCTAGTCATCATGTATTGAAATAATTTCTCTAAAACTAAAATTGAATCCTTATAATTTTTTATAAGAATTAATGACCACTAGTGGTTCAATTTCAACAGTCACATTCTAAATAATTTTTTTCTTTAATATATATAACATTATATCATTCTAAAAAATAATTCATAACTTTTTTTATTAGTACAAAAAGTTATTAACATTAATATTCTATTTTTACATTGATTTCAATGTTATTTTTAATGATTAATACTTAATTTTATCTACAATATATGTTTTTATCAGATGAGTATCATGTTTTATATTTATTTAATAAGGAATTTTAAATAGTGATATTTTGTTAAAATATTGACCCATTTTGAATTACATTTTATCAATAAGTGGGATATGATCAGTATTTTACTAAGTGATGAGTTTGATTTAGTATTAATCTTACCACTTAGCTATATAGGTAGACAATAATATCAATAAAATTAGATACGACATGTGGATACATGAGTGGATCAATCCATATCCAAATACAAAATATGGATACACTCAACATTATTTATTTGGTAAACTAAGTTTTAGGTTTTATAAACTAAGTGAAACCTAAATCAGATAGTGGTATTTGATTACTTAACTCTAAGGGTTTTTTATTTCTACTATTCCTATAAGATGTAATCCATGGGAACCAATATTTTGAAGAACCTATCAGATTACATGATCAAGGTATTGACATGTTTCCAGTTTTGAAAGAATATAGAACACAATATTTTAATGGGGTTTTATTATCCCACCTCCATATCTCAATTGTTTTCGTTACATGTACGTAATCTTCAATTGAGTTTACGTTAAAACTATACTCCTTCTCCCAAACCAATATGTTCAAACTATATTATATGTAACTATTTACAAAATTTATAACTAATTCTACAAATGAAAATTAAAATATGAATGTATTAACACCTATCCACAAGTATCAGAAGGATAAGGTATCTGAAAAGTTTTAATGTATAAGATTATAACCAATATGAAATCAACAATCCCTATAAGAGTAAGCATGAAATGATAGGTATTCAACCCATATTTTTCAAGATAAAGCATATGATCCTAGGATACAGAGTAGTCCAACTTGAAGTCACACAACCCCTATATCTATACTAAAGATAGATCTTAGTTTTGTCAACATACTAACACCTAATATGAATTAACCATAAATAACATATAAATTGAAGCTCATTAATCCAAAAAATTCAAATAAAAAGTTGGGGAATACCAAATAAATTAATTTAAATAGCATGTAACTCTAAAGATGTCCGAATGATAATTTAAATAAACAGTTTAAAAATATTTAAACAAAATCATACATTTATTTCGTAAGATAAACAACTCATATAGACGAATAAGGTGTAGAATAAATAAAATAAATGAATATTTCATAAATTTAAACATGATATAAATATTTATAAACATTTTATAGAGAAATAACTATAAAACAATTATAATTAACAAATTCAATACTGAAATTATATAATTAAATACTTATTAACATATTATTTTATGTTTAATATGAACTTATTCATATTTTCATTCCATGTGTTATTTATTTAAATATATATATTTTAATTTAAATAAAAACAATTTTTATTTCATATAAAAAATTAATATATTATGTAATCATATTAAATAATTAAATAATTAAATAATTAATTTAGTCTAAAATTATATTAATTATTAGTGTTCTATTTGAAATAATTCAAACAATTTACTTATTAGACTCCTCATGTATTAATCATGTTTTAATGATCACAAAACCTATCAATCTATAAACCCTATTAACTCTGTGTAACCTATCTCTCATCAAATATACAGTTGTTTAGTAAAAGATATCCAAATATATTAAGTGTTATAAACTCAGTTTGGTTACTGTACACTATCTTTTGATTTACTTTATAATTTCTTTGAGAAATGATTAAGTTGAACCTATTCTATGAAAATATCTTCTTAAGTCTGATTACCGATATTTGGCTAAGTCTGAGACACCGTCAGTCTGCCGCCAGTTATGTGTTTCTGGCAGAGTAATGAGACACCATGAAGCATGAGACACCATGAACCACAAGACACCATGAACCATGAGACACCATGAACAACGAGACACCATGAACCACGAGACACTCTGAACCATGAGACACTGTGGACCACGAGACACTGTGAACCATGAGACATCATGAACGAGACACTGTGAAGGATACACCACAATCCAGACAATGTGAATGAGACACCGTGACCAATCCAGAAACCGTTTGAAGGAGATAGTGTTTCCAGGACATACTGTGACACCATTTCTTAATCTGCTTTTTTTTTTGAATTTTCTCTCTAATGGTCATATTTGAAGCTTTTAAATGCACTGAAATAATTAATGATTAAATGTAGAAATTTCACATGACAGAATGAGGTACGAGGTATAGAATACATGAAACCTCTTGGCTCTAACACAAGCACTCAAAGATAAAAGAGTTGTGTGTCCCAGAAACAAGATACTGATGAAAGAGAAGCAAATGAAAAAAGGAGGATAACGAAGAACACACTCAGAGAATTTTTGAGGAAAGAATTGTCACATGAAACTTAACACTGCTGAAGAACACATGAATCATACGTGAATCCTAGAATTTAGAACATCTTTGCACTGTCAAACATCACAAAGAACACAAGCCAGATCTGTCTAACTTGCGACACTCTGTTTTCCATTTGATGACCTGATTTCTGCATCTGCTTCATCTCAGAAGTCCAGAGAAGCAAAGACTAACACTCAGAGCACTTCTAAACATATGTCAATATTTCTCCTACATTGTGTATCATTGTATTATGTTTTGAGAAGTGTGTGTATCTATATAGAATCACACTCTGTCTCCTACATGAAACTGAATGATACATGATATCCTTTCTTGAACATCTTTTTACACTTGTATACCCACAAATATGTGTGTAAGAGGTCCCTATGTGGCCTGGTAGTTTATACCCATGCAGAACTGTGGAAGAGGTCAAGTGACCTGTATAGTCCTGTGTACTATTGTCACCCCAGATCGAGGCTATGGATCAAGTTTATTTATATCTGTTGTGCTTCTTAATTTAGTCTTCTATGTTTTACTGCTTTACTTTATAATTCAGAAATCACTAAATTCACTTTTATAATTAATCTGGGAAAGAATTTATAATTGATTTTCCATAGTAGAATAACTTCAAAAGTAATCTTAATAACTAATATAATGATTAATGAGAATTAATCAATCTTCTAAGATGTTATTCAAATAGTCAAACATTCATTACATTATAACCTTGATTGATTGGATTGTTGTTAACCTCATTGGGGAAACCATTTTAAGAATAATTTTAAACCAGAAATTTTTATAGATACTCAATTCATTCCCCCCCTCTTGAGTAATATACTCCAACCAACATTTGGTATCAGACGGTGTTTATTAAAGAACTATTTTCAAACTTATTCAACTCTGATTTTTGTTGTACTTTAATGATTTGTAAATTTCGGTTAATTCTAAATTTTTAGCTCTTTAAAATTATTTCTTTATTATGGATAATAGATTGGAAGGTGCTGAAACCAACATACCACCATTGATTAATAGAACCAACTATGTTAAATGGAAAATTAAAATTAAAATTCATATAAAAAGTATGTGTTTTTAAATTTGGTCCTCTATTGTAGATGAATATAATATTTCTGCTACTAATAGAATCACTTGGGATGAAAATACCAAAAAGCCTATAATAATAATCGAAAATCTTTGAATTCTTTATATTACTCTTTATGATATGATGAATTCAATTTAATTTTTTCTTGTAAAACTAGCCATGAAATTTGGGATACCGTGTCTATTTCACATGAAGAAACATCTAGTGTGAAGGAAATGAGACTTAATAAACTAGATGAGCCTATCTATAACATGTATCTCAGGTTCAATGAGATTTTCAACAAAATTATTTCTCTGGGAAGAGAAGTCACTGCCAAGGAACAAATCATGATAATTCTCAGTTGTTTTCCTGACAGATGTAGAGGAACCTCTATCTCTATTTGAAAATAATGTGACATCATCAAGCTATTTGTAAAGGAATTCATTGGGAAACTGATGATGTATGAAGAATAGATGAAATTCAACAAGCAAGAGTAGGATGAACCAAAAATGAAATCTATTTTATTCAAGACCACCACCTCTAAACATAAAGACAAAAGGAAATTGGAGGCTTCTGTAGAAATTTACATTAGTGAACAGTCATCATCTAACATTGATGAGGAGATGGCTCAATTAGCCAAAAGATTTAAAAGATTTTCCAAAAAGAATAACTTTTTAAAAAATCCTAACTTTAAGGGAAGATATGACAAAAAAGGTAGATGGAAGAAGGATTAGAAAAGAAGTGACAAGACTGATGAGATTTTATGCTATGAATGTACGTGAAAAGGACATATCAAGGATAACTTTCTAAAGCTCAAGTACAAAAAGAGATATGGGGATAAGGACAAGAAGTATAAAAAGGAAATGAAGGAAACCAGGAGTGATTCTGAGTACAGGTCATTTGATTCAGAAACATCACATGATGAACAGGATAACAAAGCCAAAATGTGTTTTATGACAAACACATCTTAGGTAACACTGGAATCTGTACATAATTCATACTATTATGAAGATGAGAGTGACTATGAAAATATGACTAATGAAGAAATGTTTGAATACTATAACATGCTTTAAGAAACATTAAATGAACTAAAATATAAATATAAGTATTTGAAGAAATAGTATTCTCTTACTGTGACATTTAAATCTAAACTCACAATTGAAAAAGAGAAAAATGCTCACCTGGTTAAAGAGAACAGTGAGTTAAAAATTTATAATGAGCAATTGAATAATGACATAGAAAATTTTACCAATGGTAAAAATACTCTTACTCAAATGCTAGGTAAAAACATTACCCCTCAATACAACACTGGTATTGATTATCAAACTGGAAGAAGAAATTTTGGTAGAAGAAACATAGTTTCGAAATCTAAGACATATAGTTTTACTCCCAGTTCTGGACACAAATCAACTAGTTCAAGTTATGATACACTTTATACTGTTTTCTATTTTTATGGACTGAATAAAGTTTATTTTTCAAATTATTTACGCAATTATAATAAGAAACCTATGAGGCAGATATGGGTTCCTAAAGAACTTATCTCTAATATTACTGAACCTAAACAATTACGGGTACCAAAATATCACTTTTGGGAACCATGGGTATAGACCCCAAAACCGTGGGTATAGGCTATACCCACGGTTTGGGGAACCATGGTCATTGGTGGCATCAGTATACGTCCATGACCAATAACCATGTTTTGGAATATCTTTGGGTATAGGTTTTTCCACCGTTTCATAACTTCTATACACACGGTTTGGAAACTGTGGTTATAACATATTTTACAAAATAACGGCCCACGTGATTCGATCTCGCGACCACTTCTCCATTCACGAGCAGCATTAACATTACCCCATCACCGCATATATGTATGTATATATATATTTTATAAAATATGTTTATTTAATCCATGGGTATAGAGGAATAAACCGTGGGTATTAAACTCCCCCCAAATTTTTCTTGTTCCCACGGAAAAAATAAATTTCATGTGCACACGCGGGAAAACTAATTCCATGGTTTGTCAAAACCGTGGGTATATGTTTTTTATCTGATGATTATAACTACAATTTTTGGGAAAACTATGGGTATAGGTCACCCTATCCCCACGGTTTGGGAAAATCATGGGTATAGACATTTTTTGATACCCTATACCCATGGTTTGGAGAAAACCGTGGGTATAGGGTTTCATATGCCCATGGATTGGTGGAACCGTGGGAATAGAAAATCAAAAAATGTTTATCCCCACAGTTTTCACAAAAATTGTGGGGACAAGGTGACCTAGACCCACGGTTTTTCCCAAAACCGTGGGTGTATGTCCATTTTCCAGTAGTGTATGTTTTTTCTTAATCATCTTGTAGGAAAGCAACTTAAAGAGTTTCTATAAAGGTTTATGGTACTTGGACAATGGGTGTTCAAGACACATGATAGGAGACTACTCATGCTTCAAGAACCGAATAAAAATATATGGAGAACATGCCACATTTGTTGATAAATCCAAAAGAAGGATTATTGGCCTTGTCTAAATCTGTAACTCTAACTCAGTTTTGATTTCTAAAGTACTATTTGTTGATGGATTAAAATATAATCTTCTTAGTATATCACAAAAAAGTGATGATGGATTTCATGTTAGATTTGAAAATGATGCTTACATTTTATTTAATTCTAAATAAGAATTAGTGTTTTCAGCACTATGAAATGAAAATGTTTATTCTATTAACTTATATTATTTAGTTTCTCAAAATGCATCATGCTTAAGTGTGTTTTATAAAGAGTATTGGATTTTTCATAGGAGAATGGGGCATTATAATATTCACTCATTTTGAAATTTAACTAGAAAATGGCCCATCAAATACCTACCCAAACTTGAGTTTCAAAATGATAAAGTGTGTAATCCATGTAAAAAGGTAAAATAACAAAATATTTCCATTAAGCCAAAGAAAGAAGTGTCAACTTCTCAACCTCTTGAACTGGTTTACATGGATTTGTTTGGACCATCTGGAGTTTCTAGTTTAAATTGGAAAACTATGATTATGTTCTTGTATATGACTCTTCTAAATTTAACCCGACCTTGTTTCTGGCTCAGAAAAGGGAATCTTGCACTTATTTTACTAAATATGCCAAGTCTGTAGAAAATATTACTCGACTTACGATTAAATCCTTAGGAATTAATCATGGCCGTGAGTTTGAAAATCAAGAGTTTGAATTCTTTTTCTCACAAAATGAATATATTCATAATTTCCCTGCCCCAAAAACACCTCAACAAAATGGAGTTGTAGAAAGAAGAAATAGAACAATGAAAGAGATTTATAGAACATTTCTTAGTGAATATGATCTAACTATTTATTTTTTGGCTGAAGCTATAAATACAACATGCTACATAATCAATATAGTTTTGATCATACCTATTCAAAAAAAGACTTCTTATGATCTATGGATCAATCAAAAATCCAAAGTTAACTACTTCAATGTTTTTGGTTCCAAAGTCTATATCCAAAATACTAAGGAAAATCTTGACAAATTCGATTCCAAGAGTGATGAAGGCATATTTTTAGGATATTCCATTTCTAGTCAAGCATATATAGTGTTAAATAAAATAACTAAATGTGTGGAAGAATCTGTCCATGTCAAATTTGATGAAACAGATCCACATGATCCTAAAACCATTTTATAAAAGCTGGAGAATGATGTATCAAATCTGAACATTAATTCAAAATCCTCAATCTATTATGTGAAAGGATCTGTGAAAAATTCCAGTTCTGGAAATTCTGTAGACTCAAGTCACAATGTACCTAAACATTTTGATGAACCTGAAATCTCTAGTCCTTCCTTTTCTAGAGCTATCAGAACTCTTTTGAACAGTCTCTTAGATGCTGTTTTAGGAGACCTAGACAAAGGAACCCAACTAGAGCTTCTCTTAGAAATCTGGTTGATCATCAAATCTTCTTATCGCAACTTGAACCTAAAGAAATTAGTGATTCAATCAATGATGAATTTTGGGTGATGGATTTCCAAGAAGAACTTAATCAGTTTGAAAGAAACAATGTTTGGAACTTGTAAAAATAGGAAAGGAAAAAATTCACCATAGGCACTAAATTGGTGTTTAGAAATAAGGTATATGATGATGGTAACATAGATAGAAACAAGGCTAGATTGGTTTCACAAGGCTATATTCAAGAAGAAGGTATTGACTGTGAAGAATCCTTTTCACCTATAGCCAGACTTGAAGCCATGATAATTCTTCTTGCTTATGCCACACATATTAATTTAAAACTATATCAAATGGATGTTAAGAGTGCATTCCTAAATGAGTATACTGCTAAGGATGTTTTTGCTATGCAACCTCATGGTTTTACAAATCCTTATTTTTAAAATCATATTTTTAAATTAGAAAAAGATTTATATGGTTTAAAACAATCTCCAAGAGCTTGATATGATAGGTTGAGTACTTTTCTTATTTCAAAAGGTTTTACAAAAGGAATATTTGGTCCTACACTTTTTATAAAATGAATTTCTAATGATGTTTTAGTTGTTCAAATCTATGTAGATGACATTATCTTTGTATCTTCAAGAAATTCATTACGTATTGGTTCTTCTAAAATGATGCAAAACAAATTTGAAATGAGTTTAATGGGTGGCCTAAATTTTTTTCTCAGATTTCAAATCTTTCAAAATAAGGATGGTATTATTTTAAATCAAATTTAATACACTAGATATCTTCTAAAACATTTTGGATTGGATATCACTAAATTTAGTGATACTCTAATGAGTACCACTTGTTAGTTATATCTCGATAAAGATGGAAAATCCATTGATCAAACCACATAATGAGAAATTATTGGGTGTTTACTCTACATAACTGCTATTCGACCTCACATTGTGTTTAGTGTGTGTATGTGTGTCTGTTTTCAAGAATATAATATGGAATCTCATCTAAATGTTGTAAAGATAATTTTCAAATACCAAAAGCATACACCCAATCTAGAAATCTTCTATCCTAGATAACAATCATTTGATTTAGTTTTTTATTCTGATGCTAACTTCAGTGGTTGCAAGTTACATAGAAAAAGCACCTATCGGACATATTAGCTTTAAAGAAAGTCTCTAGTATCATGGTGTAGTAAGAAACAAAAATTTGTTGCATTTTCTACTACAAAAGCTGAATACATAGCTGATAGTAGATATTGTGCATAAATTTTGTGGATGAAACAAACATTACTAGATTATGAATATCTATTCAAAAATTACCTATAAATTGTGACCACACAAGTGCTATTAATATCTCGAAAAATCATGTTTCACGCTCTAGGATAAATCATATTGATGTAAGACAACACTTTTTGATAGATCATTATCAAAAAGGTGATATCACTCTAGAATTCATTGTAACTAAATATCATCTTGTTGATATATTCACCTAACCATTAAATTCTAAAAGAATAGACTATATCATACATGAACTAGGCATGATAAATCTCAAGTAAATGTTTTACTATTTTATGTCTTACTATTTTATGTCTTACTATTTTATATCTTATTATGTCATTTTTATCATCTCACAGTTAGTATTTATTTGTTATTGTTTGTCAATTACTGTCTCTACCAACACGGTCACACAATTTATAAATCACATTTTTTACTATTTCACCGTAAAATATTTTTTATTGTCTCAGTGTAAAACATTTGTTACTGTCTCACCGTAAAACACTTGTTGCTGTTTTACCGTAAAATAATTGTTACTGTCTCTCCGTAAAACACTTGTTACTGTTTCACTGTAAAACAATTATTACTATCTCACCATAAGAATGTCTTATTATTTTATTTATAAATTAGAACCCATATCGTGTTAATTACTTATTTCTTTCCCGCACTTTTGTTTTTATGACGTTTTGTATTCTTAAATGATAAAATTAAAGGAAGTTCCACTCATTCGTTACTCAAGCACTCGTCTATTCTTCTCAAACCATAAACCTTCCTCAATATTTCAACCATTATCTCTCTTGAACCTTCGATGAGTACCTAGGATCAAACTCCCTTCTTCATCGACTCCTGAGAAACACAATTCAATGAAGAAGAAAATCGCGCCTAAGTCTGCACTCGAGGGTCCTCTGAATCCAAATCTGGTGAACCGAACTATAATACATGAGAATGAGATATTCCCTAAGTGTATTCTATTGAGTAAGTCTCTGGTTTTGAATGTATTAAAAGTGAAAGGCTAGTTATAATGGTTTTTAAGGGATGATAGACTTATCTACCCAAAGCGAGTTGCACAATTTTATCAGTTTGTACAATTTTCGTTTGATTTGCAAAGTGGCTATGTTGTAAGGAGTTGGATAAATGGTCATAGATTCTCTTTTTCTCTGAGGTTTTGGGATGCATGCCTTAGGATACCTCATTAATTTATTAGTGAGGAATATTATAGAGGACCTCTACCTCTTAGTGAATTATTTGTTATAGAATAATCCTTGAATAGTTTAACCGGAAATGGCACTAAGAGGAGATATATTTCTGCTGAACTGGATGGAGAATGTAGACTTCTGATTAAGTATATTCAGAACTTGATTATCCCCAAAATAGGTAATTTTTCTATACTTAAATATCAGGATACAATTTTTATTCATCTTATGAATATTGTACATAGGATCAATCTTGGTAAGTATGTCATACACCAAATGTGTGAATTGATCAAGACCACATCCAAGTCAACCTCCCTATTCTATTCTCGGCTTCTCTCAGCCATGCTATATGACAAAGGATTTTTTGGACCAAATGAAGAAGTTATCAAGGATCATGAGTTCTGCCTTTCAAAATTCATTATCAAATGGATGAAGAAAAATTGGAATCCTTGGAAAAGGCATGGGTGGAAGACAATGAAAGGATATATAAAAAGTTCAATCCAGTGGAACATCCCTCAAGACCAAAAGGTATTTCTAATCATGGTTTGGAACCAGATGAAGTTGTTGAGTGTACTAATGAAGAAGAAGAAGGGGCTGCTAAGCCTTCTAGAGAAACAATTTTTGATAAGAAAGACACTACTCTTGTTCCTCATGAAGTAATTGAAAAAGGAATCCCTTCTACGAAATATGTTGTTGATCTCGAAGATCAACTCAAAGTTGAAAAGGAATCTATTGCCAAAGAAATCTAAAAGGATTCTATAGAAGAACATATAGAAAAAGATATTCTTATTATTCAATAAGCTAACCTTGAGGAACTTCCAAGTGGAACAATCTATTCCCGAAGTCATTCTTTCTACTAAAGAGAGGATGGATCTAGCTTTTCAGTTGGCTAGAAAAGAAATGGTTGAAGAACATAAGGATTAATTCCTTGAGATAGATGAAGATCCTAAGCTTCTCAGTCCTAAGTTGGATTGAACTATTGAGGGGGAGCATCCCCACAATCCGGAATCTGTTGAAGTTCCAAACACGATTGATCCATGTTCAGTAGACACATGGTTTAAATTTCCCAGTTACTTTGATGTGAATGACTCCCAGGATGTCTTAGTCAAATGTATTGACATCTCCACTATGTTTCAGTTGAAAATGACATTTGGTCCTAAAGCTATATCTTCCAAAGAACCCGATCCTGTCTCAATATCTATCTCCGAACCTTCATCATAACAACCAACCTTGGTAAGTAAAGATGAAATGAAAAAAATTTGGAGCTACCCTTTTGGTTGGGGTTGAAAAACACATGAATACCCAACCAAATCCTGTAACAAATCTAAGTGTGAGAGATGCCTCACTATTGTTGGAAAAGTCATTTGGAAGATCTAACCCAAAATGCTTCATGTGATTCAGGAAGTCCGAGTTGAGAACAAATTTCTTAGTGATGAAGTGAAGACTCTAAGAGGTATGACTGAAGACATGAAGAAAGTGATGAATTCAAGATCATAGCTTGCATCTCATCATGTTGAACCAATTTTTCCTAAAACCCTACAAGATATTAATTCTCTAATTCAACCTCCTTTAGATTCTTTAGCACAAATGGTTGCTGAAAGAAACAAACAAATAGTGAAAGAGATGTGTGAACTTGTTGTTGGTCTTAACAAGCTCACTAATGAGTGTAAGGGGTGCCATCAAAAGGTTCTAAATGAACTGAAATCTCTTACCTCAACTATAACTGCTTTTAAAGCCTCTAGAAAATCATATCTACCTTTTTTAGATAGTGAACAGCTCATAACAGTGTTCAAAGAAGAACTTTAGACTGTGCTTAGTGGTATCAATAATGATTTTTTTCAGAAGTTATCAAGAACAGTGACAGAGTTTTTGATCTTGTCGAAATCCATTCCAAAATTTCTAATGATGATTATCAATAAATTTCCATGAAAGTTTACTTATAATTCAACCGAATCTTCTAAAATACTAACATAACAAATCATTTCATGTAGCTTTGTAGAAATATGAGGATTCCTCCTGTCACTCAAGCTTTGAAGGCTCATGTAAAAAAGCTCACAAAGTTCACTCATCTATTGATAAGTTTATGGAAAACCAGGATGACTTTAAGAAATCCATGTAGTATGGTGGAGATATCATTGCTAATTTTATCAAGCTTTTGATTCCCTATCTTCATGTACATAGTACTACCATAGTTTCTCCTTTGGATGCACCTCTGAGACAGGGTTTTCCTACCTTAACCTCTACCTTATCCTCCATCTCTATGTCTGTTAGTCAGGAACTGAGTCGGATGAGGCCTGTAATCCTTGATCAACAATTTACTTGGTCTTATACTACACCTACAGTGGATCCCCCTCTCTTAAGAGGTCTTCTTTTACCTTCTATGTCAACCAAATCACTCCCTTCTTCTACCTCAACCTCTGCTCTTATGGCTTCTTCTTCTTTTGATGTTGCTACTATAGGCAAAGTGAAGACTAGAAAAGAATAATGATTACTCTCCTTTGATAGGAATGTTGTTTCATTTATTTTTTGTTCTGAAATTTTATTTCTCTCTAATTCATTGTGTCATTTTTATTGTCTACTCATTATTCACACTTTTTGATAATCCCAAAAGGGGTAGAAATCTCTATGGAAAAATATATATGGGAGAAAACTCTATATTTGTTATATGAACATTGGAAATATGTTGTCAAAACAAATATACATTCTAAATATATATGATTTTTGATCATAAAAAATGGGGAGATTGTTTAACTCCTCATGTATTAATCATGTTTTAATGATCACAAATCCTATTCAGTCTATAAACCCTATTAACTCTATGTAATCTATCTCACATTAAATGTAAATTTTTTTAGTAAAAGCTTTCCAAAGATATTATGTTCTATACACTCAGTTTGGTTTCTGTACACAATCTTTTGATTTAAATTATAATTTCTTTAACAAAAGATTACGTCCAACCCATTCTATGAATATCTCTGCTTAAGTCTGATTACATATATTTGGCTAAGTCTAAGACACAGTTAGTCTACCACAGGTTATGTGTTTCTATCTGAGTAATTAGACACTGTGAACCAAGAGACACCGTGAACCCCGAGACATAATGTTCTGTGAGACACCATGGACCACGAGACACCATGAACTAGGAGACACTGTGAACCATGAGACACCATGAACCACAAGACACCATGAACCATGAGACACCATGAATTAGACACCGCAATCTAGACATCGTGAACAAGACACCATGACCAATCCATACACTGTTTGAAGGAGACACCATTTTCATGACATACTGTGACATTGTTTCTTAATCTGCTATGTAATTTTTAAGTAAACTATCTAATGGTCATATTTGAATCTTTTAAATGCACTGACATAATTAATGTTTCTTTATAGACATGTCATCTAACAGTATGATGTACGAGGTGCAGAATACATGCAACCTATCAGATCTAACACATGCACTCCAAGATAAAAGTGTAGTGTATCCCAGAAACAAGATGTTGATGAAAGAGAGGCAAAAAAAAGATGATAATGAATAACACACTTAGAGAATTTTTGAAGAAATAATTGTCACATGCAACTCGATGCTACTGAAGAACACACAAAAAATACTTTAATCCCAGAATCTAGAACATCTTCGCTTTGTCAAACATCACGAAGAACACAAGCCGGATCTGTCTGAATTGTGGCACTCAGTTTTATATTCAAGGACTTGATTTCTGCATCTGCTTCATCTCAGAATTCCAGAGCTATAAAGACTAACACTCAGAGAACTTATAAACTTATTTCAATATTTCTACTCTATTGTGTATCATTTTATTAGCTTTCAAGCAGTGTGTGTCTCTGTATAATAACACACTCTATCTCGAGCATTAAACTATATGATACAAGATATCCTTTCTCGAACAACTTTTTAAACTAGTATACCCATGGTTAAGTGTAGAAGAGGTCCATGTGTGGCCTGGTAGTTTGTACCCACAATGAACTGTGGAAAAGTTCAAGTGACCTGGATAGTCATGTGTACTATTGTTAACCCCGATCCAGGGTATGGATCAAGTTTATTTTTATAAATTTCTTGGTGGTGGGGGATTAACAATTGGTCTGGATTAGGTATCGACTTGAGACTGAAACACTTGTTTTATATCTGTTGTGCTGCATAATTTAGTCTTCTTTGTTTTACTGATTTACTGTATAATTCAGAAATCACTAAATTAACTTTGATAATTAATCTTGGAAAGAAGTTATAATTGTTTTGACATAGTAGAATAACATCAAAAGTAATCTTAAGGACTGATCTTAAGATGACCTAGAATTAATCAATCCTCTAAGAAGTTTTTCAAACAGTCAAACTTTCAAAACATTATAACCTTGATTGACGGGGATGTATTTAACCTTATTAGGGAATCCATTTTAAGAATAATTTTAAACCAGAAATTCTTATAGATACTCAATTCACCCCCATCTTGAGTAATCTACTCCGACCAACATTATCAAATAAGGTATTAGATTTGAAAATTTAAAATTAACAATTATGAGCAAGTCAAAAAAAATTCTAGTATATTTTGAAACATTTTTTTATTTAAAAAACATTATCAATTACCTTATAATTTATATATAAGAACATTATATCAAGATTGTAAATCATACCATAGAGGTTAAAATTATTTAATATTATCTATTAATATTATCGATATATATATTTATCAAATGTATATTTTTTTGATAATAAACCACACACATGTTAATATTAAATAATTTATAAAAAATTTATAAATGAAGTAGATATACTAAAATAACATTTTTATTAATTTATAAACCATCTCAAAATTATATATATAAATTTATAATTGAAAAAATGAAAAATTTATAAAATTTCACCCAAAATTTTATTTTACGATTGAATTATCATTCATAAGTCATAATATAGTTAGAATATATATCATTGTTTATGTTATGAACACCACAAATTATGATAAAAAATCCAAGTGCAATTTAAAATTTTTATGGTATATTGTATTTCACAAGCATCGATTTAGTTTAAAATTAATATTTAATTTTGAAATTGGTATACGATGGCCTATGACATCATCCCTTAATATAAAGAGTTGTATTTTAGGATATAATATTTATCATGTAGGTGATATGATTATCTATTATTTGAAACACAAATAGTTTACATCGATGTTATCACTCAATATGACTCCCAATGCCATATGTTACAATATATCAAAAATGAGGTAATTATCATATAAAATAAGAAGTAATAGGATATATGATACTATATGATCATATAATATCATACAATGTCACATATATTAATATAAGCCATAGTGAAGAACCAATATTATATTTAATAATTTTGAATACAGTATCATTTTTTTGAAAGGAAATTATACATTCTCTTCTATTATTCATATAAAATATCCAATATTTCTTCATTTTTATATGATTTCCCAAATAATATTAAAAATATATTTTCCTTGTTTCCACAAAAAGGTTTCTTAGGATTCAAATAACAATTATCAAGGAGCTAAAAAAAATAAACTAATGACAAAATAATAACTGCTATTGAAATTAAAACTACCCATAGCATAAAATAAATACATAAATCACCACCTGATGATGAAAAAGTCACATTCTTTAACAAAACGATCTTGATAAAGATTATATAGAAGTAATAAAAGGACTCATTCCTCCAAGGGTATCTATAGTTTGTTGAATCACCCAATTCTTTAGAAGGATATGTCTTATGACTATTTTTTTCTTCTACCTCTAGTGTAATGGAAGTGGGATAAAATAACATTGGCTTCGATAAATTGGTTGGAATCAAAAGCCATCCATATGGATTATAAACCTTTACATAGTACCCAGGAATACTTTGCAAGACTTATATGGAATTTATTTAAATGTTTTGAAACATGAAATGAATTTGCTGAGTTAGAAATGTTTTTTTAACCCGTGGATGTATATGTGTCCACTTAAAACCTAAATAAATTCATGATTTCTCAAAAAAATTTATCATATGAAATGTTAATGATGAATTATAGAATAAATAGAAAAAAATATAACTCATATAGTCAAAAATTTTAATAAAAATTGTTAATAATAGAATAAAATCAATATATATGTATATTTAAATACATAAAATTAGGATATAAACTACTATAAAATATGACATCATACAAAGAAGTGGTATTATATCACTATATCATACACATTGATATAAAAAACCAAGGTATATGATAGGCCTTGGTTTTTATGAACACCATACAATATGATATACCTATATAAGACTATATGATATAATATAATATATATAATATATACATTAGTATTTAGCGAATATATATAATAAATAAAACACCATTTTTCTCAAATTTAATGAAATTCCATGTTTTCATACTGATTCTGATTTCTTTATTAATGTTTCTATGATAAAAATGGTTAAATTTTTTTTAAATTAACCTCAAATAGTTCTAAAAACCAAAAATGTTGGATTCAGGTTTGTTTTTTCACAAGGGTAACAAATAACTCAACCATTGGTGTACTAAATTTGGGTGAAAAATATAGTTCTTTTATTTGTTTTTGAATGTTTTATGATATTTTGATAGTTTAAAAAGTATTTTGATTCAAAACAGACACTTTCAGTAATCTAAATTGTATTGGATATTGCATTGGTATTCTGTTACTTCCTATAGGTAAAAAATAAATTAAGAATATTTTTCTAAAGTATTAATTAGAAAAATGAATTTTTATTTACTTTTTAGATCAATATATTTGTTAAATAGAAAATATAAATTACTATTATAAAAAATAATTTTCAATCATTCTAATAAGATAAAAAAATAGATGTAAACCCCAAGTTTTATTATATTAATTCTTCATCAATGATATATATAAGTGTAACAATTACGTGAATTTTTCATTTCAATAGTGTAGTTATATACAAATGATACATATTATATGACATTTATACATATTTTTATTAATAACTTTGCATTAAAAATACATTTGTGAGGATTGATAAAAATAAAATGGAATGAAAAAAATATCTATACTTTTTATTTCAAATCTATTGGCTCATGGGTCCCTTGAAATATAATGAAAAAAAGAATCATTTAACTTAAAAATAAATATAAAAATAATGAGATAAAAAAATTGTAGAAGAAATATTCATTACTAGGAAGAAAACTTTAGGAAGCTAATATGTAATTTTACTATTTTATGTGGGTAATAGGAGAATTCCTATAATGGAGTCATTGGGGGTGGTAGGTAAGGTAGCTATTATGGGTGGGTTTTATGACAACATTTTGGAATAATTGTATAAGTAAATGTATATCGTAGATTTAATAATAATATTTCAACCTAAAAATATCATAAATTAATATTCAACGTAATAAATATAATGTTTTATAGCATGTTACATGAATAATGTATAATGGAATTATTTTTCATAAACCACACTTTACATTCCTTAATTAAAGAAAAAAATTTATGTTAAATGCAATTATGAAATTCTTTACACATATTTGATAAAAGGGTTTATAATTTTCTAGAATCTAGATAAAAAAAGGTAAAGGTGATGATTTTAAATTTTTCATAACAAAAAAAATCGAGAGTGAATAGTAAATATTATGAAAGAATGCATTTTTGATAATAAGGAAATTATATTATTAAAAATAAAATTTCATGATTTAATAAATAGTTAGGTAATCCTCACATGACTACAAAATTTTTTCTTGAACATAAGCATTATTACAATAAATTTTTATCGTAATATTAGATTTACCAACAATCATAGTTTTTGTTAATAAATGGAAGAATTTATAGAGTCATTAGTAATGATAACGATCATTGAAGATGAAAATTGGATATCTCAACCATTACATCCGCATTGTCAATTAAGAAATTTTTGTTGTTCAATACATTAAATATATTACAAAAATAAATAACATGAACACTTTTTTAACATAGAAGAAGAAGGTACTCAAACATTAGAGAATCCAGGAGTGACATGAAGTTGAATGGTCTAAACAACACATAAATGACTTATTCACATGTATGTAGTCATGTGAAAAAGTGTCCAAATATGAAAAATCTTCATAAAAAGTACATTTATTATGTAATTTATATTGAAAGAATTTTTTATATCTATAAATCATCATAAATTACTTAATAAATGTAAAAATTTCATAATAAATGCTTTATGTGTTTAGTAGTGTCGATAATAATATGGTAGAATTGATGTTGACCAGCCAATGAGAATTCAAAAATTTATGGTGGAATTGATGGTGGAATTGATGTTGACCAGCCAAATGAGCTAACATGGCACAATTGTATAAGAAAAATTTTATGGTGGAATTGATGTTGACCAGCTAATGAGAATTCAAAAATATAACGAAGAATGTATTATTTAGAGCATGATAGAGAGATGAATCGACATAGTTTATATTATTATATTTCAGTTGATTTAAAAACATAGACCTCTTAAAATAAATATCCTCCAATATGCCATTAATATTCCATTCCATGAAGCTATATTATAAAGATTTATTGAATTTACATAGATTATTAATGACTATCCCCCCATAATCAACTCGTTTACAATTTTTTTCCAGGACACATTGAAAATTTTCCACTTCATAATACAATCAACCTATACAAATTTCATTATTAAAGTGCTAATAATATTTAGGAGAGAATACTTTCATTTATATACTGTAAAATAATAATCAAATGTATACACAATGAAAACTTTGACAAGGCTAACCCTTCATTTAATCAACATCGTCTTGACATTCCAAGAAGCCAACAAATTTTTGACCTGAAACTCTATTTTATAAAAATGACTTACACATAGTTTTACCCAAAACCAAGGAACTCCAAGATTATTAAATAGAAGCATGCCTTTATTGATTCCTATCACTTCAACGACGCCAACTATTCTATCAGCAATGATATTCTTTCCAAAAAAATAAATATTCTAAATAATTTATTTCCCTTAGACATTAATATAATGAATGAGATAAATTTTAATGTTATTTCTATTTCTTTTTTCATTTTTAGGGAGAATTATTATTTTATCATCATACAATAAATGGGTTAGTTCAATTAGGGCTATAGCTGCTTTTATGAATTTGAGAATTTTGGTGCTATCCATTTTGAGAAGTAGTCTTCTTAAATAATCTTCATCATTAAAGAATATAATGGATGAGAGGGTATCACCTTGCCATACACCTCTGGTTCATGTGAGATATCACTTAGGGAATAAATTTATGAGTGCTAAGAATGAGATGAGCTTAGAAGAATTCGAACCTAATTAACAAAAGTATCACCAATGCCAAAATTGTATAGGACTTGGAAAGGGAATCCCTAATCTAACGTATCAAAAGTTTTTTTAATGTCCAAATTGAGAGTGATGTGAGCACCTATTGTAGTTCTCCTAAGATGATTAATGCATTTTGAATTAGTAATAATGAAATCCTAAACAATTATATCTTTGCAGAAACCAAACTAGTTTGGAGAAAAAGTCCCATTGGCAATATGGGAGAAGGTATTGGAAAGAATTTTCCCAAAAACTATGTTAATAGTGTTAACCAGAGAAACATAATTGATGTGACAGATCTCATTTTCATTCTCCACTTTATTATTATGGAATGAAACACTTGTGAAATAAAATTTTTACTGTTAGTTTTTATTTAGTTTTAATGTCGGTTAAAAAACTGGGGTTTATAAAGGCGAAAATATAAATAACATTTTTGGTGTCATTTTTTTTAAAACCAATGACATTAATATTTCAAAAAATTGAATATGAAAAACATATTAGATATATGGTATCGATGAAAAAGAAAAATAGAAGCTGATAATACAATGTCATAATATCGGCGTTAGTTTTTCTTGAAATCAATTCCAAATAGTTCTAGAGAAGGGGTCTTCACTTTATGTTTTCACAAAACACTAATGCCTAAAACCTATGGAAAATTTGTATTCAATGTATTTTTCTATGAAAAACAATGCCAAAGGAATCTAAATATCGTTCTTCAATGTCAGTTAATAAAAAACTGATGTCGAAAGTAAAAAAAAATACTTTTAATAAAATTACAAACATTACATAACCAATAAACAATGTAACTATAAAACAAAACAAAAAATATAATGCAATGCATAGTTAGGAGGAGTAAAAATCTATAAAAAGAAAAATTTTACCACTTAATTAATAATAAATTTACATAATCATGTTTAAAATATAATAAAAACTGCATACCTAATAAATTATAATATAATCATCCTCATTTATTATTGATAATTCCTTTGAGATTATTAAATTCAGAAACCTATTATAACAAAATTATTAGTTTTTTATCACTTGTTTAGAAAACTATATTATGAAAAATAAACATTAAAAGAAGCATACACGATAATTTAAATCACAACAATACTTAAAAATTAGTTCACAAACAAGGATCGATGATGGGTAAGTTCATTATAATTATATGAATCAGTTTCATTGAACGTCTACAATAACATTTAATTTTATAAGATAAAATATAGAATATTATGAAATAAAGAATAAAATGGTTAATATAGTTATCAAACATTATGAAAATGATTTGTGACTCCAATTGTGATTATCTCATACATGAATTATAAAACATTAAAACCACATTCTATGCTTCCTAGTTGATGATGATACTGATTTTATAAAACATTAACTTGATATTAAAAACCAATATATACATATATATCAAAAATTAAAATATTATGTAATATAAAATTATTTACCTGTACTTTCATGTAATGGATTGGATTTTGATTCCTTATCAACAAGTGATATTTGTTAACCTTTATCCATGACCTACATTTTCATAAATATAAACTAATAAAAATATATAAACAATAAAATTAAAATTAATTAAGTTATAAAAATGTTGAAAATGTACTTTTCTAAAAAGGTGCTATTTTTTATGTACAAGGCATAATAAATAGAAAAACCTGTATAAAGTGCATTCACTTGGACAAAATACACCCAACATCCAATTCCATCTACCATAAAAAAGGATCACAATTAAATAAATTATTATTAAAACTATTTCATAATTATATTAGTTTTCTTACCCTTAAAGGAATTATACAAACCAATATCCAATATCTATGTTTGATAATCTCTGAGATATATATTGAAATCTATTTTTACTTTTCACATGTTATAAAAATGTGGAAATGAATTCTGAATTCATAATACAATAAACACTAGTGGAATCATTTTGTATTAGAAGTGTGGATAGAAACCTAATTAAATAAGTAAAATATTAAGTCGCATAAAAATCCATTTTAATGAAAAATTTAAAATCAAACCAAAATTTACTTACACCGGAAACAATTGTATCATATGTACACTAAGCTATTTAAACTATATGAGATCCATGATATTCTTTTTTTCATATTCTCAGTAGATAGTCTCTTCAACACATTGCAAACATCATCCAAAATTCATTTAAATGGCCCAATGAAGATTAATTAGGGGATAATTTGTTTGTCCCATTAAAAATTGAATTATATATAGTTGTTGGTGCCTAAACATTATGATTCCTTTTTATTATTTCTTTTATTGTAGATATTCTTATAAAAATTAAGTCTCTGAATACTTTATATGTAATTTTCAATCATATTTAATTAATATTTAGAAGCAACGCATACCTCATAAGATAGATAATGAAGAAGGATATCCATAAAATTTATAAAATTACCCATACAATATCTAAATCTTGTGACCTCCACTATGATAAATGGTATTTGAAAATTATGATCAATAATGTCATGAATCGATACTCTAAAATAACCCAACTACATAGGCTGGTAGTGTATATAATCCCCAGTAATATATAGTACTTTGTATGCTATAGTACATACATGAGGATCTCCAGTATACAACTCAAAATACAGTGTTAGGTCCGAAAGAGAAGGTAGAGGATCTAAGTTGGTAGGTTGGGTTGGCTGGGACCACTGGGCAGTCTGTACAAGATGCACATCTTGCTGGGACGGATGGGAAGTGTAGAGAGGCTTGGCTGGCTTGGAAATATGAGCAAGATGTGATTGGCTCATCAATTTTTGAAAACAATGATTGCACAATTGATTTAATTTTATCACCCATGGAATATTTTATTTCTTTTAGCTCATCTTTTTATGAATCAATATTTAGATCTCTTAACTGCATACATTGATTTAAAATTTTTTCTAATTACTGACAACCACATGATATCCTTTAACTGAACATGAATGCCCTTTATTTCCTAAAATAGTAGCTAAGATATCAATCCTACACTAATTAATAAAATTCCCTTCGCTCTCCTTATCCTGAATGTCATCGTAAAATATAAAATGAAATTTTTAGTTAAATTTTTTTAATTGAGAAAATAAAAACCTTAATGAATGATACAAATATATTTATTTACAATTATTTCAATTACTTCCTTAGCTTGAACTATAATATAAATTTAATTTTTCTTTATTCTCACTTATTTAAATGATTCATGATAAGTGGGAGGATATGAAAGACCAAGATGGACCTCTTCTGAACCACTACTAGGTCGAGATCTTAATGATTTTAAATTATCATCAATAATTTTTTACTCCAATAACTGATACCCTTCATGTGATCAAGTATGAGGGTATAATTTTTTAAACTCGATATCTTGATTATATCTCATAGAGGCCTATTTTAGAAAAAATAATAGTTAATTATATAAATTTATAATGAATTTTACAATATAAAATAATTATCTTCTCTAAAATTTATCCTCATGCCATCTATCAATTAATTTTTTCCACGTATCTACATCCAAAAACTCATACTCAAGGCATGGGTATTCATACTTTTTCTTTGCAAAAACATATTTTTTGTCAATTTTTTTAAAATGTCTCTATCAAACCACTACTATAGAGAGAGATCTATTCTTAATTACCTTAGTTTCCTCAAAATTGAATTTCATCTATAATTTACAAAATTTAATATTAGTCCTTTAAAATATTTAATATTTAAAAAATAAATAAAATAAATCAATTGAGATATTTTACCATCACAGAATTTCAATGTTGCTATTTCACCATCCAGTCGATGGACTTCCAATCAGGATATAAAATGATAATCCTAAAACAGATCTGTATTTTTATATATCAGATAAAGTAATTTGAATTTGGGCTAGTTTCATTATTATTATCATAAAAATGAATATAAAATATCTTATCTCCATGTGCAATTGGATGTATGTTTAAACATGTAATACCACCTTTACCAACTCAAGAACATGATTTATCTATAGTAATATGATAAGTCTCATCCACTGAAGACACATCAATTTCCTTACAAATATTTTTTATAAAAAAATTGTTTTATTTCAATAAATACGTATATTAATGAATATTTAATAATTTAAATAAGTTGATATATCTCAGTAACTTCTCCTCTCTTTCTGTATCTGAAATTGACATAGGAAAGTGTAATGAAATTTTTTGTACCTACATATAATTATTAGACCTGAAATTTTTTGTACCTACATATAATTATTAGACTTGATATTTTGAAATAAGGATGAAAAAATATTTAAGTAAAAAAAGAGTAAGACATTTGGATGTTTTTAAAAAATAATGATGAAATTATTTTTATAAAAAAAATACACGGAAGTTATCCTATTAAAAATATATTATTTACCAATGAAAATTTCAGAAAAGAAAAAAATATAAAGTAGTACCAAAATAATTAGGAATGTAATTAAATGTTTTCTTATATATATTCATCATGATCATTACATAATACATGCCCCATTTTTTCCTTATAGTCATTGTAATCATTCAGATATCACGTAATATATGAATAAGATTCAATTAAATCAATAATATCATCAACATCATCCTCATCACCCAAATGGTATTTTTCCTTGAAAATGACAGGCCACTGATAGTTTGATGAATTAATGACATAAAAAATTCTCTTGAATTTTCAACACAATTAATGGTTCCTTATTGTAATTAAATGTTTTAAAATCTACGATGGTAAACCCACAATCATTATATTTCACACCACTTTTAATATCAACCTAATTGCACCTAAAAACAGTGACGCAAATTTTGGTATAATAAATTTACCTTATATCCTCATGAACTACAAAATATGTCAGCAAATAATAAATTGGGTTTTTTTCTATTGCACTCAAAAAAATTCACTGCTTCAGTGATGACTATCACACCACTATTATGAATGGTACTCTTATCATCCATATTTTTTTGTGTAATCTATGTACCCATTAATATCAAAACCCACGTATGATATCATTATAATAGATGGTCCCCTTAAAATAATTTAAATTTTTCTAATATAGATATATCTATCATAGGTTTCTCTTTATACCATGAAACAAATGTCTCTTTTATGCTCAATTTTCCACCACTTTTCAATTCATTTTGGATATTGTATCTTTAATTCAGAAATATGTGTGGATATATATAACTGGATGTCATCTATCTTGTTCAAAATGTATAATGTGCCTGTATCACTTCTTCATGTAGAATCAAATTTCTCTTTAAGCTACAAATTCCTCCACCTTAACTATCAACTATCAAATGTCGAAATATAGGGAGACCAATATTTTGTACTTCATACAAATAATCAATACAAAACTCAATCACATATTATGATACATATTTTTGAATAATAGAGTCCTCCAGTTGATAAAGATCTCCCTTTAAAAATTTCATATACCTTTCAAAATGATATATATAATGTAAACAAATAGGCCCACATATTCTTAACTCACACACTAGATGAATCACTAGATGAACCATTATATCAAAACATGTACATGGAAAATAAATTTATAGTTGAAAATGAATAAGACCAGCTTCGTTCTCCAACCCATCTATCAAATTTCAATCAAATACTTTTCTAAAAATGGATTTGAAAAAATTACATAACCTAATGATAATATTTATGATATATGATGACAATATACTATGTAGTGTGACCGGTAATAGTTTTTGCATCAATACATGATAGTCATGAGATTTCATACCTATTAAATAACAATAATTCACTATCACAAAATTATTCACATTTTAAGAATATCCATTGAGTACTTTTAAACCATACGGACACTGACAAAAATTCAATTTCTCACTCTTTCTTAATGTGTGCCAAGTTAGAGGTAAATATTTCTTGTTTACTTTCATATTGGGAGATAACTGAAAAGTATTCTCATTGATATCAATTCCAATATAGCATTCAATCCATATTTTTTATTTCATTTTATGTAAAAAAAATTCAAATAAAACTTTCACATTTATGTTTCTCAACATTCATAAAAACAATGTTATGTTTTACCTCTAAAAAAATCCAATATGGTAGTTCAAAAAAATAGACTATTTGTTCAAGATATTTTTTAAACAATGGAACTTCTTTTATTTTAAAATGTTGTATCATTTTTTTTCACCCTGTCATAATATTATTTAACTAACAATTGTTGTGAAGGAAGATTATATTCTTATAAATTGTTAAATTATTTTTTCAATCTATTATAAGGGTGGTCAATTCACAAAAATAATCGAGATACCATGAACACTATCTTTCTTCCATTACAAATTTATAATATGAAGTATATTCTTCACAAATTGGACATGTTATATATCCCTTAAAAATGTATGCAGTTAAGTTTCCATTTATAGGAAAGTCATTTATACTGAACATTTTCATTTCACACAAAAGAAAATACTCATTTCTGTATACATCAAAAATATTAAGACCTACCTCCTATATAAGTTTCACATAATCAATTAGTGGTGAAAGATACACATGAATATATTTTCTTAGATATTTTGGTTCAGAAATTATCAAGCTCAACAATTTTTTTTCTACATAAATATATTTGGGATTAAGTTGTAAACTACCAACAAAACAGGCCATGAACTATTTTGGCTATTTGGCTCTGATATGGAATAACTCTATCTATACCCACTCTAATTCTGATATTTTTAACATAAGATCCAAAATCAAGAAATTATTTATCAAATATTTTCCATTGTGATGAGTTAGTACTGTGATGAAATTTACCATCAGAGATGCATTCATCCAAATTCAATATTAACCTTTTTGAATAAATTGAATTTGAAAATAGTTTCTCAAAATGAGGAATTATTGGAAGGTATCAAATTTCTTTAGAATGATATTTTATTTATATACCTAAGAATGAATCTGAGTTAATTAATTATAATTATATTAAGGGGTTATTAGAAGTAATTAATCAATTTAGCATGAAGTTAGATATCAGTACCTGAGAATGAATCTGATTTAATTTTTTCATCTATATTTTAGTTTTATGTTCCTCAAGTAAGACATTTTGATAAAAATTCATATTCTCTAAGATACAATGCAAAATCATTGGGGAAAGAATGTGTCTTTTTATACCCCAATCCCATTGGGCATAATATTTTCTTTCCCTCATCATAGGAATCTAGAAGCCCATTTACTTCTGGAAGTAGCTCTTTTAAAAGCTCATGTAATTTAGAGAAAATTTTATCACTCGAACCATTTATTTATTTCAAGTTAACCAATCTCAAAACTACTAATAACAATGTATATTCACTTCTACCAGGGAATACTGGTTTTTCAAAAACTCTACAAAATCAGTCAATAGTTTTTATTTTGTCATCTTTTTTAACACTTAAATCATGAACAATTATTAAATACGATCCTCTATCTCATAATGAATATTTCAATCAACGTTATATGATTAATTTAGTGTACTTTCTCCATGAAAGATCCAAAATATATAATTAACTCTAAAACCATAAAAAATTAGAAGATCATTGATTTATCTAGAATTTAACATTCTCATATTCAAACACTTCACACATGGATAGAAAATAAATTTTATGTTTATATGTTGTCATTTATATATTTACAAGAAATATTCAACTTATTTTTCATATTCATAAGTGGTACATCATAGATTTATAAAATTATGATCCATTTAATACTTCAGATCATAATATAATTAGTGATTTTATTAAAATATATAAACATATATATATATATACAAGTTCTAAACATAAGATCATAAAATAAAAATGATTGCTAGTCATATGTGAAATATTAATGATTATTAAGAATAAATTAAAAACTAATTTACTCTATGTATTTATTTTGTGTAATGTGTCATACTGATCCAAAAGTAGATAATTTCATTAGAATAAAAAATTAAATATATCACAACTACTAATTTCACCTAATATACACACACATATATAAAAAGAGGTATATATATATAAACATTTAAAAATATATATATAATCAAATATATTTTAAAAACAAAAAAATTAATCAAAAAATTTTGTGATCGGGTTTGTGATATCAATGATTATTAAGAATAACATAATAACTAAATTACTATAGGAATTTATTTTATTTAAATAAATATTTATAAATAATTCTTGATAGAAATAATAAAATAATAAGTTTTTTTATCATGTTTAGATAGATTATTTTAATTGACTATCTAATAACATTACTTACATTCGACCTGGATCCTTTAAAATAGACATCAATATTTCTCTTCAGTTATAAACTAGAACAACGAACATTAAAAAAATTTCCATATGTATATATTCATGACATAAAAATCTTCTTGCTACATCATTTATTATTTTATATATATATAATCAATGTTAAATAAACTGGTTATTCCAATATGGGTATTAAAATAGTTTTTTCATGACCCGACTTCTACAATATGAGAAAAGGGATAGAAAAGTGCCATGACCTTTCTTCATGATGTTGAAAGAGAGATAATGACCACAAAGCCCACCTTTAATAGTCCCCAGAGTGGCGACTTGCACCGTGGGTATCAAATCTCATGTAGTATGGAAGGAATTATCCATTTTATAGAAAAAGATCAGGAGATAAGTTGATAAATCCCATGAAACTCCATACACAAAATGTACAAGTAAAGCCAAAATATATTTCCCACCAGCTTGTTTAAAATTAATGCTAATACAAGATTCAAAAAACTCCAAAGTAAAGTACAAAAATAAAAGAGTCTAACCAGAAACAACAACTAATCCTGATCCCCACGCTAGTAAAGTCCATCACGGTTCTCCAAGTCCTCCTGGAAACATGAAAAATGTTTTATATACAAAGGGTGAGCATATATGTATACCCTGTAGGAAAACTAAAGTCACCCTTGCACAAGTGAGGGATCATAATAATGTTCATGTGAGAAAATAGTAGAACCTTGATGCACCTATCAAGGAACACTAACCATGCCTACCTCACTAAGGAACACTCACCAAATAATTCAAGTCAATTAAAGTAATAGTATAAGCACATCAATATTTGGGTACCCCACACCACTTTCCCACTGGTAAACTGCTCATCCCTAATGACTAACGTCATGAAACTACCACTCTTACCATACTTAGTCCTACTACCACAACACACCCACACACACAATGGCCTCAAACCACACACAATCCTACATGTAAGCACTTGGGACACAATAACCACATCTCTGACCTGAAGGCACCTGGGCCTCATCCCGAAGATACTTGAAAAAACCTGTCCTGCACACACCAAGGCCCCTCATCCACAAAAAAGACCAAACAATATTGGGCTATGGTAAGCCTCATTACATTACATCCAACTTGGATATGATCAAGTGTTATGAACTCGAATGAGGGTGCAATAATGAAGGTCAATGACCAACCATCCATCCTCCCACCGGTATGTTGGGAAAGACACCCTCCCCCATGAAATTAGGGTGTTTGGAACATGGTGCTCTACAAGGCTGGGGTGCATATAAAAATCATGAGGAACTACAATTTATACATAGATATAAGAAAAAACTTGGCCCAATCAATGTGTTTCTGAACAAACAACCATCCCACTCCAAACCACTTTCACTGCCACCCTTATGTGCACAACCACACAACCTCCACACTAAAGAAAATCCCAACACATTTTAATTTAACCATATGCCAATTATTTATTTTAGGGATTCACTATAATTTATTCCATCACCATGAGGAAGCTACCAACCACAACCATACCAAAACAATAAGAAAAACCAAACTGTACACCCACCATACCTTAGCACAAAACCATATTTTTTGTCCACTACATGAACCCACAATATTCCTAGACACTTGTTCAACCATTTCCAATAACCATTCTTCAATATTATACAACAAAATCATCATATTTCCCACTATAGTCCCACTACATACATGTCCATATCCACACTGCAGTCCCACTACCCAACGTCACTTCACGAGCACAATACAATATATGCAGTTCATTTGCCTAAAAGTTCAAACATTCCACATTCAATCAATATATTAGAATGAGAATCCAACTAACAACCTGTACCACCACACACACAATGTCCAAAGTAAATACCATTAACCCCAGACCCGCTACACACTCATACCACACCCCTCTCACATAGCCCACTTCTCTGCCCAACCTTGATCCCACAATTGTGCTCCCAACAATAGCACCACACAACTCACACAAGGTTACAAAACTCCACAGAATAGAGCACTCATCCACACCTATCAACAATATGTGTATATATTCATATTTAACCTATAGTGGTTCTTTAATTCCACTTAATTGTACTTGGGGTGATCACAAAATAGGCTTGATCCTAGGGAATTCATTTATTTAATCATGTATTTGTGATTTAAACATTTTTTCATGTTACGTCTATTTATAAAGGTTCACAAAAAAAAGAACATCACTATTCTATAAGAAAAGGCCACCAAAAACCCTGATTTTCAGATGGTTTTATAAACATAACAATCCATAAAATAACAATGGATAAAAAAAATAGTCGATCAACACCAAACCACTATATACCCATTATTTTATTTACCCATTTTTGCTTCTGATCATGTTTACTTCTTATTTATTTCTTATTTTAAAAAATGTATTTAGCTGTTAAGTATAAGGAATCATCTGTACACCCACCCTGTATGATGCACAATTAAAGAGGAAAAAATGAATCCCTTTCGGATGATCAAAGGATCAATGTTCCTCTTTGCGATAAGAAAAGGGTTCTCTAGAGAAGCACGAGACTCCAAGAAAACTGAGTAGGAGATCTCTATCACATGTGAATAACTCATCTAGGGAGGAAGGATCTATGTGTACCAAGGGGGAAAAGAAAATAAAAAAGGAAGGAAAGATCCTAGATTTGAAGAGTTGGATAATATTTTAATGGAAGAATGGTTTTAAAATACATTAGTGTGGGATCATGGTCAAGATAACTTGATTTGGGTATCTCAAATCACCCAAAAAGTTAGGACATTTAATGATACAATCAATACCCTTTGAAACTCCCTTAATAAATCATGAATAAGTCTTTAAACATGGTTTATATCAAATAAAACATAAGAGGGGTAAAACTAGAAAACTATGAAAAACTGGGAAAATGAAAAATGTGTCACTGATGGGTGAGTCACCGACGTTAAGCCACAGATCAGAGAACTACTGATGCAGACTACCATAGATGTGCCACCAATGTTGAGCTACTAATGAAATGTCCTACCAATTCCTTGACCTACTGACACAACAAACTACCAATTCCCTTGACCTACTGATGCCCTGACCTATAGACTTCATCGACTCACCGATGCCAACGGCCCTGAATCACCGATGCGGATGCCCCTGACTCACCAATGCGGACTCCCCTGACTCACCGATGCTGACGCCCCTGACTCACCGACACCGATTCACTAACATGATGAGGTAATGACATGATTACACAATAAAATGCGGACTCACTAACATGCCAATGCACTGAAATGTCGACGCACTAACATGCCCACACACTAACATTACTATGAAAAAACATGAAATTTGGAAGACTCTTGAAGCAAGCCACTGAATGCTCCCAGAACTGCACAAACATTTAATTTTCACAAAGTAAAGGTTTTGGGAAATCTGGGTTATTAAAATAGATAACTCTCAGACTATTCTCATCTCTAATAATTTCAAAACTAACCTAGAAGAAAAGCGGTCTGAATAACCATCCCTTAAGATACCTCTCTAGAGTAAACCACCTTGTGTTTTTCTGAAGATTGATTGAAAAACTTGACATCCTATAACACCTATTTATCATTTATCTCTTTAACAACTATAGAAAAAATACCAGTATAATTCCCTAAGAAACCACACAAACACCAAATGTCACACCATCTAGACACAAGGATAAGGGATCTATTTTTTCTATGTCAAGATACGATATGCTTTGGACAACACTGTCTCTCCCGTAGATGTTTAATCTTATCCATATTAATACGTCTTGATTAGGGATCAGGTCCTCCCCTCCCCAAAGTCAGGACTTTTCATATGAAGTAAGAGAATAGGGAAACAACATATCATGCACAAAGAAAGTACAAACATTTCATCATAACCAAGGTACAATGAAAAACAAAAGAGAAACTCAGAACAACTCCAGGTACTGGGAACTCATTTGTGATTCTATCTCTAAATTACTCTCCTTGAGGACACCATGAATTCAAAACACATGAACCAAATGAATTTTCTGTCCACACAATACCTTCTACGCATGATCCTTGATTATTACTGGTCGATCCATGAACGTTTCATCGTCCTCGATATCCAACACTCCCTATTCAAGGAAGCGGGAGTCATCATGTAGATTCTAATGGAGTTGGGAACCATGGAAGAAGTCATGTATTGTCTTCAAATTTGGTGGCATTGCCAGCTGATATGCACCTTGCCAACTCATCCTAACACCTCAAAAGGTACGATGAACCTGGGAGAATGTTACATCACTTAATAAACTTATGATGTTCGTGTTGAGGGGAGACCTTGAAGAAAATATGGTCCCCAACCTCGAACTCCATGGGAGTCCTCCTATGATCGACTTATGACTTATGCCGTTCTTGAACTGCCTTCATCCTCTCACACACAAGCTGAACCTTCTCTGTTGTGCTCTGCACTTCCTCTGGTCGAAGAAGGGTTGCATCCCCTACATCTGTTTAGTACACGGGTGAGCAACATGGTCTTCCATACAAGGATTCGAATGGTGCTATTCTAATGGGAGAGTGATAGATGATATTGTTAGAAAATTCTAACAGGGGAAAGTGTTATACCCAAGTTCTTGTGAATTCCAAAACACACACCCACTACATATCCTCAAACTTATGGATGGTCCTCTCTATTTTCCCATCCATTTGAGGGTGGAATGAAGTTTTAAGGCATAACTGGGTAACAAAGGCATGTTGAAATCCCCTCTAAAATTTTGAGGTAAGCCGTGTGTCCCAATATGAGAGAATGGATCCTAAACTCCATGTATCTCTACCACCTCATCCATATACCTCTTTTACAAATCATCCACTGCACTAAACTCCTTGATCGGCAAGAAGCGAGCCGACTTCATCAACCGGTCCACTACTACCCATAGAGTATCGAATCCTACTTGAGTCCTGGGTAATCCTATTATGAAATCCATCAATATGTCATTCAAATTCCACTTTGGAATACCCAAGGTCTACAATAGTCCACCAAGAACACGATGATTTTACTTCACAAGCTGACACACTAGGCATTTTTTTACAAACATTGGCACTGCCCGCTTCACCTTGGGCCACCAAAACTATTCCCTCGGGCCTCAATACATCTTAGATACTTCTGGATGCACTACCATCGGTGATCTATGGAACACAAGGAGAACTACCTCATGCATTTCCACTAGGTCAACTAGCTTCCCATGGAACAACATCTAATTTGGATTATCCTCCGACCATAATTCTAAAGAATCACCCTGTATAATGCGATCATGCATCACATCGGCCTATGAATACCCCCTCTGAGTCTCATCTACCTTCCAAACCAAGGCATACTACATTATCATCTGAAATAGATAGCCTATTCCACTATCCTCTACACCATCTATGTGTAAAGCATCAAACTCTTCCATTTCCTTCCAAGCATTCGTGGATTCACGAACTAACTCCTTCTGCGACTTTCTTCTCAAGGAATCAGCCACCACATTCCACTTCCCTGGGGTGTAATAGATCTCAATGTAATAATCTTGGAGGAACTTCATCCACATTTCCAGCCAAAAGTACAGGTCTCATTGGGAAATGAAATACCTCAAGATCTTATGACCTGTGAAGACTACAATGTGATCCCTGATGAGGTAATGTCACCAAAACTTTAGTGAAAACATGACCAATGCAAGATCTAGATCACGAGTGGAATAATTATGTTCATGAAGGTTTTAATTTCCTACATCCATAATAGATTACTACTTTTTACTGTTTCAACGTACATCCCAATACTAGGACAGACGCATCACAAAACACCTAGAACATCACCCCATCCTCTAGAAACCTAAGAAATAGGGCACTAACCAGCTTCCCTTTTAGATATCTGAAAGATGTCTGGAAGTGCTCACTCCATACAAATTCATGGTCTTTTTTATTCAAAGCTATCAAAGTAGCTGCAACTCTAGAGAAGTCGAGTACGAACCTCTAGTAATAGACTTCGAGACCCAGGAAACTACGAACCTACACCACATTCTTGGGTGCTACCAAAAAAACAACTACTTTATCCTTTGATGGGTCAACTATTATCCCTTGTTGAGACACTACAATTCCATGGAAGTAAACCTATCATGCACAAAAAGTTCACTTGGAAAAAATTCTATAGTGCTAGTGGTGTTGAAGGACCTCCTAGATAGTCCTTAGATTCCCGAAGTGCTCCTCCTCTGACCTTGATTGGAATAGGATGTCAATGATGAACACAATGAAGAACCTATCCAAGTACTCATGGAAAATATAGTTCATGGGATCTCCGAACATAGCTACTGAATTAGTGACACTACAGGAATGACCATGAACTCGAAGTGCCCATACATGCACCTAAAATTAGAATTCAGGATGTCACCCTCCTTTACCCTCAACTAGTGATATCCAAACTGTAGGTCAATCCTAAAGAACAATCTTTCCCCCTTTAACGGGACAAAAAGATTTTTGATCCCTGGAATGTGGTAATGGTTCATGACTATCACCTGATTCATTCTCTGATAGTCTATGCACAGTCTCAGACCGCTGTCCTCCTTCATCGTGAACAAGACTGGAGGACCCCAGGATGAGACACATGGCTAGATGAAACCCTTTTCATCAGGTCTTCAACCTAAATCCACAACTGCCGCACCTCAGATGTATCCAACCGTTAGGGATCCATCTAAATTGGATGGGAATCATGTTGAAATTCAATCCCAAAATCAATGTCACATCGAGGGGGTAGATTCATAAATTCTTTGAAGAAGTAATTCAAAAACACTCTCACAACACCCGTAACTTCCACCATCTCTATATCTACTGATTCTACTAACATCTCAGCTAACAAGGAAAGAAAATTCTTCACACACTGGATTCCCTCCCCACAAATCTGCTCGCCAATGAAATCTATGTGCTAGCTGCGCACATCTGAGAATGCGAATCTTATCTATAAGTAGTCAATAAAAGTGTCCACACAAAACAACCAATTTATGGATTGTATTAAATTATATGGGTGAATATATATTAGAAGAAGATCCCCACTAGAGTTATGGGGGCCTAACATCAGTTTTCATCCTTAGTAAACATCAAACATACTGGTCTAAACCCTAATTCACATATTCAACACCAGGGGATTGGGATGTCTCTCTAAGTCTACAATTAGGTAATGGATTAGAGTGGGTAAAAAAGAGTGTGAAGCTCATGAATCAAATAAGGCACACACAAGGGTACTAAACAGAATGATCATACCTCATATAACCTCTGGCCCAACTAGAATGAATACCACTACAGACTATGACTACCCATGTCCAACTCCTCTACCTCTCTACTATTGTCCGCCTTTATGAAAACACCCTGGTTGAGATCATGGGGAATCACCCTAAGGTTGGCCTATTCCTTCACCATATACCCTCGGTGGAGTGGATGATCACTACCCTATTGCGAGAAAGTCCTGACTGGAAATGGCTAATACTGAGGTGGGTGCTGAATCTGCCCAACGCCACTATACATCGCTTGTACTGGACACTGGTTCTGAAGATGACCTCATCCTCTACGGAAAAAGAACTTAGGCCTTGGCCCATGGGGAAAGAGTGAGAACCACGAGTTTGAAACTGAATCTTCTGAGGCATACTTCTCTCTAGATGAAACCTAGAAGGTCCTGCTGCTAGAGACCTACTACTGACGACTTTCCCCTTTGATGAAATCGGATGGATCCCCTGTCACAACACACCTCCTAGTGAGTACATCCTTTTTACTACCTTAACCTTCTTCTGAACATTTAAATTTTTTTCCTGGGTGAAAGGAGTAACAACATATTGGAGAGAAGGTTGGAGTGCCTCCTCTTAGAATCACGCTCTGGACTCCTCATTTGATAATAGATCTAGCGTGAAGTGTATGAGAGCCCTGAACTTAATCCCCAGTTCCCTCACCAATATACTCCCTTGTCGGAGTGATATTAGGTCTTGCCTCCTCTAGGCCTTCATTGTTCAAAAAAGTAATTCTACCTGGAACTCCTTCTCAATGTTAGTCCACAAAACCTTAGTTCCCTTCCTCTCCCTAAGGTAAATAGTCCATCACTAATTCCATGATTCTTGTATATGGCTCACTGCCATAGGAACCCATTACTATGTTAGATCCTAGATCAAGATGGAAGTGATCAAGAAATCCTCGCGCCAACTTTCCGTCTCCAGGTCTGAGACATTAGCCTCGTACTTCCCCAGAGTCTACCACTGGAAGGAAAAAAGTGTATTCTACCAATATTCATCTTCCTCTTGTTTATTGTCCCTCTACTAATCATCCAGCACCACCTATCAGGCCTAAACTACTCATATCACATTAGGGAGACATCTGAGTTCCATAATTGAAAATGAAAATAAGGAACTCCGAAGCCCGAGTTTTGTGTAAAATTTACTACAATATCGATTTAATTCTTTTTTTATTTTAAAATACTAAATCAACCAAGACACACAATAAAAAAATCAATTATGATGCATGTACCTATCCTAGAGTCTCTACACTATAATCATTGTTGCCTCACTTGGTCTTTCATTAGGATTAAAGTCTTTTCATTAGATCATGGGGCCCCTAAATTCCTATGTCCTAGCTGGTCTTCCCTGACCTATTTCATGTACCAAGATTTCCTAGCAATAAATCAACCAAGACACACAATAAAAAAATCAATTATGATGCATGTACCTATCCTAGAGTCTCTACACTATAATCATTGTTGCCTCACTTGGTCTTTCATTAGGATTAATGTCTTTTCATTAGATCATGGGGCCCCTAAATTCATATGTCCTAGCTGGTCTTCCCTGACCTATTTCATGTACCAAGATTTCCTAGCATTGTTTCCCTACCGTACCATGCAATCTTCACTATGCCTTACTCCAAACTCTATCTTATTAATCAACTCTCATAAACCTTCCTTAGAAAACATTTTTTCACAACCCACCTTCTACAAGATGAGGAAATGGATATCAAAGTTCCATACCATTCATTCCTCATGTTTAAGGAGAGATAATGACCCATAGTCTCGCCTTTGATAGGCCCCAGAGTGGAAAATAGCATGAAGTGTTTAGAAGATCATGTAATATGGAAGGTATTACCATTTTTATATATCTAGATCAAGAGATAAGATGGTAAATATGAAGTAACTCTAAATAAAAAATGTAAATTTAAAGCCAAAATTCGTTTCCCACATGCATGCTCAAAAGTAAAGCTCATACAAGATACAATAAAACTCCAAAGTAATATACCAACAAAAAAAGACTAAGAAGAAAATGTAACTATTCCAATCACCCGAGATAGTAATGTTTTTCATGGTCCTCAATGTCCTTTTAAAAACCTGAAAAAAGTTTTATATAAATAGGGTGAGTATAGAAGTATACACAGTAGGAAAACAAAAGACACCCATGCACAAGTTTAGGAGAATACTAATGTGCCTATAAGAAAATAGTAGAACCTCAAAGAACCTATCGAGGAATACTTACCAAACCTTCCACTCCAAGGCACACTCATAAAATAACGTAAGTCAAGAAAAGAAATAGTATAAGAACATCGATATTTGGGTACCCCTCACCACTTATCCACTGGTTAAATACTCATATCTAGTGACTAACGTCTTGATGATACCTCTCTTCTCATACGTAGTCCCACTTCTAAAAACTACTTGCAAACACCCGGGCCTCAAACCACATACAATTTCACCTACAGACACCTGGTCCACAGCAACCATGTCTCTCACCTGAAGACACTTGAGACACGTCCCGAAGATACTTGGGAAAACAAACCTGGCCCACAAACACCTAAGTCCCTCATCCACAACAAACCCTTTCCCAATAGATCATGGGATATGGTAACCCTAAGGATATTATAGACTGCCCAGATATTCTTGAGCGGTATGAACACTGAAGAGAGTATGAGGAAGAAAGTCTGCAACCATCCATCCATTCTCCCACCATGATTTTGGGAAAGAAACCCTCCCTCCATAAATGGGGGTGTTCGGCACATGTTGATCAACAAGGGTGGGGTGTGTATAGTAATAAAAAGTAACTAAAATTTATAAAAATAGATAAAAAACCCCTCATCCCAACCTACAGGTTTCTAAAAAAACAACCAACCCACTCAGAACAACTTTTGCTGCCACCCCTATATGCCCAACCACTCAGCAACCACTTCCAATGAATAACCCAACCCCTTTTTATTAAATAAAATATCATTTAATTATTTAATGGATTCAAAATAATTTGTTCCATCACTATCAAGAAACTACCAACAATAACCTTATCAAAACAACAAGAAAAACCAAACTCCAGTCCCACTACACCTTATCACAAAACTAGATTTGGTGTCCACTACATAAACCCCAATATTCTTAGACACTTGTTCTGCCATTTCCAACAGCCATTAATAAAAATAATAACATGCAATACTATTAATTACCACTAGAGTCCCACTACATACAATTCCACATCCACACCGTAGTCATGTTTCCCAACATCGCTCCATGACCTCAACACAACAAATGAAGTTCAAGTAACTACAAGTTCATCTATTCCTCAATTAATCTCTTAGACTAAGAAGCCAACTCACCAACTATACCTACCCACACACAAATCCAATTGTAACTAACATTAACTCCAGCCCCCACTGAATAGTCATACCCCACCCTTCTAATAGATCCAACTCCTCTTCCCAACCATGTACCCATAACTGTTCTCCCAAAAGTAGCACCACACAACTCCCACAATGTTTCCAAACTCCACATAACACTACAATTAACCACAACTATAAACATAACTTGTATATATTCAGATTTAACCAGCAAAGGTTCTTTAATTCCACTTTATTATAAAAAGTGTGATCACACAATAGGCTTAATCCATGGTCGTTCATTTATTTAACCAAGTATATGCGATTTAAATAGTTTTCATGTTACGACCACTCATTAAAGAAACACAACAAAACAGAACATCACTAGTGTAAAAGAAAAAAACACCAAAGAACAGGATTTTCAAAAGGATTTAAAGACACAAAAATCCATAAAACAATAAAGGATAACAAGAAAAACTAGATATTGACGTAAACCCACTCTCAGCCCATTATTTTATTTACCCCTGTTATCATCTGATCATATTTACTTCTTTTTTAATTCTCCTTTTATGAAATGTATTTAACCATTTCTTATAAGTAACCATTAGTACACCCACCCCACATTAAGCATAATTAAAGAGGAAAGATGTAATCCCTACTAGATGATTAATGGATCGAATATATTCCTTGAACTAAGAACATGGGTCGCACGAGCAGCACCAGACTCAATGAAAACCAAATAGAAGTTCTCTAGAACATGTTCACGACTCATTTAGGGAGGAACGATCTACGCGTACCAAGTCGGAATAGAAAACAAACAAAGACGGGAAGATCACTTCTTAGAAGAGTCATATACTATTTTAAATGATGAATAATTTTAAAAGATATTTTTGTGGATCATGGTCAAGATCATGTGGTTTGTGTATCTCAAATCACCCAAGATGTTAGGGTATTTAAATATATAATCAATACCTTTGAAACACCCTTAATAATGGCCAAAAAAAGGATTTAAACATGGGTTACATCATATAAAACATAAATGTTATGAAATTAGAAAATTGGGAAAAACTAGGAAATTTTCAAATCAGTCACGGATGGGTGATTCACCGATGTTGATCCATCGATAAGTGAGCTACTGACGTGACCTATCGTAGATGATCCACCAACACTGAGCTACTTATACCACGAACTACTGACTCAATGACCTACCGATGTGTCGACCTAATGACGAAATGACTTACCGACACCCTCAACCAACTGATGCCCTTACCTACCAAAAACCTCAACACACCGATGTCAATGCCCATGACTCATGGATGTTGACATCCCTGATTCACTAATGAAGACACATTGACATGCTAAAGCAATGACATGCCAACATAATTACTTATTGATGCAATGACATGCCAAAACATTGACATGTCGATGCATTGACATTCCAACACAGTGACAAGCCAATGAAAAAAAGGATGTTTGGAAACATCTTGATGTAATCCACTAATAGCTCCTAGAACACCTCAAACACTAGATTTTTACAGAGGAAGGACCTGAGGAAATTTGGGTTATTACACATTTTTTATGAATAATTTGTTATGAATTATCCCCTACTTGAGGCATTAATGGCCAGATATGAATATTATGATTTGGATCTATCTATTCGATGAAATTTTAATATATGTAACTATTAAATCACTGCTGTGGAAACATTGAATGAATACCAAAAATAGATTGATTAAATGTGAATGATAATGGAATTAGTTAAAAAATGTTTTTGTTATTGGTGATTATAGATTATAATAACATACATGAAAATATAGATAAGATAAATTGAAGTGAAGAAGTCACATGATAATAATGATTAATGTATTTATCAATATAATAAAAATGGAATAATATTTAGAAATATCTAATTTATTTATTTATTAAAGTGAAATTTGATAGATTCATGCTTTAATGAGACCATAAACATAGTTTGGGCAGTGGGGGTCTCATGTGAAAATATTTGTTGATGAATCCATATCTATGTAATTACCCTTAGTGAATTGCTGAGTAATATTACTAAAGAATGTTATTTCTACATTAAAATGTCATAACCAATTATTCTCTATATAAATTTATATTTTTATTTATTTTTAATTATAAATATTTAGATATGTGCTTATTTTCCCGTATTTATTACTAGTTTCCACTTATTTAAAAAATATGTGTTATATAACTGCTAAATGAAATCTTTTATATATTGGACAAAACAATTTTAAAATTACATAAAATATATAATTTTTATTATTAAATAATATTTAACATAAATTTATAATTTACAGTCAAATGCATACAAATAAATGATGGAATGAATCAAATTTATAAAAAATAGATAACGAATTAGTCTTAAATAATTTTAAAAATCGATTAAAAATTTTAGAGTTGTACACTAAAATATTCATACAAAATATAGATAGTTTTACTTGAATTTTTTGTGGGAAGAACACTAAAACAAAAAATTAGAACATTTGAAAAAAGGAAAACAAAAAACCCACTAATCTAAGTTCTCCTAAAAAAACAGTGTTTCCTAAGATGATATATATATATATATATAATGTCCCCTGAATTCATTGGAAAGAGAAAAAATTAAAATGAACAATTATAACATTTGGAAAAAAGAGAACAAAAAAACCTCTAATAAGGGTGTTTTTTTATCGTAAAAGGGTTACTGAGATTAAATTAAAACCTAGATTGAAAAACAAGGAACCAGGTAGGATTATTTGTGGGAAAAAATTATAAAAATAATATTCAAATTTGTCAATATCTAGTATAATATCCATCACAGAGTTTCGGAAGCCATTGGACTCATCATTGGTCAAGAGAAGAAAGTAGAATAGAAAAAAAGAAGTAAGGGTTTAGGGGCAGGGTATCTTTTTAAAATGTGTTTTGATGTATGTTTTTCCTAAAGAGGATGATAAAAAAGGTTATAAATTTTGATTTTAACATTGGGTTTCTTAAAACCTAATTCCCAAAATCCAATCCAATTTGTTTTTCTTGTTGATTTTTTTAAAAAATGATTCAAAATAAACTACTTTGACCAGTTTTGGTGTCGGTTTATTGGAAAAGTGATGTTGAAATATGATACGGATTTTTCACCATCAGTTTTATGAAAAAACAACATTTAAAATGTTTTTATGAATATTTTTGTGTCGGTTATTATAATAACTTTCTTGATTCCAAAGATAAATTGTTTACAATTATAGATCTAGTTTATATAGAACCGAAATTAAAAAGGAGACGTTAAAATTACTCTTTATATTAGTGAAATTGAACATTATTTCCATATTTCAGCATACCACCCTTAAAATATTACTGATGAGCTTGAGATCCTCAGAATGAATAATATCCTAATTGGTTTGGTAGGAAAAATTGTTGAACAAATTTGTTTGAGGAGATCAGCTAGAATTTAAACCAAAAATAGCATCTTTAATATCAAATCCAATGGAAAGGGAAATAAGAATTGAATTTTCCTCATCATTCACAATCATAGGAATAAAACCTTCCATAATCTCAATATTATCATTAGAACCATCAAAACAATTCTTGTAAAAAAACAACATGAGTAGCTAAATCCTCTATTTTATCAAGAAGAATAACATTATAATTAAGAACACCTAAGGGCCTATTATGTTTTCTTACCCTTTGAATAGAATTGAAAAAAATTTATATTCCGATCACCCTCATTGAAACATCTAACCCTAAAATCCCCTCTTTGAATAAATAAACTGTGGTTTAATTGAATATTTGAACCATTAAATTTGTATTTTCTTGATCTATAGGTTCTAAAAAATCATAACTTATGTCACCTTCCTAAATATTATGGATACTGGATTCAAGGTAAATAATGTTTTCTTCCAGGTGGCTAAAGTATTCTTGAGTCCAAAGTTTCAGTATTTTCTTATATAATTGGAGCATTAGAACAAAATCCAATGCATTATACTTAATATTTAAAGAATACATTGTATCTTGAACAACTTTTCTATATAAATAATGAAGAATCAATGCATTATTGAATCTGAAGGGAAAAGGCAATTTCTTCTCTCCTATGACATGATTTTCCAAAATAGGATTATTGTATGAATTTGTTCATTCAAGGGTGGAGTATGAAATGGTATCCCAACCAGTCAGTGCCACATAATTAAAAAAATCCCAATCCAACTTATTGGACACCACATTATTCATGTACTTCATATACCATGTATATTTAGAACCAACAAAAATGACTTCATGTAGGTTTCTATTCCCAGTATAATCTTTGATATCTATAGTTGAGGTAGATGAGTTAGTCATGCCCAACCTATCATTAGGATTAAGAATATAATTTTATTTTCCAAGAAGATTACAAGAACCATTATAAAGAATGAATTTTTTATATGGTTGATTGCAATCCATTATAAACACCATAATATAGGGAAGCACATTTTTGATTTATTATATATTTTTTCTATTTTTGGGTAATATTCAGAATTTTATGGTGATGTGAATTGGAGTTTTGGGTTGTTTTTGTGTCAAGATACCTTCATTAGTTATCTATCAATTTTGGAATTAGTGTTTGTATTTATTTAATTCTAAGGAATTATTCATTGGGTTCAAATCATTATAGTATTTGATTTATAACTTCTGAAGATTTGATTTGAGTCCATCAATGTGTGATGGTATTTATTGAGGGTTATAATAGTTGGAAATCAAAATCCTCCATGTTTTTATTTTTCTTATGTTGATTATGTTAATAACACATGATTTTTAAATTAATATAAAATTTTAAAGGATATTTTTAAAGTATAAATTAAGTGTTAAATAAATATTTTGATATATTAATCTATCTAGATTTCTGTGGATATGTTCATGAAATTATGAGTTATTTTTGATATATTAATTACCTTTTTTTATTACTAATAAAATTATTATGATTTATGGGTTATTTTTAAGGTCTTGAGATTCTTTTTCACCATTTGTTTTTATAATTAAACATCAAATGATTTTTTTAGTTATTCATTTTACGAAAAGTGGATGGTGCATGTTAGATTGTTATATTTTAAATTATTACCTTTAATATTAATTAAATGTGAAAATGATGATTATTAGTCCTTGTTAAGTCCTAATAATATTTTTTATATCTTTAGTTATGGATGAATTCATATTTTTTGAATTTGTTTTTATAATGTGTCTTTCTTAATAATGTCTTTGGATATATTATCATGTCAATTTGCTCATGAATTATGTTTAGATATAGAAACAAGATTCCATTATTAACATAATTATTTTTGTTATGCATGTTTTTCTTAAGTTATTTTTATGATAAATCATGAAATTTATTGCATTTTATATCTAACATGTATGAATAAAAATACATAGAACAAAACATAACGTTTGGATAATTGGTTTCTCATGGGTAAGGTGATGGTTAGTTTTAAAGGAATGAAAATGATGGATTTAATAACTTGATGTTAAAAGGATATATTCAAAATTATTAATAATTTTAAATGAAATAGTTTGAAAATGAAAACCTATAATTACTTGGAATCATATAGTTTTCACATGATCATAGTCTCTGATTTTACTTATTTATCATGTTAAATACATAGGCAACCTAAAATATCCTTGATGTACTCCTTAATAACCTCCAATATTTCCTTTTATTTTTATGTGAAATACATGAGTTAGTTTCCTTTTTACATTTAGTTCTTCCCCCATGTTTTATTAGGTTGACTATATTATCTTCATTACCTATTGAATGTTATTTTTTTCATGAATTGATAGATGAATTGAATTGGGGACTTTCTTCTATTTTTTAATTTAGTTTTTTAAATCCTCATTATAACAAATGAGTTAAATTTTTATTTCTCATGAAGAAGTGTTGAAATAAGTGTCATTGAAGAGTGTCTGTGGAACCACACTTTGTTTCTTTCATTAGTTTTAAATTGTATTTTTTGGATTACTTGGTTGACTTCCTTATGATAATTTATGGATAAGGTATCATTGTTGTAATCTTTGGGAGTAATGATTGGGTGAGTGGTCTTGAAAGCCTAAAGAATTTTTCACGTGAGAAATAAGAGTGATTACCGATAAGACCTTGGATATGAATATAGTTTCTTCACATATATATGTCCTGAAAAAATATTTGTTTATATTAATGGTCTTTGTTTTAGGTCATAATCGAAAAGTTACATTGGTTGTTTGAGTAATGCTATTGTGGTTGACATGTAATATATTATAATTAATAATAGTTTTACACTAAGAATAATTTCCTTAATATTATTTTTCAAATAATATTTATTAAAATATTGATTTATTATTTAATAGTTAATGGACATTATTTTTTTATGTTTTTTGTGTTATTTTTTTATGCAGTAATATATTAAATCCATTTTATATGAAAATTTGAATTAATCCCAAATAAGCATTGATGTTACAGTGATCCATGTAAAATCATATCATTATAAATATATTGATAACTTTTTGTTAACAATTACCATGCTATGTGAGAGTTTGCTTTATAATATAATATCTATGTTATACCATTATAAGAGTAGTCGTTCTCTATGGAGAATGTGTTATTGTTGGTCTTTTATTTTCGGTGTATGAATTTTTGTATAAAAAGTTCCACCTCATCTTTATAATTTTTTTCATGTTGGTTATATTTTATATTGTTTTGTATATGCTACAATAACTGTTATCATAGTGGTGAACATGTTTTACTAATGTTATAAAAGTTGGGCATGGGTACTCTAGCTACCCATGGGAAAGTGTACTGAAAACAAAAATTATATATATTTATATATACATATTTATTTATTAAGGAATAGTATGAGGGACTACAACATGGGATATAATGTATTCCTAGGAAATTGAAATTGTGTTGTTTTGATAAATATCATTCTATATAGCGAGCTACCTTGAGAACATTTATTCCATTCTAGGGGGTTCCATGGAAACTCATTTATTATATACGTTACACAAGTTATAAAGGTTATCAAATAGTGTAAAAGTTTTTCCATGATATAATAGTTACCCATGGTGGAATAGTAATCCCATGGTGAACATGTTATTCTATTATGGAAAGGATATCCCATTGTGGACACACTACACTATTATGGATTCTAAGATAGGCTTGAGGTTGGTTAATATCCTATTGGTGGCGTGGAATTTATACATTGATATGATATTATAAATATTATTCTATGTGTTTTTTGTTACTATGTATACTTTGTTGATTAACTTTGTGGATATAATTTAGTAAAATTTACTTGAATACACCCATTTATTCATTGTGGGATAAAAAAATAAGTTGGTTCATGCAAATTATCTATATTCAGATCATGCATGTGATCGTAAGTGGACATGGAACATCACTTTTCCCATCTCTAGTATGACATGTATAGTGGTATATTTTTAGATTATTTATGGATTTTATTGATTTCTATGTCACATTAGGATGTACAAGACTCCATGAGGTGTGGGATCCTATCAATCTATCTTTGTCTAGAGGTTTGGTTTCTACATAATAAAGTATTTTTTGTATTTTTTAAACTTTTATAGATTTTTTTTATTTTTGGAAAGTATCATGACTTATTATATAAATTCATATATCAATTATCTCTTACTAATATATATATATATATATTACTTATGTCAAAAATATGTATTTTTAAATTCAATTAATCGGCCTTATAAAAATTTTCTAAAAAATAATATATAAATGGGTGATGCCAAACATTTAGCAGGCATTATAATTGGCCCAATTTATATTTTTCATAGGGTAAATAATTATATAATAATAATCCAAGACCATCAGTTCTAGACACTAGATTATATTGATTGGAGAATATGCTTGGGGTTAGTTGAAGTTTGGTTTAGGTCAATGATGGTTTTGGGGTGGGTTAGTGAAAGTGGAATCATAGTGGTGCTTTGTTTTTTTGTTATTGTAATTTTATAAATATGAGATAGGATTATAAAATATTGATAATATCCCATAATTATTTCCAATTAACTACTTTATGGGGTAGTTTCATATTATTAGTTGATGTCTGGATTTTTTGTAGGAACCATAGATATGAGTGAGGATTTTGTATAAATTAACTTAGGAAAAATGGAGGGTCTCTTGGAGCACAATTTTTTAATTATTGATGCATCATATATATTGGTTATTATTAGAAAATTATAATTTTATTTTATTCTAGGACTGTTATAAGTTTAGTACATTAATTAATTATAAGAAACTAACAAACTTCTCTATCGTGACTTACACCATCAGGGTTTGACATGTGATTACCTCAATACCACCTCTAATAGGACATGGGCTGGAGACTATTATAAAGTAGTTATATCCCACAAATGAGAGGCATTATCCTAATGTGCCTAGACCCACACTCATCTTGACGCCCATACATTGCTGAAATATAATTTAACTAAAGCCAATGCATGTATACATCTATAATCCCACACAAATAGTATTACTATGATGTACTAAAATAAAAAATTGGACCAAATAAAAACCTAACAAAAAACAATAAAGAGACCAACCTAATCCATGGGTGAGTAATACAATCAAATACAAGCAACCAATAAAACCTTATTATTTCCAGATTAAGGTATGTTCCTCCCACTCCCTTTACTCCTATGACACCGTGAAAAGGGTGATCATCTTCCTAAGACACAACACATATAGAAAGAGACCATGTAGGGGTGAGTATAACAATACCCAGTAGGACACCCTGAAAACACTAAACACTAATAATAAGAATAGTCAAATAAAAAAAGTAATACAATATTGAAATGAAATAACAGAATCCAAGATATATTTAGGAATGACACTACACCACTAAGATATCACAACTAACTACCATCCACAAGATTCTTATCAAATAAAATCTTGTTTAAGGATAATCCTCTACAGGAACCATGCCATCACTAGAGACACTCAACCGAGCGGTCTATATCCTTATTTCCCACCCAATAAAGCTCACTGGTCTAAAAAGACAGTGATACTTAGATAGGGGTCACACCAAGGACTTTTGCAGGGCACCACAAATCAAATATATATTAACATTATACATAGGGGATCATATTTCATTGATACTGTGAAATCTATATATGTGACTAAATTAATGTAGGATCAATTCCATTCTCAAGAAGTCCACATTGATTCCACAATCCCCACCTAGGGTATAAAGATGATAGAGGATCACACTCTATTATCAAGAAGTGACACCATGAAATCAATTTAAAACTTATCCTCTAGTGGGGATCACAACCCTGGTATTTGGGCATAATACCACACAATACCTTTAAGTGAATGGACCAAGGAAACAAACCCAACCATGACTGGCCTATATGGAAGAAACAAAGGGATACAAACACACTTAAAGGGGGTACATGATGTGCACTAGGTTACAAAGTATTTCTAGATAACCCCTAGTATACCCACATGAAAAATCCTCACATGCCATGTAAAAATAAACATAAACAATGTGTGAGCAGCCACACATGGTGTGTAGTTGTTTCTAGAAACCCTACCTATGATGTCTGGCCATTCCTATGTTAACTAGACCATGTCCGTGTACTCTGGAAAGGTCCATGTACTCTGTCGACCCATGTCTATGTATCCTATATGATACACACTGAGTCTGCAACACATTTCATATGGTGTATGATACCATTGCATTGTGTGTGATCATTTTATATCTAAGGAAACCCTAGCACAATAAAGGGGGCCACATATGACATGTAATACTAGATTAAAAACCGTATAACCTAAGATTTTATAGAATTCCCAGTTATCTATTTCATATATAAGTTTACTAAGATTTCTTACACATTTAACCATCCCATGATCTCTATAGAACCCTGATCTCAAATGTCTAGGAAGTGGGCCAACTTGTCAAGATGGTATATGATCACCAATATAGAATCATGTCTCATTGATGTACATGGTAACCCCACCACTAAGTCCAAGGATATCCCATTCCACTTACACTCTATAAACTCTTTCAATTGAGCTAATCCTTATATAACAAGGTTCAAAACATTCAATTAGTGACATGTGAGGCATCTAGATACAAACTTTTCCACAAAATGCTTCATACATAGTAAATAAACCTAACATAAGAGGTCATGGTACATATTTTCCACACCTGTATATACTGCCAAATGGATTTCATGAAACTCCATCATCATCATCTCATCGTTCAACACCAAATTCACCATTGACCATTTTATAAAAAGGATAGTATGCTCCCTACCATTATAATACCACTTTCGAACATGTCTAGTGGATACATGAGTATATATGGTCTCACAGTCAGTGTCTCCACATTGAACATACCTAAGAAGATTTAATAGAGGAGGGGGTAAAAACCATCAATTGAAGATATTAAGTGCCATCATTTTACATTGTGGACAACTGAAACAAGGATAGCTTCTTTGATGCATTTTCCTACAATTGTGAACAATATATCTGACTGAGGGCATCTTTTACCATGCTCCCTACTGGGAAAAATCACCCCCAAGTATCATTGAATCATTTTTGGGTTGGTTGTGTTTGTTGAAAAAGTAGGATCTCAAGGAATGAAATATATATAGATGGTAAAAAAGGAATAAAAACAAAGTGGTGATGGTTTCTAGTGTTTTTCAAATTTTTGGGGTCCAATATTTGAATTTTGGTGTGCTCTGCAAAAAGTGTATTTTCTTGAAGTTCTTATAAAAATATGGACAAGGGATGAATTTATCCAAGAAGGGATTCATGAAGTTCTTTTTGAAAAATACTTGAATACTATTGAGAGAGAGCTCTACAATAATATTGAGCACCATGAACGGAAGGGGTGAGCTGTGAGAAAAGTAGATTTCCTTGAATATCTCATCAAAATATAGAAAATGCCTAAATTTTGTGAAGACGGTATTCATGAAGTGGATTCGGTAAAGACATAATAAATGTTGATATTGAGCTCTAGGATTAAAACATGTTTTTAAAATTAGCATCGCTAATTATATTCAATAAACTGATACACTAAAGAGCTTTGTGATGGAGCTTCGTGATTTGGGTATTTCCATGGTGCTTAACGAAGTCGAGAGAATTTCGGCTAAAAGTTCAGAGTTCATCCAAATGATATGACTTTGTTTTGACTTTTAATGGAAAGTTCAAGGGTTGGTGGAATCGCCTATAAATAGACCTTGACCCCCTTTATAAGAGTAGATAGATTTTCAAGAAAAAAAATTAAGTCTTCGATTTACGAAGGAAGTTCCCGAAGGAGCATCGATAAATAGATTCACATAATAGATTCACAAAAGTGTTTTTTAAAGGAGCTTTATAGCATCTTGTTTGAGCTATGTGAAATTTGGTGCTTTTCATGGGATCTTTGTGAGGGTGCTTCATAGTGGCTTGTTTGAGCATTGCGAAACGGGGAGCTTCGTGAGGGAGATTCATGATGGAGCTTCATAACGAAGCTTTGCAATGGTGATTTACAATGGAGCCTCTCAAAGGATATTTACAATATATTGTTGCAATAAAGATTCACAATAGATCTTTTAAATGTCTTGTTTGGGATTCCCAAAATGGGGTTCTTTTCAAAGTTGTGAGATTCGCAAAGGTACTTCCAAGGTTATTTTCTAGTGTTCAGTGGAAAATGGGCTTTCATCAGTGTATGAAATTTGGATTTAAATAGAGCATTTACATTAAGTGGTGGATGCATTCATTAATGATAATGAATAGACCTACAAGTACATAAATTGTGAGTAGATCCAATACAAAGAATAGAGAAATGGTAGAGGAAGAAGGTGATCCTTTCTACTAGTAGTGATCCAGATAGAGAGAGAAAGGGAGTGGCCCATGGGAATGTAGTGTGCTGACCCTAAACATTGCAAAGACAGTGAGCCTGGGCATAGAAGTGATATATCCTTAACATTGTAAATAGGCAGTGAGCTTTAGCGGATTTGGTACATCAACACATCACCATTGTATGCTCCTTGTATGCGTTCTAGTGAGGGTGAACCATGTAAAGATCTATGTATCTGGCTTCTTGCATTCCTACATCGCATTCAAGGAATCAAAATCATATAAAAAAGGAAGAATAAGATCAGTGTCACCACATAATTTTTAACAATGTGACCCTTATAATAAATATGTTAAGATCTAGTGGTATTGGAGGAATTAGTTAGAAGAGAATATCCATACCCAGATTCACCCCCACTCATAGGGTATCTAATACCCTTTTGGTTCTAAAAATTGGCATCAGAGGGATGGTTTCTTTTATTAGATTTTTTTTCTCTGACTTGGATTTGTTAATTATTGTGGTTATTGATTTATTCTTCTCTTATCATGGTTTGACATGAACAAGGGAAAAACATCAAAGAAGATTTAGAAGTAAGATTGTATTACTTAGTGTGGATGTTTTTATAGAAAAGGTGTGATTCAAATAAAGGAATCAAATAGATTTCCTAAGTAAGGATTGGATGAATTAGATAAGGAAGAGATAGATTCACTAAATAATGATATAGGAACAAGTGAAGTACAAGAAATTCAAAGTGATGATGAAACTACTGATGAAGAAGTTGTTTCAAGAAGGCCACTAATAGAAGATGTTTACATGATAAAAGAATTGGATCAAAAATATGATGAAGAAGTTAAATCTAATGATATCTGGATCCAAGTACTAAAAATTGAGGTCAACAAGATAAGAGGCTTAAATCAAAAGATTATTTATGTGGCCCCTGACTTGAGGGAGATGAATGATTCCAAAGATAAATAATTGTAAGAGATGTCTTCAAAGAGATAGAAATTCAAAGCTGGGGATAATGGAATGAATCTAAACTCAGATAACATTAAAATTTGAAATCTATAAATGATGATCTTGTTGTATATATAATTGAACTACTTTAGGAGAATCAAAGAATACAATTGGGGAGTGCATGCTATGCTGATTCAATTTCTCAAGAAAAATTGAAAGTAAAGGTGCAATGTGACATGGTGGATAATCTCACACATGAGTTAGAGGATGTGATGAGTATAAGGAATAATATTGAGAGAGAACTCAATTATCTACTTGATTAAAGGTATATGAAGATTAAAAAGTTTGAATAATATATTGAGTTAGTGAAGAAAGAAGTGGATAAATCCAACACCAAAGGAAAGCCTAAAATGAAGGATGCATTGAACATACTAGTTTATTATCCTTAGACAAGTGGTGATAAAATGAAAAAATATATTCTATTTATGAAGTTAAACAATAATATATTTTCTCAACTCAAAGACCATATAGTTTGGGAAAAACTGGTATTGGATTTGATCAATCCCTTCCTATGCATGATTGAAAGAGAGTCATGAATAGTTCCATAAATGGAGAAAATCCTATAGGTGTTGGAGATAGACCTAAGAGGACATTTACAATAATTAGTGAAAATATGTGGTTTTTATATGTGATTCATGGCCATATATCAGAATTTTGTTCAGATTATTTTCAATATGTTTCATTCTGTGAAGATAGAAGCATTTCTAAATCTTAGAATAATAAGAAGAATCTAGAGATTTCTGAAAGAATTATCTCTCAGAAGAATGAATCCATGAAATACTTCTATTGTGGAAGAATGGGACACACTATGTGTATTTTTCAGGTATCCCATGAGTTCAATTTCACCATAAGAACATAAGAAGAATCAACATATCAACTGAGAAACAATGAAATGAGATATTCCTTTAACAGAAGATGTTTCATATGTTCTAATCATGGGAATTTCCAGACAGTGCAACAAGAATATATAGGGGAAGGAAAAGGAACCTAGATTGAGATCCCCAGCATAGGCATTGTAAATCGAAAAAAATCTTATATTGTAATACTACATGGTAATATCGAAAATATGTATACAATCATAGGAGAATCGTGGGGAGCTCAAAAAAATTTCATCAATCACCTTCTCTTTTACACTAACAAATACTCCCCTGGAATGGATGTGGAAAATCCATGAAGAAAAATGTAGGAGACTCCCCAAGTGTAATCAAGAATAACGTAAAGTCAATGGAAGTCTAAACCCCAAAAAGAAAAGGTGGTGTGACTTGAACAATTTATAAAATAAATTTTCCTAGAAAATTCCCATGTCATGCCACATAGCAGGAAGTGAAGGTAATTTAAAGAGAACATCAATGGAGGAAGGAGAAATATTAGAGGATTAGTGGAGAGATTTCTACTTGGAGAAAGAATCATGAAAATTTTATATTGGTGGAGCATCAAAGAAGGAAATTTCAACTAATGGGATTAATTATAGAATTTTGAAAAAGAAAAAGCATCCAGAATATGAATATCAGAAGAAGACTCGAAATGTGGGTAATAAATTCATAGACATATGTTAAGAAATGTTTAATTTGGCATGGTAGTTGGAGAAGGCAGGGAAAGAGTGCGACAATTTTCAAGAAAGAATCAAAGGGTTGACCCATCAGGATCAACAACAATCCACTTCATGAAGATTTCATAAAATAACCTCTTCCAAAGTATTTAAATTTTAATATATGATGTGAAAGTGGTTGAGGTTTTTAGGGAGATACAATCCAAGAGGAAGTCGCATCAAAAGATTCAAGGTGGTGAAGTGATGCTATTGGGAATATAAAATGATTCAAATCATTTATCAGTGTTTATAATGAGAGGACGTACTTGTATAAAATGGAAAATGATGATTTTATTAGATTTATCTCTTATTTCCTACCCTAAGTTTTAATATAGTTGGCTTAGAGGTCTTCTTTATGGATCATTGCTAAGTGGTTAATTCACCCAATGAATATATCATTGATATAATTGATCTGGAGATGTTTCTCACCCCTGTAGTCACATATGAAGAAATGATGTAGGAGAAGAATAATGTTTGTGGGTATAAATAGTTGGCCTAACAATAGGAATTGCTGCATAACATTGGGGGAGAATTCAATATCAAAATTAGATGAAAGAGAAATCAAAGAAATAATTGGATGACCTAGTTCAGATGTTTGTTGTCCATCAAGAGATGAAATATTTCAGGAGAGGCATCAACATTCATGTATTTCATTATTATCTATTTTATTCGGAATATATATTATCAGCTGACTTGTTTTCAGGTTACAAATAATATGTGAGTGAATATAAAGAATGGTATAATAAGATGATGGGAAATGTAGTGGAAAGAAATTATGTCATTGTAGTAGAGAATGAACAGAATCATCAATAACAGAGTGACCTGTTGTCTGATGAAGAGTATAAAGAGTTAAGAGACTAAAGGAGAGTAAAAGTGTAAAATTTTAATTCAGATGAAGGTACTAATAATGACTATGAAGAAGTCAAATCCATATGAGTATGAAAGTTAAAGAGACGAGATGAAATTGACTTGAAAGTTATAATTGATAATCACACGATGCTAGTGTAGACTAGGTAGATGAGGACTCTATAGAAAGAATCATACATATCATAGGTAGAGAATAATTTTTTTTGTGAAGTAGTAGAAGATGAAAATTGGGCTTCGGCAAGAAATAAATATCTTGACCAAATTCAGAAGAATTAGATGTATGAGATTTTTTAATCCAATAGATTAGAATGTTATTAGGGATAAATGGGTCTTTCACAACAAGATGAAAGAATATGGTGGAGTGATTTGAAACAAATCATGATTTGTGTGATAATGGTTATCCCAATAATAATGTGAAACAGAAGTTCAATGTTTTCCAAATGTATGTCAAGTCATAATTTCTGAATGGGGTCCTAGAAGAAGAAGTATACATTGAATAGATAGATGGTTTTCACATTCATGAAGATTAGAACAGAGTTTTTTTATAGGGGAATGATTTAAATGGTTTGAATCAAGCACCAAGAGTGTGGTATTCAAGGCTAGATTAGATTATAAAGAACTAGATTCAATATATGGGAGTTAATATGAGGTCTCTGATCAAAATCCAATGTGATAATTGGAGTTCTATCAATCATAGAAAAAATCCCTCCCATCACTCAAGGACAAAGAACATTGAGATAAAATATCAATTTATCAAAGAGAAGATGAAGCAAAAGCTTCCGAAATTAGATTTTGTTCCTACATAACTATAGGTTTAAGACATTATATCAAAGGCCATATAAAATGAAGATTTTGAGAGGCATCAATTGGCTCTAAGAGTCTTGTTAACTCCCCTCACATGAAAAAGTTTGGATGTGGGACACCCACTCTCCGAGGTATGATATGTTTTTCCTGAATGAACTAATGTGGACTTTCAACCTCTTACAGGCCACAAAGGATTGACCATTGAGTTCATTTACAAAGGTGGAGAAATTGTGACTATTCATGGTGGAGAAAGTCTATCTTTTAGATGATAAAACATTTTATGTCGAGACACGAGGAGAGGTTGATAGGTGGGGTAGTGGGATAGAGGGAGTAATGAGATAGGGGGATAGAATCAAATCTAATGATTCTATAAGTGATATATCAAGGAATATATATCACGATAGTAGAGGGTCGTGATGAAAGTATTTTATTAGTATCAGTATGGTATCAACGATTGGTGTCATAAATGAAGTGATTCATTGATAAAATTTTCATACTACTCTTGTTTCTCACACCCAACATTTTTCATGTGGGCCTAGAGTATGCAGTGAGTGAATCTTTTGTCGCTATATGAATCTATAGAGGCGAATATTGGCAGATGATTGAAGGAGATTTAGTGAGGTATAAAAATGTGGGGAATTGTTATGGGAAGGTTTGTTAAAAAACATAAAGGGGGATATTGTTGGAAAAAATCCCTCAAGGAATCATCTCAGCATTTTGGGTTGGATGTGTTTGTTGAAAAAGAAGAAGATCATGGAATGGAAGATCTAGGGGTGGTACAAAAAAGAACAGATAAAAGGTGGCACTAGATTCTAGTGTTTGGAAAATATTTGGGGTCAAACATTGGATGTTTGGGGAGCTCTAAAGAAGTTGATTTATATAAATATCTCATTAAAATATGGAAAACGATTTAATTTTGTAAATATGGGATACAAGAAGTTGTTTTGGAAAAGATATGAAGAATGTTGATGGAGAGCTCTAGAATAATGACGAGTTTCACGAATGTAAGATGTGAGCTTTTTGAAAAGTTGATTTCCGTGATGATCTCATCCAAATACAGCAAAGGCCTGAATTTTATGAATTTTGGATTCATGAAGTAGATTTGGAAAAGTCACGAATAATTTTGATGGTGATATCTTATATTATGAAGAGCTTCACAAAGGATATTCATTAAACAACATTGCGATGGTGCTTCTCCATAATAAAAATTCCATGGTACCTAGAGAAGTAGAGAGATTTTAGGCTGAAATTTTAGAGCTTTCTCAAATGGGATGATGTGTAATTGACTTTGAACATAAGACCCAAGGGTAAGTGGAATCTCCTATAAATAGGCTTCAACCCCCTTGAGACAAGAAGATGGATTTGGAAAAAAAAATCATAAGACTCTCAATTCGCAATGGAAGTTCATGAAGGATATTCACTAAGGTAATTCACGATAGAAATTCACTAAAGAGCTTTATAAAGGCTTTATAGAGCTCCATAAAATTGGGAGCTTCGTGAGGGAGCTTCGCAACGGCTTGTTTGAGCTTCAAAAAATTGAAAGCTTCGCGAGGGAGATTCGCAACGAAGCTTCGCAACAGAGCCTCGCAACAAAGCTTCCCAATGGATCTTCTCTATAGTGTTTTTCAATAGAGCGTTTTAGTGGATCTTTGCAAAGGTTGGTTTGGGCTTAAAAAAATGGGGATCTTTACAAAGTAGTGATCATTGCAATTGTAGTTGAATGGTTATTTTCTTATCTTTAGAGGCAAAGGGGTATTTTCCAGTGGATGAAATTAGGTCTTCAGCAGAGAAACTACATACAACGGAGGATGAATTCATTGGTGATAATTAAAGGACCTATATGTCTCTAAACTGTGACTAGATCCTTTCCAAAGTTTTGAGAAAAATAAGAGGAAGACGGTGATCTTTTCTGCTGGCAGTGACCCCGAGAGAGGGAGAAACATGGAGTGACCCTTGGGAAAGCAGTGTGCTGACCCTAAACAATGTGAAGGTAGTTGGCTTGGGCAAAGAAATGATCTATATGCAACATTGTAAATTTTTAGTGCAATTTAGTGGAATTGGTACATCGACACATCACCATTTTATGCTCATCGGACGTAGCTCAGTGAGGTTGAACCATGTAAAAAATCTCTGTGTCTTCTTGCTTGCATTCCTATATCACATCTAATGCATCATCATCAGATAAAGAAGGGATAAATAAAATCAGTTTCAAAACATAAGATAAAGTAAAGTGAACCATATAATAAAGAGGTAATGATCTAGTGGGGCAGGAAGAATATGTTGGAAAAGAATATCCATACCCAGATTCACCACCCTCTTAGGGTATCTAGGCCCCTTTTGGACATAAGTCTCCCCTTCCCAGGAGTATATAAAATTTTGAATATGTAGTCCTTGAAGAAATTTTGACATGGAAATAATTATAATTTACGATTATTCATAGAGATTATATACTTTAGGATCTTGTGGTATGAGGAAATGATAATTGTAGGAGTAGGTGATTTGGAGACCCCATAATGAAATTCAAGATAAACAGGGAAAACTGTGCAAGTCCCCAAACATAAATGTGGATGAAAATACTTTAATATGGATAATATATGAAATAAAATTGGCCAGAAAAGGGTTGGAAGAATGAAAAATTTTGCCGGATACAATTTTTTTGGAAGACCATAGAGCCCAATTCAGCCATTGGGAGGCTGACAAGGACGCCCCAAAGTAAATAAATTTTGGAGGAGATTGATGTGACCACCATTTATTATTTGGTCCATAACCCAAGACATAGACTAAAAATTGACATGATTCTACTTCCAATGGATTAATAACTATAAGAACCACCTCTCTAAGAAATTTTAATATATTTTTAGATGTTTTTTTCAATCCACTTTCCTGGTAATGGAGGAAAAAGGCTTCCATGAATAGACACCTAGTCCCTTAGTCCCTTGATTTCCATTGTGAAAATGTTGATTTATTTTATCGAAAAACAAATCCTCTTAATAAATATCTATTTTTCTTGAACATAAGGTAATATTGGTGGCTTTTAAATTTCATATACAATAGTTATGGATTACTACCTTTTGATGGAGTTCTAAACTATTTATGATCACTGGGGGAGGAACATGATGTAATTACCAATATCTTATTCGTAATATTTGAATGATATTTTTAATTCCAATTTTGTATGTTATTTTTATTCATAATATCTTATTATTTAACTGATTCATGTAGTATTATGTCATACTCAAATCATATGATCATGTTTAGGGGTACCCATTCTTATAATGTTTCACACTCCATTCACCACTTCTTCTTCCCCACATCAATTGCGGTGTTTGTGTGGTGTATTTTGGTAACATGAATTTACACAAACACTTTAATATATATTTGAATTTATTTTATGGTATAAATCAAAAATAAAACACCAATATGGAAAACCAATCAAGCTCTTCATGTTATTCCTTGATGAGTTTTGGTTACGAAGTCAGATAGAAATCACCCTATCATCAATGGTAACTGGTGAATCAATCTATGTTTTTGACCAAACCTTAAGAGGCATACTAGTATAAAATTAGTAAAAATATGGTTATTTTTTTAATAGTAAGGTACTAATATATCTATTCCCTTTATTTTGATGATATGAAGGATTAAAATCATGAGATTTCCTTAGGATGATCATGCTTAACAAAATTTATTCATTTATACATTCTTTTATTTATTGTTTATGTGTGTTTTCCTATTAAATAAATAACCTAATATTTTTAAAATATCATTCCTCTTTTTTAAATCAAAACCTTATTTATATATTAATGATCTCATATTCATCAATAGACAACCTTTGGTTCTTGATACACTGCTTAAATTCTAGAACAAAATAATCATTTAATTTAACACAGTCAACATCATGATCAAATTTTAGCACCATTTATAGGGATACAAGAACATTTTTTCACTTTTATTCAATTATTATATTTCTAATTTATTATTTATTTCCATATTACCCCTTCTCTTTTGTTTTTGTTATTTTTTTGTTTTTGTGTGTTTCATCTCTCTCTATTTTTATATATCTCTCTGTAATTCTATTATATGGAATTATAATATATTTTATCAATAAATTATTTCTAATTTTTTTATTTGATTCATCTTACATTAAAAAATAAAAGGATAAATAAAAAAAGACAAAGAAACTAGACATTATTTTTGCATGAATAGATCTAGGAAATAAATATTGCATGAAATTGATGAAAAAATACACCAAAACATTAAATAGACAATTCAATAAAAAAATTGGCATCCTAGAGTATGAATGTCTTGTAAGACTAAGGAAACCCTTGAAAATCATCATGTGTTCCTAAAACGATCTAATAGAGAAACAAATCAAATCCCCAAAAATAAGGATGCAAATAACCAGACATTAAAATAACTTTCCACCCTATCAGTGAATTACTAACCATTGTACATTCAGTACCTTGAGGAAGTAGCCAATCATATGAATAGATCAGAACTCATCCACCTACTTCCTAAATTCCCTGGTTTTTTATAAGGCCCTTTCAAACATATAAATAATTTTCACAAAGTATGCTCCACCATGAAACCCCAAATTGCAACAGAGGACCTCATTAAGTTTATGGCCTTCCCTTTCTCCCTTAATGGTGTAGTGAAATACTATATATACTATCTGCCTACCACAAATTGGGGATGAAATGATATAAAATTAATCTTTATAGATATTTTCTTATCTTTATCCTATGTTTCATCAATTTGAAAATAAACTAGTACTCGCCTGTGCTATTGAACGACATATTCGATTTCTTGTTTTTCTTTAAATAAGAGATTAATATTTAGAAATTATAAGATGAAAACATTTGTTGAATAAATTATAATTAAAAAGTAATGTTTTATGATAATGGAATAGGAGGTCATAGAATATGAATACATTATTCAAATAGTTGACAAAGAGATCAGAGGCAAAGATGAAATAGAGTATGCTATTGAATAAAATAAATACAAGAAGATAGATATTCAACAACCACTTCATAATACTCATTAACTTGTAATTGAATAAAAAAATAGATGAATAAAAATCTATTTTTGTTTTTTTACTTCACTAAATGTCAAGAGACTTGGTATTTGATTAAATACCATGTCCTCTTACATCCTTTTGAAAATAGGTTGAGAAAATTCTTGGGACATCATAAAGATAAAAAAATATTTAATAATATTATTTACGAATAAAAGTTAATATTTAATCATAATTTGAAAATTTATAAAATAATGAAACACCTTATTATTGAGTCATTCATGTCTAGATCATTTATAGAGGTCAACATTATAACTCTATTGAATTGAGTGGAGTGACTACATGAATATTATAATTATTATTATTAGGTTACTAAAACCCAAAAGCATCATTAACCTCATGTTGTTGGAGTATATGAGGTTTTGGTATGCTTTCATACTACGTATTGGTGTTCGTTGCTTGCGACCTCCCACTCTTGACCATCTAGACACCACGCCCCATCTCCCATCTTCATGTGAAACTTATTCAGAATAATATCATTTAAAGAATTTTTAAAAACAAAAAACTTTAATTAGAAATTCATAAAATAAATTTTATAGAAGCACTTATTATAAATTTCAAGTAAAATAAGATTTTTTTGATTAGTTTTCTAAATTGGAACAACATTAGTAGTGGAGTTCACCAACCAAGGAGATATTTACCTGAATAGTCTCACAAATGTCCATTACAAAGAGCATTGAATCAAATCTTGGATAATAGTGACCTGAAGCCTACACATTAATTTTTTTAGAGAATCCTACACATTAAATGGGAAATGCCTCTCACACATTTTAATGAGGAAAGTGGAAAACATCAAAAAAATTGAAACCAATTTAGAAACACAAACCTGGTTATTTAGTTATTCTTCTGACAACAATATGATTCGATCTTCAACAGGTGGGTGGTGTGATGTCCAACTTTTTTTCTTCCTATAAAATAGAAAGAAAATGTTATTAAATACTAAAATAACTAATGGAGATAAAATAAAATAAAAGGGACAATAATTTTTGGGTTTAAAACATCATAAAGCAAATTAGAGGAGCATACCAACTGAAACATAATGAAAATAAAATTCTACTAGACCTTCTCATGAATGAAATAAAAAACAATCCTATAAATTGAAATGAAGATGTTCCAGGGGACAAAAGAAAACCCTTCCAATGATTCATGTTTTTAACACCCAATACCTGAAATTCAGTGAACTTGAGGGATTAAATGAAACCATGTTCAACTATCAATTTATAGACACTTGAACCATGAATCACATAAATTAAAAAGATTCTACATACAAAGCATTTATGGGGGAAGAGTTAAATTAAAAAAAACTAACCTATTGGAGGTTGAACATAATTCTCATGATAATTTTCTTCACCATCTGGAAACGATTTTCATTTATAACATTGACTGTCAGGGCAATAATTATGCACGAAATGAGTTGAACCTTTAGAATATGAAAACATATAATAGAACCATTAGGAGAATTGATACAAGAAAAATGTATGCCATCGTGGCAATGGAAATGGAATTAAATACAACCTTTCTCCGCATGCAATGCTCTAGATGGTGGCGCATTATAAGGACATTAATGTAATGCATTACTACAGTTCCCCATCCCTGAAGATGAATATGGTCTTAGAACATATATAGGTTCCAATGCAGCGGATGGGGAAGGATAACAATCCATGCCTTTTGAAAAAAATAGAGACTATGGGAAAGTTGAGTGAAATATTATAAGAAATTATGTGTCATTAATGAGAACTGAGTTCGGAAAATGTGCAATGCTAATCATTTTCAGAAGCTTTTTGGGGGTATGGATGGGCAGATTTCTTCTTTGGACAAGGAATCCCATTCATGTGCAGGGATCGATCAACATCAATCGTGTCATGTGGGAGCTTAATCTCGCATATGAGATGCTTGATGTTGTAATACACCTCGATGATCATAAGTAAAGATGCATGTAGCTGAAAAAGTACCCAACATAACCTACAAATTTTTAAAATCAACTGAACCCATATATGAAGATTCAGTTTTCTCATTTAAAATAAAATAAAGGATGTTTATGTATTTATGGGGGGGATACAGAACCGATGTTTCGTTACCTAAAAATATGAACTACATTAATACAATATCAATCAGCGAGGAAACAAAAAAATGAGATATTTAAGAACTAAGTGTCTCAGATTTCTTTTGCAGAGATGAGTAAATCAATTCTTAGAAAAAGGTGACATGATACCTGCACATTTACAATATTGTAGAGATACATGCTTATTAAAAATGAAAATGTATTGCATAAACTTTCAAGAGGAAGGTGGAAGCTTTCAATTACATTAAAATAAATTTTAGAACACGAACCTAGATGTCTATTTCTACTTCTAGCAAGAGAATGATTTGATATTTATTAGGTTCTTGACTTGCTGTACAACTATTTCCCAGACCAGTAAACTAAAAAAAATGTTTTTAAATAGTAAATTAACACCTTATGCATGTCAGTAATACTATAGGTTATCACATCCATGAAGGCATTGTCTTCACTCAGACTTGCAGTCTTAAACAAAGAATCAATTTGACAGGCTAAAGCATTAGATATGCTCCCCACATCATTTTTTATCACAGTTTAATTGTACAACTTATTAGTAATAATAAAAACCATAGGATTGAAGGTATGAAACATGATATTTAAATTATAGATATTGTCGACTAAAATGTTGCAGGTTTAATATAATTTCCCATAGTAGTGAAATCCATGAGAAAAAGTGAAAATAACAGTCACTGAAAACCCATCAACTATAAGTTCACTAGATCATGGATAATGAAGGTACAAAGACTTACCAGTCATGATGTTGTTTAATTTTTCCAAAGAGACAGGATGAGGAAAATTGTACTAATAACCTTAAAACATGTTTTGGAGACAATCGAAGCACACCCTAGAAGCATTTTATGAGAAAACATGTCCCTCAAAGAGAAAATATATCTAAGAATTAAAGTACAGATCCCCTCAATTGAAGAAGATAGATATACTACCTTGGATAAAGAATCCTGAAAAAGATGTCATTGTAGGCACCCACATGTTTTACATTAACCCATAGGATGTCTGGCTAGAGGTCTTCTTTCAGTTTCACCTTCTACAAACATAAAACCAGATTCCACAAGTCAGCCCTAAAATTGTTGAATTGAAATGAACATATGAGAAATGAACAAAATATTACATGAGTATCATCTACTTAATATGAATTTAATGAAATAGAAATTCCAATTTCCTTAATTTTCATAGTTATTTCAGAAATATTTGTTCAGAAATTGCATGTAAGTAGATGATGGTCAAAATAGAGGTTAACATCCTGAATTTACAACATAATATAGAAAGTCATTACGTATTCCTATTCTCTTAGTAATTAATACTGGTAAAACAATTAGATAATAGTGGAACAACACAGTAAACATTTATTGATGATTATAGGAAAAAAATGTTATTATATGTGTAACGTCTATATAAGAAACCGTCAATATCCCTGGAAAACCAAATACAGAACATATAGACCAGTTTTTAATAGCATCTACCGTGAGTAATAGAATACAAGAAAATGCATTAAAACGTTCAGCATAAAAAACCTCCACCATTATCCTATTCCATAATGAGTAATGTCCAGATTAATGAGAAATCAGTGAGTAATGAAAACTAAAACAAAAATTTATTTCATGATAACCATCCATCATGTCATGAAAACTGTCCAGCATGAAAATCGTCCTACATGGAAAACATCCAATATGTAAATTTTATAATAAACCTGTAGAAAATCCATATTGAAATGTCCTCCATGAGAAATTCCAAATTCAAAAATCTGCATAACAGTATGTACTGCACTTATGGTTTGAAATAAAATGAATGAAAACCCATTAAACAAATAATAAGATTTATTACCGTGACAGTAGAGCAGAAAATCTCAGTATGCTTTCTCATTTTTCTTGATCAAAATTTCCTTCATTCTCTTTTCTTGTTGAGTACAATGAGTAATTGTACCTAAACTGTCTCGACTAATTTGAATACCATGTTTCATGTCATCCTCCGTATCAAATTCTTGTGAAAGGTTTTTCTACATAGAGAATATAGTTAGTAGAATTTGAAGCTACTTGTTGAAGTTGAAATCAATGCAGTACATATGTGATTGTAAATAGTTGACAGTAACAGATTTAAAGAATTTTACATCATGTATATTAAAAACATTGAAACTAATCACTAATCATGCATGTACTGTTACAGGAAATGAAAGAAGTTAATATTCACTTACTATGACAGCTACATACCTGTGTAGATAACATATTAGATGTACAAGCATCAAACCTAGTGGTAGTGTTTGAACTTGATGGATAAGACCTACCAGTTTGATGCTCCTATTATGCAAGGTTGGAAGGAATATTACAATAACATTACTTATGTCTGTTACTTAAGAAAATGAAAAGAAAATGAAGCACATTGTACCTTCATAAATTCAATTCCACTAATAACTTGTGAAGACCCACTACTTTAACGACCCTGGAGAGTATAATAAATTAAAAAGGTACAATTATGTAATTTTAAGTTAACTTTAGAAAATTAAAAAAAATACTATAAAACCTGATTGTGTTCAAAGCTATCTATAAAGTTGCTAATGTAGTTTTCATTATCACTGATAAATAGCACTCAAAAGATATTTTGTTCAAATTAACAATGACGGATTTAAATATAGTAATTGGTAACATCAATTGATAGTAGGCATTTTTGTGATTTGAAGTTGTTCAACTGTGGAGTAAAACCATACTCATCATCATCCTAATTTACAAATGATAAGAATTGTTAGGAAAAATATTTCATAAAATATTTGAGGTCATACAAGAAGTTTTTTGTTCCGGTATCATAGTAGTTCTCAACTCTGCAGCTATTTTATGTAAGAACATGATGACTTTTTTGTAAAATAAAACAACAGAACATGAGTGTGTGCTATCAGTAACCATTAGTTTCACTCTGAATCTGTTTCATTAAATATTGGATTTACATGGATAGTGTTATTAAGTTAATTTATTTATCAGCATGATAGATGCATACCGACAATAAGTAATTTAAAAAAATAAAAATAGGAAACCTGGTAGTAGTGATGTTTGGCCATAATTTGCAATTGTGGCACCAAATTTCGTCTTCAACAACATCTAATTTTTTCATGAAAAAGACACATGAATTGAAAAACCAACTATGAGTACTTTGATTTTTTAGTATTTTAGCTGATATTAATCAACATGTAGGCTGCATTAGAGTGAGTTCATAATAATAATATCATTAGTACAAGGAATACATGAAGAGTTCATAATACAGAATAATGAATTTCAGAAAATAAGGATGATTTAGTTACCTCATAACAACCTTTTACATATGATATTGTTTTCTTGTTATTACAATACAAGACTACTGTAGAGGGGTTGGAAATAGTTGGTGTTGGTCTGTGTAACTATGTTGTTATTACCAACCCATACCTGGTCATTTTAGAATGAAATTCATGAAAATAATTAATAAGAACACTTGTGTATTACTACTGGGGTGCATATAAATTAAACTTTTAAAAATAGACAAAAGTTTTTTGAAGAGTCTTCAGTCCTAAAATTCTCTACTTCATATCATCCAAAAATATTGTAAAACAAGAAATGTAAAATTTTGAAGTCAATAGAAAGCTAGAAAAGTTGGTACAACCTAATAGGAATGATTTGGAGTTGGGCCTTGGATGATGAACTTTTGTTATATTGGATAACTTTTATGGCCCTAATGAAAATTTCAAAACATGGGAATATGTTTAGAAAGGGTTTTCACCTCCTGGTGGAGGTATAGATCCATTTATAATGGTATTATGAACAATGTAATATGATTTTTTTAGATGAAGGTGATAATAGAAAGTTGCAGAATCAACAGTTGGAAGAAATTTTGAGTGATGCATATGAGAAATCATTAATCTATAAAGAGAAGACAAAGGCTATGCATGAATATATGACTTATCATTGGAAGTTTCATATTGGAGAGAAGGTCCTTATGTACAATTCTAGGCTAAAGCTCCACCAAGTTAATATTTGATCCTGATGGATCCATCCTTGTACTATTACTAATATTTACCATTTTGGTGCAATACAGGTTTTCCTGGGAAGAGTAGTTGATGTATTACCATCAATGTATACATACATAAAAAAACTTGAGGATTTTCTATAGCATTATATGGAATAAATCCATCATCAAGAAAGAACATGCCAGTGAAACCCCCCACTTTTTATCATTCCTTCTCGTATTTTCATAAATTATAGTGTGGAGACTACACACTCTAGGTGACTGTGTGTGTGTGTGTGTGGGGGGGGGGCATTCTTGATTTCATTAGTATTCTCAAATTCATTATTATATCTTATCTTTTTCACTTGATGAATTATATTGTTATTATTCCCCACCTTGTTGAGTTCATTAGTATATTCATCATTTTTATTATTTCTTATCTTTTCTGTTTGGTGCATTGTATTTTAAATACCACCTCTCTCTTAGGTATTAAAAATAAAATCAAAACTAATTTTCTTTTTGTGGTTCTATTGTTTGAAATATTCCATTATTTTTATAAAAACATTTTTAAAATGAAGGTTGAGATGGAATATTTTTCTAAATTTTTTAAAAATATTTCATGGGAATTAAAAGTATTTTTTGAAATCCATGACTTATTATAACTATCTAATATTTTAAATTTCATAATTAAGAGACATTCTAATCCCTTTTTTGTATATTTATCCATTTAATCAATTTTTATGTGTCTCGGGTCTTGTAGATAAATAAGATCATTTATTCTTTCTATTTGAATCGATAAGATTCTAGTGTGCTTTACCCGTGATAGAGGAAATTTTTTCATTGGAAATCCCATTATATATGTGACCTCTATTTTTATCCAACTTAACATCTTAGAATTTGTAATCATTAAAGACCATGAAATTACTATTAGGCCACCAGATCAAAATCTAATTTATCTTTTCCTATCCCAATCTTATATATGCTCTTGTTTTATTATTAGAATGTTTGGGGTAGAGGGAGTCCCATGGGAATTATTGGGAATGATTAATTATAATAGGTTGAGTGAAAATGTTCCAACATTTTTTTGGGTAGTTGGACCACAAGAAATATTATATCATTGTGTTATCATTTTCCCTCTTTTTCTCAAAAAAAATGAATATAATTAAAACAATAGTTTGATACCTAAAAAATTGATCAAAATAACAAATAAATAGAGAATGGAGGATGTTGACACATTTTTATTCACTACATGGTTATGACCCACAAAAAAGGAACAAAGGGGAGAGTGAGTTGGAAGTGATACACTCTTTGAGGGGATGAGTGAGTACATTAATTATGAACTCTTTCAAAAAAATTACATGATTTTAGTAAAGATAGTAAAAAATCCTATTCTACCTCATATTTTGAAATATAAAATCCTACTGACCCTTTATCCCCATAAAAACCCATTGCATGACATCCTGAGTAACACACATGTTTATACAGGAGGAGAACTGAAAATATAATAAATTATATGTTAAGATTCCCTAAACTCTGGGAAATGGGTATAACTCCACTTTAATATGTTCATATAATTATGGGGTAAAATTTCTAAATGATGTTCGTAGTGAAAATTTTAATGGGTGAACATACAAATTTGAACAAATCTAAATGTGAGAAATTAATAATGATAAAAAAAGATTTCATAATCGAGCCATGATGGATTTCATTTTAAAATAATCATGGAATTCTTCACACCTATGATTTATTTATCATACCTAATTAGGGTATAATACTTTTTCTTGTAGTACAAAGTCTTCGGTGTGGGGGTGTGATTGTGTAGCGAATTACAATCTATTTTCAGCCATATACCATAATGTTAAACAGAATATGTATTATAAATTCCAATAAAAAAAATTTCAATTCAAATTTAGTTCAATTGATTAATATTTGTCTTTATTAAAAAGGTAAATTTTACTTGTTTAAATGATTATATTATAGGGTGAGGTAATTTGGAGATCTCGTGACAAAATTCAAAAAAAATGGGCCAAACTATGAAAGATCCCAAGAACACATTTGGACTAAAATATTTTATTATGGATAATCCAAACATATAATTGGGAAAAAATGTGTGTAAGAATGAATAAAAATTTGGGATACATTTCTCTAGAAGACTAAGGTTATTAATTCATCTATTTAAAGGCCCAAAAGAGGCCCACAATTTGAATAAATTCTAGGAAAGATATATGGCACCCGTCTTTTGTATTTTAGATTTAAATTTTCCCATAGACCCCCAATTGGGATGATTACACCTCCATTGGATAGATAAATAGAAGGTAAACCTATGTAAATAATTTAAATAAATTTATACACTTTCTATTTAGTCAATTAGCTTGATAATGAAGGAGGAAAAATTCTTCCTTGAATGGTCACATAGTCCCTTAGTCACTTGAGTTATTTTTGTGGAAATACTGATGTATTTTACCATTAAACCACTCCTTTCCCTTATTATATGATGCCAATGAGCATGTACCCAAGTTGTAAGGGCTCCTGCTTGGCATCCAAGAGACCCGGGTTCAAAACCGGGTGGAGGCAAATTTCTGGGTACTGTAGCAATACTATAGCAGCATTGTAGCAGTCACTGTAGTTGTCACTATAGCAGTTACTGTTCGGTACTGTAGTAGCCAGAACTATTCACCTGATTTGGGCCTTTGGGCCACCGGTTTGGGCCTATGGGTCTCTAGGGACTTCGGGTCATCAAAGGACTTCGGGCCACAGGGCCTTCGTGTCACGTAGACCATGGAGTAGCCCAGTTCATATAGAACATGCCCTAGAAGAGGATCAGAGCAATAAGAGTAGTATCCACCAGATGTAGAGCTAACAGGATTGGAATAATGAGATGGTATGACAACCTCCATTAGGGCCAGGCACTGTGAAGCTTTGTACGGGGCAATGCTAGCCAATCAGCAATGCAATGTGGGGAGCTAGGTGATCAATGATGCAAAAATCTGGGGAGGTGCAGTTCAAGTGGGATGGGCCTATGGGTCATGTATTGTGAATGGTATGCCTCTGGGCCTTAGGGTCATGTTTTTCGGGTTTTCGGGCCTTGTGCCTTGGGCCTACAGGTCATGTACGGGTTCCCCTTAAACCCTTAAAATGGGGATTATCCATAATAAAAATTAAAAAGAAGGCCTTCGGGCCATTCAGGCTTATTATATGACTTTTCCTGACTGGATAGTAAAATTGGAGTCTTGGTATGTTGTTATTCTCTTCCATGGATTCATCCCTTTCCATGGGATTCTAAACTATGTGTGATCAAATGGGGTGGAATGTTATATAAATCCTGAGAGTCTTATTTTTTATATTTAAATGATATTTTTAATTATGGGTTTGTACGGATATTTTTTTCATATTATATTTTTTTAATTGAGTTATGTTCTATTATGTCATACCCAACTCATATGCCATTGTTTGGGGGTACACATTCATGTAATATTTCACACACCAATCACCACTTCTTATTCCCCCTTTCAATTCTAGAGTTTCTGTGGTTCATAAATTTAAATTGAATTTACATAAACACTATCATGGACATGAAGCTTTATGTCACGATATCACACTAAAATAACATTCAAACCAAGAAAAGATCAATCTACGTCAACTCACTCTCTCTTTCCTCCTAGAACATCGTTATAAGGTCTATCATTTTCATAAGACACAACACATGCAGATAGTTCCCATACAAGAGTGATTATAACACTACACTACAAGACACCCCAAAACCCCAAATAAAAAACATTATGAATAGTCATATCATAACTATAATAATGTATTGAATAGAAACAAGAAAAACACAGTAATAATGTACTACATAGAAACAAGGGAAACCCAGATATACTCAAGAAGTACACCACACCACCAGGCATTCAAAATTGTCTTACAACATCGACATTATTCTTGAAGTGAATATTGTTTTAGGAGAATCCACCCCACAAGCCATTTCATCACCAAAGACACTCTAAGAAGATTTTGAGATCATTGAGCCCTACCTAAGACATCTCATTTGTCCAAAAGTCCCCGATAATCAGATCAGGGGTCACTCCTAGGACTACTTGGATACACCAAAAACCGAATATAGATCAATGCAAACATATGGGATCATATTTCTATGTTATGGAAAATCCTACTGAAACAACATTCTAGATGTAAAATCTACTCCCTACTTGTGATGGTGATGCCAATTTCGCAAACACCACACAAGTTATAAAGATGATAGAGGATCACACTATAGTATCATGATTTTATGCCACAAACTCTATCTAATAATAATCTTCTAGAGGGGATCATAATCCTAGGATGTGGATTTATTACCACACTATTTTCTCAAGGAAAAGGACTAAGGGAACAAACTCAACCAAGAATGTTCCAAAAAAAAAGAATCTAATGGCTACAAAATCTTCAATGGGGGTACACAGCTTGTACGGGGGGTACATGATGTGACCGTATGACCCATGGTATTCTCATGTGGTAATGCCTCACATGGCATGTAAACCTCAGTATGACAACCATGATCTTTAATTACACAATTAAACATAATTTATTACATAAACTTCACTTGATACGACATAGAAGATCAATAGGTCTAGTGTATTTGGGGCTTAAGATCATTACATAACAACTTAAAACATGAAATAAAACATATTTATTGAAAACATACTTTACATGACCACTACATTCCCTCGTACTTAGCATTGAATGGGATAACCTTAGGACATGCATAAGGAAAGGGTGAGTTGTAAAGCCCGGTAAGGGAATAAACATGTTGTAACATGAGGAATATAATAAATGTTATACAATAGGAATATAATTAGAGCACAATAGAAGCATAAACATAATGGCACGATAAATCATGATAATCATAACATGGAAATGTTGCATCAACACTTAACATGGAACTAGCATGAGCCAAGGCTCATTGCACATAGAGCATGAGAAAATCCTCATTGCACATTAAGCACGAGTAAAACCTCGTTTCAATAAAATTAGCATGAGTAAACAACAATTGCACACGACATATCAGGATACTATTCCTAACCCAATGCATTGGAGTTCTATAATGGTTCACCCTTCTTAAACATTTCATTTCATGAAAAAGTGTGCCACATGGATCATATAACATGGATTCATAAAACATAATCATTTATCCCACAATAAAGGAATGAGTAATTAAAAAATGAAACTTTTTAATCAATAAGTAAATGTGTATAAAGGTAAATACCCTTGATAGAGAAATGGGAATGGTATTCACTACACAATGACAATGTCTTGGAAAATTGGTGCAATTTCAGGAGCGTAACGGCGTGACGTAAGAATTCATAAAAATGGTTGATGAGAGAGAAATTGGTGTCTCATAATATGTTCATGAAATGGACAGTAAGATGGTAATATAGATACATTTCCAAACAATTTTAATGGAATTTAGAGCCATGATACAAAAGAAATGCTTGAATGTAAAAGAGGAGAGAGAAATTCCTTTCGGAATTTCTGGACAGTAACGGGTGTACATGGGAGGAATTTAATGAGAGATAAAGGGGTATCACATCATTCAAAAATATAGAGGGATGTATGGGGGATGTTTTAAACCATACCCCAACATTTATAATTGAAATTAAGATGGAATAAAAATTTAAGGAATATTGGACAAAAATGAGAAAAAAAGAAAAAACCTTTACTTGGAAGTGTGCTTCCAAAGGCTTGAGAGAGGATTGATAGAGGCTTCTTGGGATATTGGGGAACCTTGGGAGGATTCTAGAGAAGGTTGGTAAGAGTATGGACGAAATCAAATGGATTTTAGTGGGGAGGAAGTGAGAGCCTGGGTGGGTTTATATAGGAAAGGTGAGAGAATTATTTATTATTTAGGTTTGGGACCCTCACATAAAACTAATCCACCCACAAACCAGCCCATGTTTTTTGCCCATGGTTTTTTGAAAAGGGAAGTGAAAAACAATATTTTATAATCCCAAAGTCAGAACTTCTTAAAATAATGGGGTTTCTTATGTGGAGGTGAGTCACACTCCCAAGGAAAACAATTTAAAAAAACAACATGTTTAATAAACCATGAAGGGCCCATTAATGTTGTGTAAAATTAGTCAAACAAACCCAAAATATCATTATTTTAATGGTAAAACATATATTGGCCAAACATAATGCTTATAGTATTTTATTACATCACTATTAATTCATTATGATGTCATGAAACACATTATATATTTAAAATGTATTTAATTTTTACCCAAAAATTTGACTGCCTCAGAAAATTATGACAAATTCACCGGTAGGATAATTTCAAAATCCTGATTCTAGAAATAATATTTATTTTATGTAAATAATTTTCTAAATATGTTAATTTTCTTTTTTAAAATAAAAACCAACATTTATCGAAAATTCATGGGTTTTGAAAAAAATGGCTTTCAAACCATAATAAAAAATTTGATTGCATTATTAATATTATACAATCATTTATATTTAATAAAAATTAATTTAATAATAATAGTATTTTTTTTTAAATATTATTTAATTCAAAAATCCATTAATTCCTAAAAATAGATTTCTTAGTTGAATAGTAATTAAAAATACTATTTGTTCTTTAAAACCCATCCACAAGGTGACAATAATAAAATGAAATTATATTAATTATTCTATACCAAAATAATGTAAATAACCATAGTACTAGGGTCTTGTTACATAACCCTTTATAAAACCCTCATAAGTCCAAAGAGTAAGGTGTGCGATGGTGATAGAATCTTGGGGCGGCTCGGATAACATTGCTCTGGTAGTAATCTCTATCAACATCCATTTCTCTCGTAGGCGGTCCCGCTCGAGCTTAACCTGTTGAAGCTCAACTTGGGCTTGGTGAAGAGAAAAGCCAAATGATGCCACCTATTTTTCGAGCTCTGACAAATGAGCTTCGTATGGGGCACGTCTACTGGATGAGGCCATTTTTTCCTTTGTCTGAGTAAATTATATTCGTTAAAGACCTATATTTATACTTATCATGTGCTCACTATTCAATGGCCATATTAGAAATGGTAACAATTCTTAAGAGTATTTTAAAATCCAAAAACCTATAACCAAATAAATTGAAATTTTATATAATCATTTTACATAAAGGGGGAATTAATTAGATCAATAGGGATTTCCATTAATGAAAGTTTGGGTCGTTACAATCTTCCCCACTTAAAAAATTTCGCCATCGAAGTTTTCATTTCCTACACTAAAAAAGTTGTCGGTAATTATACTTCATTATTTCCTTTCATTCCCACATTGCTTCTTCAAACTTGTGGTTTTTCCACAACACCTTGATGAGGGGCATTGTCTTATTTCGTATAACTTTTTCTCTATAATCAAAGATCTTCACTGGTTTATCCTCATAAGAAATATCATCCTCTAACTATACCACCTCTGAAGAGAGTACATGTGAAGGTTCTGGTGTGTACTTTTTTAAGAGGGATACATGAAAGATATCATGAACTTTGGCCATGGTAGGTGGACGTTCTAGTCAATAGGCCACAACCACGACACGATCAAGAATATTAAAGGGGCCGATGTACCTTGAACTTAACTTCCCTTTCTTTCCAAACCTCATGACCTTCTTCCACGGAGATATGCATAGAAATACCATGTCTCAAACTTTAAACTCAAGGTCTCGTTGATGATTATCTGCATGACTCTTCTGTCAACTCTGGGCTACCTTGATATACTACTGAATGGTTTTCACCTTCTTATCCATTTCCTCGACCATTTTTGGTCCAAGAAACTTACACTCACCGACCTCATCCCAACATATTGGTGTTCTTAACCTTTTCCCATAAAGGGCTTTATATTGTGCCATTTGGATGATCGAGTGGAAACTGTTATTATAAGAGAACTCATCCAGAGGAAGATGTTGATCACATCCTCCTTTAAAGTCCATTGAGCATGCTCTCAACATGTCCTCAAGTGTTTGGATATTTTGCTCTAATTGGCCGTCATTTTTAGGATGATAGGTCGTACTAAAGTTCATCTCAGTATTCAGATCATCTTGAATACTCTTCCAAAACATAGAAGTGAATCTTGGATCTCGATCAGACACAATAGATAGTGGTACTCAATGCAGCCTTACCATTTCCCTGATATAAATCTGTGCCAGTTGATCCAATGATAAATACTCCCAAATTGCAATGAAGTGTGATAACTTTGTAAGACGATCCATAACAACCCAGATTGCATTGTTGACTTTGGTTGTCTTTCGATGTCCGAGGAAAAAGTCCTTGGTGATGTTCTCTCATTTCCATTCTGGTATGGTAAATGGTGGCATCGTCCCCTTAGACTTCTGCCTCTCTGCCTTCACTTACTGAGACACTAGGCACTTTGATGTATATTTAGGGATCTCTTTCTTTAGATTATTCTACCAATAATTCTCTTGAAGATCTCGATACATCTTTGTGTTTTCTAGGTGAATAAGGAAATTTGAACTTTTTGCATCATCCAAAAGATCCTTCTTCAGCTCCGGACTTGATGAAACACATAGACTTTTCCCAAATCACACAATTACTTCTTAATTAACAATAAACTTTGAATATTTCCCATTTCCAATAGCTTCCCCTTCTTCCTGAATTCCCAAATCATCTTTTTGAGCATCCTTTAACTGTTCCAAAAGTAATGGTTGAGAAATCATTTGTGAAAGGATTGATTATTTTCCCTTCTTTATGATTCCCATGTCCATCTTCATCAAATCTAAGAAGATTTGATCCTTTTAAATTCTCAGTAATGATAGAATCACTGGGTCCTTTCTACTTAGGGCATATGCCACCTTGTTCACTTTCCTAGCGTGGTACTGGATTGAGCAGTCATAGCCTTTGATCATATCTAACCATCTTCATTAGATCATGTTCAACTCTTTCTGTGTGAATATATATTTGAGACTCTTGTGGTAAGTATATATCTCACATTTCTCCCCATAGAGATAATGCCGCCAGATTTTTAAAGCAAAGATCACTACAGCCAACTCGAGGTCATTTGTTGGATAGTTTTGTTCATGAACATTATATTTCCTTAAAGTATAGGAAATGAAATTTTCATTTTGCATCAACACACATCCCAGGCCCTTCTTCAAAGCATCCCTAAATACCACAAAAAGTTATCCACTTATGGGTAAAGTGAGCATGGGCGCATTGATAAGCCTCTTTTTAACTCTTTGAAGCTTTATTTGCATTCATTACTCCAAGAAAACATTACTCCCTTATGAGTCATCTTGGTAAGAGGGTTGGAAAATTGTGATAAATTTCTCACAAATCTTCGATAATATTCAACTAACCCCAAGAAGCTACAGATATCAATTACAGATGATGGCCTCATCCATCCCTCAATTGCATCTATTTTGGAGGAATCCACAGATATCCCATTGCTTGTGATGATATGGCCTAAGAATGAGACCTCCTTCAAACAGAACTCACACTTATTGTACATTTCATAGAGCTTCTCCTTCCGCACGGTCTCTAGTACAGTTTTTAATTGCTCCTCAAGATTTTCCTTGGTTATAGAGTATATTAGAATATCATCTATAAAGACTGCCACATATTTGTCTAGGTAATCTCTAAAGAATCTATTCATTAGGTACATGGAGAAATATGGATCATTGGTGAGTCTGAAATGGATTACTATGAATTCATAGTGCTCATATCTTGTACGAAAAGTAGTCTTGGGGATATCTTCCTTCTTCACCCTTACTTGATAATATCCTGGCCGCAAATCCACCATGGAGAAGTATTGTGCTCCACGCAGCTAATCGAACAATTAATTAATTCATGGGAGAGGATAATTGTTCTTTATCATGATTTTTTGAGCTCACGATAATTGATGCAAAGGCGAATTAACCTATCCTTCTTCTTGACGAAGAGGACTGGTGCACCCCATGGTGAAGCACTTGGGCGTATAAACCCTTTATCCAAATTATCTTGTAGTTGTTTCTTCATATCTTCAAGCTCCACAAAAAAAAATTTATACAGAGTTTTGGATATTGGAAATGCCCTAGGTATAAGTTCAATTGATAATTCAACATCTCTTCTAGGAGGAAGACCAGGCAGTTCCTCAAGAAACACTTCAGTAAATTCCCTCACAATAGGCATGTCTTCTAGGATGGTTGCCTCCTTAGACATAATCATCTGAGCCAGATATGCATGCTCAACAGGGTAGTAAAATCCATTATTGAGATGATGGAGCTAAATAAGATTCATCTCCCTCCTTGCACTTGTAAAGAATAGGGGGTCGATTCTCCACTTGGAGAGTGATTTCCCTCTCAGGAAAATTTAAGTTGGCTCTATATAAGGAAGGCCAATCCAAGCTGATAATTACATCAAATTCCACCAGAGGGAGTATGAAAAGGTTCACTGGGATGTTTAATCCACATATTATGATAGGGGAGGAGTTATATTCATGGGATGCTATGATTTCCCCATTTTTCGTACTCACCGACATCTTCACTTCCATGATTTGTGGTGGTAATGGGATTGTTCTACTCAAATTTCGAGATATAAAAGAATGTGTAAAACCTGAATCAAAGAGTACGTTCTCTATTCTTGAATGAATAACTGTCATACCTGTCAATACTTCGTTTTCGGGGTTCAATTCGGTAGTAGTGATGGAAAAAGATGGCCCTTGTTGCCTTGGAGACTGTTGGTTGCCTTTGAAAATCCTTGTCTTAGGGAATTGATTTGCAAGATGCTTGGGTTCTTTGTAGTTGTAGCAATGAAAAACACATTGTGGTTCAAATGGAGAATTCTTCTCTTCTATTGCACCCGTGAGTTTTTCTTGTCGGCAATTAACAGCTAGGTGCAGTTCTCTTCTAGACCTAAAAAATTTTCTCGTCTCCTTCTGGAAATTTCCAGGGTGCTTCTTTCCGCACCATTGGAAAGTGGGGTTTTGGATCTTCTTAGCAACATTGGATTTATCCATTGAATAGACAGCATTGAAGTCCACCTTATTCTTCTTATCCCCATGATACCCCTGAGATTCTCTGATCTCTATTTCGATCTTGAGGGCACATCGAAAAATTTACTCATAGCTGTCGCATTCACGGATCGCCAGCGCTTTCCGTAGGCTAGGATTCATCCAACCAAATAAGCGGTCAACATTGCATTTGGGGTAATGACAAAGTTGGATGCGTTTTGTGCATGCCTTGTAATGTTTTCCTCGTAGGCTCCAATAGATTCTTCATCTTTTTTATTGAGGGAAAGGAAGTACCTTTCCATCTTTAGCCAGAGGGTGCGCAAAAAATATTTATCAAAAAAAATCTTCCAGAAATCCTTCTATTCCAACCCCTCAATCTCCTCCTTAGGATTCGTATTTTTATCAATGTCCACCATTTGATCAGCTTCACCCTCCAGATGATAAGCAGCTAGGAGAACCCTCTCTTGTTCAGAACATTTAAGGATGGAGAAGTCCTTTTCAATGGAGTTGATCTATTGTTCAGCGATTGAGGGATCAGATAATCCATTAAAAGTATGAGGCCTTTGTCTCATGAATCTCTCGATAGAAACTTGTTCTTTATTGGGGGGGGGGTTGAACGTTTTCTTGACCCATGTTTCTATTCAATACTGGAGTTAGCTGAGAGAGAAGAGTGACAAAGTTCGTGATTCCCGCTCCCATTGGATTGGGCATTTCATTAGTATAGTCATCACATTGATCTTCACATCGATTGTTAGCCTAAGTCCTCCTATTACCGACCATTGGCTGGAAGAAAAGGAAAGTTAGGGGTAACACATAAAGGGTAATACAAGGACAAAAATTATGACTTATAAATAACTATTATTTCCTTAACATATGAATATATTGGCTTTAGTCTATGTTATCCATGATCTACTTTCTAACATATCTTCTTAGGGAATTATTTTTGTCCCTTAATAATGGTCCATACTAAGCTTGTGAATTTACCAAAGCATATCCCCTAGGAGTGTTGTAACCAAGAGTGCAAGAAGGCCCATTTTCATGCACCATTTCCCATTCGAGCCTAGCTCAAAGTAGTGTTTTTGGGTTTTACCCCTTGGATACATCTGTGCCAAAGCCGCCTCTACCTGCTCGTATCCAGACAGGGATGTATTTTCTTGATAAACCACTTACTCAATACTCACCAAAACATAGGGATGTTTTTATTATACAGAGTCTTGTCTCTAAAGCTTGAATAGGGTTTTCTAATCTAAATCCCAAAAATAACTAAACCTATCCTCTGATACTAACTTTGATATCCCTGATCTTTCAGTACACAATTAAACATAATTTATTACATGAAATTTACTTGAAACAACATAGAATATTGAGAGGTATAGTGTATTTGGGGATAAAAAACCTTACATAACAACTTAAAATATGAAATAAAACATATCTATTAAAAACATCCTTTATATGACCACTATATTCCATCATACTTTGCATTGCATGGGATAACTTGAGTACATGCATAAGGAAAGGGTGAGTTATAAAGCCCAGTAAGGGAATAAAAATGGATTAAAATGAGAAATACAATACATATTAGACAATAGGTATATAATTAGAGCACAATAGAAGTATAAACATAAAGGCATGATAAAGAATGATAATCATAACATGGAAATGTGGCAACAACACTTAACATGCAACTAGCATGAGCAAAGTCTCATTACACATGGAGCATGGTTAAATCCTCATTGCACATGATGCATGACTAAAACATAGTTTCACTTGAATTAGAATGAGTAAACACCCATTTCACATGACATATCATGATACTATTCTTAACCCAATGCATTGGAGTGCTATAAGGGCACACCCTTCTTAAACATTTCATTTCATGCATAAGTGTGCGACGTGGATCCTAAAACATGGATTCATAAAAAACAATCATTTATTCCACATTAAAGGAATGTGGAATTAAAACATGAAACTTTATAATCAATAAGTAAATTTTTATAAAGGTGAATACCATTGATAGAGAAATGGGAATGGTATTCACTACACAATGACATTGGTTTGGAAGATCAGTGCAATTTCAGCAGCGTAACGGCGTGGCATAAGAATTCATAAAAACGGTTGATGAGAGATAAATGGGTGTCTCATCATATTTACATGAAATGGAAAGTAATGGGGTCATATAGATACATGACCCAAATATTGTAATGGAATTTAGAGTCATGATACAAAAGAATTACTTGAATGTAAAAGAGGAGAGATATTTTTTTTTTAGAATTTTGGCATAGTAACAAGTGTACATGGGAGGCATTTAATGGGTAAGAAAGGGGTATCAAATCATTAAAAATTAAGAGGGAAGTATGGGGTAGGTTTGAAAACATAACCCAACATTTATAATTGAAATTAAGAGGGAATAACAATTTAAATAATGTTGGACAAAAATGAGAAAAGAAGAAAAAACCCTCACTAGGAAATGTAGTTCCAAAGGCTTTAGAGAGGCTTGAGAGAGGCTTCATGTGAGCTTGAGGTAGCTTGGGAGGATTCTAGAGAGAGTAGGACAGAGGTTGGATGAACTCCCATGACTTTTAGTGAGGAGAAAGTGGGAGCATGGGTGGGATTATATAGGAAAGGTGAGAGAATTCTTTATTATTTAGGTTTGGACCCTCACATTAAACTAATCCAACCACAAAACAGACCATGGTTTTTACCCATGGTTTTTAGAATAGGGAAGTGGAAAAAAATATTTTATATGGAAAATTTACGAACTTATTAAAATAATGGGGTTTCTTATGTGGAGGTGAGTCACATTTTCAAGGAAAACAATTTAAAAGGACAAGATGTTTAATAAGCCTTGAAGGGTCCATTAATGCTTTGTAAAATAGGTCAAAAAACCAAAAATCAAATTATTATAATGGTAAAACATATATTGGCCGAAAATAATGATTTTAGTATTTTATTACTTCACTAATAGGTCACTATGATGTCATAAAACACATTATATATATAAAAGGTATTTAATATTTACACAAAAAGGTTGACTGTCTCTGAAAATTATGAAAAATTCACCGTTGGATAATTTTGATGTCCTGATTCTGGAAATAATATTTATTTTATCTACATAATTTTCTAAATATGTTAATTTTATCTTTTAAAATAAAAACTGACATTTATAAAAAATTCACAGGTTTTGACAAAAATGGCTTTCAAACCTTAATAAAAATTATGATAGTATTCATAAAATTATACAATCATTTATATCTAATAAAAATTAATTTAATAATAATAATATTTTATTAAAATATTATTTAATTCAAAAATCCATTAATTCGTAAAAATAGATTTCTTAGTTGAATATTAACTAAAAATACTATTTGTGCTTTAAAACCCATGTAAAATGTGACAATAATAAAATGAAAGTATATTAATTATAATATATAAAAATAATGTACATAACCATAGTAATAGAGTCCTGTTACATAACCCCTTATAACACCCCCATAGGATCGAAGAGTAAGTTGTGCGATGGTTACAGACTCTTAGGGTGGCTCAGATAACATTGCTCGGGTGGTAATCACTATCAACATCCATTTCTCTCGTAGGCAGTCCTGCTCGAGCGTAAAATGTTAAAGCGCGGCATGGGCTTGGTCAAGAGAGAAGCCCAATGATGCCACCTCTTTTCTGAGCTCTGGAAAATGGGCTTCGTATGGGGAGCATCTACTGATTGAGGCCATCGCGTCCTTTTTCTAACGAAATTAGATTTGTTAAAGCCTTATATTTATAATAATCATGTGATCATTATTCAACGACCATATTAGTAACGATCACAATTCATAATAGTGTTTTAAAATCTAAAAACATATAACCAAAGAATTTGAAATTTTATATAATCATTTTACAAAAAGGGACATTTAATTAGAACAAGAGGGATTTCCATTAATTAAAGTTTGGGTCGTTACACTCAGTTTACATGTGGTGTGAGTAATCACACATGGCTTGTAGAGGCTACCAAAGAACCATTCTAGGTAGTCCAACCCTGCCCGCGTATATTAGACATCTTTTCAGTACTCTATTCATGTTCATGTACTCATGAGGACCATGTTCATGTATCCTTTAATATATAAACCAAGCCCCCAACACATTTCACACAATGTGTGATCTCTTTCTATCAATGGAAAACCTATTGTTGTATAAGGGGGTCCCACATAGTGTGTATCACCAGATTATAAGTCGTGTAACCCAATATTTTTTAGACCCCCCAACTTCCACATTCACTTCATCCTATACATCATTGGATCCACCACTATTGCGTGAAATCACAATTCTATAGTCGGATGACCGATTTCGTCATTGCAAGTTGAGATTCGGGTTCAGATATGTTTATAAAACACCATTGTCAATCCATTCAACTATGTGCATCTAAAATAAGGAAAATGAGAACCAAAAATCTGTCTGATACACCTATGATCAACCTCCACCATCATCGCACCTTGATTACACCACTGATCATGAAACACACTTGTGGTGTTGGTTTTTTACACTGAAGAACTGTTTGAAAACAATTGAATAATGAGTATTCATCAAACCAAATACAAAAAAATTCCCATGCAGATTGTGTGAATAAATATGTGATAAAACCAATATCCGTAAATCATGAAGAATGAACCAAGTACTTTTTTCCCGTGGTTTAATTCAATTATCAAATAAATAGTTAGATGAAGTGAATAATCAAAACAATGAATAAACTTAAATATGTCAATTAAATCTACTGTCAATGTGAAAATGAATTCTGTTTACAGAATTTATCCATGTTTGAATAAATAAATGAATGTGATGAAAATAAAAAATCAAAATCCTCCTTGTATTTTTGATTGGTCATCTATTAATAACAGTTCTGTATTTTCATCATTAATGTGATCAACAATGTCAATTTGAAAAACAATCTTCAATCCAGTCCAGAACCATTATCATTCGCTATGATCTCCTCTATTACTTTCTCCAATGGATCCTCTCAATTTGTAGGGATATACAAACAACCCTGAAAATTTTCCATTACAACATATATGTCGAGTCCAGTTTCATCATAAAATTAAATAAATTAAATCATTTTAATTTATTTATTTAATTAATTCCATGCATGTAGTGAATTTTTCACTAACATCCTATAACAACAAAGGTTATGTTATTACTATGGTAAAACCCACGCTTTGAGCTCAATAGTGACCTAATATTTCTAATTCATGACCCCTTTTTGGAGTTACTCAAATTTTCTAGGAAAACTACATGCATGTGTTATTAAATATATTTAATATATTTCCAAAATTTCTTATAGGCACATCATGCCTCAAAATTACATGGTGCCTCTTCTCGTGGTCTCAAATATATTCCATATAATATCTAAACACAATAAATAAAAAAATATATCCATTAAATTCTCAATATTCTCCTAAATACTTATTTTGAGAGATTTAATTATTAGTGTCACTCATATTTTTGTTCATGTTGTTTTTGATGATTTTTTCTTTAACAAGTGTGATTCTACTAGTTATGTTTCATATCTGTTATTTTCAAACTATAAATGAAGTGATTTATCATTTCAATAATAATGTTATTTTCCACATTATGTTTGAAACATAAAAGGAATTTTTAATTTTTTTACCATGGATAAATGTTTATTTATAAAAACATAAACTAGAAAGTTACCTATTTCTAAAACTAAAACAAAAAATAATATTTTGTGTTGAACTATATATTTTGAATTTTTTATTTGAATGAAAATTCTGCAAATTAAAATTCAAAATTATTGATTATGTATGCTTTTGGTAATTTTAGAATATAGTGTCAAAAAATATATATTAAAACCGTAGATAATTCTTATAATGAGGTGTATCATACGACTGAGATTAGTTTAATTTTTAGTGTTTTTAGTGCTTTTTTGTTCATTCTAGGCATGAGAACCATGAATTCTTAGTTTCATTCATCAAATTTTTCAGTTGAATATTTAAGTCATGGTAATGATTTTATTGTGGATGTAAGAGTATTAATATTGAATTAGAGATTAGTGAGAAAAATTATATTGGTTTAGTAACTAGGTTAAGTTCTTGAGGATTATATGTCCTATGGTTCAGAGTTTTTAGTAAAAAATGACCTTGATATATTAATTAATGTCTTAATTCACATTTAAAATGGGAAATTAAGTTATTAAAATAAACAATTTCTGAATTTTTTTTATTTAGAAAAAAATGAAGATTATTTTTAGTGTATTTAGGATGTTAATGAAATCATATAGAAATGGTGTGACTATTAAAAAATCTCATGAAAATTAATTTTAGTGTTTAGTGGAAGAACATACTATTGATAGAGGGCCAATGGGAATCTTATGGGCTAACTAGTCCCAATATACCTATTATATTTCCAATAGATGATCGATAAGAATTAATCAGATGGATATTGGTGGGAAACTAGGAATATGATGGTCCATTGTTAAGTTTTAACTAAAATAAATTTCATATAAAAACCTATCATGTTTTAACCCCCTAGTGTGATCTCATTAAATCTACTCATCCTACATATCCTTCCAAAGGGGGAGATAATACCTTTAGCTATCTTTATGCTTTCCTCTCACTATATTAAATCAATGAATTTCTATAGTTTTTTATGTTTATAAAACAATAGTAAATTTTTTTATACCATCACTTTATTTCTATTCCTATATTTTCTTTAATTATTTCTTATGGTTGTAGGATTTTTTTTAATTTTCAAGGAATGGTGAAGTCAACCTATGAATTAGGTATTATTTAATCCTTTTTTATAGATATATTAAGAAGGTAAATTTCAATGCATTAATTATTATATATATATATATTGAAATGGATTGGTAATAAATAATGGGGATTTCAAGAATTAGTGTTAAAATGGTAATTTTTTATTTTTTGTAAATTTTGGAATTTTTTTGTTCTAGTGTCAGGAGTACCCCTGATTTATTTTTGGGTTCTTGAATTAGTTATCTAATTTATTTTATGAGTTATATTGAGTTGATTTAATGTCATAAGAGCATGAATAATTTTATAACAGGTTATAATGGTGTCTAGTCTCAATCATAAATATATTTAGTTGGTTTATGCATGATATTTTATTACTAATTAATTTCTAAATTATTAAAAAGTCTTTAATTTATGTCAAATTTTGACCTGATTCATCTTAACTTCATAACAGATCCAATCCATTTTAATGCCTAAATCATTTTCCCAATTTCTATAGGTTGGAAACAACTTCCAAGTGTATTAAACATACCATTTTATTATGATTACACTACCTAAATCCAAGAAAAAAACCATTACATTCCTACCAATTATTTATCACAGTGTACCAATACCTTAAGTATTCATAGTAAATTTAAAAAATTTATAAACATACAAAAACAAAAACCTATAATAAGTATCATGAGTATATAAAATCATATAAAAAAATTACTAGAAAATTTAATAAAAATTATAGATGATCATCTCAAATTAAAATTTATACCAAGATGAAAATAGAGGGATGAGATGGCCATTATACAATACATCATAAAGAAGAATAAAAACATCTCAAAAATAAAAAATGAATCAACTACATTTTACCCAAGGTCACTGGCCCTGAATCTGGCACCATAACTGAAATAAAGTACCTATGCAACACAATCAACGAAAGAATAACATTTTACTTATCCTATATCATGTATGACCATATCTATACACTTATAAGTGTGTTTATGGGTAATGGGAATATGTCACATTGAATACAATTTTGAATTTATATAAATAATTTTCTTAGATAAACTTCCAAATTATTGTTTTAAATACCTTCATAACATAATGAATATATGAAAAATATATTTCATGAATATTTATCTTTTTTCACTCAAATTTTAAAAAATTGATGAAATATATTATTAAATATAACGTAAGAAATATTATAATAATTAAAATATATATATTATAAAGAATTACATGATATGGAATGACTGGCCAGGGGATATGAAGTCAAACAAGCACAAGACTTCTTAAGAGTTTTAATGCCATTGTCTCGGATGTAACAATTTTATAATGAACCTATATTTTTTATGGAAAACCCAAGCTAGTTTAACAATCTAAACTAGGGGAACTGGAAATATTCAATCTCACCCGTGCATCACTCATAATTATTTTTTGTCTTAGCTATATAACAAAAGTATAATAGGTTTGAAAAAAACCTATTAATGACATAATGTTAGAATACAATATATTAGAGACCAAAGTTTGTCTCTATGGATAGGTGTAATTTTTTTTCACAGTTATAATTTAACATTATTTTTATATTTATCTTTATTAGAGATAAATAAGAACAAATAAACATATTATTTTATTAATTGATGTATTTTGTTGTTGGTTTACTTGCTTGATCACAAATTTCTATGAAATCTTAATCTTATATTTACTAATACTTCTTTTGTGTACATAATCAATGAGAGAATCCACAATTGATTCTCTCTCACAATGTGGTAATTGTGAAAGTCAGTTTCAAATCATCATTGATAATTTTAAATTGATCCTCAATCTTATGGGGGGTGAATTAGGAAATTACCATATCAAATATCAGTAGATACATTCCCAAAAACATATTCACACTTCATCATATATAGGCAAAATAAAATAGTGGGACAAAATAATCTATCCAACCAAACATAAAGTTGTCTATAAAAAATTAAACTAATTAAAATCACATACAATTAAATATCTCATAATTGAAAAATATGATAAAATATTATAATAATAATTCATTATTGATATTTTTACTCAATAGTTAAAATTTTGATCTCCTAACCAGCACCTCATTCACAAAATGTTTTTCAGATCTCTATATGATAAGATACAAGTATGGAATACTTTTTAACATCGTATAAAATACATAAAAATAATTTAAGATAATGGGATATAAAAAATAATGGTATTAATCTTATATTTTTAAGTTCTTTTTTCTAGTATCATTATATATGTCATTCAAACTTTATGGTTCATCTCTATGCGGAATGTAAGATATGTACATGGATTCTCAAGAATATTCCACACTTAAATGATCAAAACAAATTTCTTCCCCTCAAAAGATCATATGATATCTATAATAATTTTTTGATTATATTAAAATGAATAAATGGAATATATTTTTGTATAAAATATCCCCAAATACATGTTATTTATCCTAATATAACTTTAGTTATTATTATATATTTCTAATTTTATATTATATAGATGTAGATAATTATAACATAACACCAAATACATGTTATGTAATTTGAGTTGTAAATTGTATAATACATATCACAGTAAAGTTTGTCTCCTTTAATCACAGTTTAGAAGAAAATTACATCATGTATCTAGGAACATTTCTTATATACCATAGGAAATTCATTATGTCTGATTAGAAAAATCATAAATCTTTTAAGATGATATGTATCATGAAGTATATGTTAGATGTCCCCATTTGACTTTTCTAGTAATTTTAAAATTTTATATGATTTCATTACTACTTTATCAACCATTTTCCTACCCATATAAAATAATAAATTAATTTTTTATCATTATCGATCCATTATGTTTCTTTTAAAATAATAAAATCAATTACATTCAATTTTTTGGATTATTTTAATTAATATTCATAAAATATCATGAAATGGAACAATAATTTAAAAAATCTCTCAAACATAATTATTTAATAAATGTGATGGAATGAAATTATTTTTTATCAAAGAAATATTGAATTTAAATCATCTTCCAATTCCAACATAGTTAATATTGGACTCCTAGATAACTGAACATAAAAAATCTTACCCATGTATATCAAAAAATATAGGCCACTATAGGGCCCCTTTTTCAAAAAATAGGTTTCTCAATATCATCATGTATTCTACATTTAATTTATTGTATTTTTTCATTGATGTATACTCAGTTTATTTAATATTTTTCTTCCTCTCATCCCCCTTTAAACTTTCTTCCAAGAAAATTTTATCTCAACACACAAAGTATGAATTGTTTGTACCATAAGAATAAATGAAGAATGAAGAAAGGGAATTTTGTAATTTTCAATCCATTATCAATGTATTCAAGTAATAAATGACATTTCAAAACCCTATTATCAACCTATGTATCCCATGGGATTTAATTAAGTATGGAAACAATAAAAACAATTACCTAGTTGGATTTAAATTGGAATTTTGATTTGGATATTATTATTGCTTATCATTTAAAGGAAATGAATCTCAAAACTTATAGATCATCCACATGAAATAAAAAATATTTTCAATATTTTATCCTCATACTCATAGTAATAGTTTAAATATATAAGGGGATTTTAGATGTCATTATGATCATGGAATCCCCAATACTAGATTCGTTGATGATGTTCTTGTATTGGGATGCCCCAAACCCAACATTATTTATCTAGAACATGATATAGTGGGGTGAGAGTCTCCAAAACTAGATGAAATAAATAGTCTCTCAAATAAAGGAAGATTATTCAGGAAATTGACAGGATAAAATTTCTAAAATTCCCACTTAATCCCTTTAATAATTTTATCCATCCAAATATAACCACATTCAACATTTGACCCAATGAACATGTCTCAAACATAATAAAACATTTATCACTTACTTGTGAAATTAAAATAATGTAACATAATTAATTATAAAACCTAAAATAAAATAAACTTACTCCAACAATATATTTAATAATCTTGATTATTAAATATTAAATATTCATTTGAAAAATTCATTTTTTATTCACTAAATAACATGGGAATAAAATGTGTCAAATAATTATTAAATTATTATTCTAAACTAAAAAAATATTGAACTTTATTATTTACTTATGGTATTTTAATCTTGGATATTACTAGACCACCACCATGGGGCCCACCTTTTTTAACAAAAATAAAAATGAATTGGTCAAGCTTATGAATATTCTTTGTGTGTGACCATCAAGGGCATTATATTGATAATAGCAATTCATACCCATATAACGAATGATATATCTTTTAAAAAAATCATATAATGCGAAGAGATAAGTATTATTTATAGTAATGATAACCTCTTACAAACACATGTTATGTAAAACCAATACTCTGTCTTATGATATCTTATATAGTAGGATGAACACTTTGTGTCATCATTTGAATATGATTTATATATTCTATTAATGAATATTATTGATAAACATACATTTTCCACCATATAAATTACTTTAATAATGGTAATACCATACTAGTCAACAGACCCTCGAATATCCCTCCTTATCAGAAGTAAAATATCATATCTTAACCATTCAATTTTTGTTTTCAGAATAATTAAACTATCACTTACTAGACTCACAATATATGATCTAGTTGGGAAATGTCTTTCTTTAAACTATATAATTGATATAATGTATGATTAACATATCCTTATTTTACAATAATTCCATACGAAAAACTTTAGATATCATAAATAATCACACAATCTCATGAATAGAAGTTTTATTGTCTTTGAGAATCATCTACCTATGAAACTCATTTTTTGGTACTTTTTAAAATTTCCATATAATTTAACCACTACACACACCCTTAAAAATTTATTTTAAATTAAAATTTTCTTTATAATCCAGGGAAATAAAAACATAAGAATGGGATGAGATAAAACACTTAATTAGGGTAGATAAAAGTGATGATTATCATTGGTCACAAGTTTTCATAATGTGAAAAAATTGTTTGAATCAAAATATACAAGGAAATAAAACCCAATAAAACATAGATCATGAAACATGTTTCATAGAATATAAAATGAAATAAAATAATAAATGCATCCAAGGAATCTAAAAACATTATTCAACGAACATGATCCATGATAACATAACACAGTCCAAACAATGAGCATAATATTGGGGGTACACATATACGATGAGGAAAAACTATGAGTAATATCAATATATATGAAATACGATTATTTGATAAAAAATTAAAGCATTTTACCCTTTTATGTAGTGAAAATATCCAAGTATGTCTACACATAATTATATTTTGATATATAAATCCATAACAAATTCATTAGAGGGATATATAGGACCCAAACCATCACCATCCCTATATATGTGTGCCAATTTAATTTAGTCATTCTTCATATCATAATCAACCCATGTAAATTAATTGGGTTTCATATCCTTTTATAATGGATTCATGTAAGGAGAGATATTCATATTTTCACAAATAATTGTAACATGATATACTTGAGGAAAATAAATAGGAATCTAAAGATGTTTAATATCACTCTATATAAATACACTTCAATTTGGATAATTGATAATATTATATCTATATTTTATATATAGAGGGTATAAATATAAAGAAATAATATCACTAGCCAACTGATGTTTGGTATATTTGTGAACACCCTTCGATAAAATTAGTAGAAATAGGGTATTCACAGGGGAAATATATTAGAAGACATGTTATGCCAATTTATACTATAGGGTTAGGCAGTAAAATAGTGGGGATAGATAACTCATTTGATTGAATATTTTATTTTGAAGTAGATTATGATAAATAAGGTAGGTGATATCATTTGAATAATATATATGATCAATCATAAATAATGACAAAGGATATTAACTTTGAGGAAATGTTTTATGATAATTATAAATATATCCTTAGAAACAAAAAAAATATTGATATTTTTTAAAAAAATTATTGAAATAGAAATATTTTATTAAAATAGGATAATATTAATTTTATTTTGGAAAAAATAAAATTTAGATAGGAAGCTTCATAGTTTACGAAAAAAAATGTTGTAAGAATGTGTTTACACATAAAATATTAAAAGTTATTCTTTTCATAAAATGAAGAAAATTAAAATTATATAAAATGATAACTTTTTAACACTTTTAATGAATATTAAATTGGCATAATATTACCTAAATAAATTATTAAGTTTTATATAAATACTTTAATAAAATCATGTAATTAATGTAGTCATGGATAAAGAGGATTCCTAAGAGAAAAGAAGTGATAGGGATTGTTTCCTTATAATGGGTAAATAATGAGCCAAGGCGGAAAATAATATAGTGATAAGACATATAAAACCAAAAAAAATAATAATATATAGAGAAAATTATGGGGGTTTTAGAAATAGAGAATAAAAATTATATAGATTGATTTATTTCAAAAATAATCCCGACATGAAATAGAGATTGAAGAAGAAACACTTATGGTAATTGTAAGAAAATAATTAAAAGAACATAAGAGGGTTATAATGAAATTAACATTTAAATATCAAGAAATAGAATTTATTCATTATTATTTATGGTAATAGGGTAGTTTATACACCATATAAATGACATGATGGTGAGTAATTTCAATTAATTCTCATGGAATTAGAAATAGAGAAAAATAACCATTAAATATTTGGTATATTTTATATTAAAAGACAATGAAAGATAAATTTTTATATGGATATAAAAATGAATAACCTTTTATAAAAATTGTTAAAACTAAATCTATTGACAATGTATATTATAAAAATTTAATATAACTGTTTATTACATGTTATATCTCAATGAATCGAAATTGAAATGAAAAACCCTTTCCATGATTCCCCTCTTAATATAATTTGATATAATATCCTATAAAAAGACCTAAATATCTAAATATTTAGTTTAATGTCCTTATTCATATACAATACCTTTTATATACCTAATTTATAATCATTAAATATGTTTATAATAGTTAGTTACAACTTAATTTTACCATCAGGTGTTAGTAACATCAATTATTTCATACATGCTTTATGACGCAAATTTTAGAATCTATCATTTGATAAAATTTTCATTATTAATATATTATTTAAGGTAATATAATACATAAATTATATTTAAATACCAATATTTCAACTCATTCCATAAGTTTTAGAATTAGTGTTGGCATATTTCAATAATTTTAGCAATCAAATAAAAAATATTTTATCAATAAGTTAAATTCATAATATAAAATTTTATAAACCACAAAATAATCATTATTATATCAAAAATAAATAATAATAATATTATTTAATTTCCTGTATTCATCCACAATATAGTTTTATAGTGTTGGGGTGCTAAAATGACCAAAACAAGAACACAGTATAACTCGATGGGGGAGTAAGGTTAAAGAAGTCTAGAAAATCAATAAAACATAATAAAAATGATATTATTAATTTTTTTTAATAATATTTAATTTATTTGGATAAATATTTAAAATTAATATTAAAAGTAAAAAACATCACCTCCTGGAGACCATAGACTATGCTACGCATGATTGACATTATTTTGCTTTTTTAAGTCGATCAAAATGAATACATAAGGTTAATTACATTAATATAATAACACATCATTATACTATTTATATTGAATTAATTATATTACTATGGTTCATTTATTTTTAAATGATAATGATTAATTAAATATTAATACATCATTAATTAGTACTTGATGATCCTACATTATGTTTGTATTGTATTTATTGTGAATGAGATACTAGGTATTGAATAATTGTATGTCAATAATTATTAATAAAGATGAACATATTTTAATTTAATTGGTGTTATTGAGCATGATTATTTAATATTTAAGTGAAGTTCCCTAGAATCATTGTGCATTAAGTTGAGGATTACTCTATGAAGCTGAAAGGTTGACTATAGATGATTTGATGTATTTTTGGAACTACCAATGAATATTCTTATAAGATAACATGAAATTTGTAAATGAAATATTTTATGTTGGTAAATATTTTAAGAGGGTCCATCTCAAATATTTTTAACGGACTCATGTTCATCTTTTGAAGGAAGTTTATTTAAATGGTGATGTTTGTTCAACCTAACATATTTCTCAAGGATAATTGGTAATATTGTTAACAGAAAGTACATTAAAATCAATAAGGGAATAGTTTATTTATGATGTCTATGAAAATATATATTTTCATGAATAATTTCACCTTTGTTAGGGAAGTAATTTAAAGACCATGAAAAATATACTTTTGTATGAGGTTGTTTGGATGTTTCATATTTTTTGGTACTTATAATATTTAGGAGTGGAGATTTTTTAAAAAAAAATTGATAAGCGTTAACCAACCGTATTATTCAAACTTAGTCCTATACATGTGGGAGGTATCACATACATAAGGGAAAACCAGACCACCTAACTAGGTAGGGGAACATAGAGGGTACATTGTGGCCAAAAGAAGAGAACATGTGTGCACAAAGCATGAAAAATGTTAGAGGCTCGATGGACTATGAAATGGTGTGGGGAAGACTGTATGGGAATTCTTGTGTAATTTATTTAGTCATTGAACCCAATATTTGCTTTATCATTTGACTATGAAGTGAGTAATATTAAGATGCTCAAGATAGAGCATAAGATCATTGACTATTTCATGAAATATATCTCTCATTTGAAGGAAATGTTGTACCCACATTATCTGCTCACATGAAGGAGAATAACCAGTTTTTTTTGTTTACACAATGGAAAATACCTCATATGATTATTTATTTTGAGATGAAATAAACCACACACATGTTGTTTCATGATGATAATAACATATCCCATGTGATTTGTTCATGTTAAGAATAAGAAAACCCCCAAAATCCATATATGAATTACACGAATGAAGATTGAGGATCTTTATAAACTATCTACATGAATAAGATGGATCACTCAAAGGAATATATCATTTGTGATTCTTAATTTTCCAGGGAACATGGTCACATGATGAACCCCTTGATTTTTTTGAAGGGGGTGAGAAATATGGGTTTTCATGCATATAAATAAAAACTTAATAATGAATTCATCAATAAATAATTGTTTAAACAAGAACATCACTAAACTGATAATAATAATGCTAATAGTAATGTTCAAATAGTGTTTTTGTGATAATATTATTCACGATTTAAATACATGGATGGTATGGGGTGATATTTTAGTAAAAAGTAGAATCATGATGAAATTATTCATGCATAACATGGAAGATCTGTTTATTAAAATTAGTGTTTGAAAATAATAAATTCCACTAAGAAGAGATTAATACTAAATTCAATATTTACAATAGGTATTAATGTGTGAGATTCTGACACTATTTTTTTATATCACATATTTTTTATCAAATAAAAAAAGCAGGAGAGGATTCAGTGACCTAGTTTTTATTTTTTGATTATAATTTGGTTCATGACCATAACCTTTATTTTGTTTTTAGTGATAATAATATATCAGCTCTGTGTGAGTGGTATAGTAACCACCATATATTGAGGATATAGTTATTTTCATAAGTGGTGAACCTCATTTAAAATATTGGAATTCCTTGGGGGTTATTGGTGTATGTGCTTTCTTCTTAATTATAGGCAAGGAAGAAAAAAGAATCATTAATTTAATAAGTTATTGAGTGATTAAAAGGGATAAAATATATAAATTGGAATAACAGATCCCATTCTAATTCACCCCCACTCATTATGTTCATCCAAAAGTGACCCGAAAAAAAATTATCAGATAAAGAAACAACTTTTATTTTATTATTTTATTAGAGGGTTTTTAATTATTTCATTTATATTATTATATAATATTATAGTAATTAATATTATATGAATTCTATATATTTCATATCAGAATTATATATTTTCTATGAACTTGATGAATAGAAATAATAAACAGTTGAAAAATTTTAAGAATTCATCCCTCTTGTGAAAGGAGAAAGATTAATCTGTTTCCCAAGTAATTATTTCATAGAAATAAAATAATTTCATTGATATTAAAGATCAAATAGTATAATATACTATGAAATAAATAGGAAATTGTGCTACCTTAAAAGCTAATGAAGATGCATCAGATATGTTTCTCCAATATTTTTAAATAAAAGTGCCAAGAACTAGAAGTCATGATCATTCATTAGGAAATGATGCTTATATATATATATATATATTCAGGTAAGACCATGTAAGATAAGATCACTCATCTTGAATAAGAAACTAAAAAAAGAGAGTGTTAAATTCCATAAAGGGTTATTACTTGTGTGGATCTCACTAAACAATTTAATTCAAAAAATTTAATAATTAATTGTCATAAAAAAATGTTATAGAGTTTGGAAGGTATAGTTGTAAGTAATCTGGATGAAAGATGAATCCATTGACAAGATTGAAGAGAAGTTCGATGCATTATAAGATAATAAGAAGGCTGTCATTGATGAAAGTAATTCTCATCTTAAAATCAATGAAAATAAGATAAAATAGAAACACACTTTGATGCAGGTGAAGAAAAAAATTCATAATGATAAACTTATAAAAATTAACCAAGTATGTAAAGATAGAATGAAGTTAGTAGATAAAAAAAGAAAAAAATACAATATCAAACTTTTGAAATTGATGTAAAATTTTTAAATTCTATAAATATTCTAGTTGAGTCTTTATAAAAATATGAAAAAAGATCTATTACCATAATATTTAAAGACACACATAATTATAAAGGCACTTTTTTCTTAAAAGTGATTCATTTGGTGGTATGAAAAAATTATAATCTCTTAATTATAAATCTCAGGTAGCATCTATGAAAAAATTCACCATCTATATTTTATAATAATTTTTTTTCTAATTCTAGTTTTATACCTAGTTAAATTTAAAAATCAAAACCTATGAAAATTAAATGAATAACGGTGATGAAATGATTACTATTACATGTGAAGTGAATAATATCAACGGTAAAATAGAAAATTCCCCAAAAGAGTCCCATTTGAATAATCAGGTTAAACTGAAACACCAAGCATGTCAATCTATCAAAACTGTTATTCCAAAGAATATATTTAAATTTATTCGTTATTATTAGTGATATAGATATTTACGAATTTATAATATGATTACTTGTATAATATGAAATTATTTCAAATTTAGAGGATTCCAACCTCACGGGTGAGTAAAGTAGAAATAATTTAAAATCCAAAGGAGGAAAAAGATGACTATTACAAATAGAATTGAATGTTTGAAGTGTCTCTGTGGGATTTCCAATGGATAATTTTGTTGTGAAGAGGAATGAAAATAAAAAAAAAAATCATAATGAAAATAAAACATTTCAGAAGAAAATACCCTCAATGGTGGACAATATAGATAATTTAACCATGGGAAATAATTAGGATAAAATATTTTCCAAGAACATTGCTAATGAGTTTACAAATAATACAAGTAATCCATCCTTGGGTGAGAATCAAAATAATATTGTTTCTCAACAAAAAATTAAGAAGAAAAAATGGTTCTACAATAAATAGAATAATATTTTTCTTTTTTAGAAGAATATTTCACACCATATTTCACTATATAATGACCACATACATATAAATTAATGTATTAAAGGTTAATAAACAATAGTAAAAAACCTGTCGAAGAGAAAATGAAAATGAATGAAATTTTAAAGATTACACCTAATAAGATAAGTGGAAATACTAATCATGGTGTTGAAATTCCAAATGACTATCCTATAAATTTCCTTGACGTTGAGGAAATAGAAAATAAAATTGAAGAAGCACATATGAATGTTGATGATAATTCAAAAAAATATTCCACATCTTCAAATTTAATTTCATTATAGGTTTTCATAAAATAATAAAAAATAATATAAAAAATATTGTTTTTCATGTTGAAATGGTCTATATATATCCACAATGAGGGTTTATTCATAACACCAACATAATAATAAATAATAAAGAACAATCAAAAGGCACCAATTGATGAATGTGCCTTGAATTCTAGTATATGAATTAAAATTCCACACAATGTTGTCAAAATATAATGTGAAGATACTTTAATATTGAAAATTACCAAGAAATATTGAAATGTTAGCATAGATATTTCACCCTCACATAGTGAAGAAAAGAATGGATCATCATGGTTGAGAATAAAATATTATCCTTTTCTCTCTCATTGAAAGGTTAAGTAAATCCACCTTATTACCATCTTATTTGTATATTTTCATTAATTTTAGCGAATTTAATGTGATAAACTTATTTAGGGGGATATCCGATGATGAAAATATATTTATAGATCTACATGTTGGAAGAGTTTTTCATATATTACTAGAAGATACCATTCTTGTTTGATCTATATGATGTTATCCTAATAATAATTGAGTCCAAAATATTATAGATCAACCTTGATTAAGATTATCAAGAAACCCAAGATGATTAATAAATTTTAAGCCACTATTATGGATGTGATCACAACAACCGTTATACACATTAATTAGTATTAAAAATAATAGTTTGTAAAAATATCTATCTTAATGAATTGAAATTGCAAGTCATCGCTTTAAGGGTAGGTGGTATTCAAAGATGTTCCTAGAGTAATTTATTTGTAAAAATTATATTTTTAGAAGATGATTATTCAAGAACACATTTATGTAGTATTTGGGAATTATCTCATATCCTTACTCAAGGAGAGAACCTAAATAGATCAATGATATAAAAAACAATCTTAAATATATTTAGGAACTGATTTAATGAACCTTACCTTAATATTATAACTAAATATTTTTAATCTATTTGTTGATATGAGTGTATTAATTTTATGTAGAATATATCTTGAAAACTTTCATTAAAATTGGAATCATAATATTTACACATGCTTTATATAAATTGGTATCAACCAATTTCTATCAACCTGGAAAAAATTGAAATAACTAATTAGTTCAATTATATCAATTGTTATTAATTATAGGATATTCATGAAATATTATGTTTTTCTATATTCATTGAGATACAAGTTAGGTTATTCACCTATATTATTTTATGAGGTGTATATACTTCCCATTTAACATGTTATTTCATGAATATCCTTATTTAAAGGACATTTTGAGATGTATGTAATTTTATTCTTTCATTTTTATTATTACTCAATATTACCAATGCTTTAAGAGATTATTGCAAAAATCTCGTAATATTTTGGGATTGTTTATTATTATCCTTCCATTGCTAAAATATTATGATCCAAATCTTTTTAATTTTTAAGAATACTATTTTCCAATGGTTATTGATTATATATTCAAGTAATGGTACCACTATCCCACTCTTTGGTACCTATGATAATTAAAAAGGGTGTTTTTATTAAAATCTGACTTTATTTATCTCTTCATTCAGAAATCTGTTTTATTTAAAAACATGGTTTTCAAAAAATAATTTAAAAAACGAATTTTTAATTGCTCTATCCCTAGTATCAAAGATATGGTTATTTAATGTTTGAAATTGTAAAAAATATAAAAGGAATCATATTCTTAAGGAACTAATAGTTTAATAGTATTTGTAAACTAGACACATATTTGAAACTTACCTTATAATTGAAAATATAAAATACAACACAGAAAACACTTTGAGAACACCATTAATATCCTAGATTAACCATTTATATTACACATAAGAAACTTCTTTCCATCCTGGGGAAAAATAAAACATACGAAAAGGGTGATCTCAAATGTTGAGTAAGGGAAAAGTGCAACATATGTTATCTTAAATCAATACTGGATCATCATCTGGGAAAGGTAAATAACTAAAACAAAAACCAATTAAGAAATAAGTAAATTATAATATGGCATGGATAAAATATTGTTAAATAATACCATATAAATAATAACAAGATCTTGGAACTTGGACCTTGATACACTAACTAATTGATTAGTCACATAACAATAATGATGGAATTCATTATGTCAAACTTATGAACTATAAAAATATATTCTCCAAATAGATACTATCATGATAAATCCTCATTCAATTTTATTTATATGGGTATAAACCCATATGATTTGTGTTAAGACCTTTCATAGGTCACTACTATCATGATCCATCATCTGGAGAGTTAAAAACTGCTTGGAAACAAATGTATAGGGTTTATCTCCAACTGAATTAATCCCATGAGACTAAGGATCCATTGAGGGCCATACATTAACTAGTCCCTAAACAATTACTTTCATGTCCAAATCATTCCTCATAAATCAAATAATAAATTTAAAAAGATATTTTTAAATCAAAGTGTCCCATACCACATTGAATCATTTTCATAATAAGCTCTAGGAAGGAATATAATTTAAAAAAACATTCAATAAAATTATAATAATTAATATTCATATTTTTATATGTCAAATGTGTAGTAAATAAACCACATAAATGAAGGTAGTTGTAAAACAACAAAATACACCTCAATGATAGGAGATTGAGACAAAATCCTTTATAAAGATTATATAATTAATCAAATGAATTAATTTGGTGTATTAAATATAAATCCACATAAAAAGAGTTCAAAAACAACATAAGGTAATAAAAATTAATTTCATAAATAATTGTATCATTACAGAAATCAATAATGTATATGGATAACCAAATGAATGAAAATTGAGTTATGAAATCGCATACCACTTTGTAATCAGTTTAATCAGATTCCCCACAACTGTCGTAATTATCATCAGATAAATATAATATCACAAATAAAATGAGATTAATTATATGAAATATAAAATTTCATTAAATACAATACATATGAGGATTTAGTAGTGAATAAGGCATATATCTCAAAGAAGTAAAAATTGAGATGAGAAAATCCTTACCTCGTGCATCCCTTTAGTAGTTCATACTTTAATCTCTTATAATATGATTTAAAATATGTCATCATATCATTAATGAAATATATTTATATTTAAAATACTTTTTCTGATCATTTTATAATATATTATGACCCATTATTTAATAACAGTTAATAGTTTTCATGGTTTCATGTGCGTTCATTTCAAGATTTCCGGATCGGTTTATTTATGCAAATTAATGCATGTTCTTGAAAATGGTGTAAAATCCATAAAAGTGGAATGAAATAGTATTAATTAAACTAAATATCAATATAAATTCCCATATATCATTTTTCATTCTATTATGAGGACATTTCATTTTATAAAATGTTAATGATAAATGTTTAGTTTATTTAGATGGGTTTTTCTGAACAACTTGAACTAGTTTCATTTTAATTACTATTATGAGTATATATTTATTCCAAAGCATTAAATATGGTATAAAATAAATATTATAATATTATTTCACTAGAATGGTAGTTTTATGAAAATTCATAATGGAAGTAACGGGAAATAAATAAAAACATTATTTACAGAGACAATTAACAAGTATAATTTGAAAAATAGTTTTGTTTAATTGAATTAGAAGAGTTAATAAAATGGATAGATGTAATATATTTACTTTGTGACATAAAAATACATCATTTAATTAATTATATAATTTTTATTCTTTTATTTTTTAATGAGGTGAGGAAAAACTCTAAGTAGGAAAGAAAATAAGAGCAGTGTTTTTTGAAAGTCGCCTCTTGAAAATCACCTCATTGAATGACCCATTAATGACCTTAGAATTTTTGTTTTGCTAAGAGAAAAATAAATTATACATGCGGAGAGTCTGGATGATATTTTTCTCATAAATGTTATGTATTTAAATGATTTTGATTCATAATGGATTGGTGATGGGTGGTATTTATACCTGAGGAGAGGTGGGTTTAAGTGTTTAAAATAAATATTATTTTTTATTTAAAGCCATCCAAATTAAGGTTTAATTAATTTAAATGAATTTGTATGACCATTAATATTTTATAGGACAATTAGTGTTTATAAATACCTTAACTAAACATTAAATTTTGTTGTTTATTGGTATTTTAATCCTTTACCCTTTTAACTTTAACCCGTTTCATTTTTTTCTATACCACGATAAATATTTATTTTCGCAAGGTAAACATTATGAGGATAAAAATTAAAATTAAAATTATATATATTTTTTACCTTATTATTCTATTTTTTAGTTAAATTTTACCTATTTCAATTTTCATAATTGTAAAAAAATTATATTTAAAATTAATCCACAGACGCAACGAGAAAACAAGGTTTAAAGTGAAAATTTTCAAACGTTTGATTGGTTTTTATTAACATTCCAAGTTGAAACTGATTCTAGTGAAATAAATTGAATTGTAGTACTCATTGTGTGCGTAAAAATAATATTTTATGAAAACACATCCTTTATGTTAAATTTATTTTCAGTTTATTTATAAATAAATGGTGAAAGATGAATTCATTTTATAATAATCATTAATATATATTTTTTTTAATTTAATTAATATCAGTCATTCCTTCCATTCAAACAGCTTTGGGATTTCAATCGTGTTTAAATTATAATATTTAATAATATATAATGTGTTGTTTATGTAACATCCAAAGTAAATAAAGAATAATATATTTTCATATTTATTAATTTTTTTAAATTAAATATTATTTTTTACTTTAAAGGGTTTTCTATGTTCGATGGGGTACCCAATATGCAACAACGAGTTTCTTTGAAATCATATGTTGCACACTAATAATATTATATTATTATTTTAAATGGTAGTTAACTCCTAGCTGTTGTATTGGTGGGAATGAAAAAAACCAACTACAATATTATTATACATGTTTGTTAAAGTATTTAAATTTATCCAATAAATGTTAGAGGCTTAAAATGTGAATGAATCTAGTTTTAAGCATAATTTACTTTAAAAGGTCATTTTACCACCTTTTAATAGTGAACCCTCTTTAAATCTAGTTTGGCCACTTTTATATGTTATATTTGACCAAATAAAATTCTTTTTTAGAATTGGGACATCAAAATTCACTTGGGGTTTATTTTTGGTATTTTTTGATATAATTAATTTTTAATGAATAGTGAAAATAATGTATTTTTATTCAAAAGTGCCTTATAATATAATTTATTTATATTTTTATATTATCTTTTTAATTCATTTCAAAGTGTAATTAGATTATATTTCTACCAATTAATCCAATTTTGGTCATTGTAATTAATTTCACTTTGAAATTGGACATAAAAAAACTATCGATCTTTTGAAAGTTATTATTTCTTAAAAACACGCTATTTGTTTTCACAACGGGAATTAATGTTAAATTAATTAATGAAAATTATTTGTTTTGAATTTGGTAAAATAGGCATCATTTTTGAATTCATAATATCATATATAGCTTAGGCTGATGTTTTGGTAGTTTTTTTGAAAAACATCAATTTTTGATGAATAGTGAAACCACTATGTAGTAGTTAAAAATGTCATTTTCATTTAAATGAAATTTTATCACTTCTGTGGATTAAATTTTAAAAATATTACATACATGGTTGTTATTAGTAATTAAAATGTTCTTCGATAAGATGAAAATAATTTTTTGGTGAATAGTAACTTTTGACTTTTATTTACCGCGTTTAAAGGTAAATAGGGTATTCAAGGTAAAAAGAATATCATAATAGTACAAAATTACCTTAAAAGTTGTCTTAAACTTATTGGTTGAGTCATCTACGACCATGGGCATCGTTGGGTTGATTTTCCGACCCCATGGAGCCACTTAATAGTGATAATGAAACTTTATTTTAATTAACTTTAAGTAAAGAAAAAATGACAAAAGAAAATATCTTTTACTAAATTAATTTTTTACATTGGGTTATATAAGATATATTTTAAAATATAAATATTCATTGGAAATATAAAAATATATCCTACATTTTGGTATTTTTTTTATAATATTTAGAAGTCAAATAAATTAAATTATTTCTAACACAATAATGATGCAGTATTAACTAATTAATAATAGATTTAAATAAAAATGATTACAAATATTAAAAAAAAATCCAAAACCTATTCAATTATTATTGGATTATTTTATTTATAACATTAGTCATCTTATATTTTACTTTAATTAGTTTTAGACCTTTAAAAACCGAATATCATTATATAATAATATAATATTTTCAATCTTTTTGAAAGTGACCCTCCTCCCCCTTATAAAAAGCCCTCACTTATTACTCATTCTTTGAACCTCTCAATCCCCTTAGATCATCCAAACCCTGACCAAATAATCTCTCTAGATTACTCTCCTCCTCCTAGAATCCTCAACTTATGCTGAAGGCACTTCCAGAAGTCCTTTTGGATCAAACCAATGGGAGTTACCCAAATTAAAGGTAACAGTTTCTCTTAACTTCTTTTCATTTATTTTACATCAACAACAAATAAATTCAATTTATTCCTTTTTTTATAAAAAAATGCATCCCAAATATACTAATAAATTTTTATGAGAATGATTCGAACTACACTTACACACACCTCCATGTAATCGGTGAAGATCATAATGATTTTGGGAATGGAAAACTAACGCTTCACGAAACGATGATTGTTCGATTATCTCCTAAGGCCTCTCATGATTGCCATTAAGATGATAGTATATTTATATATGATATATATTATGTTAATGATTTCTTTATACTTATTTTTTTTCTTTTATATCATACCTTTATGGTTTCCATTATGGGTAAATGCAATAATTTCATTTGATGAAGTGCGGACTACCGCCCCTCAATGTGATATGACTTGTTAATTACATATGTGGGGAGTATAAAGGATTGATTTAGCAATATTATATATGATATTATACTTTAATTATAATATATTTATGTATCATTGTGTTTTAATTCCATTAAAATACGAAATAGAATTGAAAGTAGTGTTCATGTGTATGTATGACTTTCCGTCTCCATGAATTGTGCATTTCACTTCTTACCTCCAAATTTTATATACTATTATAAATAAATTTATATAATAGATATATATGATATATAATATATCTAAATAATAAATATAATTCTGGATATAATGAAATTTTTACCATGTGAACAACTTGTAATTATAAGGAGTCCATTCTTAACTCAAGTACCAAATATCGACAAAACGAACGTTATTAACTTAAATGATTACATAATGTTTATTACATGGTAATAAGTGATATATAAGGAATAATAAACTTCAAAAATTATTTTAATCAAGTAGAAATTAAATTTAGTTTGTTATTCCGGAGATTAAAGAACGAACGGATCAAATCGGACATGAGTTAAGGAATTTCTTATCTCACTTTTACTTCAGTGAGATTTCTAATGTTTGTCACTTATTTATTGAATGTGGAGTATTATGTACATCTATTTGATATATATTATAATGGTTCTCATTATATTCTAGGTATTCTGTGAGTCATTTGGTTGTTATTAACTTTTGGTCATACGACTCGAATGATTACTACGTGGTAAGGGGATTTCATCTCACTTTTTATTCCCATAAGATTCATGCTATATGTGCCATTATTTCATTTTCTATGATTTATGTACTTACCATGGTTGTACTCTCTATGTAATATAATTTCATTTACGGGTATATACATCTTCATTTTATGATCCTTCTTTCATGTGGTGTATGTTTTGTATGTTACCAAATCGGTAAGGGAACCTTTCACCCTCCTCTTTTTAGAAGACTTATTTTTGTAATGTATTTTAATTTACATATTATTATGTTGTAATATGTTCTTATATATCCGAATTGATGTAAATTTTATGTACAAGTGATGAGATACCCCTTTTTTATCTCATCAACTCATTTTCTGAATTTTAAAGTGACGTCATTAGGCTATCGAATTATCGCAAGGGAACTTTGTAACCCAATTTCAATTATCTGAGTTAAACATGTACTTCTTGAATAAGTCATCCAATGAATATATGTGAATGGACTCTGATTGTTTTACACTTAATATCCACTAATATTTGGTGTATTCAAATTTTTCACACATAATTATGTAATTTATTTATCCTTAATCATAGGATACCGTATTTGTAAGGGATTTCATCTCAATCTCCTTTCAATGATCCATATTTTGTTTTATAAACGAATTTATTTTATATGTGGTATAAACCCATTTGAATTTTAATTTCATTCAAAGGGAATCTTTTTTCTATGAAGCAATTTACTAAATGACAAAAGGAATGTTTTTAACATTTACAGTGACAAAGGCCTCTCTGCTGTCGAAATCAATAGTTAGCTTCCTCTATATGCCTTAATGTTTTTAAAAGGAAAAGAATTTCCTTATTATTTTTTTGGGTGTTTTGGTATTAAAAAAGGTTTTTGAAATTTATTTATTATTTCAATATCTTGAAATGATTTTTTGTGATTTTAAATGAAAATTTATTAGTGAAATGTTTATGTTTGAAATATTTTATGTGTTATGATTTTATAATGGTACATGGACATCTGACGGTTGGTTACGTGATAAACTAAATGACGGTTGGTTCCATGATAAACTAGGATGGGTGGTTATGTTATAACCTCCAATGCATTGGGTATGGAAGTCGACTTTATGGCTATTTTATTGAGTGATATGTTTGGAAGTCGGCGGTATGGTTATTCTACTTGAGAATGTTTATGTCCCAAGTTACCTTTATATGTTATGTGTTCTTTATATGGGGTTTATGGTAATATTTTGGTTACCAAAGTGTAAGAAATGATATTTTATTCAATGAAGATTATTTAATACTTCATAAAGTTTAAATGTATTACTTATGATGAAGTATTCATTGTTTAGTTGTTCTTTTGAAAAACATACAGTTTTTCTTCTTTGTGTATCCCTTACTGAGATTTTTATGCTCATCCCAAGTTTTTTAAATTTTTTTCATAGGACATAATGTGTAATAGGTTCGAGGATGGGATCAAGGAAATGTCATGCTATCTAAAAAATGGAACTAGACATGACTTTTTTTAAGAGTTTTTATTTTTTGAAAAAATGGAAATAGAGTAGATGTGTCTACATGTATTATTTAAGTCGTCACTTATATGTTATGGTATAATTCTATAAAACTCTAAAACTAAAAATATTCTCAATGTTAATTATTCATTTAATTCAAGATTATGTAATATTTTAAGTTCGGGGCCTTATAGTTGGTATCAGAGGTCGGTTTAGACAAATTTAGGAGTTAGAATATAGTTATATTTTTATGCATAAATTATTTTAGTTTATGTTATGATTGAAATGATATAGCATTTGCAGATTACCATGTTTCTTTGCCTAAGCTATTTCTGTGTTCAGAGTATTTTTCCATAGAGGAAACAGAGCAACTATGTTGGGATGACATCAGGAGGAAGACAACCTTCCAAATCAGCATCTTGAGATAGTAGGAATTGGAACTAAATAGTTTGTTGCAGTGATGGAAATGTTGACTCATGGTATAAATGATTGTGGTATCCATGTACAAGATCAGCCAGATCAACCACAGAGGAACATGTTAGTAGTGGTTCATTTCATGAGGAAACATACCCATCATTTAGAGGATCATCTAAACATGTCCTAGAAGAAGGGTGAATTAAACCACAGGAGAAAATTTTCGATGTCACAGGTTGTTCGGAACATCAAAAGGTTAGTCTCGCTGTTTACCATTTTGAAGGTGAAGCTGATTAGTGGTGGTCGATGGGGAAAAATATCATGTATAGTGAAGAGATTGATGCTCTTGTTTGGGATTAATTCAAATGTATATTCCTTGAGAATTATTTTCCTAAAGTGGTTTGACTTAGGATGGAAAATCAATTCTTGGAAATGACGTAGGAGGATGAACCAGTGGCTATTTACAAAAGAATGTTCACTCAACTGGCAAGGTATGCTTCAAATTGCATCCAAGATCTTAATAGTAAGATAAATCGATTCTACTCGGGATTGATGATATGATATCGATGAGCATTATCCTCTTGTGAGTTCAAAAGTTATTAACAACTTTTTTTATTTGTGGAGAAGGTGGAAATGGAGTCTGGCGATGATCAGGTGTTCATTGACAAACAATAGAATAAGGGGTCTAGTTGCAAGGCAAAGGGAAATAATTCATCAAAGAAGGCGGGAGATAAGAAAACTAAATATCCATCTTATGAGAAGTGTGGTCAAAAAAATCTTGGAGAATGTTTATCAAAGTCTGGGAAGTGATTATGATGTGGTATGTCTGGTCATATTGCTCATAACTGTAAGAGAAATGATCAAGCTGGTAAAAAAAATCTAGTGGTAAGATGTTTTAAGTGCAATGAAATGGGTCATTATGAAAATGAGTGTCCAGAAAATAACTCAACTGAGGGAAGAGACTAGACTACATGCAGAAAGGGGTGATGAAATCCTTTGAAACTACTTCAGGAGATGTTGGGACATCAAATTAAGTAGTATCAGGTGCACTGTTTGTTTGTTCAAATTATGCAAATGTGTTGTTTGATTTAGGGTCTACAAATTATTTCATTTCTGAGAATTTTTCTAGTAAATTGGGAATTCCATCTCAAGATATGAATCCTGAAATTATGGTAAAAACACCTGTAGGAAATGTTGAGAGAAAAAAGAAATAATAAGAACCTTCATGTCCTTGTGTGCAGAAAGAATCTATATGAAGACCTTAATGTTATACCTCTAGTAGAGTTTGCTGTTATTTTGGTCATGGATTTGATATCTATTTATCATGCTAAGATTGATAGTAGAGATAAAGAGGTTTCTTTCCAGAAATATTTTTAGTTTGTATTCAAGAATGAACCCGTTATTTTGATAACATATTAGGAAGCTGAAAAACTAGTAAAAATGGAAATTAATTTTACCTTGCACATATTGTTGAGAATAAAAGAAGTGTTGAGCTTAATGATGTGCCAGTGGTAAATGAGTACCTTGATATTTTTCCTGATGAGTTTCATGGTATTATACATGATTAGGGAGTTGAATTTACTATTGATATTGTTCTTGATGTCACGACAATTTCAAAACCCCCTTATCAAATGGCTCAAATTAACTTTCAGAGTTAAATAAGGAATTGAAGGAGTTATTAGATAAAGGATTCATTCGACCTAGCACATCACCATTGGGTGCTCCTATCTTATTTGTTAAAAATAATGATGGTTTAGTGAGACTTCTCACTGATTATAGAGAATTTAATAACATCACTATTAAGAACAAGTATCATTTGCCTCATATTGATGATTTGTTCAATCATCACTAGGGAGCTCAGTATTTTCCAAAGATTTATTTGAGGTTAGGGTACCATCATTTGAAAGTAAATGAATTAGACATTCCGAAGACTACATTTTATACTAGATATGGCCGTTATTAATTTTTAGTTACGTCTTTTGGTTTAACCAATTCACCTACTGTATTCACGGATCTTAGGAATAGAATTTTCCATGAGTTCTTGGATAAGTTTGTGGTTGTGTTCATTGATGATATTTGGGTTTATTCCAAAAGTAAATAGGAACATGAAATCCATTTAAGGTTTGTATTCCAAACCTTAAAACAAAAGAAACTATTTGATAAATTCATAAAGTGTGAATTTTGGTTTCAGCAAATTTATTTCCTTATTCAAATTGTTTCAAAAAATGGCATAACAGTTGATCCTACTAAACAAAGGTTATTGATTAATGGAAAAGACCCACAAATATAACTGAGATCCGCAGTTTTCTTGGTTTAGAAGGTTATTATTGTAGGATTATTTAGAATTTTTCATGGTTATCTAGCTCACTGACTAAGTCAACTAGAAAAGGTATTAAGTTCATTTGGAAAAAAGAATGTGAATATTGTTTTTAATAATTGAAAAGAAGATTAGTGAATACCCTAGTTTTGAAAGTTCCTTCCATAAATGGTGAGTTTGTTATTTATAGTGATGCTTCATTTAAAGGACTTGGATGTGTCATTATGTAGAATGATTAGGTAATTGCTTACACTTCACATCAGTTGAAACATCATGAGTTAAATTACCCTACACATGATTTGGAATTAACTGCTATGGTTTTTTTGCTTTAAAAATTTAGAGGCATCATTGGTATGGAGTAAAATGCGAAATATATGATGACCACAAAAGTTTGAAGTCTATATTCACTAAAAAATGAATTGAATATGAGACAAAATAGATGGTTTGAATTAATCAAGGACTATGATTTCACAATTCATTAACATCAAAGAAAGGAAAATAAATTAGCTAATTCTATTGAGTCGAAATTTAAAGCTTCATTAACTATGATATGTTTGGAATGAGATCCTTTGGTTTTTGATTTGATATACTTTGGAATAGATGTTTTTGGGGCATAAAATTCTTCTATTTTATTTCAGGTGTCATTGAAATCATCTCTATCAGACAGAATTAAGCAAGTGCAGTAGAAAGACAGTGAGTTATATAAAAAGGTAGGGTTGGTTCAGAATGGTAAGTTGTCTAAATTTAATGTTGATAATAATTGTGTTTTGTGGTTTAGGAAGAGATTATGTGTTCCTTGTGATTTACAGTTGAAGAATGAGTTGTTATGTGAATCTCATAGTTCTCTATTTTCAGTTCATCCTGGAAGTACTATGATTTACATAGATCTTTGGGAGTATTACTTGTGGGATGGAAGGAAAATAGATATTGCTAATTTTACTGTGAAGTGTTTGACATGTCAGCAAGTTAAATCCGAGTGGTAATTACTGAAAGGGATGCCTCAGTATTTACTATTTTCAGAGTGGAAATGGGAAAATATATCCCTGGGCTTCATTGTTGAATTACCAAAGACATCTCGAGGTAATAATGAAATCTGAGTTATTGTTGATCGGTTACCTAAATCTGCTCATTTCCTTCCTATTGAAGATACATTGTCTGTAGATCAACTTTCTATGTTGTATGTTAAAGAGATAGTCTGATTATATAGTGTTACCCTCTTTATTGTATCTGATCGTGATCTCATGTTTACTTATAAATTTTGGAAAGGCCTTTAGAATTCGTTGGGTACTGAAATAAGTTTTAGTACATTTTTCATCCACAATTAGATGGGCAGTCAGAATGAACAATTCAGACCTTGGAGGCTATGCTACGTGCTTTTCACTAGATTACAAGGGAATATGGGACCAACAAATTTATTTGGTTGAATTTTCTTATAAAAACTATTTCTATTACAGTATACAGATGGCTCTATTTGAGGCATTATATGGAAAGCATTGTCAAACTCCCTTATTTTGGGATGATGTAGGTGAAAGGAAGCTGATGGGACCAGAATTGTTAGAAGAGATGGAAAAAAAGGTTTAGTAGATTTATAAGAACATGAAAACATCTCAGAGTAGACAGAAAAGTTATACGGACTACTGGTGGAAGGATCTATCTTTTGAGGTAGGTTATCATGTCTTTCGGAAAGTTTCTCCATGGAAAAGTGTGATATGTTTGGGTAAGATGGGAAAGTTGAGTCCGAGGATCATTGGACCATATTTAATCCTGGAAAAAATTGGATCAGTTGCATACAGAGTGGATTTACCTCCATGTTTATCCTGAGTACACAATGTTTTTAATGTTTCAATGTTGATAAAGTATATGCCAGATCCGTTTCTTATTTTAATTCTAGAGGTTTTCCAGTTCGAAGTGAATCTCTCTTATGAGGAAAAACCAGTCTAGATTCTTGAACTTAGAGAGAAAGTGTTGCAGAACAGGGTAATTTATCAGGTAATGGTTTTGTGGAAAAAACTATATGGTTGAAGAGGCAACATGGGAATCTAAATATGCTATGAGGTATGAATACGCCCACATACTTGATAAGTGAATAAAATTTTGAGGACGCAATTCCCAAAAAGGGTAAGGATGTAACTTCCCAAGTAAATAAAGAATAATATATTTTCATATTTATTAATATTTGTGAATTAAATATTAATTTTACTTTAAAGGGGTTTCTATGTTTGATGGCATACCCGATACGCCACAACGGGTTTCTTTTAAATCTTATGTTGCACACTAATAATATAATATTATTATTTTAAATGGTAGTTAACTCATTGTCGTTGTATTGGAGGTAATTAACAATACTAACTACAATATTATTATACATGTTTTTTAATGTATTTAAATTTATCCAATAAAATTTAGAGGCTTAAAATGTGAATGAATCTAATTTTAACCATAATTAACATTAAAAGGTCAATTTACCGGCTTTTAATGGTTAGCCCTCTTTAAATCTAGTTTTAGTAACTTTTATATTTTCTATTTGACCAAATAAAATTCTTCTTTAGAATCGGAACATCAAAATTTACTTTGGGTAAATTTTTGGTATTTTTCTGATACAATTCATTTTTTAATAAATAGTGAAAAATACTGTTTTTTATTCAAAAGTGCCTTTTAATATAACTTATTTATATGGTCATATTATATTTTTAATTGGTTTTAAAGTGTATTTAGAATTAATTTTTACCTATTAATCCAATTTTGGTCATTGGAATTAATTTAAATTTTAAATTGGACATAAACAAGTGTCGATCTTTTGATAGTTATTGTTTCTTTAAAATAGGCTATTTGTTTTGACAACGGGATTAATTTTAAATTAATTAATAAAACTTATATGTTTTTAATGTGGTAAAATATACATCATTTATGAATTTAGAATATCATATATATCTTAGTCTGAATTTTTGATAGTTTTCGGAAAAACATCAATTTTTGATGAATAGTGAAACCACTAAGAAGTAGTTAAAAACTGACATTTTCATTTAAATTAAATTTTACCACTTCTATGGAATAGATTTTGAAAATATAACATACATGGTTGTTATTTTTAAGTAAAATTTGGTTCAATAAGTTGAAAATAATATTTGGTGAATCGTAAATTTGACTTATATTTACCACAGTTAAAGGTAAATAGGGTAAATCAAGGAAAAAAAATATCATAATAATACAAAATTACCTTAAAATTTTTACTACCCTTATTGGTTGAGTAATTTACGACTAGTTTCATCTTTGGGTCGATTTTGGGACCCCATGGAGCCACATAATAGTGATAATGAAACATTATTTTAATTATCTTTAAGTAAAGACAAAAATGACACAAACAAATATCTTTTAGTAAATTAATTTTTACATGGGGTTATATAAGATATATTTTCAAATATAAATTTTCATTGTAAACCTAAAAATATTTCATAAATCATGGTATTTTTTTTTATAATTTTTAGACATCTAATAAATTAAATTATTTATGACACAATAATGATGCAGCATTTACTTTATTATTAAAAGACTTAAATAAATAAAATTATAATTATTAAAACAACATACAAAACCTGTCCAATTGTTATTGGATTATTTTATTTCTACCATGAGTCATCTAATCTTCTACTTTATTTAGTTTGGGACCTTTAGAAACCGAATATCATTATATAATAAAATAATATTTTCACACATTCCGAAAGAGCCCCTCCTCCCCCTTCTAAAAAGCTTTCAGTTCTTACTTATTCCTCACACCTCTAAAGCCCCTTGGATAGTCAAAACCCTAAAAAAATAAGATCTCAAGATTCATCACCTCCTCTTAGAAGAATTACCTTAGGCGGAAGGCTCTTCAATAAGTCCTTTTGGTTCAAATTAAGGGAGTTACCCAAATTAAAGGTAACAATGTCTCTTAACTTATTTTCTTTTATTTTACTCCTACCACCCATAAAATCTTTTAATTCCTTTATTTCATTACAAAAACCAGTATCCAAAATATAATAGGATATTATTATGAGAATTATTAAGACTACACTTACACACACCTCCATCTAATGGGTGAAGAACATACTATTTCTATTAATGGAAAACTAACGCCTCACAAAACAATGATTGTTCGATTATCTCCTAATGCCTCTCATGGTGGACATTAAGATGACACTATATTTATATATGATATATATTATGTTTATTTTTTCTTTATTTTTCTTTATTTTTCTTTTATAGCATACCTTTATGGTTTCCATTATTGGTAAATGCGATAATTTCATTTGAGGAAGTGCGGACTACCGCCCCCTCAAAGTGATACAAATCATTAATGCCATATGTGGGAAGTATAAAGGATGGAGTTAATGATATTATATATTATATTATACTTGAATTATAATATATATATATATCATTATGTTTTAATTCCATTAAACTACTAAATATAAATGAAAGTAGCGTTCATGCATACGTACGGCTTACCGTCTCCATGAACCATTCATTTCATTTCTTACCACCAAATGTTATGTACTATTATAAATACATGTATATACTGGATATATTTGATATATATGATATCTAAAAAAATAATATCATTGTTTATATAACATAATTTTGACCATGTGAACAACTTGTAATTATAAGAAGTCTATTTTTGACTCAAGTACCAAATATCAACAAAACAAACGTTATTAAATTAAATGATTATATAATGTTTATAACATGGTAATAAGTGACTTAAAATAAATAATAAAGTTCAAAAAGTTTTTTAATCAAGTATAAATTAACTTTAGTTTATTATTCAGGACATTAAAGAATGAACGGGTCAAATCAGGCATGAGGTAAGGGATTTCTTTTCTCACTTTTAATTCCTTGAGATTTCCAATGTTCATCACTTATTTCTTTAATGTGGTGTATTATGTACTGAAATTTGATATATATTATCATTATTATCATTATAATATTGGTATTATATGAATTATTTGGTTGTTATTAACTTTTTTTTCATATGACTCGATTGATTACTACGTGGTAAGGGGATTTCATCTAACTTTTTATACCCGTGAGATTCATGCTATATTTTCCATTATTTCGTTTTGTGTGGTGTATGTACTGCCCATGTTAGTACTCTTTGTGTAATATAATTTAATTTATGGGTATTTACATCTTCATTGTATTATCCTTCTTTCATGTGGTGTATGTTTCATAAGTTACCAAATCGGTAATGGAACCTTTCACACTCCTCTTTTTAAAAGACTTCTTTTGGTTATGTCTTTTAATTTACATATTATTATGTTGGGATTTTTTCTTCTATATCCTTATTGATTTAAATTTACTGTAAAATTAATGATATAACCTTTTCTATCGCATCAACTGATTTTTTGAATTTTAAAGAGACGCCGTTAGGCTGTCAAATTTTTTCTAGGGAACTTCTTAACCCAATTTTAATTCTTTGGGTTAAACTTGTACTTCTTGATTATGTCATCCTATGAATATGTGTGAATGGCATATGATTTTTTTACACTTCATATCCACTTATATTTGGTGTATCCATAATTTTCACACATAATTATGTAATTGATTTATCATTAATCGAAGGACACCATCTTTGTGAGGGACTTCGTCTCAATCACCTTTCATTGAGGCATATTTTGTTTTATACATGACTTTCTTTTATATGGTGTATAATCCCCATTGACTTTTAATTTCATTCAAAGGGAAAATATTCTCTATGAAGAGTATTACTAAATGAAAAAAGGAATGTTTTTAACATTTACAGGGACAATGATCTCTCCGTCGTCGTAATCGTTAGTTGGCTTCCTCTATAATCCTTAATGTTTTTAAAAGGAAAAAATTCCCTTATTCTATTTTTGGGTGTTTTGGTATTGAAAATGTTTTTTAAATGGATTTATTATTTCAATATCTTGAAATGATTTCTTTTGATTTCAAATAAAATTTTATTAGTGAAATGTTTATATTTGCAATATTTTATGTGTTATGATTTTATAACGGTACATGGAAATTTGACGAGTGGTTATGTGATAAACCAAATGATAGGTGGTGCCATGATAAACTAAGATTGGTGGTTACGTTATAACCTCCAATTCATTGGGTATGGAAGTCAACCGTATAGTTATTCCATTTATTGATATGTATGTAAGTCGATTGTATGGTTATTCTACTTGAAAATGATTATGTCCCAAGTTACCTTTATATGTTATGTGTTCTTTATATGGGTTTTATGGTAATATTTTTGTTACCAAAGGGTATGAAATGATCTATTATTCAGTGAAGAGTGCTTAATACTTCATTAAGGTGAAATTTATTACTTATGATAATGTATTCATGGTTAATTGTCTTTTTGAAAAACTAATAGTTTTCCTTCTTTGTGTATCCCTTACTAAGATTTTTAGGATCATCCCACGTTTTTTAAATGTTTTTCATTGGACATGATGTGGAATAGTGTTACATATTTTATCATGGAAATGTAATGCTCTCTAAAACATGGAAGAAGACATCCCTCTTTTTTTCAAAAGTTCTTATTTTTTGAAAAAATGGAAATTGGGTAGATGTGTCTACATGTATTATTCAAGTAGTCATGCATATTTTATGGCCTAATTCTCTAAAAATCTAAACCTAAATAGATCCTTAATGAGAATTATTCATATAATTCAAGATTATGTAATGTTTTACGGCTGAGGCCTTGTAATTGAAGCTTGTGAGCTATCAAATAGATTAAATTTTAAAGTGACATATCATAAAATATTGTGGAGTTATGTTCTCCCATCCTTCAATAAATTGAATCCTCACAATTTGAAATTATTCATTGAAAATAGAAGGTCTATACTTGAAACTACCATTGTGTGGAATTTACATCATAAATTGGGTTATCAAAACACCTCGTTAAAAATATTGAAAGGTAAATTCAAAGGTCACCAAAAAAAATATAATTTCGATTAAAATAACATGACTGGGAAGTGAAAATCAGGATACAGAAGATAAATAAAACTACCATGTTCTCAAAGAGAGTGACAGAGAACTTTTCATGAAAATGTGCACCATCACAAAACCATAAATATGTGATAGGTTAAAGATGTTATTGATTCTTTATTAAGAGAACTAAATGAATAGTGTTTTCATTCAAAATTATTTTCCTAGAGTAAAGGGATTATTTTAATATCCAGTTAAGGACTGTAGAAAATAAACTTACTTTATTTATTTCAATGATATAAGAATTATCTTATCCTTTGGTTCTGATTTGATTTTTTAAAAATTATCTCTTATTCTATAAAATGGTTATTCAAGTAGAATTTTTCATATAGATACAATTGGATGAATCGTAAGATCCACAAGTCATTCCTTCATCAATTAAATATTTAATGAAACTAATATGGATAAAACATGTTATCCATTATATATAATATCCAAAGTTCCACATAATAGATTCCATTAGTACATAATCTTAAGGCTTATCCAATAAATCTATGTCAAAATTAAAATAACAAAAAAAATTGAAGGAATGTTACTAAATTTCTGAAATAAACTTAACATTAAATTAACCAAACAACTTAGTATGAATCTTAATGTCATATACAAAATATATGAATACCTTAATCAACTTAAAGCCTCAATGAAAACATGAATGATTCTAATAATAAAACCATTAGTATGTATCTTAAATCCAAATATTTTGTATACCTAGTAAAGATAGTCTAAACTATAAAATCACAAAACACTTATATTGTCAACAATATTATCCCATAAAAATGGATTTCTCATTTTTATATCAACATAAAAAAATATATCAATGGGTTTTTTCTGTAAATCATTTTTTTAAATGATCAACATATAATCGAATAACTTCTCTTACTACTTTTCCTAAGATGCTTCCAAATCCTTAATAATTTCTACAGTATAATCCTTATACTATTCGTAATTATTATTATGAAAATATCATATACGGAATACCATTGCAACATATTTAATGGATCTAAATATCCAATCATATTAGTCTCCCAATTTCAATTTTGTTAATAACATAATCTTAACCTTGATCCCTAAGATCTTTCTGAGATATATTACCTTAAGGCTTTGGGTATTTATTTCCAATGTGTCCTATTAACCTATATTTAAAATTATAAATATTAGTATTTCATTTCTTCCCATTTTTACTCACTTATAATGAACTACCAATACTTTCAATCATTTTCTAGGGAGATGCTTTCCACCGTTAACACATGTGGGAAAATAATTCTTTCATTTTTCAGCTTATCCAGGATATTCTCTACCAAACTCTTCATATCTTGATTCCCACTGAATCCGTTGGACATGGAGAATTATTTCTCTTTCAGGAGTAAACATAAAACAATATCATCAGGTCATGAATATTTTTGACAATCGAACACCCTTTGGTGGATTAGAATGACAACTTTATATAAATGTCTAGTATTAAATTTTTTGTTGTGTATTTAGTTCATGGAATTCCATGCTGACCATGTGATGTTAGCCTCATAATATGAAACACTTTCATTGTAACATCCCAAGTAAGTAATGAATAATAGATATTTTTATCTATGTCTTTTAATAATTAAGATAGTGTTATAGAGGCTTAAAATGAAAATAAATACAATTTTATGCATGGAATACACTAATATTCTTAAAAGATTGTTTTACTGCCTTTTGATGGAAAACCATTTTTGAATCTATATTTTGACAATTTTATAAACCATGTTTGTCAAAATAAACTTATCCTTTATGATTGGGACATCAAAATTTACCTTGTGTGATTTTTTGGTATTTTTCTGACAATGTTTATTTTTTAATGAATAGTGAAAAATACTGCATTTTACATCAAAACTGCTTTTTAATCTAATTTATTTATATGACTAGATTATGTTCTGAATTGGTTTTGAAGTGAAATTAGAATATATTTTTACCATTTTATCCAATGGTGGTCATTGGAATCAATTTCACTTTGAAATTGGACTTAAATTGGTGTCAATCTTTTGATACTTATTGTTTTGTAAAAACACGCTATTTGCTCTGGCAGCAAGAATTAATTATTAAATTAATTAATGTGACTTATATGATTTGAATTTTGTAAAATAGACTTCATTTTTAAATTCGGAATATCAAATATAGCTTAGGGTGAATTTTTGGTAATTTTCTGAAAAACTTCAATTTTTGATGAATAGTGAAACCACTAAGTGGTAATCAAGCAAACTGATTTTTAGTTAAATGAAAGTTTACCACTAATGTGTACTGAATTTTGAAAATCCGACATACATGGTTGTCATTAAGAAGTAAAATGTGGTTCAATGAGATTAAAATAATTTTTTGGTGAATAGTAACTTATTAAGTTCTTAATCGCGATTAGTGGTAATTAGTGTAGTTTAAGGTATAAATAATGCTTTAATAATATGAAATGACCTAGAAACATGTCCCAACCTTATTGGTTGTGTCATGGCCGACCAATAAAAGCCATGGGTCAACCTGGGGACCCCATGGAGACACTTTGGTTTGGAAATGACATAAATAACTTTTTATTAAATGTTAAAGTAAAAATGACACAAACAAGAGATGTTTTACGAAAACAATTTTTACATGGGGTTATAAAGATCAGATTTTTGATTATAAATAGTCATTGGAAAGATAAAAAGATTTCCTACATCATAGTAGTTTTTTTATAATTTTTAGACATTAAATAAATTAAATTATATATGACATAATAATGATGCAGCGATGACATCATTATTTGATGATTTAAATAAAATGGAAAGATAATATAAAATCTATGAACTAAACATGGACAAAACCAATTGGATGAGTGGATTTCGAACCCTTATCAACTTATCCACGAATTCTATCAATGTGGGGCCTTTTAAAACCGAAACACATTTTCAAATAAAGTAATATTTCTTTACTTTCCAAAAGTGCCCCTCCTCTCGTCTTATAAAAGGCCCCCACCTCTACCCCATTTCACACACTTCTCAAACCTTTGGCTCGGCCAACCCCTGCCCATTTGTTCTCTCCACATCCCTCTACTCATCCTAGAGGATTCCCTTTGGGCAGAATCCTTTCAAAGGAAGCCTTTAGTCTCAACTCAAAAGGAGTTACACTTTTTAAGGTAATTCATTCTCTCATGTTCATTTGTTTTATTTTGCTTCTCCAACCCCCTAAACTCTTTTTATTTACTTATTTTGTAACAACACCAGTATCTTCAATATACTAGGATGTTGTTATAAGATATATTTGAGCTACACACTCACAAAACTATATCAAATGGTTAAATAACATACGGTTTCCGTGGATGGCGAAATTCTGCCTCCCGAAATGATGATTATTCAATACTCATTTAACACCTTCAAAGGTGGCCATTATGATGTCACTATTTTTATATATGATATATAATATGTTTATGTTTTCCTTAAGCTGCTGTTTTTTTTCATTTTGGACAGACCTTTATGGTTTCCATTATGGGTAAACACGATATCTTCATTTTAGGAAGTGCGGACTACCGCCCCCTGAAAGTGATTTGATTCGTTAAATACCATATGTGGGACATATAAAGGATGGAACTATGATATTATATATTTTATTATACTGGAATTACAATATACTATTATATCATTATGATTCCATTCCAGAAATACGAAATAGAAATGGAAGTAGCGTTCATGCGTACGTACGGCTTACCGTCTCCATGAACGGTGCATTTCATTTCTTACCTCTAAATGTGATTTAATATTATAAATACATGTATATGATGAATATATATGATATATATGTTATCCAAATCATTAATATCATTCTGGATATAATGAACCTTTGACCAAATTAACAACATGTAAGTGTAAGAAGTCTATTTTTGACTTAAGAACCAAATACCGACAAAATGAACATTATTAACTTAACTGATTACATGATGTTCATAACATGGTATAAAAGGAATAATGAACTTGAAAAAGATTCATAAGCAAGTAGAGATTAACTCAAGTTTATTATTCAGGAGATTAAAGAACGGTCGGGTCAAGTCGGATACGAGGTATGGGACTTCGTCTCAATCTCCTTTCATTGAGGCATATTTTATTTTATACACAACTTTATTTTATACGGTGTATAAACCCCTTTGACTTTTACGTTTATTCAAAAGGAATCTTTTTTAAACGAAGCGTTTACTAAACGACAAAAGGGAATGTTTTTGTCGTACGTTTGAGGCGACAACGACTTCTCCGCCGTCGTGACCGTTATTTGAGTTTCGGCTTCCTCTACAAGCCATACCTTCTTTTTAAAAGAAAAATAAATACCATGTTTTACTTTTATTTTATTTTAGTATTGAAAATGGTTTTCATAATGTTTTTATATCAATGTGTTGTATTGATATCTCGTGATTGAAATGTGGAAATGTTATGTTTCCTTTATGCATGTTTTATGTGATATGATTATGTTATGGTTCTTGGACATTATTATGAAGACGGGTGGTTCCGTGATAAACTAAGGGCGGGTGAGCCCGTTATAGCTCTCCAATGTATTGGTTAACGAGAAGGAGTGAAACGTTAAGGTTTCTCCGAAGAGATTTTAGGGAATATACTGTGATGGGTATTCCAAACGTAACCAAGAGGGTTACTCCCTACGTAAGAATGTTATGAATGCCTCAAGTTACCTTTATGTCTTATGATTTCTATGATTTATTCATGATTTTATGAGGTATGTTAAAGTGCCTATGTTTTATGGGTAAAGTATGATTTCATTCTTATGTATATATGAACTCATGTTTCCTTTCCATGTTTTTTTTATAACCCATACTGAGTTTTTATGCTCATCCCAAGTTTTTGAAATGTTTTTCACAGGTCAAGGGAAAGGTAAATGATAAGATGATAGAGTCAAGGATGTGTCAAGAAATAATCCATGTTTTATTTTTAATGTGTTTCCATTGATGGGAATGAAGAATACTGTCTTTATGTAACAACTTTGTTTATATGTGGAATATAATGAAAGTTTTATGATCTAATTCTCTAAAACTCTAAACCTGAAAAGATCCTCAATGTGTAATCTTGTAATAACTCAAGATTAAGTAAGGTTTAAGGCTGGGGCCTTATAGTTGGTATCAAAGGTCGGTTTAGATAACTTTAGGAGTTAGAATTCTATTAAATGATTATCCAAAAATATTTTTTTTGAAATGATATAGCATTTAAAGATTACCATGTTGCTTCATCTAAGACATGTTTGTTCAGAATGGTTTTCCATAGAGGAAACAGGGAAGCTGTGCTAGGAAGGCATACAGAAGGAAATAACCTTCCGAATCAGCATCCAGAAATGGTCGGAATTGGAACTGAACAGTTTGTTGCAGTAATGGCGCAGTTGACTCAAGCGATAAATGGCGGTGGTATCCATGCACGAGATCAGCCAGACCAACCGCAGAGGAACATGTCAGTGGTGGAACATTTCATGAGGCAACATCCACCATCATTCAGAGGATCATCTGACCCTGTGCTAGCTGAAGGGTGGATTAAAGCACTGGAGAAGATTTTTGATGTCATGGGGTGTTCAGACAATCAAAAGGTTAGTCTTGCTATTTACCGTTTGGAGGGTGAAGCAGATCAGTGGTGGTCTATGGTTAAAAATATCAGGGACGCCGATGAGATTGATGCTCTTGACTGGGATGAATTCAAAGGTATGTTTCTTGAGAAGTATTTTCCTAAGGCTGTTCGACTTAGGATGGAAAACCAATTCTTGGAATTGAGGCAAGAGGAAGACTCAGTGGCTGCTTATGAAGAAAGGTTCACTCGATTGGAAAGGTATGCTCCAAATTTTATCCGGGACCTTGATAGTAAAATCAATCATTTTTACTCAGGGTTAAATCCAAAATATCGAAGGGAATTAGCTTCTCGTGAGTTTAAAAGTTATGAAAAGCTTGTTCGATGTGCTGAGAAGTTGGAAATGGAGTTTGCCGATGACCAAGTGTTCTATAACATCCAGCAGAAGAAGAGACCGAGGTGGCAGGAGAAAGGTAAGAATTATTCAAAAAAGTCTGATGGTAAGAGAACTAAGTTTCCAGTTTGTGATAAATGTGGCAAAAGGCATGCTGGGGAATGTCTTCTGAATTCTGGGAAGTGCTACCGATGTGGTAAGATGGGACATAAGGCTCGTGATTGCACTGAAAAGGATCAAGGTGAAGGTAAGAACAAATTTGATTTACAGTTAGTGAAATGTTTTAAGTGCAATGAGATGGGTCACTATGCAAATGAGTGTCCGACAAAGAGCTTGAGTGAGGGGAAGCAGTTAGACTACAAGCAGAAAGGGGTGGTGAAATCCTTTGCAACTACTTTAGCAGATGTCGGGCCATCAAATGAAGTTGTATCAGGTACTTTGTTTGTTCTTTCAGATTATGCCAGTGTGTTGTTTGATTCGGGGTCTACACATTCTTTCATCTCTGAAACCTTTTCTAGTAAAATGGTAATACCATCTCAAGAAATGACTCCTGAACTTTTGGTAAAAACACCTGGGGGAAGTGTCGAGGCAAAAAGAATTTATAAGAATCTTCCTATCCTTATCTGTGGAAAGAACCTACTTGAAAACCTTATTGTTCTACCTCTAGTAGAGTTTGATGTTATCCTGGGTATGGATTGGCTCTCTATTTACCATGATAAGATTGACTGTAGAGCTAAAGAAGTTTCTTTTCAGAAAGACTTTCAGTTTGTTTACAGGAATGAACCCTTACTTTTGATAACATATCAAGAGGCTGAGAAACATGTGAAAGATGGAAATGAATGTTACCTTGCACACGTCGTTGAAAATAAAGGAACTGTTCAGATTAATGATGTGCCAGTGGTAAATGAGTATCCTGATGTTTTTCCTGATGAGTTGCCTGGAATAATACCAGATCGGGAAGTTGAGTTTACTGTTGACTTAGTTCCTGATGCTAAGCCAATTTCAAAAGCCCTTTATCGAATGGCACAAATTGAACTTTTAGAGTTAAAGGAGCAATTGCAAGATTTATTAGAGAAAGGTTTCATTAGACCTAGCACATCACCATGGGGTGCTCCTGTTTTATTTGTTAAAAAGAAAGATGGTTCTATGAGACTTTGCATTGATTATAGAGACTTGAATAATATAACTGTTAAGAACAAATATCCTTTGCCTCATATCGATGATTTGTTTGATCAGCTCCAGGGAGCTCAGTTTTTTTCAAAGATTGACCTGAGATCGGGGTACCATCAGCTGAAGGTAAAGGAGGCAGATATTCTGAAGACCGCGTTCCGTACGAGATATGGCCATTATGAATTTGTAGTAATGCCTTTTGGGCTAACCAATGCACCTGCTGTATTCATGGACTTAATGAATACAATTTTCCATGAGTTCTTGGATAAGTTTGTGGTGGTTTTCATTGATGATATTTTGGTGTTTTCCAAAAGTAAAGAGGAGCATGAAAAACATTTAAGGGTTATCTTGCAAACCTTAAAAGAAAAGAAACTGTATGGGAAATTCAGCAAGTGTGAGTTTTGGTTGCAACAAATTTCTTTCCTTGGTCACATTGTTTCTAAAGATGGAATAACTGTTGATCCTACAAAAACAAAAGTTGTGGAAGAATGGCCAAGACCCACAAATGTAACCGAGATTCGTAGCTTCCTTGGTTTGGCGGGCTATTACTGAAGGTTTGTTAGAAATTTTTCACGGTTATCTAGTCCAATGACTAAGCTAACTCGGAAGGGTGTTAAGTTTATCTGGACAAAAGAATGTGATGATTGTTTTCAGGAATTGAAAAGAAGATTGGTGAATGCTCCAGTTTTGGCACTACCTTCCAGGAATGGTGAGTTTGTTATATACAGTGATGATTCATTGAAAGGACTTGGTTGCGTCCTAATGCAGAATGATCAGGTAATTGCTTATGCTTCATGACAGTTGAAAACTCATGAGGTAAATTACCCTAAACATGATTTGGAATTAGCTGCTGTTGTTTTTGCTTTAAAAATTTGGAGGCATCATTTTTATGGAGTAAAGTGTGAAATATATACCGATCACAAAAGTTTAAAGTATATATTCACTCAGAAAGAGTTAAACATGAGACAAAGGAGATGGCTAGAATTAATCAAGGATTATGATTGTACAATTCATTACCATCCGGGAAAAGAAAATAAAGTGGCTGATGCTTTGAGTCGAAAAAGTAATGCTTCATTAACAATGTTGTGTTTGGAACGTGATCCTTTGGTTAACGATTTGATGAACTTTGGCATAGAAGTTGTTGGTGCAGGAAGTCCTTCTGTTTTGTTTCAGGTATCAGTGAGATCTTCTCTATCAGATAGAATCAAGCAAGCACAGAAGCAAGACAGTGAGTTGCAGAAAAAGGTAGAGCTGGTTCAGAAAGGTAAGTTTCCTGAATTCAACATTGATAATGATTGTGTTTTGAGATTTGGGAAGAGATTGTGTGTGCCTTGTGATTCACAGTTGAAGAGAGAGTTGTTATGTGAAGCTCATAGTTCTCCGTTTTCAGTTCATCCGGGCAGTACTAAGATGTATAGAGATCTGCGGGAGTATTACTGGTGGGATGGAATGAAAAGAGATATTGATGATTTTATTGTGAAGTGTTTGACTTGTCAGCAGGTTAAAGAAGAGCGGCAGTTACCGAAAGGGATGCTTCAGCCTTTACCAGTGCCAGAGTGGAAATGGGAGAATATATCCATGGACTTTGTAGTTGGATTACTGAAGACATCTCGAGGTAATAATGCAATCTGGGTTATTGTTGATCGCTTGACCAAATCTGCTCATTTCCTTGCTATACGAGATACTTTCTCTCTTGATCAACTTTCCCTTTTGTATCTTAAAGAGATAGTCAGGATACATGGAGTTCCTCTCTCCATTGTATCGGATCGTGATCCCAGGTTTACTTCTAACTTTTGGAAAGGCCTTCAGAAGTCGTTGGGTACTGAATTAAATTTTAGAACAGCTTTTCAACCTCAATCAGATGGGCAGTCAGAACGAACAATTCAGACATTGGAGGATATGCTACGAGCTTGTTCTATGGATTATCAGGGAAGTTGGGACCAACATATTTCTTTGGTTGAATTTTCATATAATAACAGTTTCCATTCTAGTATACAGATGGCACCATTTCAGGCATTATATGGGAAGCGGTGTCGAACTCCAGCTTTATGGGAAGAAGTGGGTGAAAGGAAGTTGATGGGACCAGAATTGGTAGAAGAGATGGCAGAAAAAGTTCAGCTGATTCAGAAACACATGAGAACAGCTCAGAGCAGGCAGAAGAGTTATGCAGATAACCGGAGGAAGGACCTATCTTTCGAGGTAGGTGATCATGTTTTTCTCAAGGTTTCTCCTTGGAAAAGTGTGATGAGATTTGGTAAGAAAGGAAAGCTGAGTCCAAGGTTTATTAGACCATATGAAATTCTTGAAAGAGTTGGATCAGTTGCATACCGAGTGGCGTTACCTCCGAGTTTATCTCAGGTACACAATGTTTTTCACGTTTCGATGTTGAGAAAGTATATGCCAGATCCATCTCATGTTTTGAGTCCATAGGTAGTTCAGCTGGAAGAGAACCTATCTTATGAGGAACAACCGGTCCAGATTCTTGACCACAGGGAGCAAGTGTTACGGAATAAGATGATTAAGCAGGTAAATGTTTTGTGGAAAAACCACATGATTGAAGAGGCAACATGGGAATCTGAAAATGCAATGAGGGATAAGTACCCTCATTTATTTGATAAGTAAATAAATTGCGGGGACGCAATTTTCTAAAGGGGGAAGGATGTAACATCCCAAGTAAGTAATGAATAATAGATATTTTTATCTATGTCTTTTAATAATTAAGATAGTTTTATAGAGGCTTAAAAAGAAAATAAATACAATTTTATGCATGGAATACACTAATATTCTTAAAAGATTGTTTTACTGCCTTTTGATGGCAAACCATTTTTGAATCTATATTTTGACAATTTTATAAACTATTTTTGTCAAAATAAACTTATCCTTTATGATTGGGATATCAAAATTTACCTTGTGTGATTTTTTGGTATTTTTCTGACAATGTTCATTTTTTAATGAATAGTGAAAAATACTGCATTTTACATCAAAACTGCTTTTTAATCTAATTTATTTATATGATTAGATTATGTTTTGAATTGGTTTTGAAGTGAAATTAGAATATATTTTTACCATTTTATCCAATGGTGGTCATTGGAATCAATTTCACTTTGAAATTGGACTTAAATTGGTGTCAATCTTTTGATACTTATTGTTTTGTAAAAACACGCTATTTGCTCTGGCAGCAGGAATTAATTATTAAATTAATTAATGTGACTTATATGATTTGAATTTTGTAAAATAGACTTCATTTTTGAATTCGGAATATCAAATATAGCTTAGGGTGAATTTTTGGTAATTTTCTGAAAAAACATCAATTTTTGATGAATAGTGAAACCACTAAGTGGTAATCAAGCAAACTGATTTTTAGTTAAATGAAAGTTTACCACTAATGTGTACTGAATTTTGAAAATCCGACATACATGGTTGTCATTAAGAAGGAAAATGTGGTTCAATGAGATTAAAATAATTTTTTGGTGAATAGTAACTTATTAAGTTCTTAATCGCGATTAGTGGTAATTAGTGTAGTTTAAGGTATAAATAATGCTTTAATAATATGAAATGACCTAGACACATGTCCCAACCTTATTGGTTGTGTCATGGCCGACCAAGAAAAGCCATGGGTCAACTTGGGGACCCCATGGAGACACTTTGGTTTGCAAATGACATAAATAACTTTTTATTAAATGTTAAAGTAAAAATGACACAAACAAGAGATGTTTTACGAAAACAATTTTTACATGGGGTTATAAAGATCAGATGTTTGATTATAAATAGTAATTGGAAAGCTAAAAAGATTTCCTACATCATAGTATTTTTTTTTATAATTTTTAGACATTAAATAAATTAAATAATATATGACATAATAATGATGCAGCGATGACATCATTATTTGACGATTTAAATAAAATGGAAAGATAATATAAAATCTATGAACTATACATGGCCAAAACCAATTGGATGAGTGTATTTAGAACCCTTATCAACTTATCCACGAATTCTATCAATGTGGGACCTTTTAAAACCGAAACACATTTTCAAATAAAGTAATATTTCTTTACTTTCCAAAAGTGCCCCTCCTCTCCTCTTATAAAAGGCCCCCACCTCTACCCCATTTCACACACTTCTCACGCCTTTGGCTCGGACAAACCATGCCCATTTTCTCTCTCCACATCCCTCTCCTCATCCTAGAGGATTCCCTTTGGGCATAATCCTTTCAAAGGAAGCCTTTAGGCTCAACTCAAAAGGAGTTACACTTTTTAAGGTAATTCATTCTCTCATGTTCATTTGTTTTATTTTGCTTCTCCAACCCCCTAAACTCTTTTTATTTACTTCTTTTGTAACAACACCAGTATCTTAAATATACTAGGATGTTGTTATAAGATATATCTGAGCTACACACTCACACAACTACATCAAATGGTTAAAGAACATACGGTTTCCGTGGATGGCGAAATTCTGCCTCCCGAAACGATGATTGTTCAATACTCATTTAACACCTTCAAAGGTGGCCATTATGATGTCACTATTTTTATATATGATATATAATATGTTTATTTTTTCCTTAAGCTGCTGTTTTTTATCATTTTGGGCATACCTTTATGGTTTCCATTATGGGTAAACACGATATCTTCATTTTAGGAAGTGCGGACTACCGCCCCCTGAAAGTGATTTGATTCGTTAAATACCATATATGGGACATATAAAGGATGGAACTATGATATTATATATGTTATTATATTGGAATTACAATATAATCTTATATCATTATGATTCCATTCCAGAAATACGAAATAGAAATGGAAGTAGCGTTCATGCGTACGTACGGCTTACCGTCTCCATGAACGGTGCATTTCATTTCTTACCTCTAAATGTGATGTAATATTATAAATACTTGTATATGATGAATATATATGATATATATGTTATCAAAATCATTAATATCATTCTGGATATAATGAAACTTTGACCAAATTAACAACATGTAAGTGTAAGAAGTCTATTTTTGACTTAAGAACCAAATACTGACAAAATGAACATTATTAACTTAACTGATTACATGATGTTCATAACATGGAATAAAAGAAATAATGAACTTGAAAAAGATTCATAAGCAAGTAGAGATTAACTCAAGTTTATTATTCAGGAGATTAAAGAACGGTCGGGTCAAGTCGGATACGAGGTATGGGACTTCGTCTCAATCTCCTTTCATTGAGGCATATTTTATTTTATACACAACTTTCTTTTATACGGTGTATAAACCCCTTTGACTTTTACGTTTATTAAAAATGAATCTTTATTATACGAAGCGTTTACTAAAAGACAAAAGGGAATGTTTTTGTCGTACGTATGCGGCGACAACGACTTCTCCGCCGTCGTGACCGTTATTTGAGTTTCGGCTTCCTCTACAAGCCATACCTTCTTTTTAAAAGAAAAATAAATACCATGTTTTACTTTTCTTTTATTTTAGTATTGAAAATGGTTTTCATAATGTTTTTATATCAATGTGTTGTATTGATATCTCGTGATTGAAATGTGGAAATGTTATGTTTCCTTTATGCATGTTTTATGTGATATGATTATGTTATGGTTCTTGGGCATTATTATGAAGACGGGTGGTTCCGTGATAAACTAAGGGCGGGTGAGCCCGTTATAGCTCTCCAATGCATTGGGTAACACGAAGGAGTGAAACGTTAAGGTTTCTCCGAAGAGATTTTAGGGAATATACTGTGATGGGTATTCCAAACGTAACCAATAGGGTTACTCTCTACGTAAGAATGTTATGAATGCCTCGAGTTACCTTTATGTCTTATGATTTCTATGATTTATTCATGATTTTATGAGGTATGTTAAAGTGCCTATGTTTTATGGGTAAAGTATGATTTCATTCTTATGTATATATGAACTCATGTTTCCTTTCCATGTTTTTTTTATAACCCATACTGAGTTTTTATGCTCATCCCAAGTTTTTGAAATGTTTTTCACAGGTCAAGGGAAAGGTACATGATAAGATGATAGAGTCAAGGATGTGTCAAGAAATAATCCATGTTTTATTTTTAATGTGTTTCCATTGATGGGAATGAAGAATACTGTCTTTATGTAACAACTTTGTTTATATGTGGAATGTAATGCAAGTTTTATGATCTAATTCTCTAAAACTCTAAACCTGAAAAGATCCTCAATGTGTAATCTTGTAATAACTCAAGATTAAGTAAGGTTTAAGGCTGGGGCCTTATATTCATCATTGTAATTCTTTAAACTAAGGAACATTTTATTCTTATCATTTTTTTATCATAAGGAAATATTTGTCAAATACTGTCTCCTTAAAATATTTACACTCTATGAGTTCTATTTTATCATCCTCCCTAGTATTTTGGATCAATGACCACAATTGAAAAATATCACCATTGAGAAAATAAAATGAAACTTTAATCTTTTCCTTTTCACTGCATCTCAATGCTAGACGTATTATTTCAAGGGAATTTACCCATTTCTCAACTACCACATGATTATTATTCCCTCTAAAAGAGGTTGCCTTCTTCCGTATGAAATGATCCAACATAGGTGTAGACTGGTTGGTCATCATGTCCTAAGTAAACTATCCTAATATGTTCATACTTTATTAGTTCCAATAATAGAAATATTTTCTTCCTCAATAGGGAAATATTTACATTGGTCAAGAGTATTAATACAATTCTTCCTTCCATACACCTTTTCTAAAAAACAAAATATACTATATTATCTCTCAAAATTATAAACCTTTTTTAATTATAAATATGGAGTAACATAAATTCATGAACATACAAATATATAATTTCATTATCATAAACATGGTTTAATTGGGAATTTCTTCTATATTTATCCTCAACGTATATCATTGGGATATATTTCCTAATATAGATTTTATTAAATCTAGTTCTAAAGGATTTAACTAAACATTATCAGATACCAACCATAATGACCCCAACCCTAGTATCCTAGATCTGGAACTTTACTTTGTTACATTGGAATAAGATACACATAATTGTATCCCAAAAGAATAAAAAAATTATTATTTTTGGTTAATTAGATACATATTTGAACCCTAAAGTATAATTTAAAATATAAAACACAACATATAAAATCCTTTGGGAACACTATTAATCTCCTAGAGTGACCTTGAATATTACACATAAGAAACTTATTAGCATTCTAGGAAAAAATAAAACATATAGCGTGAGCTCAAATTCTCACTAAGGGTTACGTACAGAATAATCTATCTAAAATAAAAAATGGATAATCATCATGGAAAGTAAATATATATTAAAACAAATCACTTAATCACATAAAATAAAAATAATGATGGAATTCATAATTTTATACCTTGGAACTATCCATATATTTCTTCTAGATATGTATTTTCATGATCAATCCCATTTCCAATTTATTTTTGTGGGTATAAAACATTCTGATTTGTGTCAAGACCATTCACAAGACATTACTATAAAGATCTACCCTCCAGATAGTTTAAAACTGCATGGAAACAAAAAAAAAGGTTTTATACAAATTAATTCATCCCATGGGAGTACTGTTTCATTATAGGGATTAAATTTTTATATCCCTAACCCATGCCTTTATTGTCCAAAGAATTCCTGATATATCGAATAATCGATTTAAAAAGGATATTTTTAAATCCAACTGTCCAATAAAAATTTGAAAATTTTCAATCATAATCCATATGAAGGAATAAAATTTAAAAATTGATAAATAAATTGAGAATAAATAAATTCATGATATGATATTTTAAATGGGTTGTATATACCCCTCATATAGTAAGGTAGATGTATAACCTTAAAATATGCCTCAATGAAAGGAGATCAAGACAAAGTCTCTTAAAAAGAGTATTACATTATTCAAATGAATTGATAATGTGTATTATCTGTACATAAACATAAAAAAGGTTAATATTATATAAGTTATTAAAAAATCATTTTATCCATAATCGTAGTATGACAAACTCAATTAAGTGGAAGTTTAACCCAATGGATGAACATTCAGTTCTGAAATCCCATACCACATTATAATCAGTCGAATCGCTTTCCCCATAAAAGTTATTACTATCAAAATATAAATTTATTGATAATTAATATGATGATATTAGTAATATGATATATCAAATGGAATTATATACACAACACACAAGGATTTTGTGGTGAATAAGTCAAATATCTTATAGAAGTAAAATGTAATATGATAAAATATTTACCTAATTATTCCCTTTAGTGGTGCATACCTTAACCTATTGATTAATGGTTTTAAAATTTTCATTAACTAATTATATAGATAAAATAATATTCATAATATATTATTTGATAATTTTATAACATCTTATGACCCATACAGTAATAATATGTCACTATTTTCAAGGATTTAGGAGTGTTTGTTTCATAGATTCATGATCGATTCATTTGTGTAAAATTATATATGTTCTTGTAAAATGGGATTATTTCTAATGAAGCAGAATTAAATAGTATTAATTAAAATCCAAAAATTATAATTATTCACTTATATTATTTTTTATGAGGTTGATTCATTTGATAAAATGTAAATGATAAACATTTTGTTAATTTAGGCAGTTTTCCGAACAACATGAACATGTTTTATTTTAATTAATATTATGAGTGTATATTATAAATATAACATGAAATCGGTTATAAAATTCCAATTATAATCTTATTTAGCAATAATAATAGTTTATGACAATCCATGAATGTGGTAATTAGAAACAAACAAAAACATTATTCATGGAGGTGATTAAGCGCATATTTTGTAAATTAGTTTTGTTTATTTGGATAAGGGTAGGTAATAAATGGGATGAATATGTTATATTTCATTAGTAACATAAAATTCTATTATTTAATTTTTTATTTAATTATTATTACTTTATGTATGAGAAATATGAGTAGAAATTTGAAGAAGAAAATAAAATAAGAGAGGTGTTTTGAGAAAATTAACTCTTGAATATCACATACTTGAATGACCCCTTGAGGGACTTGGATTTGGTCATTTGGTAATAATGGAAGAACTTAGAAATGTGGATAGTGAGGATAATAGTTTTTGGTAGCGTTTTTTGGATCTTTATGGATTTTGAGTCAAAATGGGGTAGTGGGGGAGGTATTTATACATGAAGAGAGGGGGTTTATGTGATTAAAATAATTATAATTTTATATTTAAATCCAACCACATTGAAGTGGATTTAATTTAAACAACTTTTGATGAAATTTAATAAATCATAGTATGGTTAGGGTCTAAAAATACATCCATAAACACTTAAATTTTGTGGTTTTCGCATTATTTTAATCCTATTCCCTTTTAACATTAACCTGTTTTATTTGATTACCTATACCGCAGTAAATAATTTTTTTTACCATGGTAAAATTTCTTTAAATAAAAATAAAGATGAAATTACTACATAATTTGGAACCTATGATTCCAAATATTGAATCAAATCTACCAAATTTAATTTACATAATTGTAAAATTTTATATAAAATTGATCCCACAGACACAAAGAGAAAATAGTTTTTTAAAGGGAAAAAGTACAAAAGTTTGAAATGATTTTATAACCAATTTCAATGTAAAATTATCTCAAATGAAATAAATTTGATTTATTGACGTATAGTTGAACTTATTATTCATTAAAACCATTGTATAATATAATTTATCATTTTCAATTATTTATGAAATGTTAATTTTAATTTAAGCTATAGTATTTTTTAATTTTCATCAAAAAGTTAAAGTTATTATAAAAATACCAAAAATTTACCCTAAAATAATTTTGATATCCATATTTTAAAAATACAACTTTTTTAAAAGAAAATTTTTAAAAGTGTCAAAATTAAGTTTTAAAATGGGGGTTCTATTAAACAGTGTCTAAATCACCTTTTATAACAAAATATTGTTTTTATACTTAAAATTATAATTATTCTTATTGAAACATATAAAAAATATTAAATGAATTTAAAAAAATTTGATTGAATATATAAAATATAATTTTAATTGATATATTACACTTATATTAATTAATTTTATTTTTTAAGATAAAATGTCATTATGTGCATAAAAATTGTTTTTATAATGACACATATTTTATATAAAATTTGTTTTCATTTTTATTTATAATTAATTGGTAACTAATAAATTCATTTTAAAAATTTGTGTAAACAATATTCTCATAATTTAATTAATCTCATTAGTTTCTAGAATACTAATGGAAATGTGACAACGATCATATTAAAATAATATTTAACAGTACAACATGGTTCATTTAAGATCATAATGTATCGAAGAAATTAAATATAAAAATTAAATATCATATAATATTAATTGGATATAGTTTTTAAATTATATTTTAGGACCATTTTTACAGAAAAATATTTTAAAAATGTTGTATGTTTTAAAAAAAATTACAATTATTTTCCATGATTCCTTTATATGTTTTAAGGGTTTTTTCAGAGAAAAATGTTTTCAACGAGAAAGTTTTTTAAAAGGTTTTATGTATTAAAATTGGTTTTTTAGGGTGGGAAAAACATTTTCCTCAATAAATTATTTTAAATGATCTTTAAAAATTATTTTACATCTATGATGACATCCTTTGAAATAGGTTAATCCTTACTTGTTGTGTGATTTAAGGACATTATTCTTTTTCTTTATTTGACTGATTTTTGTTTAAGATGAATTTTTTTATGAAACGCATTTCTCTTCCATAGGTTAAACCATGATAAAAAAATTATGAAAATTGCTTCCTTTAACATGTTATTCTATGCTGAAATGACTATAAAACCTATTTCTTTTCCATAGGTTATGATATTATGAAATGTTTTTTATACCCATTTCATTTCTTGGGTTATGATATGACAAATGTTTATGATATTATGGATAATATATGTATGACATAATTATGAAATGGGTGGGGCTTAGGCTATTGTCTAATTCATTTGGAATCAGTTAAAAATGGTACACAAGTCGATGGTCTTGATCCACAATTGGAAATAGGTGAATCTTGATCCATATAAAAAAACATGTGCATCCTAATCCATAATGGGTAACAAGTGCATCCTGATCCACAATGGGAAACAGGGGCGTCCTAGTCCACAATGGGAAATGGATCCATCCTGATCCACAAAGGAAAACAATTGAAGCTTATTCTATAGTGAGAAATGGGTGAATCATGATCCACTAGGGAAAACTGGGGTGTCCTTATCAACTATGTTGGTTGTATTTGTTGTTAACTTTTACACATGATATGTTTTTCTATTTGTTTATGATTATGCCACAATTTTATTACCAGATCAAATGGTTCATGATTGACCTGTGATGATTTCTCACCCTTATAGGCCATGTTTTCGAAAATAATAATGATTTATTCCATGAATCATGATTATGATTTATTGAAGGTTGTGTATGAACATTAAATGTTTTTATTCATTATCACATACCCATATTTTTTTATGTATTCATATGTTTATATATTTATATGTATTATGTCTACCCATACTGATCATCTCAGCTCACCCTTTATTATGTTTCCTTCCCAACTTATCAAGAAATATTTAAGTAGGATATTCCAATGTGGATTAATAAATGGGATGATCTTAGTGAAAAAAAGTTTAAGATCTTTCACCAAGATAGAAGATCTTTTTCCATGTTTCTAGAGACATAAAACTATTATGGTCCTCAGGAATGTACTTTTCTAATATATGGAATATTATTCTTATATGATGTAATAACCATGTATGTTAAGCATGTTACTTTATAGTAATGTTCTGAAAATCATAATCAATAAGATAATAGTATTTTTTATTATCTAAACATTATTAAATAAATTTGATCCAAGGAACCACTTTCCCATTCTCCCACATTTTTTTAATTCAAAAACAAATTATAATTTCATAACCCCTCCCACATTTTATAATTATCAAAAACATATATGAGTAATATAAAAATTTCATCCTTAAAATAATTTTTTATCCATTAGTCATTTAGAACAATGCTTTATTTCATTAAACTTGTACTCAAAAAACATACCCCCATAAAGTTAAATAGGTGGAAAAAACTCACTGTATTCCTTAAAAGTGAATAGAAATAGTTTATACAACTTTATTAAAAACATATAATTCAAAAAATATATCAATGAGATACTATATATTTTTTTTTAAATAATATTTGTGTAATCCATTATAAAATATCAATTTTTACAAATGAGAGGTTTAAATAGTAATTTTAAATCATCTAGTACTTTTAAAAAAGCCTAAAATAGAAATATAATAAATAAACATGTTCAGAGTATAAAATTAGTATACTAAAGATAATGATTATAGATTGTACACATTTCATATAAATAGGCATATTTCTACATATAAACTCACTGAAACTACCCCTAAGTTCATGCTAGATGAATTTAAATTTAAATATTCATAATTAAATATCCAAACCTCATTTTCCAAATCCTATTAATGTACAGGTGGTTTGTAATGATATCGGAAAACTTATTTTTATTAGAAATAAGTAAAAAATTTATATTTCCATCTAGATAAAGATCAATAAAAAATGAAATTTATCATCAACGTTCTTAGTCCTATATATTTGTAAGTGGTTTTTTGAAATTGAAATAGGAAAATTATTATCACAGAACAATTTAAATATAATAAAAATAGAAAAAATAATTATAAATTGATTACATAGTCCATATTGATTGTACAAAACTTGATCCAACAACTATATATTAAAATTCAATAGTTGAAATATAAACATAATTTTGATAATTTGATTTCCTATAAACTAAGGATTTAACATGTAAATGACACATACCTGTTGTTCCTTTTCTATCCACCTTGTATTCTCCAAAATAAAAATCATAATACCTTTTAAAATCAGTTTTTTTAACATGATAAAACTAACCATGATTCAAGGAATCTTTAACACATCTAATAATTCTTTTAATATATTTAATGTAACTTTTTTTAGGGTCACCTTGAAATCTTTCACACGTTAAAACTCAGAACATTAAATTACGATTTGATATAGTAAATTATAAAGAACTTCTAATCATGAATATATATGTCTTTATATAAACATTTATTTATATTTATCTAAATCTAATTTACAAGTGGTACTAATTAGAGTGTTTTAATATTTATAATAATCTAAACCAAATCAATTAAAAAAATCTTTAGTATATATATATTTATTTGTAAAAATACCACCATTTCATTGAAATATTTTAAAACTAAGATAGAATTTTAATTCCCCCATCACCTCATATATAATTCATAAATCATTAATTATGGAAATTCATTAGAAATATTTTCATAGGAAGACCAAAAAAATAGTAGAATTAAAAAAATTTACAATAATAACATCATTGAAATGTTTCATAATGAAAAATCAGGATTGAACCATGTAAACTATATAATGATTAAAAAATGATCAATATGTTTTTTATTTTCAATGGTTGGTTTTTTCTAACGAATACATATTAAAATATATAATCCTTTTGAAAAAAATTTGAAATAATCTGAGTACATGAAAAAAAGAATAAGATAATAATATTCTATTTTTTCGAATATTTCTATTGATGAAAAAAATTCTTCAAAATCAAAACATTCCACTTGATTATATCCTTGAGAAAATAATCTAACTTTTTTTCACTATATTGAAAAAATCATGATTTTTTAATGATTTATTAATTTCATGTAATATGAGAATCATTTGGTGTAACAACTATAGTCCATAAAATATTTCAAAGAAAATAATTTCATTCAACATTAAAATCCATGATCTAATTTTAATCTTTTAAGGCCTCGTTAATATTATCAAGTACAAAATTATAATTAAAATCAGGATAACCACTATTATTTATAGTGGATTTACTAGTTTGTATATTTCACATAGTATTATCAATCCCGTTATCTTTAGGATGATCACTTAATTATTTTTAAATGTTCTTTGATGAAAAATTTTAGATAGATAAGAAATGTTCTCCCTCTCAATATGTTCATTTTTATCTTGAGTGTTTTTCTCTTAAACAATAAAATATTTCAATTCATCCTAAAATTGATCAATATCATCATCTCATTTCTTAAAATATTATTTTTGAAAATTTACATGAATTGATTCTTAAACTACCAAGATACTTATATTTTAGACTATATACACATTAACATTATTGGAATATAATAAGATTACACTTTCGTTCTGTTTGGCATAAAATTTATCTAAAGTAACCTTAGTATTGAGACTAAAAAAGTTTCACCAAAATACTCTAAAATAACCGATTATAGGTTTTATCCTCTTCCAAATATCAAAAGGATTATTTTTCTACTAAGCTCTTAATACATATCTATCATCAATGTAACATTATATATTCATATATTCTCCAAAAAATTATGAAAACTACACTAATTTATCATGGTTATATCCATTTTATAAAGAGTTTAATTTTTTCCCTTCCTATACAGCATTTTTTATGGTGTTCTAGATGATAAAAAAATATGCTAATATGCATTTTATTGACAAAATATGATAAATTTTAGATTATGAGATTCGTCACCAGGATCACTTTTAATTAAATAAAAAAAAATCAATATATTTATCAACTAATTTTATAAAGGTTATGAACAAAGAAAATGTTTCAGATTTGTTTAAAAGTAAATAAAACCATGATTATATAGTAATATCAACAATAAGAACAAAACAATATCCCTTACCACCAAAAATATCAAGTTTAAAAATACAAAATTAATCCAAAAAATTATACCAATAGTTTTTACAATATATATTTATTTAATTTATTTCAAATATCTTTTATGCTATATACCTTTTGAACAAGTTTCACTAACAAATGTGTTGTCCACTTTATATTATCCTAACTATAAATCTATTTTGTTCTAGGATAAATTTCTAATCAACCCATAATTAGCATATCCAAACAACTTATTCCATAAACTTTTATTATATTGTATAATATATAATCATTTTAAATTTTTATCATTTAATTTGGAAAAATTAATAAATAAATGTTTTCTTTTATATTTATATAAACCAAAATAGATTTATCCATAAATATAATGAATTTACCACTTATAGATTTACCAAACATTACAACATCACATTGTTTATAAATTATTTTTAAATTATGTTTTAATATATAAATATATATGAATTTATTAATAATAATAGAATTTGAAAACCAAACCTTACCAAATCCCTTTTAAATTTCATTTAGAATTATTAAAAAATGTAATGTTACCTACATAACATTCATTAAATTATATAATATTTAAAATTCCATGAGTAAAATTTGTTTTTTATCCACTATCAATATACCAAACATCCTTTTTTATTCATCGAATACATATTTCATACAAAAACATATTTTAGAATGATTTAGAACACAAGATAATCAGGGTCCGATAAGATTTGAATATAAATTTTTAGGAACCCAAACTAATTTCAAACATCTATTTATAAGAAATATAAAAGATATATATTTAGAAATGAAATATTTATTATTTTTAAGGGATTTTGGAATTGTCAAGGAAGAACCATTTTCATAATGAACATTTATTTTACATTTAAAATACTTAATAGTATATGTCTGAATTATAGTAATTATAACAAAAAAAGTCATATAAAATTTGGTAAATTAATATCTTTACTAAAACAATATCCATTTTTATATATCTTATTAAAACTCATCAATTTATCAAAATTTCCCCACCTTTATGAAAAATGGAAGAATCTAACTTAAGACATTTAGTTTTTCTTGAGTTATTCTCTAATATTTATAGGAATAGTTTTCTTCTTCCAATAGAGATTTATTTATATTTTTATTTTCCTTGATAATGAAGTTATTTCATATCATATGGTTATTTTATTAACTAGTGATTTTTTTCAAATTTAATATCATTTATTTCATCTCCTTAAAGTAATTTCTCAATGGGGGGTTTTTTATTAGATTTAGAAGATGAATAATATGTAGAGTCATATAATTGATTTGATAATTCCATTTTGAAGACGTTTTCTACATTCCTTTCAAAACCATATTCCTCAACCATACTTCAATCTTTATTTAAACTCCATATAAGTACTATTTATTTGTTTTCTTTCTCATATTATTTCCAAATTTTTTTCCTTCTTTATGTTTGGAAAAACATCTGTGGTGTGCCCTTTTTTATTTACTCATAAAAAATATATCTTATGATTTATTATAAATAAATTTTACATTCATATTTTCCTTGAAATCACCTTTCAGATAGTATTTTTAAGATCTTCTTAATTGGCATTCATTTCTTCAATATCCTCCCTTTGTAACAAATTCAGTATCATTCTTATAATCTCTATGTAACTCTGAATCAGAATAGTAAGTAGAAACAGTTGACATAAAATTAATTTCCTTCCTCTGTGAATTAGCTTATTTAATTATAATTTTATCCTCAAACTTATAATATAATAATGGTCCAATTATACCATCAGATGTATTTTTATAGATGTTATTACATTTATCTATAGAAACCATTCCATTTTTTAATAAATGTTTTAAGTACTCTTCCTAAAAGAATATGATTTTATAGAGTTTATCTTAAATAAATCATAATATTTAAAATACTATTATCTATATGGAAAATTTTAATAACTATTTCTTCTTCAACCATTTTAAATTATTTATATTAATCTCTTAACATGGAAAGCTTAGTTCTAATAGGGTCATATGAGATAAATTGTACAATTACCAAAAAATTCCAGATGTCATGTGTTGTTTTACATGAAGATACAAGACTATACACAATTATATTTATTTAATAATATAAAATATTCATCAAATTATAGTTGAACTCATAATTTACCCTCTCATTTTCAACTAATGATTAAGATTCCCCTTTGGGAATCATGTATGTTTTTTCTATGATCTTCCAATGATTAATGCTATTTTTTTAAAAAAATATTACTTTCAGGATTTCTAGTATCCATAATTTGTACCATCAATGTGAGGTGGAATTTGAGGTATCCATCCATCATTTGAACCAGCTCCTATAATTTTAAAATTATATTTTCTTCTTGATGATTATGTATGAAAATTGTTAGTAAAAATTATATATATGTATATATATCAAGTATGGGGTCAAGCTCCGATTCCAATTATTAGTCTCAAAAGGTATATGGAAGATAACTAAGAGGGGTGTGATTTTTACTTTATAAAAGAATAAAATTTAATTTTTATATTAATGTTTAATTTTATGTTATTGTAGCATAAAAATAATGTAAATATATATAGTGATTCTTATAATGGTTCAACACTAAATGATCTTAGTCCAATCTTATCCCCTCTCCCAAATTGAGAGATATGAAACACACTATATACACCATAATTGAATCTTATAATTACTTTTGTACACTTGGTGTCACACCCAAAATATAAATCCTTTTTCTCATAGAGGATTAAACTCAAAAAAAATCTGTCTCATCCATTTTTAGGGACAACATGATCAACATACATTTTTTTTAATTGGAGGGACAACCTAATGAAGAAATTTTCTTTGGTAGTACCAATAAAAAATTATACCTTTTAGTTTGTAGAAATATCATTCATAAGTACTGACATAGATAATGATTAAGAAATTGTAAATCTATAGAACAAGATGAATTATTCACATTCTGAGAGTCGAGGGAGCAAGCCTCCCTCAAACATCACTGTATTAAATTTTTTTAGTTCGGTCAGAAAGAGTTTCTATCAATAACTCATATAATACTTGTACAATTTAAGAGTATACTCAACCACGTATCTATTGTTTAATTTTTTTATCACTTATAAATTAAAGCTTTATATACACATAAAATATCAAATTTTATTTCCATTTTTTTTTTCAATGATCTACTTTAGAGTTTTCCATGTTTATTTCATAGATAATGTCCCATGTGAAAATACTGAATAATATTACTATAAGTCTTCCTTGATATTCTAAAAAATAAATAAATAATAAAAAGTATAACTAATATGATAAGTTAATATAGTTGTAATTAATAAGAATTAATATCCTCAGAATAATCTCTAATAATATTTAAGTTACACTCTTCAGATTTCAGCAAATTTAAATTTTGATATTTCAATTTAAAAAAATAATGTGTGAATAAATGTATATAAAAATCTCAAAAAAAATAAAATTTAATTTATGTTAAAGTAATATAAAACATATTCACAAGTATTCTAAATAATTAATAAATAATTATCAAAAAATAAACCATTAATTACATTTATAAAAAACATATCGTAAAGGAAAATATTAAATAATATACAAAAACATGAAAAATTTCATGTTTCAAAACATGCTTTTGACTATAGGAAAGGTTGTGTTACCCTTATGTGAAACACACATTCTATGTATGGGTAACCTTTTTTCCTTTATTTTTCTTACTACCCTTACACATGTATTTTGGAACCTAGATTACCCATGTGTGTGAACAAGGGTACCCTTATGTTGGTTTTTTGAAAAAAAATTTGTTTCCCCATTTTAATTAAAAGACAAAAATTGACACCCTTACTCAATTATCTAGGTGCCCTTATACAGGTTTTAGAAACTCTTCGGTGCACTTACAATTTTTTGTTTTAACGTTACATGGGAAATATAATTTAAAATTTACCCTTGCAAAATTATGGTTTACACTTACATGAGTAATTAAATTTATAGATTACACTTACACAATGTTTATGTTACCATTACACTAGAAAGAGTATACTATTAAATTGAATAATTAACATTACGAAAGATATATAAAGACATTGTATAGGTACATTTACCTTTTCCCAATAGTAGAAATTTTATTATTACCTTTATATAAATAATAAATACCATTACTCAAGTAATATAATTTTCATGTTACATTTACATTATTAATAAAAAGTAATAGTTTCTCTTACAAAACTCTAAAATGTAATTTTGACCCTTAAAAACTAATATTTTGTTACGGTTACCTTTATATAACTAATATTTACTAATGGTTATGTTTATTGAACTCATGTTAACTCAATGGTACCTTTACACAACACTGTAAAAGGAATTTTACCCCAATATAACCAATTAAAACAGAATGTTACATTTATATAACACTATAAAAACATGTATAAAATATATTTAAATTTATAAATTATAATTTATTTCATGTAACTAAATATGAAACTTCTGAAAAGTTTTTTAAAAAATAATAAATGAAATCTAAAAAATATAATAATGCTATATAACCAAAGTTAATAATAGTTTTGGTTAATACATAAAATAAAAATCTAAAGACAACACTTAGTAAATTTGGGAAAAAGAAAATTAATAATAATAATATATATTTTAATTATGGAAACATAAATATTTAATTGTGATCCTAGGATCCACTTAAAATAATATTATATTATGGAAATAAAATGTGTAGACATTGTAAGGTGATGGACTAAAACCCGTATAAAATTGTAAAAATTATAAATTCTGTAGATTCCTCTTACTAAGTATATGGGATTATTTCCAATTTCCATACACACATGGGAAACAGTTTTATCACACCTTTATGATTTTTTTTAATTCTACCTTAACTTATTGACATACAAAAAATTGAGATATGTACTCTACAATTTCCCTCTTTATGTGATCCCAGCAGAATATTTTCTTCTTGATAATTATACATCTTTGTGTCTCTAGGATGGGGAGAGAATGACGAGCTATGTGCATCATCGAAAATCTCTTTATTTTGTTCCATTATATATGGAAAAAATTTATATTTTCCAAACCATATAACTCTATATTTATCAAATTGGAACTATAGAATATTCCCTACAATATATTGTATCTCTACATCATATTTTTGGGAAACCTCTATCTTTAAGTGAAAGGACGTTTGAGAAGTCACTTGGGTAAGATAAAATTTATCTCCTCCCATTATAAATTCAATATTTTCCCTCTAGAAATCCATGAGTACCAGGTCTCTTACAATCCTCATCTTTGATTAAGAAGTATGGTCTTTTGTACTAAGATTTTTATCCATGTTTTTCCTCTCCAGAGTTCTAACATATCATGCATTCAAATTATTTTATTAACTCTAACCATATCCTTTGGTGAATTTATAACACCCTCTATATAAATATTTATTTCAATTAATTATTGTCAATTTTAATATAAAACATTTCAAAATAAATGTAATTCAACCAAATTTTAAATAAAAATACCACTGATGTTATTTTTAAATCATGCATAATATAATTTTTCTCATGAGTTTTTAATTTATGAGAGGCACTAGAAATTTAATTTCATTTTCTCATCAGAAAACATCCCATTACATTTAATGAAGCATCATTGTAAATTAAAATTCATTCACCACACCAATGTAATATAATAATAGGTTAAGTGAAAAAACTTTTCTTGATATCCGTTAAGATTACCAGCCATTATTTATTTTGTTGTAAATCTAATCCTTTCTATATTAACTGGTATAGTGGGTTTTGTATCCCTGATAAATATCCCATGAAGAATCGATAAAATATAGCTAATTATGATAATTATAGATCTTTATAAAAAAAAATTTGGGTATTTCTTTGATTACCTTCTTTATTAAAGGATTTAAAGATATACCTTCACTAGTGATCACTTGTACCATTAATGGTACTTTTTTAGATAGAATTCACATTTTAATGTTTGGAATATATTCTATCCTTCAGTAAGGTCTTAAAAATATTTCTTAATTAATCTCTATGCTTGTCATTTATTTCTAAATAAATAATTGTATCCTCTATAGATACTACAGAAAATTGATATATTTAATCACTAAACAATCTATAGATAATATCGATCTAGACATTATAGGCATTGGTAAGTCCAAATGACGTCACTATGAACTCCTTGTTCCCTTAACATTTCTAAAATGACATCTTTGGAATATCCACTCTTTTTACCATTAGTTTATGATACCTAGATCATAGTTCAATGATTTGGAAGAATTTATCTCCTATAATATGATCAAATATATCATTAATACGGCAGAGAAAACTTTAACTTATAAACACATAGATTATAAAAACATGTTAATTGGTTATGTAACACCAAGATACTGAGTAAATTATTTAGTGATTACTCCTTAAATTTTAGTGTAATTTATCTAGTACTATTTTCATACTAGAATTCCCTCAACCATTATAGTTAAAATGATAATGAAATCCTTCATAATGGTTTATCACAAAAATTCATGAATTTTCCTAATCATATATATAATGGCCCATACTTTACATATATATAGTACATCAACATTGATGAATATTTATTACATAACATAACAAAAACTATGGCAAGACTGTATGGGTTTAGTGTATCTAGAAACTGGTAAAAATAAACAACTGGTTCATAAAACATCTATATTGTCTCTCTTTTATTTCATCATAACTATAATCCTTTTTTAGATTTCATACATAAAACACTACTTCATGATCATAAGAATACAACATTTGAAGATCTTATCCATGATATAAAAGATCACAATATCATGTCATGATATAAATCATAAAAGTGAAATTAAATCCCAACATTCATAACATAATTCAAGAAATTTCATGGTATAAACACATAATTATAGAAAATCATTTCATATTTGGCAAGTTTCATTGTTATGACCATCATAACGGACAAAGTCCTTTACTGAACAGAGTTCACTCCACATTCCAACTCTATATTACTGAACCAGATTTAGTTTTTTCTCCAGTCATAACTATCGCAAGCGATATAAATCTTTACCCAATTCATTTTAGGTAGATATAGGTCCCACACATCTCATAATGAAACCATTATTACATCTTCCACAAAAACATATAAACATTCATTGTAGCATAACCAATGAAATAAAATGGGTTTCTTAAACATAATTCTGTCATAATTGATAACAAAAAAATGGATTTCTTAAACAACAAACAATAAAATCATAGTAATAACATGGATAGTAATATAACCCTATTAAAATAGTGTCATCTTAGATGTAAAATAATATTGTTAAAGAAATAAAAATTAATTCCTAATGAAAACATCCTTTCTTCTTTAAAAATGTTCTCATATCTCAAAATGCCACATAATTTTAGAAGAAATAATTTTATTTAAAAATAACCTTGTAAGATTGTATGGGAAGCATCAATTAAATATGTCATTATGATATTGTAAAAATCCAATTATGATGTACTAGTTAAAAAAAACATTCTTCTCGTACTTTTGCTGGAAAAGTCAAAGAGTACCTCGTACCAAATATGACAAAATATTCCATTCATACCATTTAGTAAACATTTACCAATAGGAAAAATTGAATTTAAACCATTATATAAGGATATAAATAATATTTTGATTTACATATTTAGGAAACCTCAACGTTCATGGTAAATATACCACTGTAAATACATACGAAAAAACAATCTCGGATAAAAATGAGATTTGCCAAATTATTCGTTACCTTAGGTCCAATATCCTTTGTACGTATATGAACCTATTGTATAATGATTTAAATAATTTTATTGACTTTCTAAAAATTCATAATAATTTTTATGATATCAGATATGATTATATTATAATCTTTTTTTAGTAACATTTTGTTGTCACTTGTTATTCTAATAATGACTACTTTATGTTCTTAAGCAAGATTTATCATGTTAGTTCATGATCCACTTCTTAGGATATAGTAAAATAATTTATATAATGATATTATTATAATATGTTTCATATTTACTCATTCAATTCAGGTATATAATTATGGTTAAATAATTATCATGTATAATGAATCACATCACATCGTGGAGATGGTAGACCTTACGTACGCACGAGCGATGATATAAATCAAAATTATTGAATGATATTGAATTAGATGGTGTATGATATTTCATAATTACTATAATGATATAATAATAATATATAGTTATTATTCTCATCATTATACCCATCCAAGTATGGTGGTGGTGAAAAATAGATTACACCACTACATGGAGACGGCAAGTCGTACGTACACAAATGCGGTGATTTCATTTTTCATTGGATGGATAGAAGGTGAAATATGGATATTTCATATTTATAATTTAATATAAGTAGATGAGGTGATATTTGTGTTATTACTTTATAATGAAAAAACTAATTAATAGGAAGTATAAGAATAATCATGTTTGCAAGGATCGGTAGAAGAGATTACCTCTTCCTTGGTGTAATTCCTCTAAATCACTTCTTTGAGAAATAGAGTTTGTCCATAAAGATGAACAGAACCTATAGAATGAAAATATTGAAGTTTATAAGAAAAAATGGAAGTGTATGGATGATCTTGAAGGCCAAAAATTATGTTAACAGGTTAGGGAGGAGGTGACCTTTAATAATTGAGGTGAGGGGCACTTTCGAAAACTCCATAAATAATAACTTATAATAAAATAAATCTCTACCCTAAAACATCCAAAATATCCCAATATCTAAAATGTGACGAGATAGGGTTTTAATCACATCCACAAATAAATTAAGGACACATGTTTTTTTGTCAATTGAAACCATATATTTTTAATTGACACTTAGTTATTCTATTAAATTTTAATTGTGGTAATGAATTTCTAAATATTAAATGTTTAAAAATATTTACTTATATGGTGTTAATTGAACATAAATAGATATTTTATGAAGTTTTATATCTTATAATAATAAATTTTTAATTTTTAAATATTTAAATACTATTTAAATAATTTAATAAAATGTTATTTTTATAAAATATCAATAATGTCATTTTTAAAATTATTCAGTTATTTCACATTAATAAACTCCATATAGAAGATAAATACGTAAAAAATATTAATTACCGTACTAAAATGTCATATTAACCTATAAAATTCTTGTATCACATAAATTAGTTCATATGATATTTATTTTAATATTTTTAAAATTGTTTATTTTATATTTCTATTAATAAAACAATTTCTACATCACCATTGTGTCATCATTAATATAAATTATTTAAGCTCTAAAATTATTAATAAATTTCTATTATTTAGGTAACTCTATTATCTTTCCATATACTATCTATAGTTGATATTATCTCCTAGTTATCCATATATTAAAATTCAGATACTCATAATAATGAGATCGTTAAATTTTTTCACATTCATTAGTTTTTATTATATTCAAGTCATATTCATAGGTAATTGGTCATAAAGTGGTTATATTTATAAAAATAGTTTATAAGGGTCTAGTTTAGTCATCCAATAGGATTTTATATGTTTTAAGGTAATTTCATAATATTATTTTTACATTTAATTATTTGAATTTCCATTAACCATGGTAATAAAAATAATTACCTAAGTTACTATTCACAATGCCCAAAAATAAAAGTAGCATGTTAACATAATTTGGACCTACTAATTCCTAATATGGGGTCAATTTTTAAACAAATAAAAAAACCAGAAGTTTATTTAATTAATTGGAAAACAATCCCATTGTCGGAATGAGATAATGTATTTTTTAAAAGTTAAACCATTGTGAAATATTAAAATGTTTTTACATATGAATTCAATTAAAAATTAATGATAATGAAATAAATTATATTTAATGACAAAAATATATTCTATTTATAATTTAAACCCATTTAATATAATAATTCAACCAAATAAATTATCTTGAGGAAAAACATTTTTTCACTTAAAATTTCGTGTGTTTTACTATTCATTAAAACATGAATGTTTTTTGAAAATATCATAAATTCAACCAAAAGTAAATTTGTATTTCCAAATTTATAAAAACAATGTTTATGTTAACATATAAAAATTATTAATGTGTCCTAATATTAATTTAAGTGGGGTTCTCACTTCAAAGGCATAAGATTACCCCTTTTTAAAAAAGTAGGTTTTTATACAACAAATAGAGATTATTCACACTCTATGATAAAAATACCCACTAAATTAATAAAAAATATTTCACTAGGTATAAAACATATATATATATATATATATAATTAATTTCATTTCCAATATTATTTCACTCAAAAATAAAAATAACTAATTTATATTTTTCATAAATAATTGATAGCCAAAGACTTCACAATGCATTTTCATAAGTTAGTTATAATTATTATGCTAACATAATAACTATTATATAAATGTATTTATATCTAAGGGAATATTTTAGTTCAGTTAAACTAAATATTTAATGCAACACATGATACTAAAGAATAAAAAATTAATTAATTTTATTTCATAAAAAACATCTAGGTGTTACATTCAACCCCACATAAAGTGAATGTCATCCGTGAAATTCATCACATGGAAACAAACAGATTAGGAGACCTCTCCCTCATCATATACTCAAGTTCCCATGTAGCTTCTTCAAATTTTTTGTTCCTATTTAAATCTTTTACCAAACAAGTGGTATTTTTCATAGAATGTTTTTTCTATGATCCAGCATCTCTATCAGTTGTTATTCATAAGAAAGATCTTTCTCTATAAGTACCACTTATGATATTAGTACATGTGAAGGATCAGGTATGTACATTCTCAGGACATATACATAGAACACATCATGAACAAGAGTGATATTTGATAGAAGTTCCAATCAGAAAGAAAATGTCCCAAAATGACACATAAATTCAAAATGACCAATATACCTGGGGATCAGATTGTCCTTTTTCTAAATCTCATTACTGTATTTCGGGGAGATATTAATAGAAACACCTTATTAGACAATTAAAACTCTAGGTCCTTTCTTCTGTTTCCAGCATAACGTTTTTTCATACTCTAATATGGACTTATGTTTTTTTGAGTAGATATGACCTTCTTGTCCATTTAATCAATAATATCAGGTCCAAATAGATTTATTTCCCAGACGTCATCTGAGAAAGCTGGAGTTTTGCACTTCTTCCGATATAGGGGTTCACAGGGAGCCATCAGAATACTTGAGTGAAAGCTATTATTGTAATAAAATTCAACAAATGGTAGGTTTTGATCACAATCACCTTTGAAATCAATAGACCAATCTCTCAATATGGCTTCAAGAGTTTGAATTGTCCTCTCAGACTGACTGTCTGTGTAAGGATGATAGGCAGTGCTAAAAAATAACTCTTTATCAAGATCATGCTAATGAATTCACTAGAAAATCACGGTGAACCACAGATCCCGAATAAATATAACGGAATATGGTACTCCATGCAATCTTACCACTTCCTTTACATATATCAATGAATGATGAGAAAGAGATAAATCCTCTCTAAAATAAATTAAGTGTGTTGACTTCATAAGGCGATCAAATATAACACAGATAGAATTATTGCCACTGGATATTTTGGGATGTCCAATGAAAATTTTTGTAGCGATTTTTCCCATTTCTATTATGGTATGGGTAATGGTGGTAACATCTCCTTAGACTTCTGTTTATTAGCCTGAACTTGCTGACAAACCAATCATTGAAAGGAATACTTAGAAACATCTATTTTCATTCCATCCCACTAGAATTACTCTTTTAGGTCCTTGTACATATTTTATCTTCCAAGGTCCATAGAGAATAATGAAGAACTATGAGCCTCATACAATAGCTATTTAATTCTGGTACGAGAAGAACACAAAGCTGGTTTATGAACCTTATTATTTCATCAAAATAAAGGTTGAATTTAGGATCATTTATCACCTTATTTTTTATGTTTACATCTTCCTTATATTCCTCTTTAATCTTCACTTATTGAGATGTTTTAATATTCATTTGAGAAAGATAAGAATTCTCCCCTTCCATTAAAATTTACAGATCCATCCTTTGAAAATCCATAAATATTGTATCTTTCACGATCCTCATCATGGATAAGCTAGTATGGTATTTTCATCTCAAATCCTTTACCACCTTTTTCTCTTTCACTAGGTGGTAACGTATTGAGTATTTGTAATCCTTAATCAACTCCGACCATCATTTTTTGTACATATTCACCTCCTTTTGTGTCAAAATATACTTTAAACTTATATTTTTAGTATATATATCACACATTTCACCATAAAGATAATTCCTCCTTTTCTTTAATGAAAATATTACAACATCTAACTCCAAATCATGGGTAAGATAATTTTTCTCATGAATTTTCATCGATCGTGATGCGTAAGCTATCGCGATATCATTTTTTATGAGAACACATCCCATACAATTCTTGTATGCATTACTGTAGATAAAACACCTTTCTCTACTACAAGGCATTGTGAGCATAGGCACGCTGGATAACATTCTTATTAGTTATTTGAATTTATATTCACATTCCTCTGTCCAAAAAACATAAATCATTTCTGAGTCAACTTGGGGAGTGGAATAGATAATCATGTAAAATCTATCATTGAACATCGATTATGTCTATCTAAACCAAGAAAACATCAGATCTTAGTTACTGTTGTTGGTCACAACCATCTTTCAACAACCTTTGTTTTTTATAAATCCTCAAATATCCCCTGTTTTGAGATTATGTGACCCAAAAATGAAAATTTCGAATACAAAAATTCACATTTTTAAAATTTTTCCTAATGCTAATCCTTTCTTAGGATCTTCTAAAAAATTCTCAAGTGATCTTTATGTTCTTCCTTGCTCTTTGAATAGACATGAATATCCTCAATAAAGACTACCACAAACGGATCAAGATCGTATCTAAAGAATCTATTTATTATATCCATGATGATAGAAGGGGAATTAGTAGACAAAAATCATCCCAATAAATTTATAGTGCTCATACCTTGTAATTAATGCTGTCTTTGTTATATCCACGTTTTTTACCCTTAATTAGTGATACCCCAAATGAATATTAATCTTGGAAAAGTATTGAGCTCCGTTTAGTTTTTCAAATAATTCATCAATGTAGGTAATATGATATTTTTTCTTGATAGTGATTTTTTTATGTTCTCAATAATCAATATAGAGTCTCATTGATCCATCTTTCTTCTTATGAAACTGAATATGTGCTCCCCAAGGTGACTCACTAGGGTGTATGAATACCTTATCAAGAGTCTCTTGGAGTTTCTTCCTTAATTATTGCATCTCAATTGGGGCCATTATATAAGGTGTCTTTGAAATTGGAATAGAACTCGGTATGAGTACTATTGAAAACTCAACTTCCTGATTTGGTGGAAGACCTGTAAATTCTTCTAGAAAAACATCCTCAAACTCTCTTTCAATGGGTGTTCTCTTAATCATGATTTTCTACCCAACCATTTGAGATAAATAACCTTAATTTAGAGTAATCCAAACCCATAAGATAGAATAAATTTATACTGGATGGTTATACCTATCCTTATATTGATAGGTGATCATAGATTGATCTTGAATATGAAATGTGACTTCCCTTCCTTGGAAATTGATATGATATCCATATAGAGAAATAAAATACATGCCAAGAATCAAATCAAATTCCACTATGGAAAAGATTACCAGATTTTTTGGAATCACTTTCCCACAAACTTCTACTAGAGAAGAATTATAATCCTTTGAAGTGACTGTTTTACCATTGGAAGTATTCATAGATAACTCTACATCTAATTATTGTGGTATTACATCAATACCTTTAGAAAATTCTTATGAAATAAAAGAGTTGGTCGATCCATAATCAAATAAAAAATCTTCTACTTTAGAGTGGATGGTATGTGTACCTTTCACCACTACATTATTATACACCACACCATAGATATTGATTCCATGTGACATTCATTTTACTTTTCCCTTAATATTTTATTGACATAGATATTCATCAATAACCCTTGGATTAGGGAATTGATGAGAATAATGCCCCATTTCCTTGCAATTGTAAGATTAAAGTTTAAGAGGTTCATTCTGTATAGCCTTTAATTTTTTTCAAAACATTAGACATATTTTTTCTATCACATTTATAATGAACTGGACAATGAACTTATTTTACACACTAAAAACATTTACTAGTTCCTTTATGAAAATTCCTTTCATGTTTCTATTCACAATTTAAAGACAAGGTAAAACTCATCTTTTTTTCAGTGAGGTCATTAGATTTTACTTTAAATTCCATTTTTCTCTTCTTATAAAACCCATATGACTGATTGGTAACTCTGATATCTTTCCCATCATTGAGTGAACATCGAAAAATTTCATCGTAGATATTGAAGCCCCTTATGGATAATGCCCTACTCAGACATGATTTTAGGCCACTAAAGAATGGATCAATTTTACTCTCAGGTTAGATAATAATTCCAGAAGCATACCTTGTATGTCCTATAAAATTTTATTCATAGGTACTAACAAATTCACCATCCTTTTTCTTAAGTTCTTGGAACTCCTCCATTTTGGTCCTAAGAATATGAGGAAGGTACTTGTTGGAAAATAAGTTCTGGAACTCATCCCATTCCAAGGATTCAATTACATCTTGTTTACTCATATTATTGATAAGTTTTCACCATTTTTCATCTTCAACTAACTAATTACATACTATATAGATGACTTTATCTTTTCTAGAATATTGTAGAACTAAAAATATCTTTTAAGTGGTATTGATCCATTGTTCAACCACTAAGGGACTAGAAGAATCGCTGAATGATGGTGGTTGCTGCCTCATAAAGGATTCCATAGAATGTATCTCCCTACATTGCTCGATTGGAAGACCTACATTATTCATATGTTGAAAAAGTTTTGTGAGAATTAATACAATATTTTTCATTACAGCTCTGATAACAGTTTATTTTTTAGGTGTAAAATCATTTCATTTCTCGTTGCATTCAACATTAATGCGGTTCCTTCAGGTTCTAGTCATTGGCTAATACTAAAAAGCACAGTGGCAAAAAATTAATCATAATCAGAAACCAAGTAATTGTAGAATAAAATTTCAATTTAGGAAACTTTAGTTTTTTATCCTAGGTTATTCATGAACATATCTAAAACACTAGGATAAGACTGTAACCTATACTTAGACATATCATTAGGGTTATAACTATTGTTCTCTCATCCCAATTTCCAAAGGTTAACTATACATTTTCTCTGATACAAACTATAATGGCCCATACATTAAATATATATATATATATTAATTCATCATTGAATAATATTTATTACATAACATAACAAATACCACACTAGGACCATATAGGTTTAGTGCCCCTAAAAATTGGGAAACCTAAACAACTGGTTCATAAAACATCCACATTATCGCCCACTTATATCATCATAACAAGACTCCTTTTTGACATATCATTATTAAAACCCTTCTTCAGGACCTGGGGAAAGGAAACATTTGAAAGGGTTATCAGAATTTATCATTAATGGAAAACATGGGAAATATCATTCATATGATAATCGTAACAACATAACATTTTAAAATATTATCCTTCATATAAATGATCATAATATCTTGTCATGAGATAAATCGTAAAAGTGAAATGATATCCCAATAGTCATTTAATAATTCATGAAATTTAGTGTCATACACACATAATAATAGAAAATCATTTAATATTAGTCATGGCTTTTTTTTCAAGACCATCATAGTGGAAAAAGTCCATTACTGAACTCAATTCACTCCTCATTCCAGCCCTGTCTTACTGGGCTAGATTTACTTGCTATTACACTCATGTTTATCTCATGATATATAAATCTTTACCCAACAAATTGGATGGAGATATAATCCCAACCAATCTCATAGTGAAAACATTCTTATGTTTGCAATAGAAATATAAAAACATTCACCATAGCATAAACCATGAAATAAAATGGTTTTATTAAACACCATTCCATCAAAATTTATATAAAAAAATTATTTTAAAAATAACATAGAATAAAATCATAGAAAAAACATGCTTATTAATATAACCATTTTTAAATACAGTCATCTTTCTTGGATAATAATTTTGAGAAAATACATGAAATTAATTCCTAAGGAAAATATCCTTTCTTCTTCAAAAATGTTTTCTTTCCTCAAAATGCGACACAATTTTACATAAAATCATTGTATGTGAAAATAACATTATATGATTATAGGTTAGTATTCATGGAAATAAGGCGTTATGAAACCAAAAATTTCAATTTCTTCTATACAAGTTAAAACACATTCTTCTTATACTTTTGTCGGAAAAGTGAAAAAACACCTTGTATATAAAACGGCAAAATATTCCATTCATACCGTTTTGTAAAAATTTTCCAATTGGTAAAATTTTCTTTAAACAATTATATTATTATATATGAAATACAAATTTATGAATCATGGAAGTGGATGATAAATATATCTTAGTAAATCATTAAGAATAAAAAATCACGGATAAAAATGAGATTTGTAATGTTATCCCCTACCTTAGTTACAATATACTTTGTATGTATCTAAACCTCCTGTATAATGACTGCAAATAAATTTTTTTCCCTTTAAAATGGCCGGTTCAAGGGTTTCTGGTACCCAATTACATATCAAGTCAAAACAACATCATCAAACACCTGAAATCTCACAACTACATAGATCCACCATTGCCAACATTTCAACAGATTCACCAAAATAGACTTCACCATCAAGAGAGATCACCACATCACCACTTCACCATCACTTCACCATCACCATATCACCATTTGACCATCACAAAACAACCGAAATGGGTTCACAGCCCTCAGAAATCAACGCTAGAGGCAATGCCAGAAGCACCTCATCTTAATGGGTAGAGCCAAGGTGAACTCTCCCACAACATAACCACTGGAACTGAAGCCAGAAGCACAACTTCAGACAATGACGACACCGAAGAAACACCATCACACAAAGAAAATAAAGAACATAGAACTCCTTACCGGTAAGACCACCGGACACTTGAAAGAAGCCCCGAAACCCAGATCATTCCCCCTACAAGCCAAAACGGAACCGTCGCAAACTCACACCGAAAGCTCGCCAAAGACGCCACCTAGGCGCGCCTTGCCGATCCGATAGGACAGATCCACACCGAGGGACATCATCACCACGAAAGGGACGTTGAACCGCGCCAAATCCACAAAACCGCAAAGACAGACCAAACCGAGACAAGGTGAAAAACAAAAGACACCATGACGTGGATTCGGTAAGACATACGTACATACACATGATGATTTCATTTTTCATAGGATGAATAGAAGGTGAAATACGGTTTTTTTCATATTAATAATAGAATTTAAGTTTATGGGTGATACCAATTTTATTAATTTATAATGAAACAACTAATGAAGAGGAATTAGAAGAATAAAGAAGTTTGAAAGAATCGGTATAAAAGATTACCTCTTCCTTGATGTGCTTCCTCTAAATTTATTCTTATTGAACTAGAGTTGGTTTTTGAAGATGACTAGAACAACTATAATGAAAATATAGAAGTTGAGAAGGAAAAATATCAGTGGATGACCAAGCATGATGGGTCAAAATTAATTGAATATGTGAGGGAGGTGGTTCCCATTTACAATTGAGGTGAGGGGTACTTTTGGAAACTCAATAAATAATAATTTATAATAAAATAAAACCCTACAAGAAAACCTAAAAAATGTCCCAATTTTAAATATTAGATGAGATATGTTTGTAATATCATTAACCAATAAATTTTGGTTGAGTTATTTTTTCAATTTGAACTATATTTTTTTAAATGGCACTCTTTTCATTCTATTTAATTTTATTGGGGAAGTAAACTTCAAAATATTTTATTGTTATAAATATTCAAATACATTGTATTAATTTAACAAAAATGGATACTTTATGATATTATATTTCATGAAATTAATACCTTTTAATTTTATTTATTTTAATGATTTTTAAATACTTTAATAAAATGTTGTTTTTATAAAATATCAATAGTGTGAATTTTGACATAATTCATTTATTTTACTTTTAAAAAAAACACTTAAGATATATTATAACCAAAATATTCAATACACTTAAAAATTTATAGTCACATATAAAATTCATGTATCACATTAATTTATTAATATGATATTTCTTTTAATATTTTTATAATCATTAATTTTTTATTTCAATTAATAAAATAATTTCTACCTCACTATTGTGTCATCATTAATGGTAATTATATAGTCTCTAAAAATAATTAATAAATATCTATGATATTGGTAACTATTTGTCATTGAAAATACTATCTATGGTCGATATTATCTCCTAGTTATCCATATATTAAAATTAAAATACTTATATAAAATGAGATTGTGACATTTTGTCACATTCATTAGTTTTAATTATATTCATGTAATATTCATAGTTAAGAGGACATCAAGTGATTAAATTTAGAAAAATAGATGATAAGGGTAAAATTTAGTCATCCAATAGGGTTTTTAAAGTTATTAATTTGATTTTCTAATATTATTTTTATCTTCAATTTCCTGATGTACCTTTAACCACAGTATTAAAAATAATTACCAATGTTACTATTTATAATGAAAAAAATAAAAGAATCCTATTAAAATAATTTAAAACTACTAATTCCAAATATGGATTACATTATAAAAAATTAAAAATATATAATTTTTAGTAATTAATTTAAAATCAATCTCATTGTCATAATGATAGAACAAGTTTTTTAAATGTTAAAACATTGAAAAAGATTGAAATGTTTTTACTTATGAATTCAATGTATGATAAATGAAAATGATATACATTATATTAAATGATAAAAATATATTTTAATTATATTTTAAAACCATTAAATATTATAATTTAAACATATAAATTATCCTAATGAAAACTTTTTTTTTTCACTTAAAATTAAGAGTGTTTTTTATGTTTATCAAAACTATAATGTTATGAGAAAATATCATAAATTCAAAAAAAAGTAAATTTTTATATACTAATTTAAAAGAAAATTTTTATTTTTTCATATAAAAATTATTAATGCATCAGAGTATTAATTTAAAATGGGTTCTCCATCCAAAGGCATAAGATTAAACATTTTTTTAAAAAGTAGGTTTTTTATAAAATAAATAGGGTTTATTTAGACCCTATGATTAAAATATCCATTAGATGAATAAAAATATTTTATTAAATATATAACATATATATCACATTGATTTCATTACCAACAGTAATTAACATAAACATACAAATATCTAATTAATATTCTTCATAGATAATTTAGAGCTAAAAAATTCACAATGAATTTTCATAAGTTAGTTATAATTTTTCCCACTAACCTAAAAGCTAGGCTAAAATGGTAATTTTATACTAAGGATGTCTCTCAATTTTTTTAATCTTACAATTGCATGAAATACATTCTAATAGAGAATAAAATATTATTTAACGAATTTTTTTTATTAAAATCATCCATATGTTACAATATCGCTCAAGAGTGTCAAATTAGGTTCATAGTAGGGGCCCACATTTCATGATCTAGAATGATAGTACAGATAAGATCAAAAAACGTTTTTGGGTTATTTCCTTTATATGGATGTCTTCCAAAATCATGTCAACATGTATTATTCAAGATAAAGATATATTTCTATAAAAGCACATAATCTATATCTTACCAACACTTTTTTATACAATTCTACGCTTCTCTGTATACTTAGGGTTTTCACTAATGTTCTCTTATCCTAGACTATAGAAATAGATTTAACACTCTTTGATACCATCTATGAAAACCCAATAGTTAAAAATAATATATGAAAAGATTCTTAACATACACCTCCAAAAAAAACCAATTATTGGGAGGAAAACTGTCTTTAAAAGTTTATATAACCATATAAAATAAAAATGATACATAATAATCTTATTTAAACAAGAATAAACCATAGAAAAATATATTTTTCATAAAAACCTCTTTGAAACATAATTTACCCAGAGAAAATAATGTAGTTATAAAACAATCTACAGGAAACATGATTAACCCATATAAAAGAAATGATTTATTTGAAAATATATTTAAATTAATCATAGTTTATCCAAATAACCATTAAAAAATATCACTAATGTATCTTAAGAATCAACATGGTTTTTTGATGTCGATGAATGGAAATACTATTAAAATATCATTACAAACTGTTTAAGGAAAATAACCTTTTAATTTTAAAAATAAATATAAAAAAATAAAAATTTTCAAAACATTTTTAAAATAAATTTATTTGAAAGAATAATTGGAATGATGTAAAGTAAGGATCAAATAAAATTATGGTTTGGAAGGTTCTAAAATATATTCTTGTTGTAAATATGAAAAATAAATATACTTTTGAAATCATTTTGAAAAAGGGAGTTAAAAGTGAACCACAAGGAAAATGTTAAGAAATTTCTATTTTTAATATTTTAAAATATGAAGAAAGATTATGAAAAATGGATTTAGAAAATAATTTAATTTTAGAAAAGAGAATTTCTAAAAATAATTTATAGAACTTTTATATGGATGAGTATGATACCCTATATAAAAGATGATATAAAATAAATATCACTTACAAATGAATTTGTTGATATTAATTCAATAAATAATGTTGAAAATTGAAATAAAACATGTTAAACAAAATCAAAATAATATAGGAACAAAATATATATTCATAAAAAAATATCACATTATTTCCTCTAAAATAATCATGAACATAAAAAATCTTGAAAGAGAGGATATGGTAACATAAATTCTTTGAAACTATGGTAAATATTCAATCAAAGGAACCATCAAAGGAATAACATAAAATGATACTTTAAATATCATGAAAATAAGGTGTTCCATGATATAATATTGTAAAGGTATGTATATACACCATAAAAATTAATATTGTCCCATATCATAATTTTATGTCTCAAAGATGGAGAGTTTGAGAAGAATAACACTTATCATAATTATACCATTGAATTTGAGAATTAATCAATGAATAATTTATATATTTCAATTGTAAATCAACATAATTTTTTTAAATAAAACATAATATCATAAAACTTCATCAAACACATAATCCTAGATTATTAAATACAATGAAGAAGTAATATAACCTAATTAACATAAATTGATATATGAAACTCTTTAACACTTGGTAACATTCACGTAAAATCACCATAGATGAAATATTTAAAATTAATACCTAAAATATCATTATTTATATTTGAATAATGACATCACATTAAAAATGGAAATAAAATATATCAGAAATTATTTCTAAGTGGTAAATATAGAATATGTATCATATAAATAAAAGAGAGAAGAGAAAAACCCTTACCTCAAGTCCATATATTCAATGTATATAATTTAAATCTTATATAATAAGATTAGATAACGTATATAATTTAATAATATGAATTTACATGTTTAACACCTTATAATTAAATAATTTATTTTACGTCATTATAATAGAATATTTGAAGTCTTGATCTATAATGTCCACGACCGGTGTTTTGGGGATGTTTTGTTCATTATTTCAAAACAAAGTTTGGGTTGAAAATGGTCAAATAGATCATTATTTTAAAATATATAGAATAATTATCATTAAATAATTATCATAAATATTCATAAATTATAAATTTAAATACAAATATAAATAGTGGTTATGAAAAATGAACATTGTGATGATCATAGAGAGAGTAGGTTGCACGTACACATGAGTAACGTTTCAATTCATCAATGATCATCATAGAAAAAATATTTTTATTATTATATCATTAAATAATTATAATAATATAATAAATACCAAATTTTTCCAATAAGTGTACTTATATATATCAATCTAGCAATTTGGTGAAGAAAAACGAATCCAATTGCTTCATTAAGGATGTAGTCCACATGTACATGAATGACATTTTCAGTTTCCAATGTATGAAATAAAATGATGTATTAAATTTTAATAATGATATAAATTTCATTCATATAAATATTATTTCATATATATAAAATATATTATTTAACAATATCCTTATTTCATTTCATGTAAGGTGTTAGTGAAAAATGAATCACATTGATTTGCATGGCTGTAGTCCTCCATAGAGAAGAGCAACATTTTTGTATCCACTATTGAATGGAAAGAAAAAAAATGTATATGAGATACCATAAATAAATAATTATAAATATTTTAAGAATATTATTTATATATATATATAAAAATTAATTCCATAATTACAACAGTAAGTGAGATGCGATGATAGAGGATGAATGACATCAGTTCACATGGTTGTAGTCTGTCGTACACGTGAATTATGATTTCGTATACCATTTGATGGAACATAAGATATATTTAAGTTTTTAAATTAAAATAATTTCATATAATTATATTTTAGAAACTTTTTTTATCATATGATAATAGTTGATGAATATTTTATGGTTGTGTAAGGTGAAATAAAAAAATGTGTAGTAATGAATTTTACCTCTTCTCAAACATTTTCTTTATGGTTATATGAAAATTAATAGTAGAATGTATTTTTGACTAAATAAAGGCTACTTTAATGATGTTAGGGATGTTTTGTAGTAATTTGGGAAGGTATTGTCTGATAAATAGGGTTTTAGAGTGTTAAAATAGAGGAGAGGGGTGTCCTTTAATAAGTGAGGTGAGTGGAACACTTGTAATTTATGAAATGGAAAAGGTGTACCCATGTTTTTCCCCTGTTATAGGGATAAAAAATGTATAAATATAGTTGGTAATTATAAGGTGTAACTATATCCATAAAATAGTTCTAGACAATATTTTAGGTCATTTTACCCTTATCTATTTAGTTTTATCTTCTGTTGAACCTGTTTTTATCTTTTCCAAAGTAATTCATTTTTTCTGTTTTGATTAGTCATTATGGTAAAACAATTAATATAAAGTTAATAGATAATATAATTGTGATTATTCCAAATATTTATTCCATTTTAATAAATCCAATTCATCGAAGTGGAAGAAATTCAATACAAAATTAAAATTGTATGCACAATGAAAAATCGGGTTTTCAAAGAGTGTATTTTTCCTAGAAAATGATTTTATGTTATCTCTAAGGCAAATAATAATTATTGTATTAATATAAATTAATATTTATTGATATATATATATTATATAAAATTCCTTTAAATAATTTCTTATTAGGGGATTTTTAATTAATTAATTTGTAGAAACATTATACATATTAAAACAGTTTTAAAAAACATAATGATTTTAACCCAAAGGAAACTGTATTCTAGAATCCAATATGAAGTCGATTAAAAATAAATGTTGTGGTTTAAATATAAATAAATTATATTTATGTTACTAAAAATAATATTCAAAACATAATTGGACTTTTAAATTTCTTATTTCATGGAAAATTCATGTCATTCATAAGAAAATATAAATTTCTGCATATTCACTGAAAAATTTATATTTTCTAAAAAAGAAAAGATTTAACACATAATAAATTTCTATATTATTAATTAAAAAATAATTTTTCTTTTATCATATATATTTTCTAAAATTTTGAAAAATTATTTATAATATTTTTTCATGGAAAGCAACAAAAATAATTTTTGAAGAAATAATTTTTTTGAAGAATAAAATTACTTTACTAAAAATTTATGGATTACTTTAAAAAACCTCTAAATAATTTTTATTTATTAGGATATATATGAATCATAAAATACTAAAAACTATTCGTACAAGACAATTTAACATTTAGGTTGTAACATATATATTTAAAGGAATACTATTACATGGTTCATTAAAGATCAGTGGTATGTGTCTAGTACACTTTTGATCACAAAAATATTGGGGTTTCATATATCAAAAAATATAAAATTTAATATTAAATAATTATTTAGTTATGTCTTGGGGTGTTACATTCACATATAATCTTGGTGTTGCATGCCGGACACGCTATCAAACATTGTTTTCTTTTATAAAATATTGTGGTGTTATATAAGAAATCCACCAAAATAATGTGAAAAATATTATGTGTTCGATAAAATTAAATAAATAAACCATCCTAAATAAAATGAATGATATAACCAATGATAACAAATTTGGCTTCTAAACCCTATAGTAAGGTATAATTGAATGCTATAACACATGGATTTACAAGAGAAGAATGAAATAAATCATTGTGAATATTCCAAATTTAAAAAAGCATTATTGGTGTTTATAATGGGTGGTAATTTTAAAGAATAGTTTTTAAAATAATAAAAAAAAGTGAGAATAAGTACAACCTCCAATGTGATTATTTTCCAAAATGAGCAAAGGAAATTTTAAAGAAGAAAAAGTGTAAAATATTTTATTTTAAAACCATATTAAAAAATTATTATTAAAAAAATTATTATCATAGATATAAATTAAATGCTAAATAATTTTATGGGGTTGATACTTGACTTGATTGTAGACAAAGGTAAATTACTTTAAAAATTTGTTTTACTTAATGTAGAAGACATCAAAGGATACATTAAAATGCACTCTCCCAAAAAAATTAATGTAAGTCAATTTTTTTTTAATTTAAATAGAATATGTATATATAAAATATGGATGATATTATTGAGAATAAGATAATATAAAATGGGGATAAATATATATAATGGGTAAGAAAAAGTAACAAGGGTGGTTAAGTGGATCCCTTCAGATTATATCTAAAATAATTTTGAACTAGAAATTAAACTCCTATATAATTTAATTATTTTCATTTAATATAAACCCAATAAACTTATTTAACTTTATTTAATTTTATAAGTTCCATTTTTTTATTTTGGTGCATATTTATACTATATCCTTTTGTTAAGTTTCCCACATTGAGTTGATCAGTTAGTTTATTTTAAATAGTTTTACTTTGTTGAATGTGGTAGAATTTGTCATAAAATAGTTCCATAATATCCATTATTTAATATTATTTTGTACTTTAATATTTTATTAGAGAATAATTTGTACATCCAAATATGTTCTTAATGAATATACTCTATTTATAAAAGTTACATTATTATGTCATTATGTTGTGTAATTTACTATAACTATTTATTACTAATATTAATGATAGAATGTAAAATATTACCATTTGAAAATGTTAATGTTTTATATAATAACCATGTTTATTCAATACATACTTGTTTAAGAACATTCTTTTTAGATGATATGGAAAATATTAGGGAAACCTCATCTTATAGAGATGGATGTTTTCACATACACATGGGAGATGTTTCCATTTTTAAAGAATAGAAAGTGAGTATAAAAATAAAATATATTATAATATTAGAATCCTTAAAATGTAATAAATATTATATTATCTTAATAAATAATTTTTTTTCTTCTATCCAATAAAGGCGGTGACGAAATACTGATAACATCGCTTTATAGAGGTTGAATAAATGCATACGGACTTACATTGATTCTTATTTTTCATTATAAATAGAACATTGTAAATTAAAGTTGAAACATTATTTTAATAAAATCTAAAAACACTAATTATTATAATATCTGTATTATACAATGGTTGTGGTGGGATTATCAAAGAAATAATAACAACGAAACATTAATAAGTATGTGTTACCTACATTGAGAACATGAACTTCCTCTTAATAAAGGCCTTATATTTGTGTGACTAAGGGGAATTTATGGTGAAAAAGGGAATTAGGGGATGTAAATAAATTTAATAAGATTTCCTTTTTATAGTTTTTAATAAAAAATTTGATAGAGGAGTGGTCTATTAAATGGGTGGAAGTAATACATATTTTATAAGTGAGGAAGATGGTCTTATGTGGAATGGAATGTTAACTAATGGTAAAGAATGGACGGATATAAAATTTAGGTGTGAATGGTGATTGGTGGTTGGTAATACCAGCAGGTAAGACATTAAAACCTAAATTTTGAATTATAAAATGTCTAAATGTCATGTTAATTTAAGATTATTATAGCCACCATAGAGTAGTCAATTAAAATATTTATTAAGTTTAATTAAATTTTATCAGGTTAATTATATAATTACTAAAAATATAAATAGACCCTTATTACCAAATTTAAACATGATTATTTTGAATTTTTTCTATATTAATCCTATTCATTTTAGAAATAAGAAAAATGATTATTTAAAATTAAGCACATATAAAACCAATTTGTTTTAAATAAAGTTGGTTTTTAAACTATAAAATTATGTATAAGAATATTTTTTGATGGTTAACAATTTTTCTTATAGTAATTAATTTATTATAAAGAAGATAAATAGAATTCAAATTTTAAATAAATTCAAAGTCATATTTCCCCTTGAAATTATTTAATAAAAATAAATAATTAATATAATTTGTAAATTCAACTACAGTACTTCTTACATCCCAAAATATAATAAATATATTTAATTAGTGAAAAATAATATTTCAGATTTCAAAAATAAACCATTAAATTTAATATTTAGTAAAATAAAATAATTTATATTTTTTAGTCGTTTCCCATTTAAAAATAATTTGGTAAAGTAAACAATTTTAGAAAAAATGTAATTTTTCTCTATTTACTAAAATTCAATTATTTTAGAGAAATTGGAAAAATTCATTTTAAGATCATATTATTATGATTAATATAAAAATTATTTTCATTATTTCAAAATAAATTTCTTAAATTGATAATATTAATTTGGATAGAAGTGCATGTAAAATAATTTTAAGAATATTATTTTTATAGTTAAGAAATCAACTTTTTTTGTCATACAATTTTATATAGTTTTGATAAACTCGTTAAATTTAGTGATACACCTTAATTTAATGGTTATAACGATAATATAATTATTCATTTTATCAATTTTTAAATGATATACTCGATACTCACACAATACATAATTAAGTAAATAAAATTACTATAATCCTTGGTCATTACAATATTATTACCTACTAATGGTATAATAATTATAAAAATGGTTAGTCTTTAAATAGTTCTTTATGGACAATAATGATGTTTTAATTGATATTGACATGATGTATATCTTTTATGAACTTAAACAATAGAAATTTTATAAAAAATATGGAACTATTGAACTTATGGTATGATATGGACATGCTACCCTGAAACATATAGTGTATATGAACTCGTCACTGATGAAAATAATTATAACACATTTATACCAATGCAACTTAGGAATCTTCATGATGAATATTTTCAAAGAGTTCGTTAAAAATAAATGACTATAAAATTAATAATAAATGAACATAAATTAATAATTAAACATTTTATGAAAAAGAGTAATTTTTTATTTTTAATTAATAAATAAAAAGTTTTTATACAATGTTATATGAGTATCATAAGTAATTCTGGACATGATGTGAGGAGTTTCTTCTTAGATTATTCACTATTTATTATTTATTTTATTTATTTTGGGTTGTACTGGTTTATTATTTATAATTGTTTATTTTTTCTATATTTTTATTATATTAAACATCTATTATTCCGATATAAATCTCGTTATTTGATTTTTAAATGATTCCTTCTTGATATATGATTCAATCATGACATATAATATTGATATGTAATTTATTTCTCTATCATGAAATATCATTTTATCACATTATATTTTATGATTGATCATTTAAATTTCTATTATCTACTATAAATGAAAAATATCCATTTGTATGTTATGCTTTTATGGGTAAATAATTCTTATATATCATGATATGAAATCTATGTCTCATGACTAGTAATATCAGAAAACTATGATATATAATATCGGTAGTTCACCTTGATATCTGTATATTATGACATTATTTTTGATTTTTCAAAATTATTATTTAATTTTACTATGTTATGCTATTTTTACTTTGATATAATCTAATTATATAGTCTATGATTTTATATAATCACACATTGACTATACTCGTAATATATTTAGAGTAATTATTCTCTTAATAGAATCTCCATTCATCCTTTCTTTTAAATAATATCTTAAGATGTTCTTAGGTAGTAATAATGGTAGATCATATTATATGAAAACTATATTGAAGAGTTAAAATAAATTTTTAGGTTTTTATAGATTATATATCTCCTATCATATCTCTAAATTCACTAGACCTTCATGTTTTTTGGTATGTATTTTTAATATCATTATTGACACAATCCAAATGAGCATAAAAAATTATAGAATGCAGAAATACAAAAATCATGGGAATTAATTTCTCAATCAAACAAAGGGAATGAAGGAAACTAAATCATGATGATTATGTATCCTTTATCAGTACACCTGGTCACATGACCTTTTAAACGAAATGTGAATGGTTCCTGTGCGGAACATGATATTCTTATAATCACACGAAACCCCTTTAACAAGCCCTCCAATTCATGTGAAGGCACCCTGAAACGTTTTGTGGATCATTCAAGGGATTCATGAAGAATCCCTCTATTCACAAAACTTATCAACCAATTGATTCCAAAAAATAACCAAAAACCCATTATAAAATAAAGTCATCTAATGTAGTAAACCTAATGTGAGTGAGAGTTACATTGAAATTCCTACTATGTACTCATGTGATTCCCATCACCCCATAGAGCCCCTGGTGACATGACCACCTTATTTTTCAAGATCATGTTCACATTTCACCTTCACCATGTGATGAATCTTTGACACATCCATTCAATCATATGCTTCCACTAAAGCTCCATAGGAAAATGTAAGGACCATCTGTGATAATTCTCGCACATAATCATGATCTATATCATCGACCACATGAAAAATCACCAACAAGGAGTGTGATTGTCCACAAATATAGTTTCACGATGTTGTGAGATATTATGTCCTTGTCAAATATTGAAGGAAAAAATGGAAAAGGTGGAAGCTTATCACTTGGGTAATATAAATAGATCTTTGTGTGAGAGGTGTTTTACATCTTAGGTGTTCACCATTTTTCATGTGAAGTAACTTTGAAAAGCTAGCTCAATCATGCGAAGCCCCCTCAACAAGAAAACATGGTCTCATGAGGGACCATAGGCATGTCCTCATGATCCCTTGGGGCACTTGGGCATGCCGCTTTTGCCTCACAGAGAACCCTAGAAAAGTCATATTTGATCATGCGAAAGCCTTTCTAGTGAATCTTGATTTTCCGAAGACTTGTAGACATGTATGTCAGACCTTGTGAATGATTTTTGACATGTTAACATGACTCGGATAAATCCATTTGATCATCTAGGGTCCACAAAACATGATCATATGAAGGATTTTTTTATGGTCACTGTTATCTTTCGAAACTATGGATGAACTAAAGAAGTTTCTCATGAAGTGTGTAAATCCAAATTACATACTATGAATCTAGATTATATTTGTGAGATATGCATCATGAAAGATGAAATTTAACCAGGGTAGTGAGGCCTATATATCCCTCTGCATTATAGAAAAACACACACACAATGGGTGAATGGTACATGAGAGCGCATGAGTGAACTTTTTTGAGAAAAGAGTCATGTGATCATAGAGGTCTTGCACCTTGTAAAATTCAAGGAAAAAGCTGAGGTATCAAGCATTATGAATATGTTCTTTGTGTGATCACTCTATAGATCACACAAAGGACTTTAGAATTATTGTCAAGATTTTGAGATGGAGGTCCCACATGTTGACTGGGTCATACAAAACCTCAAATAAGAAAAAATTGGAAAAAACATAAATCACATATGCAATAAATGATGGAAAAAAGACTGAAAATGATGGAGAGTTAAGTGAATACAAAAAATGAATTTTCACGTGCTTTGTATAACCTACCCAGATCATGTAGGAATACTAGAACATGCCACCCAAGTCATACGACACTCTCTTGACATGCCATTTGGACCAAGAGATCCCCCTTTGACATGATAAGCATGTTATGTTGTGGCACAAGGGTATGTTAACAAGGTCTCGAGATTTCCTTAGGAAAAGTCTTACATATCATGTACTATACTCCAAATATTTTTCCCAAGTTATGCGGTGTAAAAAAAAGAAGTCTTTCATGTCTTATGATATCCTTTGGACAAGTCAGTCAGATCAGGTGATGTCCTCCAGATATGTATTCTAGGTCATGTGACATCATCCAAAAATGTCATCCTTGTCTTGTGATGACCTCTAGAAATGTCAGTCAGATAAAGAGATTTCCTCCAAAATATATATCCAGATCTTGTTATGTCCTCGGGACATGTCATCTTGGTTACGAAGAACCATCTACACATGTCTTCAAGGTCATCAAACATCTTCTGGACATGACTTCCTTGATCATATTTCATCCTCCCGACATGAAATTTAAATTATGTGGTTTCCTTTTGATAGTTCCACTGGATTATGTGATTATCTTTGGACTTGTCCACTAGGAAACAAGGATATGTTCATACATAATCATACATGTCATATAGACACTCGATAAATGTTAAGATGAGAATTAGTATATTTTAATAAGGAAATGAAGGAATTTCAAGAGGATGTCCAAGAACATAATAACCTTTCATGTAGATATATTTGGGTATACCCCCAACTAAACAACGGGAACTCATATTCCGATAATAACCAATATACATTAGATTTTTTTCCTAAGGACTATGCTCTGATGGAAACCCACTTTGGTTTAAGACCCTCTATATCTCCTATGTTCAATCCCATGTGAGCCAAAATATCAATTGGGATCATCATTATCCCTAATAAATCAGCGGATTGAGAACAAAGCAAAACTACAATGAATATAATTCCTTTAATTACCAAGATATATTGAACACCTTCATAAGTCCATGATTGACATCAAACACCCCATGATGGATTAACTAGTGCATATGTCTCACATCCATTTGTGATGAAACTAATCACTTATTATACCTTACTCCTCACACTAAACATGGCTCCCATGGTCATAGGACATTTAAATGAATTTATTAGTCACATCATGAATCTACATTAGTCAGGTAAACCAAATTGTATAATCCCTAATCAACAACATGATATTACCCCCCCCCCCATACAAGGGAATCCAAATATGTGTATGTCCCATGGTTATGATCAAAATACGATGAATCTGAGTTCTTCTATAAATAGGAAACATAGGATTCCTTCCTAAATATTTATTTTAATTCCAAATTCCTATGTTCTATAATAAATGTTCTTTCTATATAAAAGTAAACTACATTGGTTCAACAAACTAAGTGGGTTTTTATTTCTGATATAAAAAGGATACATATGATGCTTCCTAATAGTTTAATCCAATCCTTGAGATATTAGTCACCTCCCTAGATGGAAATAAAATATAGTGTTCCCGGTTATATGGGTTCCAAATATATGTAGTTATCAGTGATGGGGAATAGAAGGAGAACCATAAATAGATACATATGGACTTGTTAATAGTCCCCCCATTACACATGGAAGGATTTAACTCATGATCACTCTATTTAGGTAACTGATCCCATTTTAGGATTAGGAAGAGATTCACAAACCTATCTTAAATCTATAAGAGAGTCCCACAGTTGAAAATTATTTTTCCAAAAAATGGTGTGATGAGACCGACTTCCCATCCACTTAACCAATGTGAGATCCTATGTAGCATTGGTTCTAAAAACCTTACTGATCATCTGACTATAGTAATCTTTCATGAACTCGGTTATGGATATGGGAACCATTGGGAGTTACTATGAAAGATTAACAAATGGAGACTATGAAATACATTAATCCCCCTAAAATCAATCATCAACCCCTTGGAAATTTGAAAGAAAAAAGTGGTAAAACTAATTTTAAATCAAATAATTAATGAATAGTTGAAGAATTCTAAACATTGGGAATAATTTTTACTAAACTCATTGTATCATACATTATCTCCACATGAAAAATATTGCGGACCTAACAAAAAATCATTTAACTATGAAATAACATTTTCAAGTAAAAAAAGAGAGACAACCCATTTCTTATCAGAATATTTTATTCCTACCATGAATGAAACCATCCCCTAAAATGAAAATGTTGTACCCAACATGAAATCATTTAAGTAAAACATCTCCTTTATAGTTTAAAAAGAATATATTTCCTATTTCTCATCATACCTTTTTTCATACCATGAACGTGATCTTCCTATAATAAAATTTTGAACCCGACATAAATTCAGAAAATTTTAAAAATGATCTATTGACCAAATGTAATTGTGCTTGTCCAGGAATATTTATATCATTACTGTAACAAATCCATATTATGATAATGACTGAACCAATAATAAGAAAGGGTAATTGTGTCATGTGTAAACATATAATTGATCACATATCATGCATGTGATGATACACTGATTAGTGACCCTTCCCCTTTTGGTCTTCTTGAATGAAGATACTACTCTCGCGAAAAACACCCGAAACTGAGATCATGTTTTCATCCAGTGACTGTTTTTGAAAATAAACTAATGATACAACCCCTTTGAGTCACATAATTACCTCACCCACAAAAAAACCATAATCATCTAATGTATAATGGGATTTTTTAGAAATACCATCGACCTGGAATGATCTTATACAATGAGGATACATGCAAGGGTATCTAAAAAATGAAACAAATGAGTCCACATCATCTAAAAAATCTATAGAAAAACTAGTGGAACTCATGAACATTACTAATCTCATCTTAATTTTATCCCTTGAGAAACAATATTTCCAAATTTGGGATTTTATGATGGTATATCAAGGATTCAACTAAAACTACAATCCAATTAATGGTCCATTAAAGAGGGATCATGTCAATCACAGTCACCTATGTCATCCCGTTGGTGTCCATCAAACACCTCTTGAGAGTACCACCTGACACATTTACATCTATGATGATCATATATGAGAAAGAAGGAAGTCACGTTGGGGAAAACTATGTGAATTTATGAGTGGTCTCATATCACTACTTTCAGTAACAAATCCCACATACATATTACTACATTATCCACTGAGAAGGCTAAAATCCCCAATCACTCAGATCAAGTCTACTAAAATATTCCTACAACATTTAGTAGGGAGGTAAATATACCTACACCCAATCTTGAATCCAATCAATATATTCTAATGGAATAAGGAGGAATGAAGTGGTCTCATAATCCCACTTCAATCGAAGATGTCATACGACACATATTGAAGATAGAAAATGTATAGGACTGTTTTCTAGAACACACTTTGTTAAAATTCTACTACATCCTAGAAACAACTGATGAACCTCATAGGAATATTCAGACACTAGTACATATACAATGATAGGAACACATTCCTATCCCTACATTGATATAAAAAACACTATGATCTCCATGAATATGTGGGTGATCCGGAGAAATAACACATTCTTTTTACTTTCAAGGAGGATTAACGACATATTTAAGTAATGGATGAGGGATCAGATCGGGATCATACTCTCATCCGAACATTGTCTCCCCAAGTTAGAGTAGAACATTCCTCATCATAGGTTCACATTCTTATATAAAAAGACAAGAAGTATAATCCAAATTCACCACACTAGAACCAAATTCTCATTCCAAATGGGGCATACCACATGATAGTGGCACATTCCTTAGTGAAGGCTCGTTTTCCTATAGAATGATTGGTGATATTATAAAAATGCAACATATTGGGCTAATATACCCACTCCAATAGGAACCGACTATGTGCTAGTGGTGCACACCATATGATAGGCTCATATTCCTATTAGTGAAGAAACTCGACATATTCTAGCAGCTTAAAGAATCTAGGATCATAACCCGACTTCTGATGATAATATTATACGCCATCATTCTTCAATGTCTATACTGGATGCATCTCATATACCTTCACCCATTCTTATGGTCTATCAGCATATTCTAGATATGAATGCATAGTTGAACGGGTCACATATCCACGCTTCATCCAAGGATGACCAATATATTGTATCATCCACCCACACATAGGATCATATTCCTACCAAAAATGAAAAATTTCACTAAAATACTCTAGTAGATTCTTAGTAGTGGGATCATATTTCCACTACAACAAAAGGTTATAAACATCTTTCAACGGTCTTTATATAGTAGGATAATTTCCCCGCCCAACCAGAAATAAAAAGTCAACATATTCCAAGAAAGATGCAGAATGCGGATCATATCCCTAACCTAATCAATTTTACTGTCCTCATGTTTATTCAATGCATATAAAAAATACATTATGGGTTTGTCAACTATTACACCAAGTAGAAGGTAAATATTACTCTGATATTATTCCTCATGGTAGTGTAGATACGGATTATAGGGACTCTACTCCTCACATCAGTCATGTTCAACCTCCCCATAGATATATCTCCTGTAGATAAAGAATTTATCCACTTTCCCTGACACCTCAATATAGAGAGGTGCTCAAAATTCATACATCTTCTTATATAGAGTTCTTGAATACAATAGGTTTAACCATTTATAGTTTCACGTGAACTACTATTAAGCCTTCACCAGGGTCATCGTGTGTCCCTATGAAGTAACACCTATGCTTTGAATAGGTAGAGGAATTTTATTATAATAATGAGTAATCTGGAATTGATATATGGATATTTTTCTATATAAAAAACCTCACAACCAATTTCTATCCCCACACCAATTCTAACTATGAGATCCCAAATGAGCTATAGAAGGAGTTCATGGCTTATTTATAACCAAGAATTTGGAAAAACACATCAGGTATTTAAGGATAGACACCCCCTTATCTTGGATATCAGAGTCAAGTTTAGACCACCAATATACTGTATATCCATCTAGACTTGTATACTCTCTCCATGGCCTGGGACCCAAAACCATAAATTCATGGCATAAATTTACAAAAAAAATTCTTCCACAACATAAACACTATTTAGTTACTAATCAAAAAAGCCTCACCATATATCAATATCTGAGGATAGGGAAAGTACATATCATTTAACATAACCCCACAACTACAAAAATAGAACTTCGTGGATATGGAATCTTGTAATGTCATACCCTCCAAAAAAACAGGGGACTGAGTAATGTACAAGACATTTGGTTTCTATAATTGAATTCTTCCTATTTAAGGTTGTTATGATTCAAAAAATAGAGGGAGATGGAGCCAAAAAGTAATTAGTCTATTTACCTTATATGAATCCATTGAATCTAGCTACTACATGAGAAGATTCGTGCCAAATCCAAAAGATCGCAATGATAGTGGGCATAGATTCCACCAGAGAGTGAACCAAACCCACTAGTATAGGGAAATTTTTACCACTACCTCCACCCCTCAGGTTATAAGTCCATGAGTGGATCTTGTAAATATTAGTTACAACTTTAAAAAAAAACCCATCCCACATGGCTCGGTGTGTTTTTATCTCAATCACCTTCACTATGTTCATCAAACATTGAGAGGGACCTATATAAATTAGTAGTGATTCCAAATCCACCGCATATCACCAAGAAGGGGGAACTTATATCCAAAATCCCATCCCAAGTGTCATCAAATCATTAACCAAAATCATCAAATCCATAACAATGGGATAAAAAAGTTACAAAGGCGGCCTTGAATAGCCCCCATCTTATAGGGATTGGAGGATTTTCATCGTTATCATCCACAATGAGGGAAACAATACTCTCTATGATGGGAGGTAAATATTGAAATTAAGCATCCCATATGTAACTCCCTCTGCAAGATGAACCATTTCTTTTTTAGGAACAGTCATAAAATATGTCCAAAAATTCCCTCAAGGTCACTATTAAGAGTCCAATATGGGATAAGCTTATGGAAAAGGAAATAAACCCCTTTAGGGGGTATAATCAATAAATGCCCAATATGGATTTGTGTAAAAGAAAAGTCCATGATAAAAGCTTTGTATAATTTCCCTATTGTGTCGAGTTTAATGGGATGTCTAGAATTTCAAGATAAAGCTTAGTGAATGTTGTCACCATCAACACCAAGGATAATGTGAATCAGGACACAAATGTAGTGGGATGCAATACAGGAAAAATAACTCAAGAGGAGTGTGATATGGATGCACTAACTGAGGATGCACAAATATAGAATCAATAGGGGACCCTAAACCTGATTTTGTCGACTAATGATATGCCACCTCTTCAGTGGAACACTACCAAGAATAAAGTAAATGATGTAGATGTATCCCAATCACCAATAAAAAGAGAAAAAATTACTTCTACTAAGGAACTAATGTCACATTATTAGGATGAAATTCAAGATCTCAGAAAACTAAATGAGGAGATAGTTAGGGGAATCCATCAAACTAGGTGTCATCTTCAGACAGAGTTGATTATCCCCCCCCCCCCCCATATAAGAAAATAGACGATCTCCCTATAAGAGCACAATATGAGTGTCAGGTTGGCTCTGGATCCAAACATCCAGTCTATATAAATGGAGAAGTTGATGAAAATCGTGAATTATCTCTATTATAAAAACATCATATCTCCTATCAAGAAAACCATTTAGTATTGTCAAGATTCAAAAACAATTGATATATGAATATAGTGATACATCATCAAGAATCACTCATTCATTGTACATGGGAGGCAACCCAAACATCAGTACCACTAGAACTGATCAATGTGAATGAGTCCTTGGTCGCACGAATTGAATTCATAGAATAGAAATGTAAACCCATTTAGTCAAAGAAGAATACATATCCCAAATGGTTGTATAAAAAATTTCCCCTCCAAACATTGATAATCCTACATTCTCAAACTTTGATAGCTTGGGGGATCCAAAACAACATCCCATGCATTTTGTGTCCTAATGAAAACCAAAAATGGGCCCATGATTTAATGTCCCGGTTCCGAGATCCTCCCAGAGGTGCCCCATACCCAGTTGTTCACATGGCATTAATCCCATTTCCCCGAATGCTAGAGGCTACCGACTATAAGTGAGGGCCTTGGGTGTGATAATGGGGAAACTATGCCCTCATTAGCATAGTACACAGTGGAAGAAACGAAAGAAATAGCAAAAGTAGTGATAATACATACAAAAGTAAACAATGGAAGGCTGAAGGTAATAACCAACTGGATCACATACATATATAAATTATGTATGGTACATATACGTCTAGGAAAACAGCCCAACAAAACACAATGCTAGAATAAAAAAGTACTAAACCAAGTGCAAAAGGAAACAAAAATAAACAGCTCCTTAGCATTGCATGCCTCATCTTGGTCCCATGATCTCCAGCTCCACAGCGTATCAAGTACTTGAAGTGGAAGGGTGATTTCCCTTATCTATACCTAAATCAATATAATCTGTTGGGACCAAAATCATGACCCAAACAAGGTGTGAGAATAAATCCCATTAGGCCACCACCCGAAGATCTGTTCCTAACATTTAGGGAATATATGGCAGGTAAAAGTACAGAAAACGGTAAACAGGAAGGTACTCAGTAGTAAATAATCCACAGTCCAATGTCAAGCATAGATAACACAAAAAAAGGTAACCCTCTGGGAAGTACTCACAAGCATCCCATCTGTTCTTACCTACAAATACAAGAAACCCTCTAAGAAGTACACACAACCTAGCCCCTTTGGTTCATTCATACGAATTCATTAAGACACTATGAGGATGAACTCACAGTCAATTCCAGTTATAGTCTAAGGTAGTAAAGGACTCTCTGAGGAAGCACACAAGTTCAATTCCTCTTATAGCCCCAAAGTGAAAAGGCTCTTTGAGGAAGCTCACCCATTCAATTCCTCTTATAGCCCCAGGTCATTCACAGACTCTTTGAGGATGCTCACCCAGTCAATTATTCTTATAGCCTGGAGTGGTTCAAGGTAATCCAATGTAAACCAAAGACTCTCTGAGGAAGCTCACTCGGTCTATCCCCTTATAGTCTATAATGCCTGAAGACTCTATGAGGAAGCACACTCAATCTATCCCCCTATTGACTATAATGTTCAAAGACTCTCGGAATAAGCTCACTTGGTCTATCACCTTATAGTATATAATGATCAAAGACTCTCTGAGGAAGCTCACTTGGTCTATCCCCTTGTGGTCTATAATTCTCAAATACTCTCTGAAGAAGCTCACTCGGTCTATCCGCTTACAGTCTACTACACCAGGTTCTCACAACCCCATGTATGTCAATGAATAGTAATTATATATGCCCAAAGTAAACCTATAAAACTACTTGGATATCCATTCTACAACATATTAAGCATGTCGTAAAAACAAAAATCCATCCTACAACAACATTCATGGAAGAAAACTGGTAAGGCGGTACAACAGGCTAAACAGGACCAAATGGTCAGAAACAGAAGTTGTATGGGCAAAACATCCAAATCATAGCAAAACAACCCGATTTGTAAAGACTCGGAAATTTCAAGGGATTTTATTTTCTTAATTTCTATGTAGTTTTACGAGTTTGTGGCTTTTGATGAAACTTGATTTCGAGGCCCAGTGTGCTCGGAATCAATTTCTGAAGTTTATCTCGGGTAATTCAGTGAACGAACGAGCAGTTTTTTCTATCTTTTGAACAGGTGCTCGGAATTGAAATCTGATGGCACCAATGAACTCGCAGCATCGGTAAATTCTTAATAGGACCTTTACTGTAGTTGCGTTTTGAGCGGGTTGAGGATTAATAATTGGGGATTTAGAATAGAAACTATAATATTTGTTGTGTACAAATTTTATTTGTTGAAGGTGGTTAAACTTTTTCAAAGGGGGAGTTAGTGGTGGGGGCCCACACCCACCTAACCTCTCATGGGAGGGTTCAGTGTGGGGGGTACCACAAGAGACCCTAACTCCTCACATCCCCCTTAACTCCCCAAATATCTTTCTTAAACCATTTCTTAATTAACTTGTTAATGTTGACAACTCTCCCATTTATGAGACCTCTTCACTTTCTCCTCTCCCATTGATTCATGACAACACCTTAATTAATAAATTGAATCTTCCAATTTAATTAATGGGGTGTTTGAATTTTGAAATGGATTTGTTAATAAAAATATTATCCAAGAATAATATTTTATTAACGGTGGAGCCTTCTTGATGGGAGGGGGATCCGCTAGAGAACTTCCTCTCAATCCTCCATTGTTGCACCACCAATGAGGTTCCATCTTCTCCGACAAGACACCGACAAACGAGCAGGGATCGGTAGCATGGTGCAGGCACAAGGATCTATATTGACATCGATGTCTTCCCTACGTCGAATCTAACAAATGATGCTTGATCCGGGATCGAAGGAACTTTACGGAAGTGACGAACGCCAACGACTGCCATCACCTTCATCTCTTACCTTGAGAAGACATCATCGAGATGATGTCAGCCCTATCACGACAACGTCATCCACGATTCTTAGCTACCACATATCTTTCTCAAGTAGGGGGTTTTCGAATTTTGTTTATATGTGATTTATACCATCGTGCATGGGTATTTAATTACAGGGTGTTTCTATAATTTATTATGAATAAATTAAACCCTTGTCGTTGATGAATTACGGATTGAGCCTCTAATGCGGAGGGCACTGGCTAACGAACAAGCCAGACCCTCCGATGATTATTTTTTTATGTGTGGATTGATGGTTGATGATGAAACGGGATCGCAACGGTGTTTCAAAGCCTTCCCAATAATGTTTGGGACCCGAGAAGACCACCGGTGAATACATAAGCTAAAACGAACCACCAGAGCAACTCCGGGAGCCCACTGATGTTCCTGGCGGCACGGGTCGCCGGCGACCGGAGGCGGCGGCTGGAGCCATCTGGCATCCTAGAGGCAGCGGGGTCCTAGCAAGCTACCAGAGAAGACCCGCCGTGGTGCTGCGATGCGGTGGATCCCGCGGCCGTGCGGGATCCCGAGATGACGACGAGGCATCGCAAAGCACCTTCAGTGTCAATTAGCCCCCCCCCCCCCCCCCCGCTCGGCGCAATGCGCTCAACCAACTGGCCGAGCCAGCTTCCCCAGCCGGGCTTGGGCGGACCACGTGGGCCGGGGTCGGGTCCAGTCGACCCAGTTCGGGCCAACCCAGGGGGTGTTGGGCCGGGTCGGACCGGGCCCAGACCCCCTATTTTCGGACCATCTTCAGTTAAACGCTCATAGCTTGAGTTTTGGACCTCTGATCGATGCACCGTCAGTTGCGTATGATTCCTTGGATCGAGAAAGTTGTTTTGGTATATTACACTCATGGTTTTGGTAGAGTATGGGTATGGCCAGGTTGGTTTGAACCTAAAACCAACAGGGCCCTCAGAGCGGAAATGCTTATAACTTGAGCTCCGGACGTCCGATTGACGTTCCATAGAATACGTTGGATTCCTCTTGATGAGACAATTCTTGTGGCATACTCGACTTGAGGTTTGGATCTGGTTGCAGTACAGTCTGGTTGGTTTAACTTATAAACCAACCGTACCCCTAGAACGAAAATACTAATAACTCTCAGACCGGACGCCCGTTTTATGAGCCGTCAGTGGAATAGGTAATCATGTTGAGAAACAGTTCTTTTGAGTATACCCCATGAGATATCGGGGTAGAGTTGAGATACGGCCGGGTTGGTTCATACACGAAACCAACCGGGCCCCGGGACTAAATGGCTAATAACTCACAGACCGGGCGTCTGATAGTCACGATGCCTGTTGCATTGAGACCATTTGACGAGGCAGTCCTTTGTAATAATTATTAATGTGACTTTTTGATACTTTTATTATCGACCAGTAGCTCGTGTAGAGGATCCTCTCGGAGAAGAGCGTACGGAGTACGAAGACCTTGTAGCTGGTTGAGACCTGATGACTGCTTGTCCGATTCGAGTCAGAGTGACTTGACTAGCCCAGTGGGGAGCACTACTGTGTTTGGGTGGCAGACCCACAATGGGGAGCACTACTGTGTTTGGGTGGTAGACTCCCGGTACTCGATAGAAGGAGTACCTCTGTAGGCTATTAGGGGGAGCACTACTATGTTTGGGTGGAAGACCCATAGTGGAGAGCACTACTATGTTTGGGTGGAAGACCCGCGGAACTCGATAGGAGTAGTACCTCAGCAGTCTAAGGTTAGTGAGAAGCCCCTCAAGGTTGTGACAGGATCACTGTACTCGTCAGAGGAGGAGCTATTCAGTATTTGTGGTTTCGATATCATTAACAAAAATCCTGGTATGAGCTGAGTCAATGACCTTTGTGTTTACCTCATGATTGAGATGGGTCACTTGATAAATCAGGTATATGTATGGGTATATACCTAAGTAGTGGTTATCCGTTGATTCCATAACCTTTGTATTTCCTCATGATTGATATGGGATACTTGATAACTTAGGTATAAGTATGGGCTTATACCTAAGTAAGGGTTATCTGTTGAGATCCTTTTTGTGGTTATCCTTGTTGGATTTAGTGAGACGTTGAGGGTCTCAGGGTCCCTACTGAGTATCGTTATACTCACCCCTGCACGGGCTATGCCCGTACCTCGTTATGTTGGATGCAGACGACGGACAACGCTGACAGAGACTGAGTGTACGAGTACTGGACGGTACACGGAGGTGGATCTCAGGACGAGTCAGTACCCATAGGTGGACTTCACGACGAGACGGTACTCGGAGGAGGTTGGCGGGTGAGAGCGTTGATGAGGCTATATGTACCTACCCTTTAGGTAGGATCTGAGGTGGATGAACCAGGAGCTGCTTCCACCTTCCAGCTGTTTGTCTTTTCTGTTGTACTTTCTTTCAATTGTATTTGTACTTTTCAGTTGGGTTTGTATTATTGGTCATATATATTTCAGAACTTTCTTTTGTACTTAGTTTATTACTTCTTCTTGTACTATGGTTGGATTTGTTTATGTTTTATAAAGGCAATTCCTTCCCAGTTATCAGGATTTACGCCTTTGGTGCAAGTCGCCAGCCCCTGGCCTATGGAAGGTGGGCTTGGGGTAGTCATGGAATGGGTCCTGAGGATATGTCGTGATAAATTGGTATCAGAGGATTTGGTTCTACAGTAGAACTCATGAATCTGATAATTATTTTCTATAAGGCGATAGTGTTAAGGGTACCGAGTGTGGTCGTCAGTTCAGGGAGTCCAGTGTTGGTGCAGTGGCTGACGTATCCATACACCAGGACCCTGACTACTGATTTCAGACCCAGTACAGCAAAACACTAATTGCGTGTGTGTTTCCAAAAGTTTTCTTAAAGTCAGATCAAACAAGGTCACCTCACCAGGTTTAAATCAGTTGACCATGTCGCATCTGCTTAGGATGTCTCCATGCAGAGAGTCAGTTGGAGTTTCGAGAGAGTAGTCGATGATGGTCCACCGAGAGATGAGACTTCGGTGCAGGTCCCTCTTTCTATTTTGGAACCTTCGGGTGGTGTACCAGCAGCACCACCACCCGTTAGGTGGTAGATGCCACCAACCGTACTAGTGGACGGTGCACGCTGACAGAGAGCATTGCATGAGTCCCAACAACAAAGGCTTCCGAGGTTATGAGGTGAGATAGATTCCCAGGCAGTAGTGGACTGGCTGGAGGAGATTTCTAGAGTTCTACACCTAGTTTAGACACGAGTAGAGCATATGTTGATCTTAGCTACTGGTGTTTCTCAGTGAGTGATCGTGAGGATGGTCGGCATAGTGATGGTACTTCAGTACGTGGACCGATGCCTGAGATAGTACCATAGGGTCGTGTGCCATCTATATCACTACATGTTGGCCAGTAGTTACAATCGGCGGTACTAGTAGATGACACATGTATGATTAGTGCCTTATATGTGTTTTAGCATCAGATACCCCTCAGGTTCCGAGGCGATCCCAACTCACAGGTGGCTGAGGACTCGCTTGAGGAGGTGGGTGAGAGTTTTCTAGAGCTATACAGATTCGGCAGGATGACATGTCAGTAGATGAGTAGTCATCGAGGCATACCGATTGTTCCTGGTACTTGATGGATATGATTCAATCAGTGCTTTAGAGCTTGGACCTTGGAGTGAGGTGTGTTTAAAGGATATCTAAGCCAGCACTTTTACTCTATGCATTCCTACTTATGTTAGGATGCTAGAGATAACATTTGTGGTTGAGAATTCGTTGGCCGAGTGGATACTGCCAGTAAAGGTTAGCAGTGGGAAAGTAGGAAACTGGCACTAGTCTCGGAGACATGGGCATGTAAAATGTTTTAGGAAGATAATGTGTTAAGGAAAGATGAATCTGCAGAGTAGAAGACGTGGAAGCAGAGCTAGGAGACTAGCACGAGGTGGTGTACTTTTCGACATGTTTCAACCACCCACCTTTATAGTCCCCATGAGGCTTTGGGATCAGGAGGGATGGGGAAGAGAGTAGCTTCACGCAGTCAAGAATTGTGACCCAAGGGATCTAGGATCGATTTAAGGTACAATCAGTGTCTACTACTAGCTGTCGTAACAACAGAAATTGATACGAATCATCCCTTCCTTCCATGAATCTTGTCCTAGACCTAGTGTTTCCGGTTAAGCCATTGACTTGACCCTCACATCTGGAGATACCTTTGAAAGGAGAATCGATAATCACACTTATGCCGATGGTGTCATATGACCCTAGAGGCGAGAGTTTTGGTTGGAACCTCTTGGTGGCAGCGTCGAGGCCTTAAGACGTCAGTTTGGGTATGAACTGGGAAACCACAGTTCATACAAAAATTGACTGTATTAGGCAAAAAGGTTGTGGTTTACCTACAATGTTGGGATTGGTTTTTACTTGGTCGGTGAAAAGGAAACCCCAGGCATCATAGGATAAACTCACGCATAGGAGGGTGTGGCCGATCACTCTTGAGTCGGCCAACCTTACCCTCGTGGCAGCAGGTGTTTTTAGTTTTCTGTTCCAAACAAGAAATAGAGGCCTTTGGAGTTCTAGTATGACAACCACATCTTTATACCTGACTCACCTCAATGAGGTCTACGGAGATGTGGCCGATGCAGTAAGTTATCTCTGAAGTTCATCGGACCCTTCTAGGTCCTCAGCAGGGTAAGAGAGTGGGTTTACTGCCTGGCCTTTCCACCTCAGATGCACCGGGTGCATGACGTCATCCACATATCTCAGCTAAGTAGATGTGTGCACGACCTATCCATCATCATCGACCACGTGGAGATGGATTTCAATGACAGGGAGACATTTATGGAGGATCTAGTGGAGATTGAGGATCGATAGGAGCAGGTCCTACAAGGATGGTCGATTCCTATAGTGCACATTCGCTGGCAGCACATGAACCTCCAGAATAGCACATGGGAGAAAAAGGCTCATATGGATGCTCAGAACCTTCCTTTGTTTCCCTATTGTGTGTTGTAGCTTTACTGGGATGTAAATCCCTGAGGTGGGAGTAATGTAAAGACCTATAAATTTCAAGAAATTTTTTTTCTTAATTTATTTAGAATTTTACGAGTCTGTGGCTTCTGAAGGCACTTGATTCGGAGGCCCGGTATTCCCGGAATCAATTTCCGAAGTTTAGCTTGGGTACGTTCAGTGAATGAATGAGCGGGTTTTTTCTATATTTTGAACAGTTTCTGGAATTGAAATATGAGGGCACTGATGAACTCACAACACCAGTAAATACTTAAAAGGACTATTACCATTGTTGCGTTTTGAGCGGGTTGAGGATTAATAATTGGGGATTTAGAATAAAAGAAATAAAATTTGTTGTGTACAAATTTTATTCATTGAATGTGGTTAATATCATCCAAAGGGGGAGTTAGTGGTGGGGGCCCACACCACCTAACCTCCCATTGATGGGTTTAGGGTGGTGGGGCTCACACGAGACCCTAACTCCACACCTCCCCCTCAACTCCCCAAATATCTCCCTTAAACCAATTTTTAATTAACTTGTTAATGTTGACAACTCACCCATTTATGAGACCTCTTCACTTTATCCTCTCCCATTAATTCATGACAACACCTTAATTAATAAATTTAATCTTCCTATTTAATTAATGGGGAGTTTGAATTTTGAAATGGATGTGTTAATAAAAATATTAGCCAAGCCTAATATTTTATTAAGGGAGGAGCCTTCTTGATGGGAGGGGGATCCGCTGGAGAACTTCCTCTTCTTACTCCATTGTTCCACCACCACTGAAGTTCCATCTTCTCCGACGAGACACCAACGAATGAGCAGGGATCAGTATCATGGTGCGGGCCCAAGCAACTACGTTGACTTCAACGTCTTCCCTACCTCGGATCCAAAGAACGACGCTCGATTCGGGATCAAAGGCACTTTTTGGAGGTGATGAACGCCAACGACCATCTTCACCTTCATCTCTTACCTTGCGACAAGGTCATCGAGCCGACGTCTGCCCTTTCGCGACACTATCATCCACAATACTCGGCTACCACGGATCTTTTTTGAGGTAGTGGGTTTTCGAATTTTGTGTATATGTTATTTATACCATCCAGCATGGGTATTTAATTGCAGGGTGTTTCTATAATTTATTTTGAATAAATTAAACCCTTGTAGTTGATGAATTAAGGATTGAGCCTCTAATGCAGAGGGTGCGGGCTAACGAACAAGACAGACCCTCTACTGATTGTTCTTTTTGTGCGCGGATTGATGGGAGATGATGAAACAGGATCACAACGGTGTTTTAAATCCTTCATAGTAATGTTCGGGACCCGAGAAGACCGTCCGCACAAACGAAAGCTAAAACAGACAACCAGAGCAACTCCGGAGGCCAGCGGATGTTTTTGGCGGCGCTGGTGACCAGAGGCGGCAGTAGGAGCCATCCAGTCGCTTGGAGGCGGCGGCACCCCAGCGTGCCGCCGGAGAAGACCCACTGCGTCTTTCCACAACGGTGCGACGCGGTGGATCCCTCGGGCGCGCATGATCTCGGGACGATGGCAGGGTGGCACAAAGCGCCGTCAGTGTCAATTAGCTCCCCCCCCCCGCTCGCCGCAATGCGCTCGACCGACTGGCCCAGCCAGCTCCCCCGGCCAGGCCGGGGCGGGCCTGGTGTGCCACACCGCGCCGGTCGAGCCGTGCCACACCGCGGCCATCCGGGCCGGACTCGGGTCCGGGTCGGGTCACCCAGGTTCGGTCCGACCCAGGGGGTGTTTGGCCAGGCCGGACCTGGCCCAGACCCCCAATTTTCAGACCATCTTCAGTTAAATGCCCATAACATGAGTTGTGGACCTCCGTTCGACACACCATCAGTTGCATAGGATTTCTTGGATCGAGGCTGTCATTTTGGTATATTACACTCACGGTTTAGGCAATGTATGGGTATGGCCGGTTTGGTTTGAACCCGAAACCATCAGGGCCCTCAGAGCAGAAACACTTATAACTTGAGATCTGGACGTTCAATTGATGTGCCGTCAAATACGTTGGATTTAAATTGATGATATTGTTCTTTTGGAATACTACACTTAATTATTGGATGTGGTTGGAGTATGGTCTGGTTGGTTTTGCTTATAAACCAACCGGGCCCCTGGAACGAAAATACTAATAACTCTCAGACCGGACGTCCGTTTGACTAACCGTCAGCGGCATAGGTAATCAAGTTTAGAAATGGTTCCTTTGAGTATACCCCATGAGAGTTCATGATACAGTTGAGATACGGCCAGGTTGGTTCATACACGAAACCAACCGGGCCCCCAGGACTAAAAGGCTAATAAATCACAGACTGGGCGTCTGATAGACGCGCCATCTATTATGTTGAGACCCCTTTGACGAGGCGGTCCATTGTGATACTTATTCATGGGACTTTGTGATACTTGGAGTATCCACCAGTAGCTCATGGAGAGGATCCTCTCGGAGATGAGCATATGGAGTACAGAGACATTATAGCTAGTTGAGACGTGATGACTGCTTGTCCGATTTGAGTCGGAGTGACTTGACTAGACCAGTGGGGAGCACTACTATGTTTGGGTGGTAGAACCATAGCGGGGAGCACTACATTGTTTGGGTGGTAGACCTGTGGTATATGAAAGAAGGAGTAACTCTGTAGGCTATTAGGGGAGCACTACTGTGTTTGGGTGGCAGACCCACGGCAGGGAGCACTACTTTGTTTGGGTGTCAGACCCGCGGTACTCGACAGGAGGAGTACCTCAGCAGTATAAGGTTAGTGAGCAGTGCCTCAGAGTTGTGACAAGATCACTGTACTCATCAGAGGAGGAGCTCTTCAGTAGTTTTGGTTTCGATATCATTAATAAAAATCCTGGTTTTAGCTGAGTCAATGACCTTTGTGTTTACCTCATGATTGTGATGGGTCACCTGATAACTCAGGTATATGTATGGGCATATACCTAAGTAGTGGTTATCCGCTGATTTCATAACCTTTTTGTTTCCTCATAATTGAGATGGGATACATGAAAACTTAGGTATAAGTATGGGCTTATACCTAAGTAAGGGTTATCTGTTGAGTTCCTTCTTTGTGGTTATCCTTGTTAGATTTAGTGAGACCATGAGGGTCTCAAGGTCCCTACTGAGTATCGTTATACTCACCCCTGCACGGGTTATGCCCCCACCTCATTGTGTTGGATGCAGACGACAGACTGCTCTGATAGAGACTGAGTGTACGAGGACTGGACGGTACCCGGAGGTGGACCTCACGATGAGTCGGTACCCGGAGGTGGAATTCACAACGAGATGGTACTCAGAGAAATCGTGGAATGAAACTCAAGAAAAAGGAAGAGATTACTGCTGCATTTCAAATGCAATCGATGACAGTCGATTCAGAGAATGGATAGAGGCTTGGGGGATCAGAGAAGTTTCGACATTGTACATTCTCTCTCAGCTGAATGAGACCTAGAAGAAGACACTTATGGGGGGTAGACACGACCCCGGTCCATTTAATGAAAAAAAGAAAGTATATGACGTCTATATTTGATGTACACAATGTGCACTTGCCTTTTATTTAATCCTATTTAGGCGGCCTCCATGTCAACCCTACATGGATTTTTGTGTGTCCATGACATAGCCAGCACACATCCTCTAGTGGCCTCACAGTACATGTCATGTACTCATAAATTACACGGGGGTGTACTTTGATTTTTTCAAAGTTTTCCTCCTTTTCTAAAAAATGACTAGAAAAGGAAAAACATACCTGAAAAGAAGATCTAGGTTCTTACAAACTTCCCCCCTTAAAGAAATCTATCCCAAAATTTCCCTCGCATGGCGTAGAAGAAGAAACCCCGAACAGCTCTGGCCACTGCACTCGTACATCGGCCTACCTCTCCCAAGTTTCATCCTGTACTCTCTCGTGCTGCCACAACACTCATACCAGAGGAGCAGACCGACCATAGAGAACCTTTGTACTGCAATCAAAAATCTGGATAGGATGATCCTCAAATGACGCATCTTCTTTAAGCTCAACCAATTCAGGTTGAAAGACATGAGATGGGTCTGAAATGTTACGTCGGAGCTAAGAAACGTGGAAGACGTCATGCATAGCGTGATACCTCTGACGTAACTGCAACAGATAGGAAACCAGACCAACTCTCTCCAACACCTCAAATGGCCCTCCGTACCTCAGAAAAAGCTTACCCTATCTCCTAATACTCTTTTGTTCTAACTTCGGTGTGACATGCAGGAAAATCTAATCCCTGACCTTGAACTCTACAGGTCATCTCTGCTGATCGGTATAAGACTTATGAAGAGATTGCGTAGTATCCATCCTCTTCTGAATCAACTATATCTACTCTGTGGTCTCCTGGACAAGACGAGGTCCCAGCATAGCTGCCTCTCCAACCTCCATCCAACATAAGGGTGATCGGTATGACCTACCATACAAAGCCTCGAAAGGTTCCATATGAATAGTCTCCAAGATATTTTTGTTCTAGGAAAACTCCACTAGAGGTATATGTCACTCCCAAGAACCTCCAAAATCTAGAATGCGTGCTCAGATCATGTCCTCAAGAACCTAAATCATACACTCAGACCGAAAATCTGTTTGAGGGTGGTATTCTCTACTTAGGACCTGAGAAGTAAAACATGCATCCCTCTCTGATACAATGGAGTACGGAACTCCATTCAGACGTACAATATCTCGAATATACAGTCTTCCCAACTCATCAACACTGATGGTCTCCCTGATCAGCAAGAAGTGATAAACCTTCATGAGTCTATCAATTAAAACCCATACAATATAATTCCCTTGAGGAGACCTCGGAAAACCGGTCATTTAATCCATCGCGACATCATTCCACTTCCACTTGGGAATGGGTAATTGATGTAGACGCCCTACCGATCGCTGATGCTCTGCCTTCACCTGCTGACAGGTGGAACACCTCATGAAATTCCCAGCAACATCTCTCTTCATACCAGGACACCAATACTGATGTTGTAGATCATGATACATCTTGGTGACACCATGATGAACTGCCCAAACTGAGGAATGAAAATCCCACATTAGCTCCTCGCATATGTCTGATGGCACCCATACACGCCCCTAGAAATGCAAGATCTCATCCCCACTTATGTTACATCTAAGAATAGTTTTCTCTCTTGAAACAGTTTCCCATAGGAATAGGCCTTCTGAGTCTGATAGCTACCTCATTTGAACTTGATTAAGAAGAGTAGAGGTAGCAGCTACGGAAGATAGGAAAGTCTACCCCTGTCGGTCATGCACCACCAAATGAATCTTAGTGAATATAGACATAAACTCCCACTCACTACTGGCCTCATGAACTGCCTACATATGAGTCCTCCTACTCAACGCATTAGCCACAACATTGCCTTTCTTAGGCGTATAGTCAAGATCAAAGTGAAAGGACTGAAGGTACTCAACCCACCTTTTCTACCTCAAATTCAAGTCATGCTAAGTGAAACTGTACATGAGACTTTTTTGGTTGGTGAAAACCACAAAATGATCTACCAGAAGATAATGTCTCCAACAGTGTAAAGCATGAACAATGGATACCAACTCCAGATCATGCCTCGGGTAGTTCCTCTAATGTGGCCTCAACTGCCGATACCCATATGCAATGACTCCATCTCCATGCATAAGCACTACTCCTAGACCGATACCTGATGCGTCGCAGTAAATAGTATAGCTCTTTCCCGGCTCTCTAAATAATAGTATCTGTGCTGAATTCAACATCCCTTTCATCTCTTGAAAGGCTGACTCACAAGAATATGACCACAATAACTTTTCACCCTTCTTAATCAGGCCCGTCAGTGGTGCTTCCAAGTGTGAAAAGTCCTGAATAAAGCATCTGTAGTATCCAGAAAGCCTTATAAAACTCTATACCTCAATAACATTCTTCAGCTGCTCCCATAAAAATATTGCCATCACTTTCTCTGGGTCTACTGATACTCATGTCTCTAAGATAACATGCCCTAGGAAGTGAATTTAGTTCATCCAGAAGTGGATTTTTGAGAGTTTAGCATACAACTAATGCTCTCTCAGTGTACTCAGAATGATCTCAAGATGTTTGGCATGGTCATGTAGAGTGTGAGAGTACACCAAGATATAATCCACAAAGACCACCAAGATGGAATCCAAGTATGGAAGGAACACTCTGTTCATCAGTTCCAGGAAAACTGTAGTCGCGTTTGTAAGACCGAACGACATAACCTTATACTCATATAGACCATACCTACTCCAAAAGGTTGTGAGAGGTATATCTAATTGTCTAATGCGCAACTGATGATAACCGGACCTCAAGTCAATCATTGAGAACACCCGGGATCCTAGAAGCTGATCATGGAGATCATCGATCCTCGGTAAAGGATATCGGTTCTTGACCATCAACTGGTTCAACTTCCAAAAATCCAGGAAAAGCCTGAGAGTATCGTCTTCCTTCTTCGGAAAAAGGATAGGAAAACCCCAACGGGAAGTACTGGGTTGGATGAAACGCTTTGCCCGAAACTCATCCAACTGCTTCTTGAGCTCCTGTAATTTTGGGTGTAGCCATCCTATAAGGAGGAATGGACAGTGATGCCGATCCTGGCACGAGATCAATAGAAAAGTATACCTCACGCTCTGGAGGCAATCATGAAAAGTCTTCTAAAAAAAATCCCTAATACAATCCACCACCAAAGGAAAGTCTAACGGTGAAGTCCCCTGGTCATCCAGATATAGACTGGAAATCTGGGTTGTAACTCTTCCTAACCAAAGATGCTCTGGACCTTCTCTACATTCCTGGACATCCCACTCACCCCTTGTGAAGAACAAATCTTCCCTATGGTGATATGAAACTCACCCTGCAGCGATAGCAATCAACAACTACCTGGAAGGGAACTAAGCAGTACATCCCGAGAATGACATCATAGCCTGTAATCTCTAGGGCATAGAGGTCCCATAAAAAGTGAGACCCACCAACCTCTAGAGAGAACTTTTTGAACTGATGTACACTATCCGTCCGAGTCCCCAACGGTGTTTCTAGTGTCAAAATATCGGCAGAAGAAAAGATACAGAGCCCAAGACTCTCCACAATAGAAAAAAATATAAATCTATGGGAATCCCATGTATTGAAAAGAGCTGAAGATAAAACTAAGGAAACTAGGATCGTACCTAGAAATATAGAGGGTCTGGGATCCTGCTCCTGCTGAGTCTACTCTACCGTAAAGGCCTGGAAAACTTCATGGCCCTGTTACCTTGCCTTACCACTCTGAGCTGATCCACTCTATTGTTGCTGATAACCTGGAAACTGACCACCACGGTCGCGACCACTACCTCAGCATGAACGGCCAGAAAGACTTTAGTTCTTAGACTGGTGAGAAACTAGCAATACTCCTCCTGAACACTGGGTCATAGAAGAACCCCTGTCACCTGCTACTAGTGAAAATATCTAACAGAAACGCTTGAGATGGCCCATTGTTCCGCAATATTGGCACTCCATCGGGTCTCTCTAGCACTGAGGCCTTTAATGTCCGCTCCTTCCACACTGGTGTCACACTACCTGGCTATCGTAAGATGCATCGTGCCTACTTTGATCTCCCTATGTAGACTCCCTACGGTGCTTCCTGCTATCAATAGGAGGCATAATAACACTGGATGTTGAACTACCCTGACCCCTACTTCAGAATCCCTCTGATTATTCTATGTTATCAACGCCTGGTTGATGATAGAAGATATCGAAGTCAACATGAAGATGTTCACTAGCGATCGGATGTCGTGCCTCAGACCATCCTCAAACTTCCACACAAGTAACAACTCATCGCCTCCTGGAATATGTGTGAAACGTTGTAGCTCTGTGAAGCACGAGGAATACTCTATAACCGAAAGAGTACCTTACTCTAGACTCATGAACTCCCGAGATCAGTCACCTCTAAAAGTATCTGGATAGAAACAGTCATAGAATATGTGCTGAAACTCATCCCAAGGCATACTATGCTGGCGTCCTAACTGTGACATCACCTCCCACCAACTCTTGGTGGAGTCTTGGAGCATATAGGTAGTGAGCTTCACCCTCTTCTCTAGAGGTATTTTCATATGATTGAAAATCGTCAGTGTGACCTCTAGCCATGAGTCTAAAGCCTGGGGTCCTCCTTCCCCTAAAAGGGTGGGAGGATGCTGCTTTTGAAAAACCTACATCAATTCTTCCATCGACGGGGCTAGAGATGTCGCTCCCTGAAAGGTCTGAATCATCCTCATTAAGTCATCCCTGAAATGTGCATCAGCACTAGTAACAAGAATAACTGATGGTGCCAAGACTGGCACAACATGAGGATCTACAGGTGGTCCCTGATCAGCCATGTCTGGTGTCTTATCACCGTCTGGAAATTGGGGTACAACTGGATCACATCTCGATGGAATGAATCTAACAGGTCAAATGAACACCTTAGATCAGAATTATAAATGACCGAAAAACAAGAATTGAAATAAGAGAACAAGAGGAAGGAACCATTCAATTTTTACAAAACATGACTACACAACGTGTATACTACCTACACAGCGTGTTCCCTAAAGTCATTCATATGGGCATGTACTTCTTCCACAACTGGTCGTGTAACACCACAACCACATAGCGTGTTGTCCCTACACACGACGTGTACTTGAACTCTATTACCCTCCTGAGTCTCTTTACATGGATAACTGACATAGTCATACTAATACTAGACTATGCGGTGTGTTCACTATAGGCACAACATGTACTAGAAAAGTTTCAACAACCCATGTTGTTAGTTACATGGCCGGCTACATGGTTCACTCCACACAGCATGCTCCATGTGGACACAGCGTGTACTTGAAGGATTTCCCCGACCCGTGTTGTTCGTGACATGGCCGGGTCCCTATGTTACACTGCACGGCATGTGAAATCAGGACACATCGTGTATAGCCTAATTTTAATCCATCTATGTTGTTAGTCACATGGGTAGACACACAGTCACTACAACACGGAGTGTACGTACTGTACACGGTGTGTTACTGCAAGATTTTTCACAACCCCGTTTCCCTACCCACATAGTTAGTGACATGATTATATACTACACTACGTCTATTCATAAAGTACACGCCGTGTATTCTAGGTTTTTCTGGACAGTAGCCTTAGAAACTGCTCTAGAGCCCAGAAAACTCTGAAATCAAGCATTAAGGTGCCAATTCTCGATCCGTGAGGGCACATACTCCCCGCGAATCAAATTTTGAATCTTATACATGTCATATATAAGGGAAACAAGTAAAATATCCACCAAGTTCTAATTTATGAAGGCCCATAACACCTCATGAACCAAAATTTTGTGTTCATTCAAAGAAGACCTTACACAAATCAATACCTATTTAAAGTAGCTATTCTATCAAAGTATCTACCATAACATCATGCATATTCTATAAAACATCTATCACAACAACATGCATTTGCTAATTCACCCTAAATAGAATGGCAAGAATGAAAGACATGTGATTTATAGTAAGTGCCTATATGATGCATGATATTGAATACCCTCATCTCATTGGGTAACGACAAAAATAGAACCACAATAATATCAAAAGTCACAAAAAAACATGCGAGTCACCCAACGGTGAAATCAAGTCAACTGTAGAATTGAGAAATAAGAAAAATTGCATTAACGAGGAAAATTGGCTTTACCCTGTACACGGGTTAGCTACTCATGGGAAAAACTTATTACTAAGTACCTATTTGGTCATATCCCTGACTATAGGCTCCAAAATGTAAGTCCAGAAAATAGAACCCTATGATACCACTTTGTAAGGTCCCGGTTCCGGGAGCCACCCAGAGGCGCCCTGTACATGGTTGGTCACGTAGACCCAAGCGCATTTTCCCGATTTCTAGAGGTTTCTAACTGTCAGAGAGGGCCTTGGGTGTGATAGTGGTGAAACTATTCTCTCATTGGTAGAGTACACAGTGGAAGAAACAAAAGAAATAACAGAATCATTTATAATCCATACAAAAGTAAATAGTAGAAGACTAAAGGTAAGAAACAACTGGAGCACATACATATATAAATGATGCATGGTAAATATACGTCTAGGAAAACAGATAAACAAAACACAATGCTAGAATACAACAGTACTAAACCAAGTGCAAAATGAAATAATAATAAACAACTACTCCGCATCGCAAGCCTCAGCTTGGTCCCATGCTCTCCAGCTCTATAACGTATCAAGTACCTGAAGTGGAAGGGGGCTTGACCTTATCTATACCTATATCATTATAATCTATTTGGGCCCAAAAGCATGACCCAAAAAGGGTGTGAGAATAAATCACAGAAGGCAGCCATATGAAGATCTATGCCTAACAGTCAGTGAATATATGACAGGTAAAAGTACAGAAAATAGTAAACAGGAAGGTACTAAGTAGTAAACAATCCGCAGTCCAATGTCAAGCACTGGTAACACAAAAAAAGGTAACCCTTTGGGAAGTACTCATAACCTTCCCCTCTATAAATACCTACAAATACCAGAAACCCTATGGGCAGTACACTCATCCTATCCCCTCTGGTTCAGTCATACAAATTCATTAAGACTATCTCAGGAAGAAGTCACAGTCAATTCCCCTTATAGTCTAAGGTAGTCAAGGACTCCCTGGGGAAGCACACAAGGTCAATTCCAATTATAGCCACAGGTCATGATACTCTCTGAGGAAGCTCACACAGTCAATTCCTCTTATAGCCCCAGGTTGTTCGGAGACTCTGGAGAATCTCACCCAGTCGATTCCTCTTATAGCCTGGAGTGGTTCAATGTAATTCAATGTAATCCAAAGACTCTCCTAGGATGCACACTCAGTCTATCCACCTATAGTATATAATTCTCAAAGTCTCTTTGAGGAATCTCACTCGGTCTATCCCCTTATAGTCTACAATTCTCAAAGACTCTCTAAGGATGCTCATTCAGTCTATCCCCTTATAGTCTATAATTCTCAAAGACTCTATGAAGAAGCTCACTCGGTCTATCCCCTTATAGTTTATTACACCAGGTTCTCACGGCACCGTGTAAGTCAATGGATAGTAATTCTATATGGCCAATGTAAACCTAAAGAACTATTAGGATATCCAGTCTAAAACATATTAAGCATGTCAGAAAATCAACACTACATCCTACAACTACAGGCATGGATGAAAATAGGTAAGGCGGTCCAACAGGCTAAACAGGACCAAACGGTTGGAAACAGAACTTGCATGGGAAAAACATCCAAATCAAAGAAAACAAACATATTGATATCCAATAATCCTCTACACAATAATAATATCATGGCAGGAAAACAATAGTGGTAAAATGGTAAACATGCAATACCCCGTTCATGGGTATTGGGAGATTTTACACATGATATTCAAATAAATTCTACGGAAAGGCACAAACCACCTACTTTGGAATTAGAAGATCTCTATACGTGAACCTCACAGCATGAATCACCTTAGAAGTCCCAATATATACAAAAACATCGAAAACTCTCAACCCACAATAACTTGACAAAGAGGATAAATGATGGAATATAACTCAAGAAGAAGGAACAACTTACCGTTGCGGTTCCAATGCAATCGACAGCGGTCGATTCAGAGAACAGATGGAGGCTCGGGGGATCGGAGAAGTTTCGGCCTCGTATGGTTTCTATCGACTGAATGGGACCTAGAATAAGACACTTCTAGGGATCACATGCGACCACATTCCATTTAATGAAAAAAAAGAAAGTACAGGCGTGTACTTTTGAAGTACACGACATGTACTCACCTTTTCCGTACTCCGCTTTAGGCGGCATTGATGTCACCCCTACATGGCCGTGTGTACGACCATGACATGGACAAAACACATACTCCAGTGGCCTCACAGTACACAGTGTGTACTCATAAAATACACAGCGTGTACTTCGAAAATTTCCTTGTTTTCCTCTTTTTCTCGAGAATGACTAGAAATTGAAAAATATACCTGAAAAGAAGATCTGGGTTCTTACACAATAGATAAGCAAGAGCTGACCAAGATGAGGGGTTTTGTCGATACTCTAGTAGGGATATCCTTAATTTGTAACCATCACCATCCATAATTACCATTTATGGGATGGGAAGACCTTCATTATTAATTTATTTATCAGTTAAATTCTATGCTATGGAAATTACAATTTTCCACAAAAAAAGATAAAATTAACCTGAAAATGAGAGGTTGTGAGAATTAATATAATTATGGAATGGTTTAACTGATTCTATCATCATTCACCTCTCATAAGAAAAATATTTGGAAAATTGTGTTGAAAAGTTTTGGGATGATTTGTAGATTCCTCTGATCCTAATGAAGTATCTAAGTAGATTTCACGAATATGTAGAAATATGAAAATTCAGAGAAGATTTCATTAATTGAACCCAAGATATATTCCACCTCATGAATGTTATACAATGGAGAATTCTATGTAATGTTGATATTTCTTCTATTTTAATAAAACCAATAACAATACCCATTAACGCTACCATGGATTCCCTTAATCGCCTGACACCTCCTGTGAAGTGGCAACAACATCAAATCACCCTCAATTAGAAGAGAAAATAGAATAGGGACCCTCAGTCTTTTAGGTATGGATGAAAAATAATATTCATTCTAAAATTATCTGGTCCATTTTTATCTCCTTACATACATGTAAATTAACTAGCTTATGATGTCACAAAATAGGAAACCAATTGAGTTCGACCTCATTGATCAACCCAACTACTACCTTTTCCCTAAGAGGCCGAATCACACCATCTAGTATTGATGCATCTTCATATATATGCTCTAAATAATGGTTGATTCTGGGATGGTGACAATGGAAAATTTCCAAGAACAGGTAACATGTGTACTCGTTTCCCAACCAGAGGAATAAGGTTATTGAAAAGATGTTATTTCAATGAATATGTAGAATTTTGATAATTATATAACTCGAAAGATAGTCTATCGGGCTCATGAAACACTAAGAGAACAACTATTCAAACCCATAATGATATATTAATATAAGGTGGTGAAATCAAGAACACCACTTGGTGGTGGGAGTGATTTCCACACATAGGAATAAATAGAAGAGGGACCGTTATATTCAGCTCCTACATGAGCCCTAACCCTTGGGGATTTATTTCCTACAATATCGAGAAAATAGGAACCACCCCACTAAATAGATCCCTTATCATATCCTGAGCTCATATTTTATTATATTAATGTGATACACATAATATACCCCTCACTGATGAGGAAGAAACATTTGAATACAAGTTACCCATACCTGCTCATGTATCTAGAGGCAGAATGAACCGAAGCTGAGGATACTGAGGAAAAAATGGGTATGTTTGGAAGAAATATTTTGTTCACATAACCACATAGGACATATATGCAACTGATACCTTTGTTAAAGCACTTTGGAAATCACAATAGAAAAATAGAGGTATCTCATATCCCTCCAATGGTAATCCAATGCCAATCATCTTACATTACCGACAAGAAGAGGTGTGATTTGATGTTCATCCTAGAAAAATGGTAGGGCTAATGTCACCAACCCCAATGGTATAAGATTTTCCTTTCACCTCTGCTATAGTTCCAGACTAATCAACCATAAAAACCCCATCTCATATCTCTCATAATAAAGAGAAACCCTATATTCAGAGGAACAAAATTTTGGAAAAAAGTTACACCATTTTTAAATAGTTTGTGGTTGTACTAGCCAAAATATCAATCCTGGAGGCTCTCCATCATTCAAAATAACTCATAAATCACTCATTGAGAACCTTCATAACCCATACAAGTTTGAGAATGAAGTTGATGCATCGAAGGATTATCGAGTTTAAACTATTCCTTCATAACACCATGTCACGATCTCATTCACAGATCAATATCAAGACAAGGTGATCCTAGGGAACATTGGACCCTTATATTTTTGTGGATAACCTGATGTTTTCTACATTTGAGGTTATTCGATTAGAAATGGTTACATGATAGACCATATCCTAGTTTAGAAACTTCAACATTTGAGATATAGTGAGGTAGATCTATCTTCTAACATGAAAACCATTTAGGGGAATAATAAGAGTGAGAGAATACAACTTAAGAATATCATGCTAAAATATTAGTTTCAGGATCACACATAAAATAATAATTTTATGTTTATCTAGTAGGGTGAAACATATAATGTCCATATTAGAAGACCTTGGCTTCATATTAATGTGGTGGTACCATCAATATCTCCCTGGTGTTTTGAATTCCCAATTGATGGGAACACGAGAATACTATGTGGTGACATTTTCCACTTCAAGTCTTGGATATCGACAAATTTTAAGGCATGTTTCTACATAACGGAAGTAAAATAACTCATGGTTGGTGAAAATGTATAGGTTGCATCCCTCAATGGATTAGGGATGGCCCTTAACATTCCATATAGTATGACCAACATCAATTATGTGCTACCCATAAACATGATTGTGTCAGTATAGTTAAACTCATATTCCCAAAATCCCCCTATCCTCAATGAAATCAGAAAATAAAATAATCAGAAAATAAATTCTCTACACCAATTATGACTTTTTGGGTGAAAATATATGTTCCCACACCCTCTCTCTTCTTGAAAATTAAAATGACACCCCCAGATTATCTACCATTTATGAAAATTCCTCTATAGTCTCAAAGGTGGATAAAGAGATGGATAAACTCAAGAGTTCCCCTTCTATTTTTGGGGATGGTGTCTTCACCATCATAAATGAGATTAAGAATGTAAATCTTTTAATGTAACAAGACCCATGGCCAATATTGATTATTTTTTCCATGAATCATGAGTAACATGACATGTACATTGTATTTATAATGAAACATTGATTAGTGTTTTCCCTAAATTATAAAAAAATCATCAAAATTAACCTATATGAGTCTACAATCCTTCTAGGATTTCCCAATGAAATTAAAGGTTTCATGTAGGAGTCTAAAAGGATTCCACATCTCATGATACTAATGTAGAGTCAGATGTTGAAAATTTGATCAAATCAAAAAATTTTCAAGAAGAGAAATTCTTAATATGGATTTCCAATATCACCCCTATAAATAGAAATAATTGGTAAATTGGGGTCTCCATTGATTACAGAGACTATAATCATCATTTTTTAAAAGTTTTTTTCTCATTATTGATCACGAAACTCTTAATCAATGCAACTATTGTATTCCAAGAACATTCATTCATTGATGAGTACTTATGGAATAATCAAATAATGACATCCCAATAAAATAAGGAAGACACCACCATAAATTACCTTAGGGGTATTTTTTTATCTGTTTAGCCCCATTTAATTAAAGAACACTAGTTTACTTTTTAGTGTTCCATAAATCACATCTTTAATCCCCTATTGGGATTAATAATTGAATGATATGTTGATGGCATGGTAGTCAAATATTGACAATGAAGTTATCACTTCACAAACCATAAAATAGTATTCAATCATTTTTGGTAGCACAATTTGATTATGAACCCATTGAAGTTCACTTTTGGGGTGACTTCAGGTAAATTACTTAGTTGTTTGGTACACCACCATGGAATTGATGTCAACCCAAAAAATACTACAATAATTCTGGAAATGTCACCCCATAAAAATCTTAATGAACTGAGGGGGATCTAAGGGAAACTCACTTACAATCAGTGTTTCAATATTAACATTTCCATAAAATATCTCCCATTCACTATGATAATGAATATGGGATCTGCCTACCGATGGGATAAAGAATTCCAAGAATCATTTGAGATTATAAATCATTACTAGCAGCACCCACTGGTGAAGATTCATCTTGTGGATGGAAATCAACTCATCTTTCTGTGTCCACCATAGAATGATCACTTGGAACTATCCTCACACATAAAAATGACAATGGGAATGTGAATAATATCTAATACCACTTTTGAATGATTCTTATGTACTGATAATCAGTATTATGATGTTGAGAAGATCTTTTTGGTGATCATCATTGAGGTGAAATGGATTATTCATTAATTGAATCATCACAAAGTCCACATGTTCTATTGTTTGAACCCACTCAAGTATATTGCTGGTCACACTATGCTTGCTGGGTTCTTTGCCTGATGGGTTTTCATTAAAAAAATATATGACATTCAGTTTGTGTCACAGAAAGTGGTGAAAGGGATGGACCAAATTAATTTCCACATAAAATATCCCTATATAGAGAGTACACTGGTAGACACAAAACTTCTAGAAGAACAGGTTTTATATTCTTCTCAAACATGGGATATGTAATTTTATGGATCCCCTTGATGCCTTATTGGAAAGAGGTAAGAAAACAGAAATATCAATTGGGTTAGCTAAGGAATTATTTTTTTTCTTTTGATAATGGTATATTTCTCTACTCTTTCTCACTGTCCAAAGCATGTACTAATAAAGAGGAAGAATCCCAAGCCCACATCATTGGCTTGGAATGATCCCAAAAATTGTAGATATCCTACTTGAACATTAAATGGGATACATGGGTAGTGATAAAACAAATCAATGGAGAATATACTATCAAAAAGAAAGAATCATCCCCAATCACTAGCTTTGTCAGTGGACTGATTAAAGAGTTCATTTTTCAACCAATATTGAATCATTTTCTTTGATCACAAAATTATAATGCCGGCACATTGGATAATGCAACTACATTTATGGCTGACCCTGACCAAGATGAGGTTGTCTATCGCATCACACACTGAAGGATGGTATCATCAGTCAATGAATGTGACATGGAGGAGATCAATCAGATCAAAACATCCCTAAAGCATTATGAACTAACATACACCCCTATATGAATGGTTCAAATAATAAAATATTATCTTCAATGTGGGAAACTCGTGATAAACTGAGATAGAATGGAAAAAAATCGATGCAAAGAAGAAAACTTTACCTTTCACGATAGAAAGATGAGAAAAGTTCTCTCTACAAGAATGTCATTGATATAATCCTCCTCGGATGCATGAAAGAAATATAGAATCCCACTGTAATAGATGGAGTCTATGCTGGATCATGTAGCACCCATCAATACGATATGAGGCTCTCCCACCAAATTAAGAGGTTTGGTTAATACTTGCAAAAAAAATACATGACTATTTTGAATTTACCAAAAAATGAAATTCATTCTAGATTCATGAAAATTCATCCCTAAACCCATGGAATTTATATTTATAGATAAATATTCTTCGGTGTTCTTCATATGGGGAATGAATGCCATAGAGCCTTATCCCCCAGTCACAGCTAATCTACATAAGTATTTCCTTACTGTTAGCAATTTATTTCTTAAATGGGAAAAAGATATACAAATAATATAAGACAGGATAAAGGATATTACTATCATTATAAGGTCTATCATCATCTCCATATTTATATTACTCAAAATTTATTGATAGTAAATATCACAAATTCTATTCCATTGAGTTGGTGAAATTGTACCAGGAGTACAACATTATATACAACCACTCATCCAGATAACATGTATTGAAAAATGGAAATATATATATATATACAATCTTTAATATGAATATGTTGAATATAATATACAAGATGTTATACAAGGAGAAGAAGTCCTCACAAGAAAATATCCTCCATGCTTTATGGGTCTATCGTACCACTACATTCACTACTACACATCCAACTCCATATTCATTAATTTAAAAAACCAAGGTTGTGTTTTATATAGAAGTCCACTTTCACTCAATGTGAATAGATATCTATGTACAACCCTTGGATGTTGATAAATAAAAATATATTCCTTGAATATCAATTGATTATATCTATACAAATAGGGGGTTAGTTAGTCAATCCAAGTGAAATTAAAATAACATCAAAATGTTTATGCCTTATTTATAATTCCTTTAGGGAATTTTTTCATTCTTTACTCATAATAGATGATCCTCATAATCAATTTAAACATTTAGAAAATATCAATCTCCATGAATTTGATCAAATAATTCATCAATGTGTGGGAGAGGATAATTGTTATTTATCATAATAGCATTACGTTCCCTATAATTAATTCATATCCTGATTGATCCAAATGTATACTTAATGAAGGTAACATGGGATCCCCATGGTGAAATATTTGGGTAAGAAAATTACTTATTACACAACTCATCTAGTTGTTTATTTAACTCCCCTAATTTCATAGTGGCTATTCAATATGTATTCTTTGATATTGGTATTTTATCATTTATTATATTACTGGACAAAATACTTCATGATCTAGTGGATCTTTTTGAGATAAATCAATTTATTCATGTACAATCATTAAATAATCAATTTAGATATTACCGTTTTCATCCCTAGAATGAGTTTTCTCTTAGTCCCAAAGATTATTATTCATAATTGATAATATGGGTGTACTTAGACATGCCTCAAATGATGAAGTACTGACTCTAATGATATGGAATTCTACTTCTTCATCGGAAATCATAATTTCCACTACTGACAAACTTTTTACATCATATTTTAAAATCCAATCCTCAACAAAAGTTATATCTAAATTAAATATATTAATGATAATAAATTCTTCAAATAGAGTTTTTTTATGCGTTAAAAAGGGGACCGCCTGGCACATCCTTGTTGTAGTGAGACTTGTAATTGGAGATTTAAATGATAACTTCCTTCTCATGGAGATAAGGAAAATATATAATTTTCTTATAAAACATAGAAGATGTAAACGATTATTAATATCAAGATTCAAATAAAGAATTGGAAAATTTAAATGATATGATTAAATTACCTTTCACCTCATCATTGGGATATTCCACCTTAGCTGTATTAATCACATTAGCTTGGCCATCTCCCCTTGTCCACTTATGTGGTATATTCCCTTGATTTTTGGGATATTATTTTAAAAAATTACTTATTTCAATATAGTTTATTCCCTATATAGTAGTCATCTCTCTCGTTACCTTACATTCATGAGCTAAATGAACCTTTTTTGTCTCACTTGTTTGAAACTACCATTACCTTTAATTATTTAACATTATGTTTCTTTCCAAAATTTTAGTATGATGTAAATTTATTAATATTAGTCTTCTACATTATCGAATTCTATTTTTATTAGTGTTCATATGATCTGTTATTATTTTGATTCTCCATAAAAATATGGTATCCAATAAATTCCTCATCTTTTTTTAGTGAAAAAAATATTTCATGATATGAAGAAACAGTGTGAGAAACCAGTCACATTCAAAGAATTCATTTTATATCTTTAATGAAATGGTCAATATTTCATTCTATATTGCATATTTAATTCATAGCATACTTGGATAATGTCGTAAAGGAATAATCATACTCTGAAAAACTGTCAGTTTTTTTTCAATAAGCCATAGAGAATTGTCTTCATTTTAATTCATTTCTTATGAGGGATATATTTATTTTATAATGTTTCATTTAAAGATCTCTATTCCACCTGATTTATTTCATCACCCTCACTAGTATTCTGGATCAATGACCACCATTGACCAATATTGACCATGAGATAGTACATGGAAAGTTTGACCATTACATTTTCATTACATCCAAAGTCCATAAATATCTTTTCAAGGGAAATAATCCTTTTCTCAACTACCACAAGATTTTCAATTCCACTTAAATATGGGGGATTCTATCAAAAGAAGTGATCCATCATAATAGAATTATGTTGTAATAACATGTTTATCCATTTGGGTATGGTTACTAATCATAACCTAAGGAATCTTCCATAACATTAAAATGATCTTTTCTGATCCCATACTAGCTATATTGGCTTTTAAACAGGGGGAATTATATATAGAACATGAGAATTGATCCCATTGTTTCATAAAAGAACCATTTCTAACCAATGAAACATAATAAATTGCTACATAACATTATAAATTTTATGTCATAATATATAATTCAAAACGTGGTGTAACAATTGACATAAATTGAAAATTTATATATTATGAATATTTGAATCTTAAACTTTTTTTCTTGTAGGATATAATTATTTTCATATCCTTTTTAATTGTATGTATAGAAAATGTGAATTATCCTAAGAATATCCCAAAAGAGTTTAAAACTATGTGAATAGTAAGGACCTTTGTCATCCATATGGAGATGATCAAGTCAAATACCAATACACCCTTTTCAGAGTTATTAACCCAATGTATAGTTGTGCCAAAACCAAACCCACCTGTAGTTTCTATAAAAGTATGTAATTATAGAAAATAAAAGTAATTTATTTTTTACTAAGACATTAGGATGAATAAGTTTCTTCGACGTCTATAATAGTGTTATGTTACCTAATATATGTTTTCTTTAGTATAGATACTATGGATTCCACTAAAAATACTCTAATGTCATACATAACAACCATGAATATAGTAACCTAGATATCGTGGTAAACATTTTTATATTTTTAAAGATATAAGGTTTCAAATCTTGAAGTACTAACCAATTTAGAAGTTTTAGTGAACCATATATATAAATGATACCAATTTTACACATGTATAATAATAAAAACATAGTAAAGTAATTTTTTTCCATCATTAAAGTCATTCAAATATTTATTCTTCATAGCTTGGGAAAGAGAAAGAAAATAAGGTTAAGCCCTAATTCTTAGTAAGATTTTTTTACAGTCGAAGCTTTGATGAATAAATAAATCATAATCAATATGGATGGTAAGTAAATGAACACACATTCCATTTATTAAAAAATATAACTACCATTACTAGATTAGGGACAATAAATATGGTAAGGTATATATAAGGGAACACATGCCACTTAATCGATAACATGAGCACAAAATTCATCCAAGGATAAAATTAGTGAAACAATCTCATAAATAATTATAACTGAATCATCAATGATGGAAATGATGAATAATGGATTACATGATCCCATAGATCATGTTATCTATATCATCCAGAGCATACACCATGATAATTTATAACTATGGGTAAAAGACCATTTTATTTAGCCAATTTATTTTTTTCATCACACCTACTAATCTATTGAGGGGAAATATAATTCTGGGCTCTATAAAAAAATTAATTTCCAACGCTTTCCTCATATATGTCATGATTAGTTTAATTCATGAAAAATATTCTACAAAAAATATATTTAATGAGTAAAGAATGTGAATTTTCCATCATTTCTCTAGTTAATCAAATAACTGATAAGGTAAACACCATATATAAAAATGGTATACATTTTAGGAAAAGTTAATATCCCTGAAAAAATAAATATTCAATTGAAATGGAATATCCAATGAAAAATGGTGAAAATAAAGTGAATATCCTAAGTGAAAGTTAGCAATCACCAAATTAATCAATAGATTAGAAGTGACTATCTGTTCATCGAGAGCATATAATTTTTAAATAAAATCACATACATAGGAAACATAAGTGGAATGGAAGTAAAATTTTAAAATAATATTTCACAGAATATTTTTTTAAATATACATAAAATTTGTAGAAGAATTGAAAGATTCATAAAAATGATATGGTGGCTGCGAAATAAGTTATTTCTGTAGATTTTAAAAAATTCATTAAAACTTGTTATACTAAATTTTCATTTTAAAAGATATAAAATGATTCCTATAAAATAATTTATTAAAATCAAGGATAGATTAAAATTTCATTGATAAAATATTTGAGTAAAGAAAAATAGTTTTTTAAAACAATTTTGAAAAACATTAACATAGATGAAAATATATCTGATTTAAAGAGAAATAAAATCAGTTTTCTTTTGAAATTTTATTTTCTGGATTCATGTTCGAAATAGAAAAAAAATTTAAATTAAATATTATAAATTCTTAAATATAGAATATATAAATAAATTATTATATTTTATTAATGATAAATGATTATATTCTATCAATTAAAGTATATTAAATCTTGAAAATATAGTGGGATTTTAAAATAGATTCTAGCCTCTTTCATAACATTCAAGTTGTGAAAACAAAATTAATAAACTAGAATTGAAATATTAATCAAAATTATACGTACCTATATGAGTTAAATAAATCACATGGGTAGTATATTCACCATATAAAAGTGAATAGGTTCATATTAATACACATGTCTCAATAGAATGTAAATTTAGTTGAAATACCATAACTCATGCTTCTCATTAGATTATCAAGATTTAACCAAATGTTTAATTGATTTGAAGAATTTTATAAATTGTAAAAATAATGATATTAATATTTAAAATATTATATATTATACTCTTATAATATTTTACCAACCGTTCATTAATAATTTACTATTATTACTATTGTTTTTGGTGTTAATTACATTGTTTTAAGATACAAAATTTATCACAGAGGCTATGGTTCATATTTATAGAATGTAGTAACATAATATATATAATGAAATTAATGTTATAAATATCATATTTCATCATTAAAAACATTTTTATAACCATTCATGTAATTAGTACTTTGTAAATGAATCATATCTCTTTTGGGAGAGGGTACGCCATACATACACATGAGTAATGATGTCATTCACATAATCTTTCATAAGGGATGATATATTAATTTTACATAAATAATATCATTTCATATATATATCATATATATAAATTGTTTCATTATTAATACTATCCATGTCAGCCGTTTTTGAAAACAAATTAAATCTGTTCATGAGATGGCAGTCCGCCGTACAGTCGAGTGATGTATTGGTTTTCCATTTGATAGAGAAGAAGATGGATAAATATTATTACATCAGCCTAAAAGAAAATCTTTATATTTTATATATATGTCTTATTATACTTGATGTATTAATACATAACTTAAGGTGATATAAGAGGAATTAAAAAGAAAAAGATTTGTTAAGATTATTACCTTGTCATAGAGAAACCCCCTTTGTATGTCTTCTAAAATACCACATGGTTCGTTTTTTGGGTAGAAATGTAGTTAAAAAGCGTGTATATGTATTTTTTAGATATAATATTTTAGTTTTTGTGGGATCAAAATGTCTTTATATGTGTGAATAATTTATGGGAGAGAGTTCCCTTTTATAAATGGGGAGGATTGTCATTTTTGTAAATACCCAAAAATATTCAATAATGGGCTATCACTCTCACCCCATGTGAATAAAAATTTGAGAAAAAGGGTTTATATGGATGTTATGGTTATTAAACACATATAAAACATAAAAATAAATATTTTTAAACATTTTATTCCCTTATCCTCTAAGTTTACTTATAATTACATTTTAGTTTTTAGTATTGTAGCTAGTTTTTTAACATGATAATTAAAAATATAACTCCAAAATAAAATGATTCATATTATATAATTTTTAGCTACTAATTGTAAATATTAAGTAAAATTATAAAATAAAATTATTATTATTGTGGAAAATTATGTTTAAAACAAGTGTACTTAATGCACAAAACCTCACATTAACCAAAATAACATTAACTGAATTTTTTATTTTTAACTAAACATATTGAGAAAAAATTAAGCTGATATTATAAAATAATATTAATTATTATTAATCATAATTATTAAACCATTTTATAAAATTCAATTCACATAAGTAGTATGTTTTATTTTAAAAACAAACCTACAATTTATGTCAAAATTCTTCTTTTCAAGAAATGTGTTTTTCATGTATTAGATGATATTATATTAACTATATAACTAGTAATAATAAAAAAATTGATTTAAATTATTATATCTATAAATAAAATATTTAAATTTAATTTAAATCATTCATAATTAAATTTTATTTTAATAAATTAAAAAAAATGTACATAGTGCTTTCTTAAACAGGAATAGTATATTAAAAATTAGTTTATTGAAAAATACATATTTTTACCTAAAAATGATCATATATTTATTTTTATAAAATTTATATTTAGTAAATTTTTAATTAAACAAATCATAATATATTATTATAAATAAAATGGGGATTCATTAAATACTATATTTTTTATTTTTCATATAATCTTATTTCTAAAGGAAAATTTCAAAAATTCAATCTATGATTTCTTTGAAGAATTCTATTAAAAGTAAATATTTTTCCTATAAAAATAGTAATTTTTCCCTAGAAATATTAAAATTCTCATTTCATTATTTTTTAATTAAATAGAATGTACACCTTTTAAAATTTAAAATCTAGTGTTACAAGAATCATAAACCCCATGAAATAAATGACTATAGATGGATATATAAATCTCATTAATTTCATACTAAGAATAATTAAATACACTCATGGTAAGTATATAAATCACAAAATAGATAAAAGTAGTGAATATAGAATGTGTCCCATGGATATAAAAGTGAGACCAAAATCACATACCTTAGGTCTGATTTTATTCATACGCTTTGTAACCTCCTGTGTAATAAATATAGATTTACTATAAATTTATCAAATAGACATAATTATACACATAATAACATATATGATTTATTTATTACCATTTATCACTTTTTTACTAACAATTCATTATTAAATCATTGTTTTGGTTGACATATATAACATTTTCGTCTATATTTTTGGATTTGTAGTTTTCGTCCTTATAATTTGTTCATGGTATTTATATTCCTTTTTGTTTTGGTCCATATAATTTGGTTTTGGTCTTTTATTTTTTGTTTCATTAGTATATAACACTTTAATAACTTTATAAATATCATATATTTTAATTATAAAAATATTTAGAGTCATCCATAAAATATGGTGATTGAAAAATATATTACACCATCTATAATATTGGTAGACCATATATACGGATAAGTGCTATATTTATTTTTTATGGGATGAAATGAAGTAAACATAGATGGAAAAAAACCATAAATAATAATTATAATTTCATACATAACATATTTTCTCATTAGATCTATTATTATTACCATCAATGTAAGTAAAAAATGAAAAAAGAATCATGTTGCTTTGTGGAGGTGGCAGTTAACACGTACTCTTGAGCGACATTATCATTTCCTATCATATTGAAAGGTAATATGGGAGATATGATATTATCTTTAAAATTCTATAAGTATTTAATAATTTATATATATATACATTAAACACAACAAAATACACCTCCACACTAAATTTTTATGAGAAGTTAATTTTATCGCTACATGCAGATAGTTATCCACACATACAAAAAACCGATACATTCACTTCCAATTTAATGGATAGTGGGAGAATAAAGGTTGTTTTATAATCCTAATTATATTTAATCATATTTTAGATATATAATTTATTATTTTATAAATACTATTATAGTTTTAGACATGTAAAATAAAATTTAAAAATAAAGTGATCGGTTAAGGTGATTTGTCCTCCTTTGAGAAAACTCCTTTAGTTATCCTCTTAAGGATCATACAGATTGTATTTTGGGTAACAAAATATCCTAAATAATGTTTGGATATAAGTGGATAAAATTATATGTTTGATATTTTTCAATATATAATGCTTAAAATGGTGTGAAGAATGGAAAATATGGGTTCCCATTTATAATTGGTGTAAGAGGGACTTTTGGAAATTATTAAAAGATTAAAATATAGTTAAGTGTTTCTCAAGAAAAATTCAACCAATGAAGTTATATCCTAGGTTAGTATATGGTTGAAATATTATAAACCAATAATATTTTTATAAGTTTAATTGTTATTTTAATCCTTATATTTTGTTTTAACATTAAAGTTAACTGATTTCAAACTTAATTGGGGTAACAAATTTTTCACTCAAAAGAGGTTATAATTTTACTTGTAATGTAATTATTTAATTATAAATGGAAAATGGTTGGACTTTTATACCATATATTACACCATTTTTCCAATTTCATTAGTTTAATATTTTTTAAATAATTTATATAATAGAATTTTCATAAAATACAATTAATATCAATATTGAATCTATTCTTCTAATTTTACTAGATGGAAATATGTAAAAATATTATGTTTATTATAATCCTTTTAAACATAAATATAGTGTTTTATTTGTGTAAAAAATTTGTGTAACACTATAAATAAATCAAATTATTTTGATTTTTTGTATTTTTAAAATCATTTATATTATTTCTTTATTAATTATAGATATACTCCATTGGTGTTATATATTAATTTTTGGAAATTTTATGACCCTTAAAAATCTAAAATAAATTTATACCTTTAAAATAATTATTTTATAATAATTATAGATATTTATATTCCTTCATAACTTGATTTTGTCGCTACGTGTACATAAAAGAGTCATTTAAAACTATATAAGTGGTATTTTTTAACATTCTTTTCTTCAAATATTATATAGATCATTTTTATGTAAAAGTATCCATTAAACCTATAAATTTAGAGAATTACGTGATATATTTCTAATTTCGTTTTTTTAATAATAACATGAGTCCAAAAATTTTCCTCAACCATTATTTTTAACCTAGATTATCCTAATTTAACCTTTATTATGGTGATATATTTTACAATGATTACTATTCATAATTACTAAAAATTAAATGATTATATTTATAAATTGAAAATCAAAATTCCAAATATTGAATCCTTTTTATCATATTGAATTAATAAAATAAGATGAATTTAATTTTCAAATTAGCACTCAACAATTAATGGAAATTGATTTAAAAAAAATTAATCATTAAACATGAGATATTTATATCCATTTCCTAGAAAAATATTAAATTAATATTAAATTATTATAATAATTATATAATTTATAAATTTCGTTAAAATAATTTAAAAATATTAAAAAATTAAATTTGTTATGATAAAAATACATTGGGTGCATAAAAACATTTTTTAGGAAAATATTTCTATTACTTTTAAATGATATTCATTTTTATTTTTAATTAATAAAAACTGAAATAATTAATTAATACACATGAAACAATATTTTTTTCATAATTTAGTAATTCCTATCCATACAATCCAATCCAACCACTTGGAGATAACCATCCCATAATATTTTATAAATATATAATGTTTTGTTTAAAATAGGTGTTGCATGTAACACAAGCTATCAAAAGGATTCAAATTGATTTGAAATAGATATTTCAATAAATCATAGTGAGTTACATTATAATAAAAAAATGTATTTCTCCCTTGAATTTTTTCACATTAATAAAGAAAAATAACGAGATATTTGTTTTATTACATCTATGGCTTCCCATATAGATTCTTCATTTTTATGATTTAGTTAAAAAACATTAACTTGGTTTGTTGACATTCTTAATTGATGTTTTTAACCAAAATATAGAATTTATAATGGTTATTCTTTATATGAAATATCACACTCTGTTGGTTTAACCAATTAGTTAATTACATTTATAGAATTAGCTATGTATTTCCTCATGTGAGATACAGGGAACGTATTGTAAACACAATGGAGATCTAGTGGACGTACCAACAAATAATCTACTATCCTGATATGATAAAGGATTTAAAAAGGACCAATATATATATAGGGCTCAATTTTTCTTTCTTTCCAAAACCCAAAACCATCATCCAATGAGTTATCAATAGGAATACCATGTAACTACCATAAAACACTCAATCTCATCGACGATTATCAACGTAACATTTTTTATGATTTTTCGAGGCTCTTATGTGTTGTTGAATAGATATAATATTTTTCCCATTTCCTCATCTAGATTAAGACCTAATAGATTTATCTCTCAAAATCCATACCATCACTCTCTATTTCTGAATTTTATTCCATAGAGTGTTTCTTAAGGATCGACTAGAATAATCTAGTGAAAGAAATTGTTATAAGAGAATTGAACTCAATGAAGGTGTTGATCCAAACCATCATTATGATCCACAGAAAAAGATCTCAGTATATCCTCTAGTGTATGAATGGTTATCTTATATTGATCGTATGTCTAATGATGATACTTCATGTTGAAACATAGCAATGTATCCATATCCTACTAAAGACTACTCCAAAACATCAAGTTAAACCTTAGATACAAATCATATATAATAGAATATGGTACTACATGAAACATTATTACTTCTTTAATATAAATTCTAGTAATCAGATCCAGATTAAAATTTTATACAATAGAAATGGAGTGTCTTGACATCATAATGAGATCAACTATAATTCATATATGATTCCATCCTTCATATTTTTAGGGAGACTGTCGATAAAATCCATGGTGATGTTTCCCATTTTCATTACAATTGGGTTGATGGTTGCAACAATCCCTTATAATTATTTCTCTAAGAATTAATTTTCATACATATCAAGCAATAAGAAACATACTTTAAAATATCTATCTTCCTCCTATCACCCTAGAAATATAGTTTTTTATATCTATACATCTTCATAAATTCAATATTAATAGATAATGAAGAACTCTGATGTCACAACTTGTCCCCTTGGGCCCATGACATGACTAATTAAAGCCTGAATCCCATAGCCTAGAGCCTGGAGACTAGCTACAAGTAGGTATATCCCACAAAGGGGAGGAATTTTCCTAATAACCTATACACACACACCATTATCAATGAAAAATTATTGAAACTAAAAACACTGAGTAAATAGTTATGCATCCCAATAAGAATACCACTAAGAGTAACAGTACAAAAATAAAATGTAAATAGTCTATAATTCAAGACCAAGTAAAATATAAAAGTATAGTATATTGGATATCATCCATAGAAAACCCCATGTGAAGGGTAGGTTTAGTAAGATGTTTGAATGTCACTGAAGCGTACCACATCTGTCATGTAACCCTGAAGCACCATCTATCTCCATCCAACCAAGTACTCCCTCAAATATTTTGAACATCTACACTAGAAATGACCCATGTGAGGTAAATCCCATATAGCTTTCTGTAAAACTAAACTCAATAGAGACCCGAAACCATAAAGGAAAACCAAAAAGAAAAAAAAAGCAGACTACCAAAGAGGTACATGTAGTGTAGACTCTATGAAGTATAGTTAAGAGAGTCACTAGAGTAAAATCACAATAATATGCACATACTAAGAAGTTACAATCATATAAAAATCTAACTAGACATATGGTCCTTACAAGACAACAACATTGCATCGCCAGAGGAGCCTTTCTCCATGCCCTCACAGGATACCTACTCCACACCCTCATAGGATACCAACTCCGCGTATTCACAGGAGAAAGATGCCATGTCTTCACAGGATAAAACCCCCACTTCTTTATATGAGGCCAACCCCATGTCTTCTCAAGAGACCAACAGTACGTCTTCGCAGGAGACCAACTCCGCCTCTTTTACAAAACCAGTCAGAGGATTCTGCTCTTACCACACTTGTTCCGAAATCACATAATCTTAAAGAACAGAGTTCTCACACCAACCTATATGAAAGGTCACTAAGGGAGTCATAAAAGAAAATCCTCATCATGTGGGTCCAAATTTTGTAAACGAATTATCAAACAGACACATAGTTTGAGATTTTTGAGAATTTTAGAATAAAAGGGTCTGTTGGGTCATGGTCCGACCTCACCTGGTAGAGTTTGGTCCAGACCAATATTTCCAAGCCCAAAGGCTTGGCCCATTAAGTTACACTGACCAGCCTTCCGAGCCACCCACCGACATGATTTCTTAAATCCCAAACCACCTGTGCAGGCCGATTCATTCAGTTGTGCATAGCACATGGGCTAGGCCCCTACCACCTGGAAAACGTGGTCAAGCGATCTCATTGATTTGTCAATGTGGTGGGATGCTCCGCTATCATAGGTTTCATGGGTCCATGTGCCAGTTGACCTACACGGTGCCCACCACATCACTGGTCTTCACCTCTAGGACCCTCCATGGACACAACTCCAGTATTCCAATCCACAATCATGATACCATGATCCCCTCCACCACAATCCATTGAGACACAAACATCATGTTTCCAGGTGGGCGTGCCGTTGTGCACCATCTTCTGTGCCACTATGCACTGACGATGTCAGCTCCTCTTCGGCTTTCCACCACCATAATTTTGGTGGTAATTTATTTTAACTTCAAATGTCATTGAAAACATCTAGTCATCACCATCACTATCATTAGATGAATATTTTCTTGCCTTCACTCGTGTGGTATAATAACATTTTAAACCTGTCGGCAAAGCCTGATGTGGCTACAAGGATTGATCGGTGAAGAACTCAAGGATAAGAATAAGAAAGAGCACAAGAACACCCTTATAACGGACCATGGACTTGATCATGTCAGACTTAGTATGTTCATGCAAGTTGGATTACAAAGATGAATAATCTTTTGTCTATTCCATTTTATCACATTATTTATCTCTCCTATAAAAAAGATCAAACTATGGATCAAAATATTTTTGGAATGGTTCATGTTCATCATTGGAATCAAGAATGGGGAAAGAAAGATACCAGTAATAAAATAAACCCCCTAACTCGAAAGAGTATCAGTCATAGGGGTGAATTTTTCATTGATGGTGAGCCATCCAAGAATGTCCTCAATCCATCATTCATTGACATTTGTCATACATCAATGCTTGATTCAAGCTCCAATCTCCAAAACATCATCACCGCTGAGAGAGATTCCTTATCCTTATCTCAAGATCTTCTGTACCTTCTTGAAAAAAACTAGGGTTGCCCAGGGTGAAACACTGGGTCTCATGAGACTCTTCCTCTAAAAGTCCTCCAACTATACCATCATCTCACAATGTTATATGGGAGACTTCTGATATTCCAATTTAGATGTTGGTGTTGTACTAGGGTATATTTCATTGAATAAGTCTACCTCCCAATGTAGAGGTATTCCTGGAACATCTTCTAGAAATAGATCATCATACACATCCTTCATTGTAGGTATCTAAGGACTCATCTAATGCACTCTACAGAGGGTTACGCTAGCAAATAGATGTGGGATCAATTGTACCCTCCTATGCGAAAGTCCATCCTATACTACTTATGTTTTCCATTCACTAACAGAGAAAAACATTCTCCCATCCTCACTGAAAAACAACACGGTGTGCCTAAAATAGTCGATTTGATCAAGAACTGTGGATAACCAACCCATACTTAGAATTATCTTGTAAGGAATTGATGCTACCACCAAGATATCCCAACCAAAAATCTCACCCCAATAGTAAGGGAATATTGTCGGTACCAGTGTATGATCATCAAATCTCATACTGTATAAGTCTCTATGTATAGAGATCAGGTCAATGGTTTCGTTGTAATCTCTGTGTCTTGAAAAAGGTTAGTGGCGAGAAAAGAGTGAATGGAACCTATTCCTATAAAAATAATATCTAGGGTGGAAAGACATAGTTCATACCACTAATCATCCCATTTTTATTCAAATCGTAAGCCTCCATCATTTAGAGATGTCCTATCCCCTCCCCACCATCTCCATGAGCACGTGAGGGACCACCTGGTGGTGGTTGTAGTAGTGCCTTGAGCTTTTTTCAACCTAATTCCCCCCATATCTCTCCTGTGTCATGTCTGCCACATAGAATACCCAAATTTTCATTCCTCTTTCTCTACCTTGATGGTCTCTCTACCACATCTTGGTCAGTCATATGGTGGGCCGGACAATCTCTTTCCATATGTTCATGATAGACCCATGTGTAGAACAACCCTTCCTTTGAACGACCTACTCTGCCCTGGAATCCCCATACTACTGATCCTGTTTCTTGGGGTCATCCCCTAGATTATCTAGTCCTCTATGACCCCTCCATTATATATCAGCTACCTATTGCCGAAAACTTAGCTACCAGATGCCTGGTGGTAGATCCCACTACTGGTGAACACTTCACAAGAAATATCTCTACCATTAGAGCTCCCTCCATCACCCTAGCATGCGTTGGGATTCTAAGGGATATCATCTACAGTTTAATCTATTGGAATAGTCCATAATTGAATGTACAAGCCATGAGTAATGGGTCCTACACTATGCCTGTAGAGTAGTGAGAAAGATATGTGAATATTGCTGAGTACTCTACCTCTATCTGGCTACCATATAGTAGATGCATTAGCTCCTATATTTGCACAGAGCATAACGTTGTTGGAAAGAACTACACCCTGAAGAGATGCTAAATGTTTTCCTAGTAGAGGGTTGCCTCCTAATTTGTCTGGATATTCAATCTCCACCTTCCAATAGCCAAGAACTGTAGAATACTCATGGCACATACCACCATCTTGTCAACATGTTCCTTCACTAGGATGAAAACTTACGTAATCACCTCCATCCAATCCTCAGCTACCTAAGGATCTGTCACACCTCATCTCCTAAGTGGTCACTATATTTAGAAATCATACTACACATTGAGACTATTTGAGTCCTCTACCGATAATGTCATTAAGAACTAATTCTCTCTGGGTGGTGGTATCACTATAACACCCACAGGAGGTGCTATCTCTAGCAACAGTCCCTGCATCAATTCCTCATCGCTCGGCAGACCATCCCCATTGTTTCTCCCTAAAACCTAGATGGATGCTTATCTAGATGCATCCTGAAATAGAAAAGGATGTACCACAGTCAATAGAGTATACATGGTGAGTTGACATTGACTCAAGAAGGAAATGAGAACACACACAATTCATTTATGATGCATGAACCATTGATTTTCCCCGCAACTATTTTATTCATGTATTAGGACTAAAAACTTAATTCAAGGTCCTTATGTATGGATATTTTTTCCTCCACACCAAAATTGGTTTCCCTAGACTGAAATTCAAACTCGAAAAACACAACCCTATAGCCCCAAAACAATGGTAAACCAACCTCCATTGATACAACTATGTCCTGACATGCCCCCTAGGGCTCGTTCCATGACTACCCCATGCTCTCCTCCCATAAAAGAGGGGATGGAGTCTAGAGACGAGTATTAATATCCCACAAAGGCGAGAAATATTCCTAAGAACCATTACACAGACACCCATCTCCATTAAAATGTATAGATAATAAAAACACTAAGTAAACATATACACATCCCACTAAGACAACCGCTGAGAGTAACAATTAAAAACAAAAAATTAAATAGGCTAGAATACAAGCCCAACTAAAATAGAAAAGTACAAGCTCCTAGATATTTTCCATATAAAAACCTAACTGAAGGGTAGGTATAGTAAGTTTTTTGATTGTTTCTAAAGCGTACCAAATTCTTCTGCTCACCCTAAAGCACGAACACTCCCCATCCCACCAAGGACTATGTCAAAGTTATCAATATTTTTTACGATACATAACATGTGTGGGGAAACACTTATTTAGAGGTGAGTAAAACAATACTCACTAGGGACCACAAATGAAAAAGGTAAACCATAAAGAAAGACATATGGAAGACTACCTACGAGGGACATGATGTGTCACCTCTAAGAATTATAGTCAAGATTGTTACTAGTTTCAGCTCAAAATAATATATATATATATATACTATCAACGTTTAGGAAAATCTAAATAAAACGAGACATATAGTCTTTTCAGGAGACCCAAGTCACATCATTCTAGGAGACCTACATTATGACATCACTAGAGACCTACTCCACACCTTCGTAGGAGAACAAGTCAGCATCATCCCAGGAGACTTAATCTGATTCATTAGATGATTCGAACTCCATGTTTTCATAGGTGACCAACTCCCTGACTTCGGAAGAGGTGAACTTTTCCTCATCATATAAGACCAATTTCACCTTTTTTACACAACAAGTCACAGGAATCCACTCACAGTGGGCTCATTCTGGGAGCTCCTACTTGTCAAGACAATAGGTCTAATTCCAACCACCATGAATGGACAGGTAGATTATTTGAACATTAACTTCTTTATATGAGGGTCCCATGGCCATAAAAAACTCTTTAAATGGAGAAACAATTTGAGAGTTATGGGAATTATAGTAAAAAGGGGTTCGGTGGGATCTGGGGCCAACTTGACCAGGCCAGACCCGAATCAGTTAGGTCTGGACCGGCTTGAACCATCTTGGACGAAAGGCCAGGAACTTTGGCCAGCTAGACCATGACCAACTGGGTTGCGCGGTCCAACCAGACCTACAAATGTGGGAGGATTTGTTTAGTTGGTAAAGACACACAGGCCACATCCCTCCCCCCTAGAAGATAATGTTGAACAAAAATGTCGCTCAGTCAACGCAACTAGCCACATGCCGAATGATCCTCTAGTACATGGTCTGTAGAAAGGTGTGGCTGCTGACCAATGTGGCACACCGTCGTGTCACTGGTCTTCACCGCCATGGCCCGTCGTGGCTGTGGCTCCCAGTAACTACCTGCGACCAAGTTACAGTGGGCCCCTTCTCCACTGGCCATTGAGCTGGCGCCCTCCTTCTATTAGGAGGCCCCACCACCACAGTCAATGCCATCGCCGATGTACACCACTGCTGGAGGCTTCTCTTCTGATGTCTGCCACCCTCATCACGTTGGTCTGTTCATCAATCTAGGAATTATGTTCCAATACTCCAGTAATAACCATCACTACCATGGGACCAAGATCTCCATGGCATCATTCTGAGGGTGTGGTCGCATTCAGAACCTCCTGAAAAATCTTGACGCAGCCACATGGGTCCATTGGTGAAAACACAAGGACGTGGATAGGAAAGAGAATAAGAACACACTTAGTATAGACCATGGAATTGTTCGTGTCAGCCATGGTCCATTAATGTTAGCAATATTATAAAGAAGAAAATTCATTAGTCTATTCTATTTAATTCTTTAGTTTATCCCTCCCATAAAAATTATCGAACTTCAGATCAACATATTAAGGGGTTGGTCCCCATTCGTTATCGTAGTGAAGAACATGCAAATAAATATACAAAGAATAAAATAAACCCCCTACCTGAAAAAAGGATCAGTCAGAGGAGAGAACTCTTCATGGATGGATATCCTTCCATGAACATCCTTGATCCATCGTTCATTGAAATTCACCATTCTTCAATTATTTATCTAAGTTTCGATCTCCAAACGTTCATTTCCGGCAAGAGAGATTCCTTCTGCTTCCCTCTGGGACACTTCAAGGATCCAAGTAAAATTCTATAGCATTATGAATTCTACCACTGCTACCCACCTCTATTGAATGGAGGAAAAACGTTAATGAATTTCATCATTTTAAACATGTTTCAGTATTTCCACGATGCTATGTAATAGTATTCTATGGTCGCTGAATTGTAGTGCTGATGAGTTGTTGTGTAACATTGAAGAAATAAAATAAAATAACTTTTTTAGTATATTTTATTTTTCTCTTATAGCATCCATAATTTTACCTTTTCATTCATGTTGTGATGGATGATGTTAGGCCCTACCTATGTAAAACACCACATTACGAACTCAATGGTTGTCTCAGATTTCAAATCGAATTAACCATTCATGAGTTATGTGGATTTCAAACATGAATTATTTTATTTAGAGTTACTTCTTTTTTGGTTCTCTTTTTGTAGAATCACACTAACTAATGTTAAGTCACACCTATGGTTAACCCGCCTTCTTGAATGCAATGGTGCCCCCATATTTCTAATCTGGACACCCATTTATAAGTTATTCCACTTTTTCTAGAAAACCACTTACTCACAATATTTAAAACATTATTTTTTTTGAACCATTCCAGGCACATCGGCCCTCAGAATCATGCTCCATCTCAGCGCATGGTGTAGGAATTTTCCCAAATAATTTCAAAAAATAAAATAGAGAGAATCTGAGTCATTACATATGGACTTCCTCCAACACTACCTTCTAAAAGTCTAGTACAGAGTGGAAACACAAATCATATTTATATATTTTCTTTCCATCATAATAAAGGTTAAAATAATAAACATTTCCCAACTTCTTTTTCAGTTCAACAACATCCTATTTTTTCTTCTTATTATTCAAATGCACAAATGGTTGACCAATTATTATAGAAAGATAATATTTTAACCATTCTTTTTTTTAAATATATCTTTTTCATGTCTTGTAATATTGGATCTTTCATGATCCACTACATAGATAATCTCGAAAGATCTTTTCAACTTAGTATAACTTTCAACTTGTTATCTATCCCATGGTGGTAGTGTATTAAGAATTTATAATATTTTATCTAACCATATTCTCTTTCACATATTAAAATATAATTTAAATATTTATTATGTATATATATATATAACCTTTCCGTATAAAGATAATGTATCCATATAAATAATGAAAAAAAATATGCAGTGATAACTTCAAATCATGATTTGGGTAGTTTTTATCATGAACCTTCAATTACTATGAGACATAAGCTATCAATATATTTTTCTATATTATAACACGTCACAGTCCCTTAATGGATGAATCATTGAAGATTACAAACCATTATCCACTACAAGATAGTATGAGGACATGTTTACTAAACAACCTTCTCCTTAGTTTTATAAATTTATCCTCAAATTCAATAATCCAAAGGAACCTGGCTACTTTATGAGTTAACATGGTGGGTGGAATATAAAGATGTGAGAAACTCCCCATTAATAGATTATAATTTCAAAAAAAATCATGGAAAAACTAGATCTCAACCATTGTGGTTGGTCTGGACCAACGTTCAATAAATTCTTCCCCTTAAGGACCTATTGATATACCATCAAAATAGATTATATGACTAATGAATGAATCTTTTTGAATACATATCTTCTACTGTGTAATTTTTTCATAAGGATTTTTTATCCTTGGTGTCATTAGAATAATACTAAAATGATATTAATACTCTTCCTTACTCTTTTAATATATATAAATATTACCTATAAAGACTACCAAAAACTGATCAAGATAATATATAAATACTTTATTATGAAAATCCATAAAGATAGTAAGGGAAATTTTAAAACCAAATGAAGTGACTATAAATTCATAGTTTCTATACAATGTATGGAATGTAATCTTGGTTATATCATCCTTTTGAACCACAATTCATGATAAAAAATGAATATCTATATTAGAAATGTATTAATATACAAAAGTATCTTCAAATTAGTAATAAATATAGGTAGGGGTTACTTTTTCTTGAGAGTGATCCTGATATGTATTTAATAATCATAGAAGAGTTGTATTGATCCATATTTATTTATAATAAAAAGAACTGGTGCACCACACAAGAATATAATTGTACGAATGAATACCTTTTAAGGATAGTCTTGGAGTATCTTCTTCGGTTCCAGTAACATGATCATGTACATTCTATATGAAATATTAGGATTAGGTGTAGAACCATGTATGAGTTCTATCGAGAACTCAACTTTAACATTCTGAGAAAGACATCAACAAAATCCCTTATAGAAGTCATATCATTGATGTTTTCTTTCTACCCAACAATCTGAGCTAAACAACCCTATTTAATAGGAATCAATACCCATAAATGGATATAGTTTCAATAATGAGTTCTTGTTTATTGTTTCACTAATATATAATCATTTGTTGATTTGAAATGCCAAACATGACCTCCCTTCCCCGTATATTGACTTCATATTTATGTTATGAAATCCAATCCATTCCATGGAAGACATAAACCTCAACCATAGGGAGAATAAAAAGACATAGAAGAATTATATTCTCAAAAACATCAACCAGAGAAGAATAAAAGACTTGGAATGTGATCAACAAACCATTTGTCCATTTCCTACTAACTCAACATCTAATATTTATGGTGGTATTGTGGTACCCTTATAAAATTATTCAAATATAAAAGGATTGTAAGATATATAATTAAATAAGACTTTGTTTTTTCTAGAGTGGATGATGACTATAAAATTAACAATGATATTCTCATAACCCACTTCTGATGTTATGATCACATAATATTTTCGTTTTATTTTGGCTCAAGAGGATATTTTCTATAACTATTAAAAAAAATTGGGATCATGTACTGGTTGAAATAGATCTCGTACTCCTTGATTTTAAATCATTGTATGAATGTTGGTACATTAGTTGGTACCTTCATTTAATCTATTGTATTAACTAACCTTTTTAGTGCCTTTTATCATTCACAAGCTCTATGACTAGTCTTCCCATATTTAAAAATTTCTCAGTTCCACTAATACAATTATCATGATGTTTTATCCCAGATTTCATTCACATTGGGGGCTAGAATTTATTTCCACCTTTTCACTTATTAGAGTCATCATGAGACTCGATATTCCATTTTTTATCAAAACCATGGGAATAGTGGGAATATCTTATTTTTATATGTACCATGAGTGAAAAAAAATTATTTCTTCATAGATACTAAATTATATAGTAGAAAATTCATTTCATAGACTCAGTTTTATGCCACAAAATAATTGATCACTTTTAATTTTAGGTGGGATAGCAATATCAAAAGCGTACATCTTGAGTATGATAAAATAATACCCATATGTACCAAAAGATTCTTCATCCTTATACTTAAGATCAATGAATTCATTATCAATTTTTATGAATAATAAGAGGAATGTATTTTCTGAAAAATAAGATCCTAATCTCATCCCACTTTTTTAAGTCAATATCTTCCTATTACCTTGAATTCCGGTTAGGATTCCATTGTTGATATTCTTCGCATTTCAAATGATAGAAATAAAAAAATATTTTTTCTTGATATTATTATTGGAAATGTAAAGTATATTGTCAGTGGTATGAATCCATTTCAAAGTAACTATTAGATCAATAGATACACTAAATAAAGTTGAATGTTTTCTTATGAATGACCCCACATGTAATTGTTCTATAATTTTCTTGTTTTGAATCACAACATGATTTATAGGTAAATAATTTTATTTTAGGATTACAAAAATATATCCCATTCCATCTCCTAGAACATTTGTTTTCTATAGAGGACAATATTTTCCTTGTTAGTCACATTCAGGATCAATATGATTCCTTCTGGTCAAACCATTGGATTAAACCCAAACTCATTGTGTGAGAAATAATAATAATACTTAAAGCAATATAATAATGAATTATCATTTATAGGATTTCAAAATCATGGAAACATATTCTATGAAACCATAGGTTTAATTGATATTATCCATTTTCATTTACAAGTCTTTTTGATTATATCCAACACATAGATTTTCCCATAGGATTCTCACTAATGTTTTGTTATCATTGATTCCAAAGGATAAATAAGGATTTCTATGAAACTAATTGTAGAGACCAATACATTTTATACATATATATTTCATATTTTTTGATGAATACTCATTACATATCATAAAAATCTATCCTATGACCATATAGGTCTACTACTTTTGGAAACATAGACACATAAAAATATCATTCATTTGAGTCTCCCATTAAGTTATTAATAACTAGAATCCATCATGGTAAACAAGGGATATATTAATGATCACATAAACATAATAATATTTGAATTGTATGAGAATATGATAATCACATTTTAAAGTCATTCTGATAATATCAAAGATTATAACATTGGTTAGTGGCATAAATATTGGTAGTTAATAATATATAAATTACAAAGGAATCAAATAACATAATATATGGGATATTAACATTGACATAATACATGTAATTGTGACATACACCTAATAATGGAGAAAAATTCATAGTATTCATGGCTCATTTCAAGGATATTGTAGAGGAATGGGTTAACTCCCCAAAAAATCAAAGTAGTCATGTTTAACTCCTAAGAATATCTTAGTGGATATATTCCTTTATTGAACTAGGTCCGCTTCTCAATCCATGCCAATTTATCTCATTAGATATTGATAATTATCCAATTAATTGGTGGATCTATAATTATAGGCCCACCATTCATTGATTGTAATGAAATCACAATCCATAGTTATAACATAACCACCACACTTGGTTATAAGGAAACACACTTCATTGGTCATAATGTAAGAAATTTCATTGTTCATAATATAACAACTATCACATAATGAAATACATAGATGTGTGTGATAAAATATCATAAAATATTCACTATATCATCAAATCATAACTCGTGATTAGAAAATTGGTTGCACAAACATCAAATCCATTAATCATATCATAACACTTTGAAATTAAATGGTATTAATAAACATCTCATCGACATAAAAAATAACCATTCACATAATGAATATTGATAGTATCAAATGATCAAATCCTTAGTGTACAATAACTATCATCAATTTATGTAATCATTTATTAATATTACTTTAAATTATCACAAAAATATTTCTTGAGGGAAATATCATCTCCATTTTTAAAAATAAATTTAAAATTAAGAACATTTCTAAAAAATTTAGGGAAATATATTTTTTGAAAATATAAATATAAAATTTTAATGTATTCTTTATAATATTTATTGTTCATAATGGATGTAAATTCTATACATTACATACAAGTTTAAAGAAAACAATCTTGTAAATTATTTTGGTAAAAGTTAAAAAGAACCTCATAAAAAATTTAAAAAAATATTTATTTTAATATATTTTATAAAAAATATATCATGGTCAAAAATTAATATAAGAATTTATATGAGAATAGAAATTAATATACATTACACTTATTTAGAAAACCTGGATATGGAAGAAAACAACATTTTGACTAAAAGGAGAAATAAAATCAATTCTCCTTTCACAAATTTGGTTTCTTGAGTGCATAAGGTGAGAAGAAATAAAGGAAATCAAGTATTTTATAAAAATAACTATTAGATAAAAAACATTATGTTTTTCTTGTGATGTAGATAATAATATTTCATTATTGGAAACATAATCATTTACAATCCCAATAGACAGTGAGATTACGACATAAAACCCTTATCACTATTCTAACATTTGAATAATAAACCCAATGAAATGAAAATAATTTAATGGATATTTAAATACCTAAAATATCATAATATTAATCATAAAAAAATTAATGGGAGGTATATAAAACATGTAAAAAAACATGTGGTTAATATGGCATGTGTCCCACACAAATAAAAGTGAGTCAAAAATCCCTCACCTTAGGTATGAATTCAGTAAAGTTAATTAGAACATCCTATATAATAAATATATATATATATATATTATATATATATATAAGAACCATAATAATATATATCATAGCATATATTATTTACTTATAACTAATCACCATTTTGTTAACAATTCTTTACTTAAATCTCTCATCTGGGGGATATTTGCTTTGTTTTTTATGTATTATTTTGTTTGGATGTTTTCTTCCTTGTATTTTGAATATGGTTCCATCATATAATAATTTTAATCATGATATAAATATTGAAGTTTATCATTATATTATTATTTATAATTATCAATAAAATATAGTGATAGAAAAATGAATTACACCATTCATGGAGATAATAGATTATACTTATGTATGAATGTTATTTTCATTTTTCAACAGATAGAATGAAAGAAAAATAAAATATAAATAAAAAAGCATGAGATTTTATGAAGTATATTTTTTCAAAAAAAATTATTTTCTTTGATAGCTTTCAACACACACAACCTTTTTTTTGACAAACCAACATATACAAACAATATTATTACATAAACAATGCAATTATAACCATTTCCAGAAATATGATTGAATGAGTAAGAATTGTTTTTTTAAATTGTATTTATAAATATTTTTGTAAAATTGAATATATTAAGAAAAAAGTAATTAATTTTTCATAAATTCTATTAAAAGTATTAAAAATACATTTCTATCAAAAAAATGATTTTATTTCTTTTTTGTGAAAAAATAAAAGTAAAATTATTTTTTTCACATCCAGAAACATTACTTGAAAAAAATAAAAAAAAAATTGAATCAGAACTTATCAATTACTTTAGGTTGGAATTTGAGGAATTTTTTTGAATTTTTTTTCTATTAAACAGAAAAAATAATGTTTTTTATAAAAGCTAAATTTTCATCTCATCTATAAATATAATTTTAAATTAAGTCATAACAATCCTATTAAATGATTTTATAAAAAATTATTCTAAATTTAGAATCTCAATAATTAATATTATATAATAATTTTATCATGTTTTTTGTAATGAATTGTAAAAATAGAAAGAATTAATTACTAGAGTTAAGGTTAAAATGGGTTTACCATGTGTTAAAATATAAATATAATGTTTAAAATGACCTAAAAACATGTAAAACACTTATTATATACACATATTTGGACTATATATCATCTAATGATTGATGATAAGATATTTTAGGGCCTTGTGGAATGTGTAATTAAAAATTATAACTTTTTGTTTTTTAAATTCTTAGTGTGTCCTCTCTTCACATATAAAAGCGAACCCATATTATCTTTTTTTTACACATTAAAATGATTTTTATCATAAAATATATATCCATATATATTCATTACTTACATATACACTTCATAGATTCATTAGTTTTGTTAGTGAACCCACTAATAAAGGATTTAGGTTTAAGCCTATAGAGGTTATCCCTAGAATAGGTATAGACCATACCCATGAATCTTCATTTTATATATTTTAAAGATATTATTATATAATATCATAATTATATTAACTATAATAATATATTATTATGTTAATCTCATAACTTATATTTATATATACTTCTATAAAATATAAAATGAAATAGTTGGTTATGTGTACGGTGGACTACTCCCTCACAAGCCATTATAATTTGTTTTCAATCACCACAAGTCATGAATAGAAATAAAGTGGAATATATATATATATATTATATTTATGTCATAATTATATGTTTTCATATTATAATATATCATCTACCTCTTTACCATATAATTTTTTGAAAAATGACAGTTTTACTCATGGATACGTGTAAGGTAACGCTTCGATGAAGCGATGTGATATGTGGTTTAATTAACTTTGAAATGGATGATAATATGGATATATTTAATATATATATATATATATGTTACTTATGAAAAAAATTATTCTATTATGGTGATATGTTATTTAACTTTCTTTTTTCAATTCATCGAGAAAATGGAAACAACAATCATGCATACATATGACAAATTATCTCCATGAACAATGTAATAAGTTCTCTACTTATAAATTTATTAGATTAATCTAAATATATATATAATGAACACACAATATATTTATAAAATATTTAAAAAAAATTATATGATGGTATCATGATAAAAGATCATGGACCAAAACTATCGAGCAAAAACATTAATGAAAAATAAAGCAGTTATTACCAGAATAATTGTTTCTAACAATGAATTGTTATTGAATGAGTGTAAAAATTGTATAGTAAATCATTTAGGGTATGATATATATAGATATATTTTTATAAAAAAATATATAATAAACCTCTATTTCTTATACATGATTTTTTAACATGTAAGAAGAAAGTCGAGACTCAAGGTAAGAGATTTTAATCTAACTTGTATTTCTGTGGTACACATTCCATACTCACCGATTGATTTTTTTATGATATAGGTACTACCCAATAAGTTATTTTTTGATCATTATAATTAAAATTAAGATATATACATATACATATAAGGTTTTTTCTTTCATGGGTCTAAATATTCAAAAGTTACTGAAGTTGTAAATGTTTTATGTTATAATATCATTATTTATCGGAATTGGTTAGGATTATATTTCTATTAATAGAATGTTATAATATACCACAAATTTTTTTTTACTTCTTATACTATAGTTTTTCTATAATAATTTATTTTCTTTTTATTTTCTTATCTTTAGTAACTATATATACCATCAAAAATTATTTATAATAAATGAATTAGTTTCCCACATTGGTAAAAAATTGTTTTCTTCCTTGTCTATGTTATCAAAAAATGTTTTAAAGAATGTTTTTAATATTAGTCAATGTTTTTTAGTGAAAATGTTACACATTTTTGGATTTTTGGAAGATATATGAATATGTATCTTCTAGTCATTTTACGAATGAGGTATTTTTGATTTTTTATGCAAAATGTGAATAAAATCTCTGTTTTATTATATATAGAGTGAGGAATATTTCCTATAATAATGACCACTCAATGATTTAATGTGTCCTTTAAATGTTTCTATGGTCATTTTAGAATTCTTTTTTTTTCATTAATATTTGATATTTTTTTAAATTTAAATAATTTATTTCCAAATTAAATGGATATTTTCCATAATAAATGTTTCAAATGATATTTCGAAATAATTTTCCTTCAAAGAATAAATCCTTTGATGTAACTTATGTTTTGCTTTGGATATTATACAATAATACCATCCATATTCTTTCTCTTAGTAGATTATGTTTATGATGATAGGATTATTAAAAAACCCAATTCTTTCCATGAGTTATTCATTGATGAAATGATGAGATTTTTATGAAACATATTTATTTTCCACATGTTATGCCATGATAAACTTTTATTGAAACCCATTTATTTATATTTGTTCTGATAGAATTAATATTTTATGATGTTTTGGTGCACATACGTATGATTTTCATAAATTTATGGGTGATACCTATATGTCACTGCAATTTATTGGGTAATGATTAAAATCTAATTAGATAAGCCAGACTGGAATGGGTACTGAACCTCGTTCAGTAAGGGAATTTTTCCACTATGATAGTCATGTGAGTGAATTGTGATTATTAAAATGGTTTGGGAAGTTATATTATTAAAATATGATAGCATTTGAAATGATAATTTAATGCTAAATAAATTTTTTTCTATACTTATGTGTATTCCAGAAATAAACATCTTATGTCAATGATAGGATCTTATAGCTTATGTTCTTTGATTCCATTGTGATTAATTTCTTATGAACTACAAATATTTCTTCTGTGAGTCAAGATTATGATCTTTGATATGCATGGTATGGATTAAAAATGTTTTGTTCATGTCCTAATATATTTATTATCATTTTATTCTTATATTATCATTGACATATCCATTATTTACCATTTTTAAGAAATTTATCTTACCATTTCGTAGGTTTCCATTCTCTATTGTTTGATGAATGGTATTATGAAAGACATTTCTATGAAGGGTTATTATTATAAAGAACTAATTGGGAGATGATGTAGAAAAATTATGATCTAGTTTTCTTTATTTCAATTTTTACACAGGTGATGGAACACTATGTCTCTAGCACGGATAATTATGTTATGTAATGAGTCTTAATCAATTAAGATAATATATATGTGTGTGTGTGTGTGTGTATGAGGATTTTATATCACAACAGTTGGTATTAGATAAATGTATAGTAAATTTTTGGATACTATATTGAGAAAATATTAGTGAGATACATAATGATAAGTCTATGTATAAGAAAATATCATTTAAATTTATTGAAGGATAGATAGATTGGTTTCTAATAAATAACATTCTTTTCTAGAAACAAATAATAGATTTTGATAAGAAATGCTTTAATTGAAACGCATAGAGATTTATTGGATTTTATTCAGATTATTTTAACATTTTTGATATTTTTACTTACTTTTCATGAAAAACTACATTTATTTTTCATTGAATTATATAAAACACCATGTTAATCTTGCAATACATGAACCACTGAGATTAGCTATTTGTACAAGCAAGACTATTTTTTACCACCATTTAATGGTGAAATTTTTTTTAAAACTAAATTGTGTAAAATATAATAATTTTTTATAGAATAAATATAATTTTTTAATTTATAATGTCTAAATTATATTACAGTAAATTTTTTTTATTTTTATGAGAGACATAATTTTTTTATGAATAGTGAAAAATACTTTATTTTAGTTAAAAACCAACTCTTTATTTCAATAATAATTAATGTTAAATTATAATTTAGGCTGGTTCCTAAATTCCCATTAGAAAAATTCTACATATATAAATCCTATTTAGTTAACTAGAATCATTTATATATTGGAATTATATATAAAAATATCTTCATCTTTTGAATGTTTTACTTTAAAACCCCAATTTATCACACATCTGTAGGATTTTCTTTAAACTTACATTCCCCAATTATTTGATTTGAATTTAGAAAAATTGACATACATGGTCGAAATAAGTATAATATTTATGACTCAATAAGATAAACATTTTTTCGAATGAAAATATTATTTATAGTGATTAAAATTAATTATGATTATTAAGGTAAAATTAAGTAAACTAAGGGACTAAAACATAATCATGAGGACAGAAATGACCTAGACACTTGTCCAAGGGACATTGTATGCCAATAATTCAACCATATATACATTTGTTTCTTATTTTATTGGTTATTACGATTGTCAGGACCTATCCTAATGGGGCCTATCCCCTGGCTACCCCAAGACCACCTCTAAAGGCTAGGGGTAGACAACTAGCACTGAGTAAACATATAGCTCAAATGAGAGGAATTTTCCTATGTACCAGTAAACATGCCCACATCTCCAATAATAGAAAACTAAAATGTAAAAACAATGTGTAAATAATGGATTCACACACTAAGGTTCCAACCATAGTGTACGATAGAAAAAACTAGAAAGTAAACATGGCCAGAATACAAGTTCACCAAAATAAAGAGTCTGTAAAAGCGAAAAAACACATTCCTAAAACTCATCCATAGAAAACCTTACCTATAGGGAAATGTACTTTTCATATCTATAAAGCTTCTAGATTACACCTCGACTCTCTGGTCTCTCTAGGCATCACTTATTCTTTGTCCTCCTCAAACTCTATCAAATATTGTTCTTCTGCAGAAGACATGACACATATAAAAAAATCCCGTGCATGGGTGAGTGCTTATATACTAGTAAGAACCCTAAAAACACAAAGTAAGTACCAAAAAATAAACAATATTAAGAAGATATAGTTATATCAACATAGGTATGTGTCAATAGAACATAAAATAAGAACATACATGTATACTCATGAAGGATTCCAAGCATCAAAGTCGATTCCAATTCCAGCAACATAGTTCCGCTTGAAGAACACTCATCCCATGAGATCTCACTCCTCAAGCTATCTGATAGATGAACGTTGAATAGTTCTACCAAAATTAATAACAGAGATGCATGGTCTTGATATGTCACATTGTTTCCATGAGACATTAAATCTCGCTAAGACATGGAGTCTTAATACATCATATCCAAACATCAACACCATAAAACTATTTAAAGCATTCTTGTCGGGTCTCCTCATGTTAAATAGAAAGAATCTGATCTCGATACACATATAGGGGTTCCACCATGCCCACATATCACTAGGGGAATCTTGGCCCTAATGAAAACATCATCCAAGATAGGGTAGCAGTTACCAGGGAAATATTGGTCACACCAACTCCACGAATCCAATCTACGGTTACTCAACGATAAGTGAAGATCAACAAGGCCTCTCGGTATGATACATGATCCAATATATTGAGTCAACTATCAAATCTGGGCTGAGATAACTCAATTCAGAACACAGGTCATTCTCTATGACTGGAATGGGATCCAACATCATTCCTTCATAGTAAAAGACAAAGGTTATGCTCTCAATTTCTTCTATCATCCACTATGATGGGAATGGGATCCTGAATTGAACCCTTATAGGAATAAGAAAATATAATGCACCCAACCACTTCGAGTATATCTACAAACTCACATAGCTATCTCAAATGGAATTATATATCGTAAGGGTCCCTATACTGTAGATGACTCATTAAACAAACGATCTGTTAGATGGTTATGACTGTTTTACTGAAAAAGGATCTGACTCGACCTAATGGATGAACTGATCCGACCTAGTCTGTATAATCCAGCCCAACTAGGCCTCGCCTGCTGGGACACTCGACATAGCCTACTTAGCTACTGTAGTGGTGTAACCCCCTAATCTGGCTCTCGTACGCATGCCAGCCTTCATTCCATGTGAGTTCCGTTGAACTACATGCCCCCAGTGAAAGATGCACCGCCACATTCAATTAGGAAGTACCTTATGTCTACCTACCCCACAGTCTCTATCATTGTGGGATCCTCCAACTGGGGATAACCCAAAGATTAAACAGTCATTGTCGGTGCATTGGTGGCCCCTTTTTAGGATACTAGTTCTCCTATGGTGCTCTGTTTTTCGATATAGTGGCTTGTTTGTGATCCTCATATCAGGTTTTTCATCGCCATGGACTCAGATCAACGTCATGTTTCATCCAGAAAAACAACTTGAATGGTGTTATCTACTAACCCACTTTCATCATTTTGTCTCCATTGTTGTCGCATTTCTAGTAGGTTATTCTGAAATTGGATCCTCAAATATAGATTGTTGTTTCAAGAAACATTGTCCCATCAAACATTCATTCACAAACCTTGAACAATGCATAGAACACAAATAATGTGATGAACTTCAGAGAAGAAAGGCACATAGAATAACCCAAGGATCCAACCTTAGACATTGTTCATTCCTACCTTACTCCATTCCATAAGAATGATTATAAAAGCATATAAAATCCTTAATCAAATCTACACCAAGAATAAAACCCCACAATTACACACATCTTGCAAGAACAGGTGATCCGTGTGTCAACCTGTTTGTTGGTTAATCCTCATTCTTCATCTATTCTCAAGAACGTGGAAAAGAATAATCAAAACCAAAACATCCTACCTTGATTCACCATTACATGGAATTCATTGGAGAGTGATATGTCTCCTTTCCATAGAATATTTAAAAGGTTATGTTATACCCCTGGATTACTAACTATAGTCAACATTAAAATAAATCCAATGGTACATCAAAAATAATTTTTATTAAATTATTTTAATGATGTTTGCATCCAATAACTATATTTTATAATTACCCCGCATTGGCCACTATTTTTCCTCGACTAAATAAAATACCACCTTATGAACTCAATGGTGGTATCATATTTCCAATTTTTGTTAACTTTTATGAGTTATTTGGATTTAAAAATAAAATAATTTTATTTAATAATTTTATTTATGGTTACGTCCTTGGTGGATTTCTCTATAGATGAACCGCTCTGATGAAAGTTAGGTCTCACCTTGAGAAAAGCTATAATTCTGATGTCAATTGTTCCCTCGGATTTCAAATATGTGTAATTTCATAAAATTTATTTCACTGTTTTTTAAGAAAATTCACATGTGCATGTCATTAAAAAGACAACATTTTTCAGTGAATTGTTCCGAGCACACTGGACCTTGGAAATGCATGTTGTCTCAATGTCTGGTCTCATAATTTTCATAAATATTTTCTAAAAATAAATTTAGGAAAATACAAGTCCCTAAATTCTCCCCACCTTAGGGAATTATGTCTTAAAAATAAAAAAACTACACAAAAAATTATGGGTACTAAGAACGAATATTTTCCTCCTGCTACCATGTGATTTCTTTTATATTCACATTCTACACTAAAAATACACCAGAGGAATCAATGGCCCAAAAGGATCCCTAAATGTTGATCCTTGTTCTCCACTAGGCACTCAGTAAAAGTCACTTCATCATCAATTTCCATCTCACCCCAGTCAATGATGTGTGATGGGTCATGCATGTATCTCTATAAGTGAAAAATATTGAATGTGTCATGTACCCATTACAACTATGGGGGTAGTGAAAAGTGGTACTTCACCTCTCCAACTCTACATAGTATCACAAAAAAAGAAAATAAACCTCAAGGATAACTTTCCTTCCCAGCCAAATCTTCATATTCTGCATCGAGGAGATACCTAAATGAACACATAGTCTCCCTCCTCAAACTCCAAAGGCCTCCTTTTCCAATTGGGATAAGATTTATAATGGATCTTTGCAGACTTCATTCACTTATATATTACCTAAACCTTATCTATTTTCACATGAATCCACTCTAAGACCATTAGTTATAACTCTCCTTGGTCTATACAATAATGTGGTGACCTGGAGGGTTTCCTGTACCAATCCTCTAATGGTTCCATTATGATGGTGGAAGGTTATGTCTTGTTGTACAAAAAATCTACTAGCAATAGGAGATCCTCCAAAATGCAGAGAAAAACTAACATGAAATCCTGTCACATGTTCTATAGATCCTGAATGGACCACTCACTCTTGAAATCCTCATATGAGTAAAACATTGTGCTCAGGCGTAACTTAGTTCCAAACACCTCCTATAATCCCTTCCACAACCAGGATTTTTAGCAAGCATCGGGACCTCAAAAAATCATCTACAAAACTCCATGAAGTCAAACTATCCTCTATATGTAGGGGAATCAAAATCTGTCTACTGAACTCTACACCAATATAGGTAGAAAGTGGGACGAGTTGGTTAGTTGGCCAATGATCACCCAGATGGTATTGTGCCCCGTAGTCATACATGGTAAACCTATCACAAAGTACATGGTTTTCCCATACCGATTTTATTTCATTACCTTAAGGGGTTGAGCCAATCCTATTGGAACCTGATGCGCAGTCTTCACTTGTTGATAGGCAATGCATCAAGACACAAACTCTGCAGCTTTCTTCTTTATCCATTGACACCAAACACTGGTCGGATTATCTAGTACATTGTTCCCACACTATGATATACCACAATAGGGGACTCGTGAAACTCCCTCAAAATCTCATCTTGAAACACCACTAGTATCATCATGCATCCTCTAAAAATAACAGTGTTCTCCTAACAATTTGAATGTCGATATGGGGCATGCCCTGTGGACATTAGATCATGTAGATTCTAAAAGTCTGTATCCTTATGTTTTTCCTCCTTGAATCATTGTAAGAGTGGAGGGGTGACAACCATTGTCTATGGATAATCTTCTCTATATCCATCCACAATTTATATGTTCAATGAGGCAAATTTCTTAGATTCCTCATACAGAAACTGCACGATAGATGTTCTAATGAGAGTATCAACTACAACATTCCCCTTCCTAGGAGTATTGAAAATCATCAATTCATTATTATGGAAGAACTGTATCCGTCAACTCTATCCCATGTTCCAATCGTTCTAAGTGAATATATACTTGAGACTATTGTGGATGAAGTCGATGATAAACTACTCAAACATCAAATCGTGTCACCACATCTTCAATTCAAAACTACTTATGCTAACTCAAGACCATGGACCACGTAGTTCACTTGTTAAATTTCATCTGGCATGAACTATAGGAAATAATTTCTTTCCTCTTCTTGATGACACAACCAAGCCTGGTTCCTAATGCATCATAGAACACTATGTACTCAACACCCTCTTCTGTAATCCTTAAGATGTGAATGATTATTGAGCTCTGCCTCAACCTTCATTGGATACATTAAAAATCTATCCTCTGAGATGATGTGTCCCGAAAAAAGAACCTCTCGAATCCATGACTTAAAATTCAAGAGCTTCCCATGTGGATGGTGCTCTTGTATTGTGTCTAGAACCATCCCAAAGTGTATTGCATGATTTTTCTTATATGTAGAATAAACTATGTTGTGATCAATAAAGAATACCTGGGGTTTCCAAGGGAGAAAAAATGGGTCCCTTGAGGCCCTTCCTCTAAGAGTCATCCAACTTCACCCTCATATCACAAATCTCTATGAGAGAAATTCTATTTGATAGTATTGATTTCAGTGTCTCCTAAGATGTAGATATACACAAAAGTAAAACTCTCAGTGGGGTGGTAAACCTAGAACATCTTCAGGGAGGACAACCTTATACTCCTCCACCACTAAAGGAAACTGAGGACTCAAAAAATCCATGACACTGAGGTTTGGGCTAGACAATTTAAGAATAATTAGTTACACCCTCCTTTGAGTGAGTCTATCCTGATCTACAAGTACATTCATTTAACTGAAAAAATGAAATATGGTTATTGTACTGTAAATGAACTACACCATTTTCTTAAAACAATTAATATGTGCATGAACTATGGCTACTAGTCCATACCTAGAAAGAAATAAAAAGGCAACAACTCTACTACCAAGAGATCTCAACCGAATCTTTTTCCTTTAAGTGTCAGGTCACACTATTGGAACTAGTGTATGATGTTCAAGTATCCTCTAGTAGGTGTCTCTAATCATATGGATCAAGTAAATTGTTTAACTGGACTCTCTATGTATCATACAATAAAAGTGGAAGGAAAGCAAATCAATATCACAGGTCCCTATCTACTGCATATAATGTAGAAATACATAGATCGTATCTTGAACCACTCATGGATTCATGGGGTCATAATCCCTAACTACCTACAAATATCTACTCATATGTTCTTTAGCTACTAGATTCTACTATGGACCACCTTGGGGGTGGTGGTGGTAACACATTAAAATGTCTTCCACCTCCTACTGCTTCTCATGCTCAACTTCCACGTCCACCGCCTAACATATCTATCTTCTCCTGCCATTGTATCTTCCTTGGATGTTCTTCAACTTCCTCTATAGCTGCAACTTAAATGGTGAGACAGTCATTCATGAGAAGTCCCCTACCTTAACAATTATTGAAAAGTATCAATTTCAAGGAACTAGAATTTCCCTGTAACTTCTAAAGAAACCTCCTATTATGTGGCTTACATCATTAACCTACTATCAGTTGGTCCTGATGACCCTGAAACACAGACTATGTCTACCTTGATATCCCATTATATGCTCTATAACCCTATGTGTCATCATCCAGCACCAAAAGAACAATGAAAAACTAAGTCGGGAAAGTTGTATCCACCTGAACCATGGTATGTTGGTATTAAAACTAATCAACATGAGAAAGCGCCACTGGCTAACCATCCTGAAGAAAAACTACACAATTATTGGCTCCCCTCATGGAGGCTTCAACAAAAATCTGGTCAGACTCTTGATCATTATCCTGAAACCCCACTATCTGGCATTATGAATACATCCTATAAGAAAACATGATGTATCTTGGTCAACAGAGTATACCTCATGAGCTATGTTATGAAGGACATGGAAAACAAAACCCATTCTTTTACAAGGAATATACATTTATTTTTCCCCCTCAACTAGTGGTTTCATGTACCGAGTGGAAAGCTAGTGTCTAGAGTCCTGGTGTGTGGATACGTCGGTTGCCTCACCAACACTGCAGTACCTAGCTTGACAGCCGATTCTGAAACACTTAACACCATTCCCTTAATCCAATATCACAGAATCCCGATCTTAAGATAGAACATAATAGCTCTAATACCACTCTTTCATGACCCTTCCTTGTGGGGAAAATCCATCACTACCCCAAACCCACATCCAATGGCTAGGGGATGGATACCAGCACTATGTTGTAATTTCCCACGAATGGGAGGCATTTTCTTAAGTACCCGTACACAAACACACCTAGCATAGGCTAAAATATAGAAATGTTAAAACACTAAGTAAACAAATCATATATTGGCTAAGGTACCAACCATTGTGTATGATAGTATAAAACGTGAATGTAAACTTGGCCAGAATACAATCCCACCAAAATAAAGAGTATGCAAAAGTGAAAGCACATGTTCCTGAAACTCATCTGTAGAATACCTTACCTAAATGAAAAAGTTCTGGTCATATTTCTAATGCCATAAGAGTGCACCTCTACTCTCTGGTCTCTCTAAACACAACCAGGTTTTGGTTTAACTAGGACTACATCAACATTCCAACCATATTCACAAGACACGACATGTGTGGGAAAATCCCATGCAGAGGAGAGTACAACTATACTCAATTGGAAACCCTGAAAACACAATGTTAATACTACAAAGGAAACATAACTAAGAATACATATTCATCTCAGCATAGGTACATTTCAACATAACATACAAGATGAACATCCAGGTATACTAATAATAGTATCCAACCCTCGATGTCTCATCCCCTACTAGCTACACTGTTCTATTCATAGTACACTTTTCCTATGAGATCTCACTCCTAAATATATCAGATAGAAGCACATAGTATAGATATTCCAAAATTAACAACAGATACACATGATATCAATAATTCGTGTATTTTACTTGGGAAATTTAGTCTCTATAAAACATGGAGTCTCGATACATCATAGCCAAATGTCAATCATTGAAAACATCATGATGCATTCTTATCATGTCTAGTCACGTAGAATGGGAAGAATATGATCTTAATACATAGATAGGGGGTATAACTACTATAGGTATTATTGGTGGCCTACAAGACCTACTAGAAACATCATCTTATTTAGGGGAGTAGTTACCTTGTAAATATTGGTAACACCACCTCCAAAAAACCCTATCTATGGTAACATGATGTGATGTGGGGACCGACTGTTCCTCTCGATACAATACATGCTCTAACCTACTAATTTTACTATCGAAGATAGGCTGATACATCTGACAGTAGAAAATGAGTCACTCTCTATGACATGGTTGAGATCTTGCATCGAACTCTTATAGTAAAAGACAAAGGGTATGCTAACAAACTCTACTATCATCCTCTATAATGGGAACATGATCCTGCATGAAAACCTCATTAGAATAGACAAGGATAATGCTCCCAACCTATGATGGCCTGAGTAAAAACCCACCAAGCTATCTCAAAAGGTCTGATGCATCTAAAGGGTCCAAATTCCATAGATAGCTCGTTAAACTGAAGATATGTTTGAAAGTTATGGAAATTTTATTGAAAAATGGTTTGAACCCAACCGGTTCGATCGACCTGACCCAGTACACTGGACCGATGGGCCGTAGCACAACCCCACTAATCCAACCTATGCACATGGTCCAAACTTCATGCCGCACACAGTCTAATAGACTATGAGCCTGAGATAACATAGCACTATTGTGTTAAACACTGAAGGCCATCGTGAACACCTTCCCAACAACCCCACTGCCACGATCTCCTCTAACCGAGGCAATGCTATAGTTCATGCGACTACCACCACCGGCACAGACACATTAGTGGCCTCTTCTCTAGGACACCAGCTCTCCTCCAATACACCATTTTTAGAAATGGAGGCACGTTCCTGATCCTCAAGACATTTTCTTCATCGGCCTCATCTCGAATATACCTCACGACTCAACAAGACTAAAAACTACTCAAATGGAAATATCTCCTAAATCACTTTGATCCATCCATATCCATAATCGTCGAACCTCTGGTAGGTTGTCCTGACATTAGGTCCTCAATTTCATATCCTTATTCTAATAAAAAGAGGAGCAATGGTCTACTATTCGTAAACTATGAAGAATGGGAAGAATGTAAAGAATGTGACAAACATCAGGGAAGAAAGGAACATGGAACAACCCATGGATAGAACCTCAACTGTGGTTCACTACGGCCTCGGTCTATTCCATAATAATGATCATGAAATCATAATGAATCCTTAATCAATTCAACCTTGAAAATAAAACCACACAATTACGCCCATCCTGCATGAATGATTGATCCATTGGTCCAACTATTCATTATTGGATCTGTGTTCATCAATTATGTTCAAGAATGGGGAATAGAATAATCAAAACCAAAATTCCCTACATAGAATTAGTTTGATCGTTGAAGAAGAATCATTGTTGCGTTGTTATACCATGGTCAAGATCTTTTGAAACTGAGGTTCCTTGTTCTTGATTCGCCAATCCGTCTACGTTCATTGGATAGAGCTCCATCTCCTTGCAACATAAGACTTCTAGGGTTATTTTGTAGCCTTGGATTCTGGGAAATAATTAATATTAAAATATATCTAAGGATGCATCAAAAAAAACTTATTAAATTATTTTAATGATGTTTACGTCCAAAAAATAACTTTCACAACTGGCATGAACCGCATGATGATAGAAATCACCTAAGAAAAACACCCCCTTAGGAACTCAACTGTGGTCTTGGAATTCCAATCAAAGTTACTATTTATGAGTTATTAGAATTTCAAAATTAAATAATTTTTTAAATTGTTTTATTTACGATTACGTACCTAGTGGATTTGTTTAAAACATACCCACACCTATGAATGTTAGGTCATTCCAATGGTAAATGAGGCATTCTCAGCTCAAAGGTGACCGCATATTTCTGATCTGATCACCTGCTTAAATTTTAATTCACTCTCTAAGAAAATTTTCTTGCTTATGCTATTAAAAAAGTAACATTTTTTAGTGAATTTTTTTGAGGACACTGGGACTTTAATTCTCATGTTATCTCAGTGCATGACCTCATAATTTTCTAAAATAATTTCTATAAGTACAATTGGGAATATCCAAGTCATTACAGTGATATTATTAAATGAATGTTCCCTATATAAAACGATATGTAAGAAATATACAAAAAGTAAATTATCCTTACAGTTAAATTTTTAGAAAAATTTGAGATATGGAAGAAATTATATTTTCACTTAAATACTGTAATTTTGAATGATAAATGTGTTATTTTTATCATATTATTTAACATTAATTTCTATAGGTGATTTATTTCCATTAAATGCTTAAAGAATTCCAACGTAGTGATTATTTAGTTAATAATTAACTAAAATAAATGATACTACGAATATTATAAGTGAAGTAAATTGATTGAATTATTATTTTTAGAATAATATCTTATTTTACATAGATGTAAACTCAATATATTTTAATCCAATAAGGTTATTATTTTTTAAAATAAAAATTAAATAAATAATGTCGAAATTGTTGTTGTTGTTATTTAACAATAAATCATATTTTATTAAATGATTTAAAATTAATAAAAATCACATATTACTTGAAGTGACATTTAAATGTTAATAAATTTAAAATATGAACTACTGACGGATAAATTTATTGTTTTTAATTAACATATGGACCCATAGATTAAAAATATTTTTAGCATGGTTGGGGTTTAAGTAGAGCTTTTTTGCATCACATGCGCTTGTTTTAAAATTAATTTCCAAAACACATAAGATTTAAAATTTATAAATTATATATCAAATTATTAATTAATTGGATCTATATTTTAAAATAAATATAAAATTATTTTATTCTTAATGGTAAAATTAACTAGGTTAGAATATTAAATTCTTTAATAAATTCAAAAATAATATAATGTTTGAGTCTTAGATGTAATGAAACCAAATTATGAAAATGAAAATATTTTTGTGTTGTTGGGGATTTTCTAGATCATTTATCCCCTATCAACAATTATTTTTCCATTATGGGGTCACATTAGGTAATTTATACATCCCATTAACAAATACCTTTTGTTATTTACAGGAGTGTCACCCTTTCCACTAAAAAAGGAAAAACACTCTCCCTCTTCATCACACATATAAAACCAAATAGGTTCATCCAATATCTAACCAATACAAATACAAAAATCCATCATTTACTCCTAGAATCCTACCATTGTTCAAAAATAAATCCAAGGAAGCATTTTGTGCCAAACCAAAAGGAGTTACCCGATTAAGAGGTAATGACTTCCCTCAAGAGCCTTTCATTTATTTTCTTTCTCCAACCCTTACACTATATTTATTCAATGTTTGTAAAAAATATGTATATATAATATAATAGTATTTGTTATGATACTTTTTATACCTACAATTTCATCACACCTCTATCTAATGGGTAATGTACATATTGTTTTTTACGACGAACTACCACCTCACAAAATGACGATTGTTCATTTTTCCTTACCGCCTCTCAAGGTAGAAATTATGATATAAAATAAATTTTTATATGAAATTAATTGTATTTATTATTTATTTAATCATATTTAATTATTTTACAACACATATATTTATACTTACCATTTGTAGTAATTATTATAATTTCGTTTGATGAAGTGTGGACTACCACCCCCTCAAAGTGATGTGATTCATTCACACAGTACATTGAATGCATTATGGTTGGGTTTGTTGACATTATATGATATATATGATATAGTAATTATACTTCAATATATATATATATATATATATCATTTAGTTACATTCTTTCAATACACCTATTAAATTAAAACAACGTTCATGCGTATGTACGACCTACCGTCTCCATGAATGCTATATTTCATTTAATACTTATATATAGTATAGATTATTATAATACTAATATACTAAATATAAATTATATTTATATCATGTATTAAATGATGTAAATCATTATATAAGTATTATAACCAATGATATCAAAATTAAGACACATGTGACAAACCAAGCGAATATTACCCAAAGCGTAACTTTAACATGGAATTATTAACAATCTGTTAATTTAATGTCGTAGTCAAACCATATATGGTATTATATATAACAATTTATTTCTCTAATATATTTATAATAAAATTATATTTGTTATACAAGATATTTTAATGAGTACGTTGTGAGTCAAGACACAAGGTAAGGAAATTTCATCTCACTTTTTATATCTGTGAGGTACATGCCAGGTTCAACACATTTTTTTCTTGAGTGGTGTATATACTAACATTTATTCTGTTATATGATTCTAATTATTAAATTTATTTTTATTTTAATAGGCATTATATTATCTTTACTTCAGGGTATTTATGTTCCAATACTCACCAAATCAGTAAAAAAATTTCATCTCAATTCTCTTTCATTGAGACACATACCATGTAATGCACAGATATTTTTATATATGTATTATATTCTATGATAGAAATTTTATATCATGACTCTAATTTTTATAATGATATATTATGTTTCATGTTATTTAATTTTATTACATGAGGATTATGGTTCAATGTAACCAAGTGGTAACTGTTTGTTGAAACAATCTCATTTCCTTTTGAGATTACTTATGTTTATTCTTCCATTGATGAAATATTTTTATCCATATCTCAGGAACATTCATGATTTTTCTTATACTCTGGTAATTCATGATTTATTCATATATTGGTACCAATTTTTGGACTCTTTGGTACATAAGATAGTTAAGATAATTTTTCTACAAAAGCCCGACTTTAGCATATCTTCGATTGAAAATGTATGTTATTTTGAAACCATGTTTTCTAAAAAGGGATTCAAAATGTTTTCAAAAATTATTTATAAGGATTAAAAATATTTCAAAATAAATGGTTTTCAAATCGTTTTTAATATTAATTTATAAGTGTTCAATATATTCCCAATGAAATTGTTTTCAAAACATTTTCAAGCATTATTTATAAATTTTCAAATTACTTTAAATGAAATGGTTTTAAAAATATATTCAATCATCGTTTATAAGTTTTAAAATTATATTCAATTAAATTTGTAAAAAAATTTCTTTCAATATTTCATTATATGTTTTCAAATTTTTCACAGTTTTTTTTTAAATTTTTTGAATATAATTTTTAATTTTTCCTGGAAAATGGTTTTGAAATTGATTTTCAAGCTTTATTTCAAATTTTTATAGGGTTTTAAAAGAAAATGGTTTTGGAAGGGTTTTATTTTTTAAAATACTTCTTAAAAAGAAAAGTATGTTTTCTTCATGAAATGTTTTTTGAAATATATTTCATAATTATTTTCTATCTAAGATGGAATATATTTATGTTACTCATGTCTTTTATGGAAAATGATTCAATGTTTCCATTTATATTATTTTTTTGAATGGGTTGTGTTTTTATGGAATTATTTTTGTTAAATACATTTAGTTTTTATGGGTTACATAATTTACAGTCCCTCTTCCTTTCATGGGTTATTATTTGATTAAATGATCGTTAAACCTAATATTTTCAACATGTTATGATATGACTACATGTTTATGACACCAATTTCATTTCATGGGTTATGATATGATTTTTCATTAATTTATTGAACATGTATTTATGATTTCAATATGAGATGGGTGGGGCCTATATCTCTCTCCAATGCATTGGAAAAATATTTATATCTCATGATATAGATGAATATGGTCTTCGGAATAATCCTTGACTACTAAAATGGGCATGAAGGTGAACCTTGACTACCAAGATGGCATGGGGAGTGAAATCATGATACTAAGGTGGAAATGGGAGTAAAACATGACTACCAATACGGTATGGGGATTGGACCCATACAACTAATATGGGGTTTTCAGTGATTACTTGGCTGCTATGAAAATCATACTATATTCTTATGTGTGTGTGACAATTCCATGTTTTATTACTTTTTTTTGATTTCATGTCTTATTTTCATTATTTTGGTATTCTTATTTCCTTATAAACTAAATATATTTATTACCTGATTATTTTTTATGATATTATGATATTCATGGTATGATCTTACAATGTTATAATCATGTTCTCATACCCTCTTGCTCATGATTATGAAAACATGTCTCCCTTGTTTACCCTTAATGAGCATCAGAGCACACCCCTTTTTATGTTTCATCTAAAGGTTATGAAGATATGTATTAATTTATATGTTTCTAATAAGGTTTATATTTAAGAAGAACATAACATGAGATAATGTAGCACACTTATGTACCAGTGCTTATATTTCCATGATTTTAAAGGCACATTAAAAATATGGGCTTTGGGTGTCTATTTTTATAAATTTTGTATGTATTACATAATAGTTATTTAATGTAAATGAATTAAATGTAAGGGTCACTATATCTTGTATCACATAAAAGGTTTAGTTCACCTTTGGAATCATTGATGATAAAAAATTATTGAAAATCCTATTGACTTGTCTAAGGATAAGTCTATAGATAATGAAAATTAGTAGAAAATGCCATGTAATTTTGTTAAATGGAAGAGTAAGTGGTTTCCTAGAAATAAATCTCTTTCTGGATACTAAAATTTCATGTAGAGTTTGGAATATATTTAACTTGGGGTAACAACTCCAAAAAGACATTCTAAGCCTAACTTGGGATAATCTGGTACATAAAAACTTGCCTTGTTGCACACATGGTTTGACTCTTATTGGGGATATGATTTGGAAATTATCAATGTCATCGTGAACCATCATGAAGGATTTAAATATAATTTGTCTATGAATAACCTAGGATATACCTATGGTGTCATAGATTAAGGAAGATGTTATAACTTAGATATCCTACAAGTGAATTTTCATGATTATGTGGTTCCTCGCTATGATAATCATTTCTTATTCAATGATTTATAGTTTTATACAATAATAGAAATAAGAATAAATGAGATTAATGATGAATGTGATGGAAAATATATTGATTATAATTCAAATGGAATGACCACTGGAGAAAATGATGTTGTGTAATGCCTAATCTGTTTTCAAGGAACATGTTCAACAATGTGTACTTTAACCAACTCTCAAAAACACCAAAGAGGTGAGGAAATGAGTTCATTGATAATTTAGGTAATTGGCACCATTGAGTAAATAATATTTTGTTTCCATTATGTCAAGATTGTGGGACGAATAACCACAATGAATGTATTAGAGGAACTATAAGTTGTTTTTTATAGTGGATGAAAAGGATAAAAATAAATTAACTACAAAGGGAGAATTATGAGATTAGTTAATGCAATAGATGAGAATGTTTTCCTCCCTAAGGTATTATCAATTTATGATTGAATTAAATATGGAAATTATGGGCATTAAGATGATCAATGTCTTATTTGGAAGGCTCATGAAGAGAATCAAAGAAGGTGGTACATGTAATGGGTTTTCAACAGATGATGAAGACACAATGAATAATATATGAAAGGTATGTTCTATTCCAATAGATTGATTAAAATTATTTTTATAAATTTTAAGACATGATTCATATTTCATATTCTTAGAAATATTTATTAAGGAATAATTTGATAAAAATAGAGTAATGGTTTAATAATAAATATGAATTATTGAAGTGTATATGATATGGAATTCAAAGATTATATGATACAAAACATGAAATATATAAGTATTTTAAGAATAATTTCTTTTATAATTTGATAGAATATGTTGAATTGTTCTTGTGAGTTAGAAAAGTGATTTTATGGATATATGATTTTTATGTTAGGGGAAGGTAATCCTTAATTAATGACTTATGCTGAGATAACAATATTTGGATAAAGATATATTGGATTTGAAAATATAAATTTCACGATATAGATTACCCTAGATACTATTTATTGAAAAAGTGGTCTATGTCATCAAGGATGATGTTTAATACTACATGTAATTGAATAATTTATGAATTAGTCATTGGAATAAAAAATAATTCATGTTTTTTAAAATTATTTTCTGCAATTTAGGTAATTTCCATGTTCTGAGGGAATATAAGATGAGAATATTCACATGATTGAAATGTGACAACCAAGTGGTACTTTGTGTTATATGGGGATCAATGTTAATATAATTTCATGACATTGTATCTAAGTTTTTTTATTTTAATCATTTTTACGGCATATAAGGTCATATATTTATGGAATTTTTAATTTAAACTTAGGATTAAGTTTATGAGAATAATGTATTATCTCCCATATTATGATTTATACATAATAGATAACCCCATTCTGCAATTTCATGTTGATTATAACAGAAGAGAGATGGGATGACTTATCATGGATATCATGATCTACTCATTCTTCAAGAATGAAACATTCACCTTCATTTAATGGAATTAGATGAGAAGTGTAAGTTGTTCAAGGTGGAATGAAGGGTAATATTTTTCTAAAGTCAGTAAATTATTTCATCCCATGAAAATTCTTTAACTTTAGGAAATCGATATTGAAACCAAAATGGTTATCTTAGTACCTTATTTTTTGATAAATAAAATGGTCTCTTAGATAATCATTTATTTATGGATTTTTTAATTTTAACATTCACATGACCATGTTTTATATCACTATCCTCTATAACATGATAGTTATATTCCTCAACAATGTCCATGTATTCACTTGGCACCTAGGTTCTCATATGTTGATACCAATCTATTTGTTACTATGGAAAACATTATGGTTCTAAATATTTTTTTAGAGAGTTTTTTAATGATCGTTTATATGATTTTGGATTCTATTAAAGTAACCTAAGAGTATTAAATCTTTTACAACCCAGATGAATTTCAAGGGTGAAATTAATTTTTAAGAGGGTAGAATGTAACACCCCAAGAATTTGTAATTTGTTTTGTATTAATGAAATATTTTTTATATTATTATTTTCTTTATTTCCATGATAAACTAAATTAATTTTTCCTTGAATTATACATGACTCCATGTTAAACTTATGCTACACACAACACTTAGATAATCTTGCGGTACACACATGACTATGTTTTATCACCCTTTAATGGTAAAATTATTTTTAGGACTAAAATGTGAAGTTTTATGAATTTTATGTGTAAAAATAAATATCATTTTTTAATTCATAATTCCTAAATTATATTAGGGTGAATTTGAGGTATTTTTTTGAGAAACATCCTTTTTTGATGAATAACGAAAAATAAAATATTTTTTTAAGAACCTAACTCTTTGTTTAAAAAAATATTAATGATAATTATTTTTAATTATTTTATAAATAACGAATAGATAAATTATACATAATAATATAATTCATTTCATTTGGAAAATTTCTATTTTGAAATTATATAAAAATACTTATTGAACTTCTGAATGTTTTACTTTAAAAGCTCACTTTCTCACCACGACTGCGGGATTTGACTTAAACTTAATATTGGAAATTTATTGATTTGAATTTTTGAAAATATACATACATTGAATAAATAAGTATAATATTTGTGCTCTAACAAGATTAAATTGTTTTTTTGACCAAAAACATTAGTGATAATGCTTAAAATTAATTATAGTGATTATCATGAAATTTTGCTTAATAACAGACTAAAACTTAATCTTGAGGACCAAAATGACCTAGAAACGTGTCCAGATGAAATTTTAATCCAATAATACAATAATATACCATCTTTTTTCAAATTTAATTGGTTATTATGATATTATTAAATAGATGTTCCCAATATAAATGTTTAAGTAAGGAAAAAGACAAAAAGTGATATTCCTTTACATTTATCTTTTATAATACATTTAGATTTGTAAAAAAACATCATATACTCTGTTATAGATATATATTTTAATGATAAATTAGTTATATTTTTCATAATAATTTTACATTAATTTTTTTAGACGATTTAGTTACTTAAAATGCTTAAGAAATGCCAATGTAGTGATTATTTTGTTAATAATTAACTAAAATAAATGACAATATAAATATTACAAGTGATATAAATTAATTGAATATTTTTTTTAGATTATTATATCATGTTGGATATATTTAATCTAAATATATTAATATTTAAATATTTTTTATATTTTAAAAATAAAAATAATTAAATAATATCCAAATTGACGGTAATGTGATTTTACAATAAAAGATAATTTATTAAATAAATTAGAATTAATTAAAAATACTATAATCATAAAATGGATTTTAAGTGTTAATAAATTTTAAATAGGGTATATTAATGGACCCATTGATCTTTTATAACAGCCATATTGACCATATATTATAAAAATAATTATCATGGTCAAGGATTAAGCAATGTTTTGGTGCATCACATCTGTTTGTTTTAATATTTATTTCCAAAACACAAGATATTTTAATTTTATAAATTATATATCATATTAATAGTTTATTATATATATATTTAATCAAATAAGTCTCACTTTATTTTTAGTATTAATGGTTAAATTACTTAGGTTCAAAAACATGATACTTTAATAAAAACCAAAATGATAAAATTGGGCAATATTTGAAGTTGAGGAAACAAATTATAAAAATGAACATTATTTTGTGTGGTGGTGGTTTTTACCCACCATTATCCCCCTTTAATACATTAGATTTTTTTATTTTTTAGGCACATTATGTATGTTATAACTCCGCTTAATGGAAACCGTTTGGTATTTACAAGAGTGTCACTCCCATTCCAATATAAAAAGCAAAGCACTCTCCCAATTCTTCACATATATGAAAACACATAGGTTTGGAAAACCAAACCAAATAAACCTAAAAAAATCCCTCATATGCTCTAAGTATTCTAAACTTTTTTATAAAGAAATCCATGGAAGCCTTTTAGAAGAGACCAAAAGGTGTTATCCAATGAAGCGGTAACAGTTTCTCTCAAGATCCTTTGTTTTTATTTTCATTCGCCACCACCTTAACTATATTTATTCAATTATTGAATAAATATAGTATATTAAGAATACTATAAATGTTTTTATTCTATGGTTCAGACCAAGAATTTCACACACCTCTATCTAATGGGTAATGAGCATATACTTTATGTCTACGAAAAACTACCATCCAACAAAAGGATGATTATTAATTTCTCCTTACCACCTCCTATGGTGGAAATTATGTTCGAAAATATATTTATATATGATATATATTATATTTTTTATTCCTTTATTATTCTTTATTTCATAAACAACACACATCTTTATAGTTTCTATTTTGTGTAATTATAATATTTTCATTTAAGTGTAGACTACCACCCCTCAATGCAATGTGATTAATTCACACGCTACATGGAATGTATTTAGAATGGGTTTAGTAAAATTATATGATATATAATATATAATCATGCTAATATAATAATTATACACACACACACATATATATATATATATATCATTTACATACTCTCTTTAAATAAAACTATTAAATAATAACATTGTTCATGCGTTTGTACAACCTACTGTATCCAAGAATAGTGTATTCCATTTCATAATTATATATTCAATATATTTGTATAATACACATATACTGAATAAAAATTATATTTATATAGTGTTTTACATTCATTAAATCTTGATATATATATAAGGAAGAAAGATATAAGAAATTAAGACAAATGCAAAAAAAACAAAGCAAATATTACCTGAACCGTAATCTGAACATAGAATTATTATCAAAAAGGTAATATAATGTCATAATAAAACCATATATGGTATTATATATAATATTATTATTTTATGATATATTTTTAAAAAAATTATATTTATTATATAGTGTGTTTTAATAAGTACGATGAGAGCTAAGACACAAGGTAAGAGAACTTCATCACAATTTTTATATTGGTGGGATACATGACATGTTCACCACTATTTTCTATTATTTGGTGTATATACTTCCATGAATGTAATCTATAATTATTAATCATAAATTTATGGGTATCCACATATCCATTATATGATCTTTCTTCCATGGTATTTAGGTTCCGGAAGTCACCAAATTGATAAATTAATTTTTTCTCAATTTTCCTTCTTTGTGAAACATTCCATGTTTAGAGAATATATTTATATAAAAGGTATATATACTGTATTTTTTGGGAAAAAATAACTAAAGGTAGAAATGATGAATTTTTGGGTTGATTATTGTTTGTTGACGAAATGGGTTTCCATGGTCAGTTTGGGAGTTCCAAAGATATTGTTGACAAACTATATTTACAAAGAACAATGACCATAGAATGGATGATTTGGAGTATATACTGAAAGACTGTGTGAAATGTGACACTATTTCATAGTGTTTTGGTAAAAGGGTATTATGCACAAGTGTTAAAGAGGTTTGAAAAGTTTGGCTCTATCCATTTTTCAAAATCATTACATCCAAATATGGATAAAGAAAGAAGGGAACACATGTTATGGATTTTCCATGCATGGTTTTTTTGTGAGTAAGAGACATACTTGGATGTATTTTTACCCTCGTAGAAAAGTTATGTGTGCTATGTGCATGTTTGGAAAACATTCCTATAAATAGGTGGCCACCCCACTCATTTTGAGTAGCTCAATAATTAAACTGAATTCATGCTCTGGATCCTGCCTGTAGTGAGTGTTGTGCAAGTAGAGAGTTTATGCGAAACTGGGAGTTCTGTACAAGATGGAATTTGTGCGTAAGAAGTGAGTTGCTCTCATGAAGTGATTTTCATGGAATTATTGAGTTGTGCATAAGAGTTGTGTGTAAGTAAAAAGTGATTCGAAATCTATTTTTCTCTAAAAAAATTAACATGTTTCACGCAACATATTGAAGTAGTGCATAATACACCGAAGAGTTGCATGAAATATGGAATTTTTATACTACATCTATGGTAAAGAATTATTCATCAATGGATGAAAGTGGGAATTCAACATAGAATCTCCATACGGTGGATGATTAATGAATTAAAGATAATAAAGGGAGTTGTAGGACAAAAAACTCTTAGTGGATCCCATCCAAGAGAAGTGAGCAGATGAAGAGGAAGACAATGATCCTTTATACCGATAGTGATCTAGAGAAAGATACATATGGAGTTACCCATGGGAATTTAGTGTGTAGGCCCTAAAAATAGTAAAGGTACTGGACCTAGGCATATATATAATATAGCCTTATCCTTGTAATTGCAAGTGATCTATAGTGGATTTAGAACATCATCATGTCGTCGTTGTATGCTCCATGGTCGTAGCCTAGTGAGGGTGATCCAAGTAAAGATGTTTTGTCTTAAGAATGATTTAATATCTATTCATAAATTTCTACTGGAAAAATATAGAAGTGTGTTTTGTTTAATGATGAAATATAATCCATAGGGGTAGTAGTTTCAATCGTTTATACACTGATTCACCCCCCTCTTTGGGTATTAGACCGGGTGGACCTAAAATTATTCCACATGTTATATCATGAATATAATTATTTTCATGATATATTAAGATTCATCAGATTTCATTTTCTTACATAGGGAGTATGGTTCAATTTTATATAGTGGTTGGAGTTTATTGAAACAATATCATCACATTTTGAGAGTGTTTAAGTTTTTTCTTCCACTGATTAAATATTTTAATCCATATCTCAAGAAAATTCACGACTTTTCATCTAATCAGGTTATTAATGATTTATTCACCTACTAGAAATTTTTTTAACTTTTTGGTAGAAAATATAGTTAATAAAGTGTTTTTAAGACTACTTGACCTTAATTTATCTTTAATCAAAAATCTATATTCTCTCCAAAATATGTTTTCTAAATTGTTCATAAAACATTCATCTAAAATTATTTATAAGTTTTCAAATAAATTTAAATGAAATTATTTTGAAATTATTTTCATTATTTATTTATAATCATTCAAAGTATTTTCAATGAAATTGTTTTTGAAATGTTTTTCAACCATTATTTATAAATTTTCAAATTACATTCAAAGAAATGTTTTTCAAAATTTAATCAAGATTTATTTATAATATTTCATTGTATATTCAATTAAATGGATTTCAAAACATTTTAAAGCTTTTATTATAATTTTTCAATGTGTTTTAAAATACATTGGTTTTTATAATGTTTTAAATATATTTGATATGTTTTCAATGAAGAATGGTTTCAAAATAATTTTCAAGACTTCTTTCTATGTTTTTGAATTTTTTTTTATTAAAAATGGTTTTCAAACGGTTTGTGTTCTTAAATTTTATTTTTAATGAAAAATGATACTTTCCTTAAGAAATACTTTTTTAAATATATTTCAAAATATTTTCCATCCAAAGATGACATCTGCTGATGTCACCCATGACTTTCTGAGAAAATTATCCAATATTTCCAGTCAAATTATTTATCTCAATGAATTATGATGTGATGTCATGATGTTTATAAAGCTCAATTCTATTTCATGGGTCATACACTTTTGAAATCTTCTTCCTTTCATGGGTTTTCCTTTGATGAAATTATTATGAAACTTGTCTTTTCCACACGTTAAGATTTGATTACATGTCTGTGACAACCATTTAATTTCATGGGTTATAATATTATTTTTTATGAATTTGTAACATAATTATTGGTGATTTCATTAAGATATGGGTGGGACCTATATCTCCCTCCATTGCATTGGGTAAAGATTTATATCTCATGAGATGGACTAAGAGGGACTTTAGAAATAACATTGACGACAAAGATTTCAATGAGAGTGAATCATTACAACCAAGATGGTATGGGGAGTGAAATCATGATACTAATATTGATACTGGAGTGAACCATGACTATCAATATGTTTTGGGGAGTGAAACCATACTACTAAGATGGTCTTGGTAGTGATTTCTTGGCTACCGTGGAAATCATGTTATATGCTAATGTGTTTTCCAAAATTCTAGGTTTTATTCCCATGTTATACGTTTATGGATTATGTTCTTTATTTCAGTATGAATCATTTCTTATGAAAAAATATGCTTTACTCCATGATTCATGTTTATGATCATAGGATATTTAGGGAATGATCTTCCAATGTTACGATGATGTTATCATAACCTTTTTCTCATTCTTATTATTACATGTCTCCCATATTTAGCCATACATTGCATCTGAGCTAACCCCTTTCTAAGTTTCATTCCCATGGTTATGAATATATGTATTATGTATGATGTCTCTATGAATAGTTATTTTCGTTAAGAATATAGTGTGATATAATGTAACTCACATACGTACCAGTGTTTATTTTTACATGTTTCTAATGGTAATATAATAATTGGGTCTTTGGGAATATATTTGTATAATGATTTAATTATTAATAAAAGTTATGTAATATCAATGTATAAAAATAGATTATTACTATATTTACTAAGGGTTATTAACATCAAGAAAGGGGAATTGGGATTTGACTTGATTGTCAGATGGTGTCCAACAATGGGTCTTATAACACACCTAGTTTGTGACTCTTGGGGGATTTGATTAAGAAATTAATTAACTCTTTACATTCCATCATAAGGGATTTAAATATGTAATATTTAAGAATGAACTAGTTAAAACCTATGGTTTCATATATTAAAATTTAGGTGTCCTAATTTAGACATCATATAATTGAGTTTTCCAGATTATATGGTTTTCCACAATGATTAATTTTTCTCACACTATGATTTTTGGTTTTAGTCAACGGATGGAACCTAAAGGAATCATGTTAATACTAGGTTCAACGGACATTTAAATGATTTTCCTAATTAGAAACAAAATTTTATATGATATGGAATGAAAATCACATTATTATACTCAATCAATTTTATCAAGATATGAATGATGCTGAGTTCAAAATAAGAAAATAAGGGAATAATTTTTTTATTGATTCATTTATGATCAAACACCCAACTTTTTTAGTGGGTATGTGGATCCACTAATTTCTAGGAAATGGATTAGAACTACTAAAAGAATGTTTTAAATTCTCTAGTTTTTCAAAAATGAAAAATTCATTCTTGCAGACTATTGTTTGAAATGTGAAGAGGACCAATGGTGGAGACTTATCAAAACTATATAGCAATAAGAAGAAATTAAATCCAATGTGTGGGAATAATTTAAGAGAATATTTATCACTATATAATTTACTCATATAATTTTTTGAAATATATAGAAAGAAATACTTGAGATTAAGGAGAATAATGATGAATCCATTTGCACATATGAGGTAAATTTCATAAGACTTGTGAGGTAACTTCTAGAATTTTCATCCCACCTAAATGTATGTTTGATCAAATATTCAATTGCATACAACCTATTATAAAAATATAATTAGTTATAAGGTACTTTAGTTACTAATAAGACTTCCCTCAACATTCTCTCATGTTTGAAAAAGAGAATGCATTTAACCATCACTCTCATGTTTTTACAAGAAAAGAAACATCTAATTAAAAGGAAATTATAAAAACCAAGGAGAGAAAAATTGAGCCTTCAATAATACTCCATGTGTGAAATGAAACATGGGGTATATTACATCAAGGGGATTGGTAAATGTTTTTAAGTGTTTCACGTATGGTCATTTTGAAATCAAATGCTAAAGATCTAGGAAGATGACATATAATGATGTTAATAGATATAAATATCAAAAAAATTACACCAACCACACACTCTTGTTTCATATGTAAGGAGTATGGTAATTATGCTAACTGATACCCAAATCTAAAGGATAGTGATGGTGATAAATTTTAGTAACTTATTATAGAGATAGAAAAAGGTAAATATTATGGAATCACTATTTATGATGATGGGCATGATAACAAAATGGTGAATGGTATACTTACCACCCAATATAGAATTGTTAATGTCCTATTTGACCCTTGATGTAACCATTCTTTTATATTTGAATAATTTTACATGGGGATCAAAATTACACCCAAATAATTAGATGTCTAATTAGTTAGGAAAATACTAATGGAATAATGCTCACATATTAAGTCTTTTATTCTTCTACACTTCTATTTTTTGGTATTTTACTTCCTCAAAATATTTGAATTTCCCTCTGGTTAAATTTTATGTTATCATTTGCATGGATTGGAATTATCTAATAAAATCCCACATAAGTTATCAAGGAAGGGAATTGAAATTTCATAGTCCAAAATAAACAATTATCTCATCCCAAAATGATGTTAAATATGTACTCCCAATAGAGATCACATCATTTTTAAGGGTCTTGATTCCTATTTAAAATGGGGGTTTTTCTTAAATTGCTGGGTTTAAATATAACATCGATGATATGCATATTTTTTTGGAGTTTTTTTATATCTTTCCATAAGAGTTACCTTATTTTCCAATGAGTCATGAAGCTGACATCTCAATATAACTAATACATGGAGCTACACCAATTTAAAATAATTTATATAGAATGGACTCGATTGAGTTGTTATAATAAAACAATAAAATATAGGAGAATATTAATAGCGTATTCATTCAGCTAAGTATATCACCTTGGGTCACACCTATCATTTCTTTTAAAAATGTGGATCAATGTGACTCAAAATTAATTATTAGGAACTAAATATGATCAAAATCAAGACCAAATATCTTGTACCCCTTATTGAGGATTTATTTTACCAAATGTGTTGATATCATTCATTTTCCAAGATTGATATTCATTCTAAATAAAATCACTTGAGGGTAATAAAGGATAATATACCCAATAATTCATTATATACAAGGTATGGGTACTATGAATATATATTTATTCCATTTTTTCTTAATAATTACATCACAATAATTTTATCTTTTATGAATAGAGTATTTAGAAATTACATTTAACAATTTGGGGTAGGATTTATAGATGATATTTTTATTAATTAAAATCAAATTTTGGAGGATCAAAATGACATTATAATTTTCATTAATACCCTAATAAAGGAGAAACTACATGAAAATATAACAACGTGTAAATTTTTGCATTAAAAGGGTTTTTTTGGTCTTATAATATGAAGAGTGGGTATATTAGAGTATCTATTTAATACATAGGCTATTAGACGTGGTCCCGAACCAACCACGATGTCTTGGATTTGATGTTTTCATGATTTTTATTGATATTATCATTTTTTTGGAAGATTTATCATGATCTAGCAATTAAAAAACTAATTTACTCAGAAGGGATGCATGTGGCTTTGGATTGATGATTGTGATTAAGATTTTATGGATCTACGGAGAATGTTAGACAGTGAAATTATCCTTACATTACCCTATAATAGAGATGGGTTTCTAATCTATAGTGATGCATAAAATAAGACATTGGGATTTATGCTCGTGAAAAATTATATGGTTATATCTTATTCCCTATGAAAATATATGGTTCATTGGAAAAATTACCAAACACATTATTTGGAGTTAACTACGGTAATTTTTGCATCAATGAAATGGATGCATTATCTTTGTTGATAAGGTGTGATATAAAATAAAAAAATAGATAAAATTATATATTCACAAAAAAAGAATTTAAAAAGAAACAGAGGAGATGGTTGGATTTGATTAAAGATTATTACTCCTCAATACATTACCACCAAAGGAAATTGAACAATGTTTTCAATGCTTTGAGTAAAAAGTATTATGCCAGTTTATCTATGATGGGGATAAAAATATATGAAATATTTATGGATTTGAAATGTATGGATCTTGAAACCATGAATTGATGAGAAAATATTATATTGATAAAATAAGTGTTAAACCAACAATCCAAGTGAAGTTCAAAGAGGAAACTAAAGAAGACATAGAGATAGAGAAGGAGATAAATGTTCCTAAGTCCAACAATGATTATGATGAAATAATAAGTTTTTAGAACAATGTATATGTTCTGTCCCCACATGATTTCAAAATAGAGATGTTAGAGGAAGATCATAGATCTCCATTATACATTCATCCTAGAATTACAATGATATATAAAGATATGAAAGTGTTTTTCTGGTGGGATGGAATGAAGAGATATATTGAAGAGTTTATATCTTAATGCATAGAAAGTTTGATATTTAAGGACGAGAAAAAAACCATAAGGTTTTTTGTAAACATTATCCATACTAGATTTCAAATAAGAAATAATTACCATGTATTTTATTATTAGACTCCCCATAACATCAAAAGTCAACAATAATATATGTGGTGTAGTCAATCAAATTACAAATTCAAGACAAATAATTTATATGATATAATATTTCTATATTGATAAAAAATAACGGATATACATTTAGAAATTGGTAAGGTTACATGGAGTACCATATTCTATTATATCTGATTGGGATCTAAGGTTTTACATTGATGTCTTGGTGAAGAATTTTGTGAGATATTGATACATAATTGAGTTTCAGAAATATATATTATTCTCATATAGATGGTCAGACCGGGAGAAAAATTCAAACCATATAGGATATTTTGAGATCGTATTCTATGTACTATAATGGTGGTTGTGATAAAAACCATCATCTACTTAAGTTTTCTTTAAACAATATCATTCAATCAAATATTCATATTTTTTATTTGAGGACCTCTATGAAATGAAGTGGGGAACACTAATGTGATAGAATAATGATAAAGAATGAATGATATTAGGACTATAAATTTATGATTAAATTTTATAGAATGTTATATTCATTAAATAAAACATAAGGGAATCACAAATTTGGTAGATATGTTATATTGATAATCATTAATAAGATCTGGATTTTGATGTTTTTGATATACAAGCTCTATAAATTTCATTCTTGAATAAGACTATGAGAATTTGATAGAAAAAAAATCTTATTCCAAGGTATATTGGAATTTTCATAAGACTTGAATGAGTGGGGACAGTTTCTTATTGTTTTTTGCTTCCACCAAACCTCTCTCAAGACCACGATGTGTTCCATATATCACTCATTATGAATGAAAAACATGATCCTTCACATGTACATACCTAAGAGGGTATATTACATAATCATGATCTTTTATATGGGGAATTACTAGTAGTGATTTTATATCATTGAGAGAAAGTAATATGAAACGATAACACTCGCTTACTCGCGGTTTAATGGTGAAACCAAAAAACATCTGGAAGCTGCATGGGAACCTATGGATATGATGATGTAGTAGTATATTTAGTTGTTTTTATCAGTGTGATGAAATTTGTAAGGAAAAATCGATTTAGGGGGGTATAATGAAATACTCTGATATGTAATAAATAATGTTCTCAAATGATTTTAATTTATTTCCAATTGTACATTACATGCAACGCCAAGTTTTATCGAACAATGATATACTATTAATATTTTAATTTAAACAAGACTATTATATTCTAGACATTAAAAATTTTATTATGAATAGGTAAAACCAATTTTGAAAATTATTTATAATTTATTCATATAATAAAAATATATTTATAAATAATTACTCATTATTTAAGTCTTTATATGATTCAAAAATTTATTTTTCTTAAAATATGATTTTTATTTCACTTTGAAAACAAAAAATAAAATAAAATATTTAAATATATAGAATAGGTAATAGAAAAATTTAATTAATTTTTGGAATCAATAGGTCAAAGTTATATTTGGGTGAATTTTTGGGATTTTTCTGAAAAGTTTAATTTTCTTTTGAATAATGAAAAATAATGATATTTATTAAAAAATAAAATTTCATTTAAATAATTTACATGCTATTTTTTAGGTAAAATTAGTTCAATTATGTTATAATTCATAATTTTTATTTCATTTTAATCAATTTAATATCAAATTTTAATATTAAATCTTTTTCCACTTATTGAAATTTTCTCTCTAGAAAATAGATTCTTCATCAACTCTGTAAGTTTAATTGTAAATTTAATTTAACAAAATTTATGAATTTAATTTGAGAAAAGGGGTTAAATTTTTTAAAACATCACAATTCATATTATATATTATATTCATATTTTTTTAAGGATAATAATTAGTAAAATTAGAAAATTACAATTATGACAACTAAACATCAAACAAGTTTACTAGGGGATAAACTAAAAAGATAGGGGTTAAAAAGACATATTTTTTAAATCCCATTTTATGGATATATATAGACCATATAATTTAATTTATATTTATCCATTTTTTATATTTTTTTCATGTCTAAAATGTGTTTAAAATATTTTCTTTTCAAATATTTCATGGGAATCCTCTCCCCCTCTTTTAAATGGGACCCCCCTATCCTCTCCTCTCAAAACATAAAAATATGTTTAGTTTATAAAGTACCTAACTAAATATATTATTGACTTATCACCCCATTTCATAGAGTCATTAATTTTTAAGGGAACCCTCATATGAAGTATTTAGGTGAAAACATAAAAATCCTCTCCAAAAAAAATGTATAGTCCTTAACCCCATGTATTTATTTTATTTCTTATTATAAATACATAAAATATTATTCAAATAAAATTATGTAAAAAAATAATTATCACCCATATAATAGGTTGTCATAAGGTTAATTTCATAAACAATATCCATCTCCTCTTTCATCAAATTGGAAACAGAATGGTTGATCGTGTGTATAATTGACAACCTCGTCACAAACTAATGTAATTCATTATTCATCACGGGCTATCATGGTTAAAAATAATTATATAATTAAATAATATATATTATTTTTATGAAATATTTATACTTTTATAATTATAATATCACATTTAAATTTTTTCCTTCCAATTCATCGAGAAAAATATAACTTCTATCCTGTGTATGTGATATACCACCTCCACGAATCGATGTGATACATTGTTTATATTATTTATACATGGATTATAATTGGAATATATTTAAGGAATATATTTTAAATATTTATGATATAAAAATTATTTTTTAATGGTGATATATTACCTTTATTTTTTTTCATCTATCGATAAAATGGAAATTATGATCATGAGTACATATGACCTACCGTCCCTAAGAATGGTGAAATTAGTTTTCAATCTATAAATATAATGGACTAGTATCAATACATATATAATTAATATATATGATATTTCTATCATAGTTAAAATTTTAAATATTTTCTATCCATGATTACCAAAATGTTGAATCCCAAACTATAAAACCAAATCATAAATGAAAAATAAAGTTGTTATTACACAAAATAGTTATTTTAATAATGAAATTTTAATGAATGGGTGATAAATCGATAAAATTAAATAATATAATTTATGATATGTATTTTAATTTTTTTGGAATAATTTTATAACATAACTATATTAAATATACATAATTTTGTAACATGTATGAAGAAATTTGAGACTTGAGGTAAGATATTTTGATCTCACATTTGATTCTATGGGACACATACCATATTCACCACTTATTTCTTTTTTATAATGTATATAATTCCCAAGAATATATATTTTTACTATTCTATAGAAAATTATGGGATATAAATATCAATATAAGTTTCTTTATTTAATTAGAATTATTATTCCAAAGTTACTAATTTAGAAAAAGTTTTACATTACAATATCAGTGTTTATCAGGATTGTCTATGATTATGTTTCCAATGGTAAAATCTTAAGATTAACCCTCAATAAGATTATTTATTTTCTTATTCTATGTTTTCTTCTATATAATACATTTTCCCATTAATTTCACTCTCTATAAAAAAATAATATACAAATAGATGGTTTTTAAAAAAATTAGTTTATTTCTCTATTTTGTTGGCAATCATTTTTCTTCTATGTCCATGTTTTCTAAAAATGTTTTATATGATGTTTTTACAATTTTACAATTATATTTTAATGGATATTTTAACCATGTACCAATTTTTATAAAATATTAAAAAATGTATATTCTAGTCATTTTCTAATTGGGGAAGGTTTGAGTTTTTATAGAAAATATAAAAGGAATATTTTTTAATGTTCTTGACATGAGTGGTATATCTGTTCTCATAATCAATAAATTATTTAATTAATCCTTTAAATTTTTTATTTGTTTTTTGAAATAAATATTATTCTTTAATATTGTATAAATCTTTATATTTTAAATAGGTGATTTCAAAATGGAATTGATAATTTCCTTGAGAAATTTTCCATGCGATCTTTCAAAATCATTTTTCTATATATGATAACATAATTTTATGTTACATATTTTTTAATGTGATATGATATAATTAGAACATTAATATTCATTATTTGGATGGTTTTTATTTATGATCATTTGATTTTTGTGAATACTGTTTATTTTCCATGGGTAATTCTATGGTGAAAATTTGAAATATTTATGAAACCACTTTATTTTTCACAAGTGATAAAATGATGAAATGTATATGAAACCCATTTCTTTTAATTTTATATGATATGATGAATGTTTATGATGTTGTGGAACATATATGTATGATTTTAATTATGTGATATATGGTTCTGATATCTCCCTCTAATGAATTGGTTAAATATTGATATCTTATGAGAAAAATAGGACTTGAATGGGAAGTGAACCTAGTTCAGTAAGATACTTTTTACACTATGATAGCATTGGGAGTGAAGATTGACTACTATGATGGTTTATAATGGAACCCATTCCACTATGATAGCCTTGAAAATGATCCTTGTATACTAAGTTAATGATTATATATACTTATGTGTATTACATAAATTCATGTCATATGACTATGTTAAGCCATAATGGATAATGTTATATGATTCCATTATGATTCATATCTTATCAAAATCCATGATTTATTCCATGAATCATTGTTTTGATATTTTATATACAAGGTATGGGTTTAAAATGTTATGATCATTTTCTAATACCCTTATTCTCATGTAATTCTTATGTGATGGTTAATATCTCTTATTTTACCCTTACAAAGCCTCAGATCTCACCCTTTCTTATGTTTCATTTACCTTGGGTGTGAAGAATAGTTTTATGTATGATATTTCTATTAAGGAAGATATCCATGAGGAACTAAGTGGGTGATTATATAGAACTCTTATGAACTAGTTTTTTATGTTCTATTCTTTCATAAGGCAGAAGGCCTCTATTATTATGATGTTGATCATTATTTTATGTAATGAATATTCATATATTAATATATGATATATATAATATATATTTATGAGATGATAATTCCATTATATTTGGTTGAAGAGAGAGGTTATGTTAACTTTTTTAAAATAAGATGATAAATTTTTAGTGAACACCATAATGATATGTATAAGTATAAAAAGTATTTTTGAATTTTGGTAAAATACAAATGGAGTAGTTTTTATGAAATTACTTCAATACCAAGATACTAAAAGTGGATGTTACTTTGGAATTATTTTATATAGGGTAAATAACTCGAGAAATGGAAAATTTGTCTTTGAATTTATCATCCCCTAGTGTATGGTAATGGGCCTTGTGGCACAGCTAGATTGACACACCCAATGAATATATTTGGGAAATTAGAAAACTATCTATAAAACATCATAAATATTTTTTAATTGATTATGATCTTGAATGATGATGGTAAATATTATGGTTTTCCCAATTTTAAAAAAAGTATCTTGATATAGACATCCTATAATTGTTTTTTCAGGATTTTGAGGTTTCCTCTTATGATTATTGTTGGAAAAAATATTCCCTTTTCTTTTTTCAATGGATGTGACCTAAAGAAATCATGTCAATACTATGTGTGATAAAAGATAAATGGATTTTCATCATGGGAAACCAAATGTTATTTGTAATAGAACTAAAAATAATATAGTTTTGATCACACAACTTTATCAATATATGAATAATGTATATCTTATAAGGGATAAAATGAGGGAGAAATGCTCTATTGAAACCTTATTACTGTAACACCCACCTTCTTTTAATTGGTTTCTTGATATGTTAGTTTCTATGTAACAAATTAGTACCAATGAAAATTTATTTTCCATTATATTGCATTCATAACATGAAAAAGTGATTTTGGTTATCTAATATTTGGAAGGATAAGTAGATCAATAGTGGAATATTATAAAGAATAATAGGAAACAATGAGAAATTTAATCTTTGGAGTCGAATAAATTTAGGGGATTATTTCTCCGTAAGTATTATACTTGTATACTTGTTAAAAAATTTCAAATTATTAAATTGATTTTAAGCAGAAGAATGATGAATCTATTAGTAGCTATGATAAGAATTTCACAAGATTTGTGAGGTATGCTTCTGGTATTATCACCATAACTAAATGTAGGTTTGATATATTTTTTAGTCAATTAAAAACAAGTCACAAATTTTAATTATCCATGATGTAAAAAATCATATATGAATAATTTTTTCTATGTGATCTCATGGTGGAAATAGATCTTGTAGTTAACCATCAATATAATGGGTTTGACATGAAAAGTATGAAATTTGAATGAAATTCTAAAAATCGTGGATAGAATATATAATCATTCCCATATTCTCAATGTTTTAAAGGAATCATTATGGTGATTTTATCAAGGGGAGTGGAAAATGTTTTAAGTTTCTCAAAGAAAGTCATTGGGAAATCAAATATTGATGTTATGGAAGGAAGATAGATAATGATGTGAATAGAGTGAAAGCTCTATAGAATGAACTAACCATACATAAGTCTTTCAAATGAAAGAGTATGATAATTTTTACAACTAATTACCTAATCTAAAATTTTAATAATGATACTAAAAACCTATAACCTCTTCAGCCAATATAAAAAAGTGAACTCTCATGTGATCACTATTTCTCATGAGGGGTACAATAATGAGGTGGTAAAAGGTACACATATCATCAACTAGATAAATTCTAATGTCTTATTTCAATATGGATCTACAGATTGTTTTATTTATAAATATTTTAATAAGGGTATAAAGTAACACCCCATTGATTAGATGTTGAATTATTAGTGAAAAAACCAAATGGAAGGATGATCACATCTTAAGTCAATTATTCTTCTACAGTTCAATTTTGTAAGAAATTTCTTCCAAAAATACATGTTATTCTTCTTCTGTTTGAATTTGATGTTATCATAGACAATGATTGAAAAGACGTACAAAACCACACATAATTTTATGTTGAAGGGATTCCATGTTTTATATTCCAAACTAAAAAATGGTTTTCTATTAGCGTGATGATAAATATTAACATCTAATGGTGATTAAATCCATTTTATGGGTATTGAATCCTAATAAAATGTACTGTGTATATCAAATGGTTTGGGATGAACATTACATAGACTTTATACTTATTTTTCCTGAGTTTTATGATGCCTTTAAAAAATATTTTCTTATTTATCCACCGAAATGTGATTTTGAGTTCCCAATAGAACTCATACCTTGATCTACACCTATTTCAAAGAATCCATATAGAATGACCCCGATTGAGTTCCAGTAATTAAAGAAAAAACACTAAGAGAATCTTGATAAGGTTTTCTTTCATCTAGGTGTTCCACCTTATAATTAACCTATCAATTTTTATAAGAAGAAATATGGATCGAAATGACTTTGAATTGATTATAGGGAACTGAACAAGATCAAGATAAAAAAATTATCCATTATCCCATATTAATGGTTTCTTTCACCAATTGGATAGATATTAATAATTTTACAGGATATAATTTCATTCTAGATATCGTATATTCATGGTTAAGATGGAAGAAACACCTATGTAAACATTTAATACATTATATGGGAACTATGAATTCATAATTATTCCGTTTTTTAACTAATTACCCCACTATATTCATGGATTTATTGAATAGTGTGTTTAGAGACTATATTGATCAATTATTGGTATTTTTTATTAATGATATTCTTATCTATTCAAATTTCAATGAAGATAATTAGGATCACTAGATAATTTTATTGAAGACACGAATGAAGGAAAATATATGAAAAATTTACTCAGTGTCAACTTTAGATAGAAAGTTTTCCTTTATTAGTGATATAATCTCAACAGAGTGTATATCGATGGATCCATAAAATTTGGAGGCTATTTAAAGTTGATAAATACCGATCATGGAGAATGATATCTATATATTCGATCATTTGGCTGGATATAATTGATGATTTACGAAAAATTTATCATGGATGTCCAATCCACCCGCCATGTTATCTCAGAAGGAACCCATGTTTTTTGGATAAATAAATATGATGAAAATTTCAAGGAACTGAATAGAATTTTTTTTAATTATAGTTTTAAATACATTACCCTAATATGAAGATGTGTTTTTAAACTATAGTGACTCTTCTATGAAGGGGTTGGTATGCATAATTATGAAGAAGGATTTGGTGAGAGCTTATGCCTCACAAAAATTGAAGGTTAATGAGAAAATTTACCCAACTCAAGATTTAGGGTTAGATGCTGTAAATTTTAATTAAAGATATATATATATTATCTTTATAGAGAAAGATATGAAATATATATTGATCATAATATTTTAAAGTGAATATTCAAACTGAAAGAGTTCAATATGAACCAAAGATGGTGGTTGGAGAAGATTAAATATTTCATTGCTTAATGCATTACCACATCAAGATAAAGAACAATGTATCCAATGCATTAATTAGAATGTATCATACTAGCATATCTATAATAAGGACAAAAATGATCCAATATTTATTGATTTGTATAGGATGGATCTAGAAATCATGAAGGAATGAAAAAAATCTTATATTTCTCAAATAAGTAATCAACTATCTATCACCATAATGATTAGATAGGTAAAGATGGAAGACATAGAGAAACAGAAGAATTTGATAAATATTCCTATGTTATGCATTATTACAAGGGAATGATATGGTTTTGGAACTTTTTATGTGTTCCATCCATACCTGATTTTAATGTTGAGCTATTAGAGGAAGGTAATATCTATTTATTCTCCATTCATCATTAGGTAAAATGTTTTATAGTGTTTTGAAGAAGTGTTTATGGTGGGATGGAATGAAGAGAGATATTTCAGATTTTATATGTTGATTTATGATATATTAGAATGTTAAGTCTAAGAGAAAAATTATATGGGGGTGTTTAACCATTACCAATACCAAAATGTAAATGGGAAAACACCAGCATGGTTTTTAACATCAGACTACCCATGACATCTAAAGTGAACAATTTTTAACGAGTTATAGATGGTCAACATATAGAGTCAACATAGTTCATTTTTATCACAGAATATTTTTCTATAGATCTCCATTCTAGGATATAAATTAAAAAAATGGTAATGTTACATGGAGTGAAACATTCTATTATATCTAACCGGGATCTAATGTTTTGCTTTAAGTTATAGATAAGCCTTCACCATTCTCGTGATAAATAATTTTGTTTTGAATTTATGTATTATCACGAAATATATAGGTAGTTTGAGGAAAATTAAAACCCTATAGGACATATTGAGAACTGTTTCTATAGATTTTAATGGTGGTTTGGATCCACACCTTCCCCAAGTAAAGTTTTCTGAAAACAATAGCTTTCATAAAGTATTCAGATGGTTCATTGTGATGCACTCTATGAAAAGATTTATTGAAATCCAGTGTGATGGAATGAAGTTTGAGAAATAGTTCTATTGGGAACATAATTGGATGATGAAATGGTAGAAAATGTTAAAGCCATTCAGGACCACTTAAGGGAAGTATAAAGTTGATAGAAAAGTTACACTAATAACATTCGATGTTATTTGAAGGTTGATGTTAATGATAATTTGTATTTTTGAATTTATTCATTGAAGAAGGTTATGAGACCATGTACCAAAGGAATTTTATTCCCTACATATATTATCCATTTTTAAATTTTTGATCGAGTTAGGTAGGCTTCTTATTGTATGATACTTTCACTGAACCTCTCTTAAGTTCACGATGTCTTCCAAGTATATCTCTCAAGGAAGTAAAAACATGATCATTTATATTTAATCTTGTAAGTGTTAGTTCAACAAGATCTTGAAATTTCATTTGTGAAAAAACTGGTGGAGATTTTAGATCATAGAGATAAATTTATATGAAATAATACCAATCACCAAGATATGGTTTCATCATGGAACCACCAACTTGGGGATGTTAAATGGGAACCTAAGGATATGTTGGGGAAGAAGTGTCCCCATATTTTTTCTATAAGAGTGATGTAATTTATATTGTGAAATTAATTTTAAGGGGGTATAATGTAACTCCTCTTGATTTATCTAAATATTTTCTTCAAATAAATTTAATTTTATTGATATATTTCTCTCCACAAAACACTATGTTTTAATGAACCACAATATACTATTAGTATTACTATTGAAAAGATAACGATATATAGTATCCATTAAAGATTATTGTTTGAATAGGAATAAATAAATTTATAAAATTATACATACATTTTTTAGACAATGAAAATATATTAAAAAATAAGTTCCTATGTTTTAGTAAAGTCTTTATATGCAACGAAAATATATTCTTCTCAAATAAATTTTTTATTTATTTTTCTGAAAAATTAAAAAAATATTTCAATTTTATAAAATTTATTTGATAATATTTACTTCATTTATGGAATCAAATTTTCAATAATATATTAGGTTTATTTTTTGGGATTTTTCTAAATTTTTTTAATTTTTAATGAATAGTAAGAAGGACTGATTTTTATTAAAAATGAAATTTATTTCAAATAATTTAAATGTTATACTTTTTTCTAGGTTTTTGAATTATTATTAGTTAAATTAATTAATAATTAATAATATTACATTCATTATAATTTAATTAATAATAAATTTTTATGAGAAACCATTTTATACTTATGAAAATTTTCTATTTGGAAAAACTCTTTTTCCACACTTATACTGGTTTATTTTAAAATTAATTTCCACTAGTTATATGAATTAAATTTTAAAAAATAGATTTTATATTTACAACCATAATAAATAATATCTTTTAATAGGTTAATCTTAAATTTTTTTCATAATTAATTGCAAAAATTGTAAAACATAATTATATAGGTAAAGTTTAAAATGAGTTTACGAGGGGTTAAACTAAAAAAAGTGTTAGATGACCTAGAAACGTTTCCAATTCCCACTTGGTGGATATAATTTGACCTTATATCATAAAATGTTCTATTATTATCAATTTTCAAACCTTATGGCATGTTTAAAATGTCGGTATAATCTTTTCATTTTAAAAATTTGATGTACGTCCTCTCCATAACTTATGAAAGGGAAAGACTCTCATATCCTCTTCACAAATTCAATGTCATTTGGATTAGTAAAAAACATACCAAATACCTTTTTTTACTTTCATACCCACGTTCTAAATTCTCCATTTTGATTATAAAACCCTCCAATAAATGTTTCAGGTGTAAACCTAATGAGGTTTTTTAATGAAGAGGTATAGTCCTTAGCCATCCATTTTCATTTGATTTTTCCTACACATCCTTAAAATCTACATAAAATGTGATTATATAATAACATAGGTATATTAAATATACATTTGTGTTATTATGTAAATTTTATAACCAATACAAGTCTCTTATTATATTTAATGGGAAACGAAACATTCGATAATGAATATGGAGGAATACCAACTTGTGAACCCTTGTATTTCGTTATCTGTAACCGGCCATAATGGGTGAATATAATGATATAATTAAAGTATATATGTTATATTTATCACATAATTATTCTTTTTGAATTATAATATCATATTTTTCTCATTATGATCCAATCTGTAGACAAATGATAACGTCATTAGTGTGAAAGTGTGGACTACCGCCTCCACAAAGAGACATGATACAATTTTCATTTTATTTTTAAAATAATGCTAATAAGGATATATTAAATGAATAAATATTATATATATGATAGAAAAATTATTCTATAAAAGTTAATTTTTATTTACCTTCCTTTCATTCCATCCATCGATAAAATGGAAATAACGTTAATGCTTATGTACAACCTACCATCTCTATGAACAATGTAATTCATTTAGAATATTTTACATTAATGGATTACTAAAAATACATATTTATTGGATATATATTATATTTCTGACATAATTTATATTATTTAGATTATGGAACCAATATCTGTGTTGAAAGACCAAAGTTTTGGAACTAAAACATACATAAAGAACAATGTAGTTATTATATGAAATGGAGATTTTAACAAAGAATTGTAAATGAACGGCTGATAAAATATTATAAAAAACCATATACGGTTTGATATATATGAGTATAGATATGTATAAGATTATTATAAATCAATATTTTTTATACAGTATGTTTAAACATGTACAAATAATGTTGAGACATTAGGTAAGGGATGTTCATATGACTTTTATTTATATAGACACATGCCCTATTCACCAATTGTTTTTATTGTGTGATGTATATACTTACCAAGATAGTAATTTATGATTATTATATAGATAATTAAGGTATATAAATATACATATATGTTTATTTCATTCATTAGTATTTCGATTCAAAAGTTACCGAACTGGTAAAAGTTTTTTGTAACAATCTTCTTAATTATCATGATTATTTACGATTAAGTTTATAATGATGATATCTTATTATTTAACCCTAGTGAGACATAATTATTTTATTAAACTCTTGTTATTTATAATATAATAAGTTTTCTATTTTAATTTTTAAATATTAAATATATAAAGAGACCAAAATAATGTTTTTATGAAAAATGACTCTATTTATCTCTTCGGCCGAATTCATTTTCTGACATGAACATGTTCTTGAAAGATGTTATTAAACTTTTTAATATTATATATTTATTATTTAAAAGGAAATTCATCCATGATTTAACTATTAGTAAATGGTTTTATAGGGATTATATTATCATTTTCTAAATGATATACTTTTAGATTTTTATTGAAAATTTCAATGGAATATTTGTATTAATGTGTACGACGTGAACAATATTTCCCACCATCATGACCACTAAGTGAGTTAATGCTTCATTAAAAATTTTACAATATTATTTTCAATGAATTTTTTTCAATATTTTTTTGTTTAGTTATTTTATTATATTAATTTCAAAATGGAAAATATATTTTTCTAAAGAAATGTCCCAAGTGATATTTCATAAACATTTTTTATCTACGATGACATCCTCAAATGTTAGTTATGATTTAATTCTTATATGATCTAATGATAAAATCCTTATTCTTTATATACGTGGTATTTTTATGATGAAATTATATTTATGAAATTTTTTTCTTTTCAATGTGTTATGATTTGATGAAAAGATGAAATTTTTATGAGACCTGCTTCTTTTCTATTGGTTATACCGTAGGGAAATGCTAATAAAATCCATTTATTTGGATTATTTTGATATTATAAATATTTTTAGATCCTATTGCACAAAATATGTATGATTTTCATTATTTTTGGGGTTGTACCTACATCTCACTCCAATACATTGGGTAAGGATTGTAATCTCATGAGATAAATAGGATTGGAATGGGGAGTGAACTTAGTTCAGTAATTAACATTTACCATTATGTTAGTATTTGGAGTGAACATAGAATACTGTGATGGTTTTTGGAGTTAATGCTTTCCATTATTATATCCTCTGAAATAGGTTGTAACTACTAGGGAAATTATTTTCTATTTATATTTTTATGCCACAAATTCTTGTTCTTATGCCTATGTTTTTCAACAATGGAACTTGTTCTTTGATTCCTTTATGATTCATTTTTCATAAAGTACCCTGATTTATACCATGTCCCAGGGTTATGATATTTTATATATAGGGTGTGGTTTTCAAATTTTAATAAAATGTTTTAATTCCATTATAATCACTTTATTCTAATAATATTATTGTTATCTCCCTTGTTTACCCATACTGAGCATCAGAGCTCACACTTTATTTTGATTCGTTTCCTCTGGTTATAATGGATGGGTTCTTGTATGATAGGTTTGTGATGTATGATAGTTATATAAAAATAATTGGGAGACAATGAAAAACTATTTTGAACCAGTTGTTTAACCTTCCATCTTTCCAAAATATGCGACATATATTTGTATGAAAATTTTGGGTCTCCATAATAACTCACCATTATAGAATAATTATTATATCATATATATTCATTAAATCCATCCTTATTACTCACCAAGAAGAATGAAAATGAAAAATGAATTGCATCACTTCAACATAGTGGTAGTCTACACATACACACGAGTGATGTTATTTTTTCAAAATTGATTGGGAAATTGAGTAGATAGATATAATATTATAATTCTACAAGAATAATTTTTTCATAAGAATCATATATAAATAAAAATCCTTCAAAGTAGTTATCCAGAAAATTCATCGATGAGAATTAAATTGTATAACTACTTGGAGACTATAAGCCATACGTAAATAAACTTGACACTTTCACTTATCATTTTATGGAATGTTGTAGAATAAATATGTTTTCATAATAATAATAGTTTTTTGTTTTTTTAGGAAAATTATTTTATTATTTTATTAGGATTATAAAATTTTAAAAAAAAGTTTAATGAAGAATTAAAATAATGTTATCGAATAAGGTGAATATATCTACTTTGAAATGACCATTTTAGATCTCTTCTGAATGATCCTATTGATACTATTTTTTTAATTTAAGCATAGTTATATTGTATACAAGAGATTTTAGAAGATAACATGGTAGTTTTTTTGAGGTAGATAGCTCAAAGTGGCGTGAAGAAGATAAATGAGGTGTTCCCATTTATAATTGAGGGAAGAGACACCCAAGGAATTTCCTAAAAGAATAAATTATATTAAATCCATTATCAATACTGATGAACCCAAATGGATAGTGGTTTGATCATATGGTAGTATATGGTTTCAATAATATTGTCCATAAATTTTTGAAATTTTTTAAGTTGTATTTTAAACCTTATCATTATCTTTTATCCCATAGTTTACCTATTTTAACCATAACCGTGGTAACATTATTTTCAATCTTAAGAGGTTATAATTTTACGTATAATGTAATAGTTTAATCATAAATGGAAAATGGATGGAAATTTTGACCATATATATTCCCACTCTTTCATCTTTTAGGTTTTTAATGTGTTTTAAATAATATAATAAAATATTATTTTCATAAAATATCATTAATGTCGATTTTTAAAATATTAATTTAAATTGACTTAATGGAAATAAAGAAAATATGAAATTATATTACAATAATTTTACACATCACTATAATGTTTTATGTATATGAAAATTTTTTGGAACACTATTAGTCACCCAATTTATAATTATTTGAGTATTTTTGAAATTATTTATTTTATTTTCCAATTTATGTAATAAATACTCCATCGACGCTATATTATAATTTAAGAAAATTTTAAATTTTTAAAAAAAATTAGAAATAAATTTATATTAAGAAAATATTTTCATTGAACTCAATATATAAATTTATATTCATTTATGACATGATTTTGTCTTTATATGGACATATAATAAATATTTTAAACTATGAGGGTGACATTTTGTAACATTCATTAATAGAAATATTATATTGATCATTTTCATGGACATATGTCTATTAAATTAATTAATCAAGATCCTATAGTTATATGGGAATAATTAAATTCATCCAAGAATAATTATAATAAAATATTTTGGGCATATGCCTTTTATATAACCTAGATTAATTCAATTTACCCTTTATCGACTGGATACACATTATCGTGATTAATATTGGTATTGACTAAAAATATATGGAGGCTACTTAATAAATTTTAGCCGCTAAGTTTCAAATATGGAATCATTTTTATTAATATATATTTCATAAATTTGTTAAAGTAAATTTCAAATTGATCCCACAATATGATACGAAAAACATTTTTTTAGAAAAATATATTTTAAGCATAAAACATGGTTTATTTATATCCCATTCCAAGAAAAATATTAAATGAATGTTAAAATATGTCATTAACATTATATTATATACACTTCATTAAATTAATTCACCAATACTATTTAATTTAATTTATAAATAAAAAACACATTATACGTATAAAAATTGTTTTGTAGAAAAAATATTTCTTTTACATTCAATTTTTTTTATAAATCCAGACACTAAAAATTAAATTATACAAATGTAATTATAAAATTTTCATGATTTAGTTAGAACTATCCATTCCACCTAATCAAAATTTTATGTGATAAAAATCCTATAATATTTTAATATCATATTATTGTTCAATTAAAATATGTTTTGTGTGTAATACAAGATATCAAAAAGAATCAAATTCATTTGGAATAAATATTTCGATAAATATTGGTGAGTTGGAGAATATTTCAATAACAGATCATATTTCCTCAAACAATATGTGTAATTAGGATTCGATCTAGGGATATGATTGCAAGATATCTTCATTAGGTGGTTAGGGAGTAACCCCTCTTCCTATAATATTTTTATAATATAACCTTTTTTGGTACAAACAGATGTTTTCATGTAATAAAGTATAATATGATTCTAGTTTTTTTGGATGAGGATGCACAATGAGTGAGTTCCCTTTACATGTTTTAATAGAAGTTATCTTTATGGTTTTGAAGGTTGTCGGACCCTCATATAGTGGATAATATTTTTGAGGTGGTGATTAGGGTGTTCTGTCATTTCTAGACACCTATTTACCAAATGGTATTGCTCACATCCAGTATTCTATATTGTGAAAGAAACTCTCCCGTGTATTTAGTCTGAGTGTCTATTATGAAAGAATTATTTCTAGGATAGATTGAGATCTTTACATATCCTGGAGTTATTGGGGATAAAGTATGGAAGCATTTATATTTAAAATTATGCATTGTAGTTCACTGATATGATAAGGTACTCACTTGATATGGTTAAATATTGATTCATTTCTATGTAGAATCTCATGAATGGCCTCTATAGAGATATCCAAGGGGTCTTTGTTACCCCCTTAATCCCCTCCAATTATAGGGTTTTTTAATGGGCCCCAATGACCTAGATATTCTTTTTTCAAATGAGTGGTGAAGTAGTTGAGTTGGTGTTAGTTTTATATGAGTATAATTACTATTTTCAATTGACCATTATTTGGGATAAGGGCCATGACATTAGAGGCATGCACTTTTACTACACATGACCTAATGATCAGTAGAGAAAGAGTCATGTATCGGTTCTAGCAATAGTAGAGTAATTATTTGATATAGTTGTAGTAAAAAAGTTACACATCAACATACCATTTGATCTAAAATATAGAACAGGGAATTTATGGAGAAAAAATACGTAAAAATTAGAGGTAACAATACAATCTGTAACCTCATTAAGGTGGATAGTATGATCTTTATGGATTTGGTTGAGGATTTTGGTAGTGAAATAGTGGGAGGATATTGATATGGATTCCTATTTGATCTATATTTACCATCACTAGACCCACCAATCTCATGAAAATATACGGGAGCCAGCGGGCGAGGATGTAATGAAATGTTACTGATGGAGGGTAAGAAAAAGGAACCACGTGACATGATCTGAGTTATGATATTCATCTACTATACACTTGAACCCATAATCATAAATACCAAAAATAGGTATTCAATCATTGACGTATGAATATTTATAGAACTAGATATCATAATATAGACCTAATTTATACCAATTCAAGTAGAGAGTCTTTCTATGACCAATCATATTCTCACCCACATTTAAGGATGTTGTAATCAAATTCTTAGTGAAAACGTATCTCATGAGATATCATAGTGGAAATAATGAAGCTTTATGACATCATAATAAATATAGATTTCCTTTACATAGTGTGTTCCCATATGTACTACTACTATCAAAGAGTGATTTTTTTACTGAATCTATTATGGTTTTTGAAACAATAATTTTTCATTCCCAGTTTAACATTTTTCATAATGATTTTCAAATGTTTATAAAGAATAATCCAATTAAAATATTTTTCTTACTAAATCATAGGAAATTAAAAATATGTAATTGAAATGATTTTAAATGAAAAAAAATTAAATTTATTTTAACATTTCGAATTTATTTTAACATTATGTTGAATCTATATTACGAGCATTAAATATATTTGATGTAAAAAATTATCCAAGTTGGATATCCATCAACCAATTTCCAGCCATCCACCAAGGAAGCCAAAAAAGTGTCCTTCCATCCTAGACATTCACTAGGAGTTCATATTGATCTACAAATCCCTTATAGGCAATGCATGGGATGTGTGAACCCTATTTGTGCATGCATGTTATACCAAGAGCCCTACCATAATGTGGGCTTCAAAGATGGGGATATGGAAAAATTCATTATAAAAAAATACTTAACTCACTAGTATTTCTAAAATGGGCTGGTCACATATGGATATTTGTTATTTTAATTGATAAGTCAATGCCATTAATTTTCTTTTCTCCCTTTGCACATGGATAGAACCTACCCCTATCTTATATGGTCAACACCACTGATTTCCATCACCACTACAACATAAATACATTGGAACCTCGATAACAATCATCGAAGAAGCTCTAGTTTGATCTAGTACCTAATGGTGTGTCTATGGGTCAAAATTCATCACTTATTCCACCCAAAGATACACATAGGAAGCACATTTCAAAGCCTCAACAAACCACTATGATGGACAGATGAATCGAGGGGGATCCCATGCTTCTACCTCACCTTACATAAAGAAACCTTAACTACTATGCACTCTAGTTGTTGGCAGTTATCCCTTACGAAATTAAAATCAATTCACATGATGGAAGCGATGTTGACTCACCAGTTTGTGTTGCATAAAAATGGGAGCACCCGATACTTATAACACCCAGATATTTTTTGAAATATTTATTTTCAAATTAATTTAATCTTTTTGACATTTATCATTTCACATAATAATGAATATTTATTTTTTTATAAATAAAAAAATTTTTGGGTTGTGTTATAAAAAAAATATAATATCGTGATATAAAAAACACTATTATTATATTTTGTTACATATAATATTGAGTTCCTTTGATAGCTTATGTTACACATAATACAATGTTTTTCCAAACCATAATATATTATTAAAATGTTATTATTTAATATATTAATATATAACCCAGAATTTAATTTAGTGGTTACTAATAGTATTAACTAAATTGATAAAATATATGATTTATAATATAAATTCATCAGTTTCCAATTCATTATAAATGAAAATATATACCAATTGATTATAAAGGAAATATTTTTATTTTTATTCTTCCAAAGGTGTTTTGTCTTAATAAATTACGGTAATTGTAATTATTTAAAGATATTAATGAAATGTATTTTTTATATTTAGTAAAATATTTTTGATATTCATTAAATATATTGTATATGCATTAGATATGTATCAACCTAATCATATGAATAAAAATGAATAATTTTTAAAAGAGTAATTTTATCACCTGTTGAGGGAGAATAGATTTCAAATCATATTTTTAACACATTTAGATTTTTTATAGGAAAATATAAACTTGTTATTTGAAATACGGATATTTCAATTTATTTTGGATGAATTTTTGTTATTTTTTTAAGATACATCATTTTTGGACGAATAGTAAAAAATACTTAATTTTAGTTCAAAACAACATTTTAATATATAGTATTTATATAGTAAAATTATATTTAAAATTGGTTTTGAAGAATATTTAGACCAATTATAAATCAATAAAACCAATTTAGGTCGTTGTAACTAATTTTTCCTTTAAATTATATATCAAAAACATTAAAAGTTTGAACATTTCATTTAAAAAAATCACTTTTTCATTTTATTTCAAAGATTAATTTTAAATATAAAATTTCAATTTTTGTGAATTGAATTAGGTAAAATTTATTCCATTTTTTGAATATAAATTTCAAAAATACTATTTAGGATAAATTTTAGTTTTAGGTATATAAAAGTTACCATGGTAAAAATTATTTAATACGGTGTAGGTAAAAAAAAGAAACATGTTAATGTTAAAAGGCTAAGGGCTTAAAATAAAAAAAAAACTAAAACATTTTAATGGTTTTTTTAAGTATTTATTGAGCCTAGAAAACCTCCAAAAAATAATTCCAAGAAAAATCCATTAAATTAAATTCCACCTCAAAATGGTTGGCTTTACTATTACATATACATTAATTAATCACTTTAACTCACCACTCCTCGGGTATAAATACCACCCATCACCACTCCATTTCGACCCAAAAGCCCTATAGCTCTTCAAATATACAACAAAACCTTTTATCATTATTATCCACATGAACAAGTGCTTATGGTCTCATAAAAATTCCAAATACAAGGTCCCCAAGGGTCTCTTTGGGATGTGATAATGAAGAGATAATTTTCCCAACATACCTATCTTACTTTCTTTTCTTTTTGTACGTTATCTTCACCCCATTCATCCATAAAAGCATGATAAATCCATAATATTTTATATAATGGAGTCTCATATTTCTAATGGAATATATAATATTCATTTCATTTCTTATCTCATCTTATTCAATGAAATGAAATTATTTTTCAAGTTATGTCGGTTAATCGCCTTTGTGAATAATGTTTTTCTTATTTTTTTCATTACTACATTCATGGATAGTATTAAAACTATTTTCCTTGACAAATAAGATTTTAATATATATATTATTACATATATAATATTCTGGATCTAATATATACTCATAATAGTATATAAAATGAACCTAGTTTGGGGTGTTTGGGAAAAACAACCAAAATAAAATAAATACTTATCATTAACCTTTTATCTACTTAATCATCATCATGTAGGAAATAAAAATTAAATATTAAACCATTTATAATTCTATAATTACATTAATACTATGACTTTCCACTTCATGATTTTTAATCTCATTTTACAATAACATCCATAATTTTACACAAATAAATCCATCTTTTAACTATGAAACAAACGCACCTTAATCAATGAAAATAACAAAATATTATTAATGAATAGATCATAACATGTTATAAAATTATAATATATGGTACTATAAATAGAAATATAGTTCTATAATGAGTAAATAGCTTTATTTTAAAAATTTATATAAAATTCAAAAACATGATGGAAGTATGCTGAATATGAGGTAATGGAATTTCATCTCATATTTTATTTTCATAATATACATGGATTATTCACCACTCATTTTTTTGTGTTGTACATAATTCCAATTAATTTATTAAATGATATTTATAATATAATTTATGGGTATTTATATATCCATTTTATGGTCTATATTTCAAGGGGTTTTATAGTTCGAATCGTTACCAAATAAGAATGGTAGTATCATCTCCATTTTTATTCTTTAAGACACCTATTTGTTATGAACCTATGTTCTTTTATGAGGTTTATATACATCCATTTTAAATGTTATAATAGGAATTCAATTATTTCATGATATATTATTCTTATTTTACAATTATCAGGTCATAGTTTTTATGATTCAATGGTTTGATAGTGGTATGGGGCACATATAAATGTTTGAAGATTATTTATACCATGATTTTTTGAAAATTATATCTTAAGATAATTTTCACGGAAAATGATATCTAATACATGTTTTATAGTTAAAATTATATTTAAAATCATCATTTAAAATTATTCAAGTCTATTTTCAAATATAAATGTTTTTTAAAAAGTTTAATGTCTTGAAAATAAATTTTCAAAGAAAATGGGTGAATTTCATATTCTAATTACATTCTGAGATTTTTTATATAGAATTATTCAATGGGGTGTATATATTATCAATTTCCATGTTTCATAAAATATTTTTTACAATTTTTTTACTATTATTATTTAATTGTTTAAAGTTGTTTTTATCCATGTATAAGTTTTTATTAAATGTTTTGGAAGGAATATTTAATTGTTTTCCTAAAGAGATAGTTTTTTATTTTTCTAGAAAAAGAATGAGAATAATGGTTTTTCTATCTTATATAGCATGAATAGATTTTTATAATTCCATGTTTCATTATTGTCTTAAATATTACCATACAATATTACATGTTTATTTTCAAATAAAATGTTTTCTTTTAAAATTGTGAATTGTTTCAAGTAAATAAAATGTTTTCAATGAAGAAATGAAGTTATCCGCAAGAATTATTTTCAAGAGTTCCCTAAAAAAATTTATTTCTAAGAAAACATTGTTTGATGTTAATTTTGTTTTACTAAGGATATAGTTAAATTCTTTCACTATTATTCTTTATTGAATGGTTATGTTAATGATGGAATGATATTTGTAAAACCAAATTCATTTACTTTGGTAGAGTTATTATTGAAAGATATTTATGAAATATGTTTCATTAGAAGGGTTATGATATGATAAATGGCTTATTTTCTTATAGAACACATATGTAGGATTTCATTTTGATATGGGTTGGCCCTATATATGCTTTCAATTCATTAGGTAAAGATTTATATCTCATGATACTAAAATAAATGACCTTGTCCTGTAAGAAGGTATTAGGAGTGACCCTTCACTACTAATATGGTTCTAAGAGAGAAACATGACTACCTAGAAGGTTATATGAGTGAACCATGACAACCAAGATGGTGTGGGGATGAAAAAATACTACTATGTTGTCCTTGGAAGTGATTCCTTGTCTAATAAGGAAATATTTTTTCATTTGTTTATGTGTATTCCACATATCTCATGTCTTATTCATATGTTATTATTTCATGGACTATCCATTTTATTTAGTAACTAATCTTTTCTAATGAAATGAAAATATTTATTCTCTGATTCCTGTTTATGATCCTTGATTCATAGGGTATGATCTATTATTTTCATGATCATGTTATCGTACACTTATTCTCATGATTATGTTTACATGTCTCCATTTATTACCCTTATTGATCATTTTAGATCACCCCTCTTATTGTGTTTTCTTTTCCATAGGTTATATAGAAATATTTCAGTTATGGGTAAAAAGGGGAAGATCATTATGCGATATTTTTAAGATCATTCAAAAACTTATAAGAATATGTTCAATTTTTCCAAAGGTACTTTTAAAATATTGAATTTGGGTGTGTTTTTGTTTAATTTATAAATAATTACAGAAAATTGATTTAATATCAAGGTATGAAAATCCCAATTCATTATAGTTAGTATTAGATCGATGATTTAGTCAAAAATTGAAAACTAAGATGGGAAAACATACTAAGATCCCAAGTCATATTTCGTTGGATACTTATAAGGACTCTCCTAAGGATAAGTCTAACAATAAGATACAATCCTATAATTTTGGTAAGGATCATAATCAAACATGGATTAAACCTAATGTTCAATAGAATGGAATATTATTTATAATTTTCATTGGTTAGGTGATTTTCATTTAAGATAATTGTTTCCCACACTTTTCTTATGGTCTATGTCAATATTCAGAATTAAGTATAACATGGTTAGAATTGAATTTCTCAGATGTGGAAATTGTCAAAGTTATTAGAATAGAATTTGAAAGTGGAAATTTCTTGATGAGAATAATTATGGTGGTATGCGAATTGGTTATACTACTGTGGATAAAGAGAATAAAAACATCATGTGTAAGGTATGGGTTGTTCTATCATTATTTTTTTCATTACACTGACAAATCGTGGTAAGATTATGGTTCAGTAACCTGAAGACATGATTAATATTTCTTATTTTAGGAAAGAATAATATTATGGAACCTCGATAATGGCATTAAAAAAAAATTGATGATTGAGGTGTATATGTTTCGGAATTATTAAATTATGTTATAAGAATCATGAAATATATAAGTATTTTCATTAAGTATTGGAAAGAATATGTCTGGTAGTTCTAAAGACCTCCATAAGTGATTTAATGATAAGGAGATATATTTGGAGAATGCCTTAATATTTCTCATATGTTAATACAATTATGTATATATAATGATATGTTGGGTATGAATAAGTAAAGTTGATGATACTAGTTTTTTGGAACTGATAATAGATTTATTGAAATGTGGATTATGATACCATCGATGAAGTTTAAAACTTTTTGGAGATACGTAATATATCTAATAAACCATGGAATAAAGAATCATGCATGTTTTCAATAACGATATATGGATATTTAGGTTATTTATAGGATTCAAGAGAATATATGATTAAGGTATTTATATGTTAGGACTTTTAAAATAAATAAATACCTTATTATTTATGAGAGATAAATTTTAACCAAATTTACTGACTTTATTTATAAATTTGTAGATTTAAATATTTTGTAAGGTTTATAATGTTAACCATTGATGGAATTTTTAATTTAATGATTATGAAATTAAAGTATTATATCACCATATGATGACTTATTAATATTGGATAGACTATTCAAACAACTTTGTTTTGATGGTAACTAATGATGAATGTGATGGATTATCAAGGATCTTAAGAACTATTAGTTATTCAAGAGTGAAAAATTTACCTTCTTTTTTTGGAGAAAGAGGTGTGGTAGAAATTGGTCAAGGAAAAGGAGGGTGAGATTGTGTTGAAATCAAGTATTTATATCTTCTAAATAAAATTCTTAAATTTTAGGAAAAGGTATAGTGATATAAATCATTGTCCGGTTATCATAATCTTTTGATAAAATCAACAAATTACTTCACAATTAATTAATTTATAGTTCTGTGATGGTTAACTTTCACTAGATCAACCACCTTTTGGTGACCCTAAATTTTTATCAATATCTTTAATTATTTATGATTATTTTATATGCCCAAATATTTCCCCAAGTTATCCAATGTGTAAATGATGTTATAAATTACTTTGTGTAACCATTTTGTTTATAACATTCCTTTTTTAAAAGGGAGTATTATTATATATTTTTACAATAAGGGTTTTTATGACTGTAAATTTTGAGTTTTAATCCTTCAATAACCGAGATGAATTTATAGGGTGAAAGTTATTTTATAGGGGGTAGAATGTATCACCCCAAATTTTCTTTAAAATATATTTTTTCATATTAATTTAATCTTTTTGATATATTGAATTTCAAAAAAAAACAGAATATAGAATTATTATTCAAAAATCAACATGTCTGGATTGTATTATATGAAACAAAAAGATATACTTGAGGTATATGGAACACTATTTTTATATTTTGTTACACGCAATATTGATTTCATTTGATAGCTTGTTTTACAAGCAAGACCGAATATTTTAATACAAAACAATATTATTAAAATATTTTGATTTTAAAGAATAAGATATAACTGGTTAAAATAGTTGTTTTGAATTGTATTAAATTTCTTAATGTTTATAATATAAATTAATTAGCTCCCAATTCATTAGAAAAGAAAATATATACTAATTGATTATGATGGAAATATTTTTTAATTTCCCAAAGACATTTTGTCCAAAACTTTTAAGTTAATTTCAATTGGTGAATGATATGAATGAAATATATAAGTTATATATTCAAAAAAAATAATTTTTATATTTATATAATAGTTTTTATTGGAAAAAAATAAGGACCATCCCAATATTATTCATAGAAACAAATATTTTTCAAAAGGGTGTTTTTCCCTTTTGATAGAGAACTCATTTTAAATAAAATTTTTCACATGTTTAAAATTTTTATATGAAAAAATTAACTTCTTCTTTAAAATATGGATATTAAAATTTACATTGGATAAATTTTTTTTATTTTTTAGAGAAAGATTTTTTGATGAATAGTGAAAAAATCATATTTTACTTCAAAACCACATTTTCATCTACTTTATTTATATAGTTAAATTATATTTAAAATTGGTTTTAAAGTATAATTAATTAATTTATAGTTAAATAAAACCAATTTATGATATTTTAATCAATTTCACATTCAAATTAGATATAAAAACAATTTAAACTTTTGAACGTTTCACTAAAAAACATGGTTTTTCCTATTTTCTATGTGATTAATTTTAAATATAATTTTTCTTATTATGTTAATCGAATTTGGTAAAATATATTAGATTATTGTAATCCCATGGTCCATATTATGTTGTAAGCTATATTTTTTTAGGTATTAATAAAATTTACCATGTTTCAACAATTATCTACCACAGTATTGGTAAAAAATAGAACATGTTAATATTAAAATGGTAAAGAATTAAAATACATAAAAAATATATAATTTAAAGGATGTTTGTGGTGTGGATTGATCCTATAAATAATAAAACATATTAATCCCCTTAAAAAAAATTTAATTTAATTCCACCTCAAAATGGTAGGCATTAAATATATAATCTTCATTATTTAATAACTCAAACACACAACTCCTCAAGAACTAATACCACCACTCACAACCTTATTTTTAACCAATAATCCTATTATAATTTACATATATACCCAAAATTCTACTCCAATATCCCCCATGTAAAATGGATTATGTTTTTACAAAAACTCCAAATCCAAGGTCCTCAACGGTCTCTCAAGGAGGTGATAATCAAGAGGTAATTTTCCAAAAGTACCTCTCTTAATTTGGTATCTTTTTTTTCAAATTTCTCTTAACCTCCTTAATAAATAAATGCATGACAAAACTAAAATCATGTAAATTCTATACTATTATGTTTTTAAATGTAATATCTCATTACCAATTCATTTCCCACATACTTTTATTCAATTAAACAAAATTATTGTCCATGTAATCTAGGTTAATTAGTTTTGTTAATAAGGATTTTTTTTATTTTTTAATAACCACCTTCATGTATGGTATTAAAAGAATTATTACAGTTAAATAATATTTTAATATGTATATTATAACCTATTTAATATTATATAACAAATATATACACATAATAGTAAATAAAATGAAATTAGTTCCAGGTGTTTGAGGAAAACCAGCAAAATAAACTAAATGTTTATCACTAACATTTTACCCATGAATGATACTCATTAAAGAAAAAAATTTAAATATGGGACCATTTATACCTATTTAATTTAATTAACACTATTTCATTCCACTTATATAGTGTTAGTCTCATTTTACAATAACTTTCATAATTTTACACAGATGAATCAATCATGAAACTATGAAACAAACGCACTTGAAACCATCAAAATAACAAAATATTATTAATAAATAGATCATAAGATGTTATACAGTAATAATACATGGTACTATAAATATTAATACAGTTCTTTAATGAGATAATAACCTTTTTTAAACTATTATATATGATTTTTCAACATGTTTATGGGAATTCGAATATAAGGTAAGGGAATTTCAGCTCTATTTTTATTTCTTAAGATAGATGACTTATTCGCAAATTGTTTTTTTGTGTGGTATAAATTTTGACCATGATTGTATTCTATGATTTTTATAATTTAATTTATGGTTATTTAAAATCAATTTTATGATCTCTATTTCATGGGGTTTTACTATTCAAAAAGTTTTCAAAGGAGTAAGGTAGGTTTGTCTCAATTTTCTGTCTTTGAGATACATGTTTTGTTATGCACCTATGTTTTTTTACTTGGTCTATATAATTCCATTTTACATGTTATAAATGAATATAATTATTTATTTTTATCTTAATATTTATTTCATGTTATTATGTTAGGGGTATTATGATTCAAATGTTTCAAATAGTATGAGACACTTTGTAATGTTTGAAAATTATTTTCTCCAAGAAGTGTTTTTAAAATATCTTTTAAGCTCATTTGAAAAGAAAACAATTTTTAAAAAATGTTTTATATTTTAATTTTTTTAAATATTCCTTTAAAAACATTCAAAGATATTTTCATATAAAAAGGTTTTCAAATGTGTTTTATGTTCTAAAATTAATTTTTAAATAAAATAGGTAAACATCACAATCTCATTCCATTCTGATATTCATTATATGTAAGTATTTACTGGGGTATATCTTTCAACCATGTCCATGTTTCTCCATGTTTCTAAAAAAATTATAAAATATTTCTAATATTATACTATATTTTTAAAGGCATTTTTACACATTTAATATTGTTTATTAAATGGTTTGAAATGATTCTTTCATTATTTTCCAAACGAGGTACTTGAATGTTTTGTAAAAAGTATGAGAACAATGATTTTTCTCTAACATATACATAATGAATGTATTTTTTACACATTCATGATTCGCTATTAACTTGAATGTTCCATTTCAATCTTATGAGTTTATTCTCAAGGAAAAAGTTTTCTTTTGAAAATGTGTTGTGTTTCAAGTAAGGATTTTTTTTCAAAGTAGCAAAAATATTTTCCTTAATAATTGTTTTAAAAATTCCTCTCAAAATTATGTTAGATATATGAAGAAATTGTTTGATGTTACTTATGTTTTAATGGGTATATTTCTCAATAGTTACATTATTATTATTTCTATGAATGGTTATGTTTATGATGGAATGATATTAATGAAACCCATTTATCTATTGTGGTTTATGTTGTGATTGCATGATGTTTATGAGACCCATTTCATTCCATTGGTTCTGATATGAATTTTTAATTATGTTCTTATGGAATGCATATTTATTCTTTAATTTTGAGATATGTGGGTTATATATATCACTCAAATGAATCTAGTAAAGATTTATATCACATGAGATAGAAATAAAGGACCTTGTTCTCTATGATGGTCTTATGAGTGAAATTTAACTCCTAAAACGGTGATAGAATAGAAAAATGACTATGAAGATGGTTAGAGGAGTGATCAATTACTACTAAGATGGCATGGGAGTTAACCCATACTACATAGATAGACATGATAGTGATACCTTGACTAATTAATAAATCATTTTTATATGCTTATGTGTCGTCAAAAAATTCCACATCTTATTCCTATGTTATGATTTCATTGACTATGTTATTTATTTACCTATTATTTATTTGTTGTGATCTTCAAATATTTATTCTATGATTCCATTTTTTGATCATTAATAAATAAGGTATGATATTCTTTTTTCATGATCATGTTCTATTTCAGTTTTTTTCCAATATTACATTTACATGTCTCCTTTTTTCACCCTTTCAGAGCATCTGAGCTCACCCCCTTTATTATGTTTTCTTTCCCATAGGATATAAATAATGGTTTTAGTTAGGGTTACTAAAGGGGAAGATAATTATGGGAGATGTTTTATATCATTCACAAAATTATAATAATATTTTCCATGTTTGGAAAAAGAACTAAACTAATACCCTATTTGTGCGTGTGTATGGGTAATGTATTAAGTGTTCCTAAAAAGTGAGGTGATGTCCACGTATGAAGATCCTGGGTCATTGTAATATCCATGATATATTTTCTAAAAAACTAAATTATCATGAAATATTTATAAATATAGCTATAAAACATTGAAAAAATATATGGGGGGAGTAATTTAGTCTTTGGTGCATCTCTAAGCCTATACCGAGAAATGAATTTCCACTCTCTTGAAGAGGTCACTAGAAGGAGGGGGAGGCCACTGCCCTATGATTTTATTATATATTGCATTTCTTCTTTATTTTATTTGTTCTTTATTATTTATTTTTATGAAATTTTAATTATTAATCAGTTAAATAATTCATTCATTTTTGTTTTTTATTCAAGAGATCCACTAATTTTAAATATTATTATTATTATTATCATTCTACCAACATTCTATCCATTTTATTTTCCTAATTTTAATCTATATTGTTTTTGTTTTTATTTTTATCCCTCATTATCATTATCTTTCATAATTATTATTATGTATATTTTTATATCTTCTTTACCATATTACCTAATTTACCACTTACCCATGATAGTGTAAGGAAAAACCAAGGGTTTTCATGGGGAAGGAATGTGGTGTTTCTTGAAATCATCACTAAAATTATAATGTTTTATTTATGTTTGAGCAAAGAAATAGTGATGTTTATAGGTGTGGTGATTTTACTCTATGAAACCAGTCTCAAATTCACTCATATGATTTTATATAAATATTTTCCCTTCCTTCATATCGACATAATTTCATTATACAACAAAGTCAAGTAACTGACAAGATTAAAAAATAGGACTGGGCCGATTCATGGAAGGTACCCCATTCTCTATTGAGGTGTGACAACAACATTGATTATAAGAGGATTTGAAATTTAGTTCTATTTAAGAATTTTAAATTCCATACCTAATAAAAAATAGAATACTTATTCATCATGAGATTTTATAATTGGATTATAAAAGTAAATTTAAACAACAATAAGTAGAAGAATGATAAAACCCATAAATAAATCTATAAATTCCAAGTTCTATATTTGATGGCTAGATTCCAACCATTTATATTAGTCTAATTTTTGTAATATTTTATTTCATTTATATTTCAAATATTTAAAAAAATGAAAATAAAATAATCAAGTCATTCTGAGGATAATTTTAATTAGTAGACAAATGTGAATCTTATCAGTTGAGATAACCATAGTTAACTACTATGCTACAGTAAAAAAATAATTATAATTTTTCCCTTTCCCCATGAAAGGTGTTGGTAAAAAAATATCCCCATTTTGGGAGATCCAATCAGTAGTTTAAATATATTTTCATATTTTAAAATTTTAGATAGTTTTTTAATTATTTTTTAAAAATAAAACCCAAAAAATAATTAATGTATCCAAATGATTATTATTTTATATTTATTGAAAACCCATAAGTGAGAGAATTGGTAATAGAATCACCATGTTCTATAGAAAATGGAGTTTCTCTATTTTATAGATATATTTTGGTAGCCTAAAGAATAGTTATCATTTAAGATAAATTCAAGGACCTCATCCAAGATCATTAATAATCCCTCATGCACCCAATAGTTTATATATTTGCTATATAACTAACTGAACTCTTAGAGTACTTCCAAAATATTTTTAAATAAGTGGACAAGACAAAAGTGGAGTCATTATTTCTCCCTTACAATCTTCATGGTGAAATACAAAAATTGAAATATTAGGAACATGAAGTCCAAAACTGACACCAGGTGAATGAACTCAAATAAATAATAGAAATACTAGAGAAGAAAATATAATAGAGAACAATGTATCTCCATCCATACATAGATCAACCTAAACCTGAACTGGAGGAAGAAGCCTTAGTCTTTTAAATTCTCCATGAAGAGATCCTAGAAGTTGGGGCCCAACTCAGGGACTATAAATAAACCAACCATTTGAAGAGACATATCTAAACTTACCATGATGATCTTATGTGGATTCATGGTGAAAAATAATTTCCTTTTAATTTATGTGTGGCTGATCAATAAGATCTAGAAAACTTATGGGCTAAGTGTGAGGTAAAAAATAATCTCACAATTACATAAAAAAAGAATAATATATAGCTACATGGCATGTATATATATCCATAAAGAGGTGTAAGCCACTAATTTAGTGGAATTTTATGAAAATATTTATGAGTCTGACTATGTACCTACATCCACTGAAATACGACGTTAGGATCCCCTTACAACTAATGAAAAGATTGAAGACAAATATAGAAAGGGTGTTGAACATATTTTTACCTATATATAATTTTATTTTATTCAATATGAATTCAGTATCAACAACTAGAATTTTGATTTCTCTAATTCATCTAATCCATATGTCTCCCAAGAGGTAGGTGAATGAACAAAAGAAGAACCTGTTGAGGAAGACATGGAACATCCAGCACTAATTGATCATGAATTAAAAGAAGTCCATGATAAAATTCAAGTGAATAATCCTGAGGCGAATAAGATAGAGGTTGATCATATTTAAATGTGGATTATTTGTTTTCATTATTCATGTTGAAGTTACTTCAGAAAAAATATTCCATCATTTCTCATGAAATTACAATTCTGTATTCCTATATTGAGAATGAACTAAATATAAAATAGGTGGTTGCACAATTAAAAAAAATAAATGGGATAATCCATAATTAAACCTTCCCTACTACGAAATATATATCTAATTGTAAATGGGATATATTTAGTATGCTCTATCCATCGATCATTCCTCAATAATAAATAAAAAGCGGAAGTTGGGAAAACCCACATATATTGGTCCAAGAACAAAAAAATCTACCTAGTGATAGACTTTGGATGATTTCATGTACTTCCCTTATCGAGGTATTAAGAATCTTGGTCCCACATAGGTGATCAAACCATGATTTTACTTTACTTACATTCTATAAATAATTAATTTAGGACTATTCTAGCATGTATCCCCATTCTGCTCATTCTTTTTTACCATTAATTGAAATTTCCTTGAGTTTTAATGATTTATTATATTATCTAATATATGATTTCACAAAGAGTCCCATAAATAGTTATTTTATAGAAATAAATATTAATGATAAATGGGGATTCAAATATTTTTATCTTTTGAACTCCCAACATTTATTTATCAAACCTTTTTTGAGAATAAAATTTAAAATTTCATGCCCATTATTATCATCATACTTTTCTTGAATTATCTAGGAGTCTTGAGTTTCTTAAGAAGCCTATGATTACGTGTTTTATTTTTCAATGTTAATGAGATTGAATGTGTGCAGTGATAAATTAAATTATTAATTTGAATAATGGATATTAAAATGAGGACTCATGATTTGAGGGAATTGGTTGATTCATGTAAATAAAATCTCCCTATTATTTTTAAATATTTGAATTTATAATGTTTAGGGGAATTTATTATTTATTATTATTCTTTCCCTAAGTGATTTTCCCAAATAAATTTTTCAATTCCTAAGAGGATCTCTAGAATGATTATTTTTTATTTTATCTTAAGAATATTTCTGTAGTGATCTTGGGGTGTGCCACTTACTAGAAATTTAATTAAAACATTTAAAATCTAATATTGTACAAAAATTAATTTAAAATTACTTAGTCATGCTTTCATAATACCTTATCTTTGATACACCTTATATATTAATCCTTATTTCACATATAGAGACCATGAATGACCGTGTTAGGAATGATCCGTGTTTCAAGCAACTTTTATCCATTCCTACTATAGTAATCTTATTTTCTTGATATTTTAATGTTGATGTGTGGGGGTGGAGGAAGTCATATTTTTGGGGATGGAATAAATTGTAAGGTAAAATGAAGGGGTTATAATATTGGGTAATGATAATTGAGAAAGGTTATTTATTCATATATTATATGATATTTTTTTCTCTTTTTGAAAAAAAATTTAAAAAACGTAAATATGTTGTGACATGGATGAATCAGAAATCACCATTCCTTGACCAATGATTTTTATCATCAATGGATGTGTAGTGGATGGGATATTTATTCCAATCGTGAATTAAAAAAAATAAAAAAATTTATGAAAGTAATTTAAAAAAATGAAAAAAGAAAAAGGTAAAAATTCAAAAAGGTGTAATTTATTAATTATTATTTCATATGTCATGACATTTACAATAATCTTTGGAAGCGGGATTTTTCACATTTTTATGGAGAGAATTTTATTTAGATTTTAATTTTTGATATTATGAACATTTCCTTAGATATAATTCATATGTTTATGACTTAATTTTTCACATCAAATCATACCAAATAGAATCCTCAAAGTCAATTGAACCTTTATTGAAAGGCATCATGATATCCTGTGTCTTTTGTATTTACAAAGTGGAGAATTTATATCCTTTAAAACTTATTTATAATGAGTATATTCTAATTTTATGATCATAACTATACTTACTTTTTACCAAGAGGGTTGATTGAAAAAATTAAAAAGTGGGGTAAATATTGATTTCCCATGTTTAATAAAAGTGAATTAAATAGATTGAAGGGATAAAATAAGAACTTATATCATTTTAAATAGAAAATATTAAAATAAAATAGTGGATTTTTACTTTGAAATTGAGTATTTAAATTTATATTTTATGTAGATATTTTAATTTTTGATTTATCACTGATACTAGTTTATTAACTTTCTTCTGAAATTTGAATACTGGTAACTTTGGTACCCTTTAAATCAAATGTTGAGATATTATAGTTGTGGAAAAGAAAAATTTAACTATTGGTGAATTTAAAACACTCATTTTTCATGAACAAATTTATGGGTTTTTTGAATGATTTTCCAATGTTTTTAATTAATAATCCATTGAAAATAATTTTTTATGAAAATGTAAGAAATAATAAATATGGATGTAAAATTATTTGAAATTAATAAATTCATTATGTTTTCTTGATTGGAATTTATTTATACATTATATTGAAGCTATATTATGATAGATAAAAAATTTTAATGAAAAATAGAAGAGATGGAAATTTGTTAGCTAGGGGATATCCATCCACCAAGCCATCCCATAAAGGGGTCGGCTACCCTTTCTAAAAACTAGAAGAGTAGATGGAGTTGTGGAGGGACCATGGTCTGTGGGTGGATCCAAAAACATTAAGTAGGAAAAATTTCTCATGGGAAGTGAATATGAGGCATGACCCCTATTCTTGTGTGAATCATCAATAGTTTTCCCATCCCAAGAGATGTATTCTGAGATGGGGAACATATTTTTTCAATATGAAAAATCACTTCCCCTAAGGGAATTTTCGATTTTAGATAGCCAACTTCATGCTCTAGTAATTTCAACACCTGAATGGTTATATATTTATTATGAAAGAAAAAAATACACAAGTGATGGACAAGGATAAGGACATGAGAACAAGGACCTATGGAGGCCTAAAGTAATGAATCCCTAGCTGATCCCCTCTTACCAGGTTAGCCCCTCCGCACCCAGCTGAAGAACAGTTGAAACACAGAAGAAACTATAACCTTAGCCTGCCACCACCACAGATGCTAAATAATCCGCCACTTTGTTGCCCTCATGCCACGTGTGTAGAACTTGATCATTGTTGCTGCTAAGGATGGTTTTGCATCTCCGGAAGATATAATCAATCGACCATGGAGTGAAAAACATTCCAAGAAAGGAATCATGAATGATTTTGGAGACTGTTTCCACTTGTTGAAGTGGGATCCCCTTCTACCTGCATAACTTCAGTCCTGTGAATAGTGCCTTGGTCTCCACCTGGATGGAGCTCCCCACCCCATAGTACGCATTGAAGGCTGTTAATACACTGCCCCTATGGACCTGGACCACCCCCCCCCCCCCCCCACGCATGATACCTGCAACATACGACCCATCACAATTTAACTTCCAACCCATGACAGGCGGCTTCCACGACACCCAGTTGCCCCTTGGTCCAGTGGAGGATTGCTGCAACAAGGGTGTAGGCCTCTGAAGATCCCTCAGTGAAGGAGCATCGCACCAGTCCTTCCCTCCCCAAACCAGATCAACCAACAGAGATCTCGATCGGTCAATCACTGCTCTGCTAGAGGAAGAAACTCCATCGAACATGGTTTTATTTCGGGCTCACAAGATACACCAACAACCAGCACTGAAGATCAGCGATCGCGCCCTACGTTCTGGCCTCTGACCATCCACAGCACGATACCATCTGTCTAGAAATGAATACCCCGAAAAGCCAGGATCAAGAATACCGGTGAAACCACCAAAACACCTCCAGACCGCCATATCCCATTCTCCTTCAAAAAATAGGTGATTAGAAGACTCCTCCTTATGCGCCTTGCAGTAGTGGTACCTAGATACCATGCTGACCCCCATTCTCCTCACATTATCATCTGTAGGAACTGCATGATTTCTAATCCTCCAGGTAAGGAAATTGCACTTAGTCGGGCTCCTCTCACACCAGACCACACTATTCCACTCGTCACACTGCTCATGGGGGATAGAAATCCACATGAAATCCTTCGATGAGAAAGTCCCTGCAGCAGATGCAGTAAATAAACAAAAATCAGGCTCAGAGGTTAGAGAAATAAGATCCAGCACCCCTTGCTGCTCTGCATTTAGAACTGTTCTGGTAAAACTGGGGTGCGATCAGGCCTCCTGAAAAGAGATCATAGGAGCAGGACACCCTGGAAAGCCTATGATGTCGCCCGCCCAGTTGTGGTTCCAGAAAGAGAGGTCTCCCCTCTCCACAATCCACTGGGAATGTTGCCGAATAGAAGTAATAATACTTTGAATTATAGCCCAGAGCAGAGAATCCTGACCATCATCCCACTCCAACCCTCTACTTTGGGGGGACATAATTTTTCCCCAAAGCGTACGCTCTTCCACCACCTCCCATGAAAGCTTTGCAAGCAAACAATGGACAGAATCAACCATGCTTCGAACATTGATCCCTTATTCATGAATTGGCCTCGCCAGCCTCCTCCATGAGGCCCAATGATGCTTACCCTCTCCCTGAGAATCCCACATAAAATTGTCCAAAATCTTGTCAATGGAAGATATAACTCCCTTAGGCACTTTGGAAGCCGAAAGGACATGAACAGGAATAGCTGAAAGCACACTGTTGACCAGAGTTATCTGCCCTCCAAAGAAAAGGTATCGGTTCTTCCAGTTAACCACTCGGCTGGTGATCTTACCCACAATCCCATCATATTCGTGAACCCTGATCCTCCCTAGAGAGATAGGAGAACCAAGATAGGAAAAAGGAAACTTACCCCTCTGTATACCCAACTTACTGCACAGGGTCGTGGCCTGATGGTCGTTGCATCTTCCTGAAAGATAAAGACAACTCTTGTCCTTGTTAATGGTATGTCCGCTCTAGAAACAATATTCATCAAGAAGTTTGGACAGCCTACCCACCGACCTATTGTTGGCATTCATAAAGAAGAGAGATTCATCCGCATACATAAGGTGGGATACCGGGGGCCGACTCCTTCATCTGTGAAATGGATGGAGGTACCCCAAGGACATCTTGATATTGATAACCCAGCTAAGAGTGTCTTGAAACATGATAAAAATAGCCGGGGAGATGGGGTCTCCCTACCGGAGACCCTGGGTAGGCTTGAAAAAGCCATGAGTCTTCCCCATAAAGGACACGGCCATCCAAGAAGAAATGAAGCATCTAAAAATGATATCCAACGCCCAGGTAGAAAGGCCCATGCCTACCAACACCCTGTTAATAAAGCCACATTCCATCATGTCATATGCCTTATTCATATCCAGTTTAAGGGCCATATTAGAGCCATAGGTTTTGATGTTGATGTCACGAATCATTTCTTGAGCCAAAAGCCACCACCCCTTGAATCGACTGTCCCTTGACAAAACCATGTTTCTCTAAGGATATCCACCAGGGAATATGTATGGATATCCTAGATTTCACTATACTAGACAAAATCTTTTAAGAAAAGTTACACATACTAACCGGCCTGTAGTCATGAATGGACGACGGGTCTTTGATCTTATGTAAGAGAACCAATGTATTGGCTCCAGCCACCTGAGGGATAGATCCACCACGAAAGAAGTCATGTATGGCCGGGATGATATCAACTTTGATCATGTCCCAAGACCCCCGATAAAACAAGCTTTTGAAACCATCAGGACCCGGAGCACTCTCCGAGATGAGACTCATAACCTCACCAAAAACCTCATTCTCATCCGAGAACACTTCCTACGCCGCATTGTCTTGCCCAGACATTAGGTTAGGGATCCCTTCCAGGAGCTCAGATCCACTGCTTGGGTACCCATTGGGCATTTCTTGATTGGGACTTGCAAGAAGGTTATTGAAAAAGGAGAAGGCCATACCTCCAACCACCTCTCTGTCACCTGAGAATGAGCCATCATCAATCCTAAAATTGGGATTCACTGGCCTCCTTCTCTCCTTGATGCAGGCGTGAAAGTAGGCTAAGTTTTTGTCCCCTTCCTGAAGCCACTTCACCCTCGCACACTCCCGGGCCATGCGTTCCTACCTCAGCACCAACTCTTCCAGAACCGAATTATTTCTAGAGAGCTCTTCAAAGACCATGTCATCCCATGCATCCTCAAGGCTCCGGTCCAGGGAATCAACCTCCTTCTCAAGGATTTCAAGGTCTTTCTCAGAAGATTGACAGCCCTTTTCCCTAGCTTTTAAGATAAGTTTTAGTCGTCTCAACTTGTTGTGCAGGGCCACCCAAGAGAATCCATGAGATGTGGTCTTCCAAACCTCACTGACCAGGTGGTGATATCCAAGGGTACCAATCTAATGGGCCTGGAAGTGAAAGCGTTCACCAACATCATGAATGGGAGGCAGAGATATCAACAAGGGAGAGTGGTCCGAGATACCCCGGATGAGATGGGCTGACTTCGTATTGGGGAATCAGGAAATGGAATATAGGTTAGCCAGACACCTATCCAACTGGAACCAGTATCTTTGGGCCCCTTTCTAGTTATTACACCAGGTGAATCTTTCCCCTAAATATCCCATGTCCAAAAGACCCTTTCCGGCCATAAATTCAACGAAGCTCAAGCTGGCCGCACGAGGAAAGACACCTCTGCCTTTTTTCTCTGCTAGATCCGAGATAACATTGTAATCACCACCCACAAACCAAGGGGAATCCCCTAGGTCAAAGGCATAGAAATCCTACCACAACACCTCTCTCTATGGGAACATCATAGCTCCCATACACCACGGACAAGAAAACAGATTCTGTGTCTATGTACGCTTTTACAGTAATGAACTGGTCGTTGGCCTGGAAAAAATCAACCAGCACCTCTTCCTTCCAAAAAATCCATATATGGCGATTGGTCGGATCTGCGTGCAAGCCCCCCTTCATTCCAACTTTCCAAGTAAACTATCCTAACTTTGCTGGCTGTTGTTTGTGTTCCAGGACCACAACAATATAGGCCTTTTGTTTCTTTACCTCTGTTGCTAAGAATTCCAACATCACCCAGGCTCCTAGGCCCCTGGCATTCCAGATGATGAACCTAATCATTGAAATAGAGAAAGTCTGGTAGTGCCCCCAGGCTCGGATGGCTCATTTAAATAGGGAGAACCCCACTCTTGAGAAGGTCTAGCTTTAGCCCTTGTACATACCCCAGAAGCTATGGAAATGGGATTTCTTGGAGAGACCGAAAGAGAAAGGCTCCACCGTGGAAATCTTCTCACCTCACTTGGGGAGGAGCACTGATCAAGGGAAGCCAGTACTGGAGGCACCAGGCCCTCATGCATGCCCCCTACCGTAGGCTCCTGTTGTTGATACTGACTCTGAGAAGCCTTGCCAGAGGCACTCTCACCATCTTTTTCCAACAATAGCACATTGTGTGAACTGAGAAAGCCTGGGGAGAGGGCCTCTTTCCTGGACTCAACCAGAAATGAACCATCGGAGGTAAGCAAACCAGGTCCTGCCTGAAACATCGCCACTGTCCCAAACCTTGTATTCAGCCCGCACCCAGAGAACCCCATGCAGGATAGCCAGAAAGACGGGACAGGAACTGAGCCAAACCCAAAGAGGGAGAGAAGTTCAGTTAGAGAAAGAGGAGGAACCACCTTCACTGAGGAAGAGCTATCTGACTCCCGAGCCAACAAAGGAGAGCAGCCCGCGATCATTAAACCAGGATCTAAAACATCTGATGGGTCTCCCCCAGAGTCCTGACCAGAAAAAAAGGGGACAACATCACGCTGATAACTAGACTGTTCAAGTTGCAAAGTAGACCCTTCTCGGGGTTTGGACACAGCCCACTCTTCCAGAAAAATAGGGGCTGGTGTTGCCCCCCGAAAGACCCTCTTCCTGCGATTCCTGCACACTGTCCCTGAGTTCCCTTGGAGAGAGCAGTGAGAGAAGAAATGTGGGAGCACATGATAGATGATTACTTGATTCCAATACAAGGACTCGCCCACATTCAGAGGGATTTTGTGCTGAAGAGGCAGGGAGAGATCCAGCTCCACATAAATCCATGCTACCGAAACATCCGCACCACACCGAGTGCTATCATCCACGCACAAGAAGCCGCCAAGAGAGTCTCCTAGATCCTTGAGAAGGGAGCCATTTTGAAAATGCAGCGGGAGCCCCGACAAAGAGATACACACAGCCGTAAGAGAACTTTCCTTACCTCTGTGAACCTCCATTGACCATCTTGACAAATTGAACGTCCAATGCCCCATGAGCTGAGGATCCTTACACCAGGTGTGCAAAAAATCTCACTCAGGCATCAAGATTAAGCAGAAGGCGTTTCTATGAATAGACGAGACCTGATTCAGAGACTCTAGACAGCAGGAAGACACAAAACGCTTGAACGCCGAGAGAGGCAGCCTCGCCGGCCCAAACTGGGGAACAAGGTCCATCTGAGACAGACCATCGCCTCATCGTAGGCCGCCCCCGGAAACTCCAGGATGAAGCCATAATCATCCCATGAAGTCGATGCAGTGACCGAGGAGATCTCTGGGAATCCACCACACGCTTTCCCCCCAGCCAGGCCACAAAGGGCCTCCTTGAAGGAAGATGTCGCACCGCAGCCCCCGGAAGGGGGACCAGGAGCCGGAAACGAAGGGCGCAATGTGTCGGTGGACGAAGAAGGGCCCAGGTCGATGGGCACCGGAGCCAGAACCGTAGCCCACGGGCCGCCAGTGGAGGGGTCAGCAGTAGGGGATGTTTGAAAAACAGCGAGCCCGAACTCCATCTTCTTTTTCTCGTGAATCTAGTATCCTAGTCATTTCAACAGATACTCTATAATTCAAAATATGCTTCACACACCCCATTATTAAATATAACCCATAGCCATCCCCAACCATTTACACAACCACTCACCATCACCACCACAATAGAAATATATTGAAACCTCCAAAACCACTATTGGAGAAGATTGAGATTGAGCTGGTACTGACTATTGAGGCCTCAAGTCATAATGTATCACCTATCACACCCTGGATTACCCCTAAGAATCACATTTCAAAGCATCATCTTACCATTGTGAAGGAAATATTATTCCTGGTGTATCCATCACCACATATATTCCTACAACAAGGAAGCCCCCCTACCATGCACACGATTTACTTCCACCTCTCCTGGCCATCATGAAAATCCATGCACATAATAGAAGAGATGTGTCCCCACCTGTCTGCACTTCATAAAAATGGGGACACACCATATCCACATGATATTTTTATAAAATATATATTCTCAAAATAGAATTAAGAAATTTCTTTTTAAGATTTGAAATGAACATATAAAGTTATTTATGAAGACCGAGGAGGTTCTTTATCCCTATAAAGAGAGAGGCATCACCACTACCTTAAGGAGGTCTTTGGAATGAGGAGGAGGCCAATGACGGTTGATTATTTTCTTTTTCTTTCTTGAATTTGTTTATTTGATTAATTTTTCATTTAGTTTTTATTTCTAGGTGATTTTAATTTTGTTTATCAATAAATTAATTCAAGAATTTTTTTATTTTTAGTCATGTTATCCTCCAGTTATTTTCTTCTTTTTTGTCTTCTTTTAACTTGTTATACATTTTACTTTCTAAAATTCATTATATTTTATTTTATTTTTATTCTTTATCTATATAGTTATAATTTTCCTCCATATTTTTTTTGTCTTTATTTTATTATATACCTTTAAATATTTCCACTATGAGATATTACCCTAAATAATGAGTGTTAGACGTAAGGAAATTCTCAGTGGAGTTATGTGGAGTTTTATAAATTATGCACTAAAATTATATTATTATAATTATGTTGGTGGTCAGAAGGATCAGTGTTCATAGGTGTGGTAATTTTTTATAGTGACTCAGAACTCAAAACCACTTATATGAATTTATTTAAATACATTCTTCCCTTATATTGGACACATGATCTTTATATAATTAAGTTGATATGTTTATTGGATGAAGTGACATATTATGGATGTGGGTCTTTAATGGTCTCACATTACTTATTGAGGGGTGACAACATCCTTGATTAAAAGAGGCAATAGAATTTAGTTTAATTTAAGTATTCAAAATTTCACACCTAATAAATAAAATAATAGTAATTCATTAATGAGAATTTATAATTGGATTATAAAATGTAATTTAAAAAATAGGAATAAGAAGAATGATGGACACATAAACCAACCCATAAAGGTCATGTTCATTCATTACTAAAAACATTATTTCATTTCTTGTTAGTTTAATTTTTGAAATTTTTTATATCATTTGAATTGCACTATTTCAATACAAAACTAGTTATCCATATGCGAATGTTAATATTAATGTAGAAAACTTTGATGATACTCAAGTGATACGAACCTGGCCACCTACTGTGTTGCTCTATAAAACAATTATAAATTTTCTTTTGACATGACTCATGATAGGTATAGATCAATCATCATTCAGGGTCCTGTGAGACCATTAATTTATATGAATAGATCCCATGCTTTATAATTTTAAACAATTATCCATCAAGTCATGAGTTTAGCTCTATAGGAAGTGGATATTTTGGATGGCCACCTTCCTATTGTCATTGAAGAGTATATGTTTTTTTATTGAGTATTTTATAGGTCTTCCCCACTATCCAGTGATGTGCTATAGTATTGAAATTCCCCCAAGGTCCACTCTAATATCCTTTTATGTAAATAAGGTTCTAATTATTTTGTGCCTGAATCCAAATATATAGATAGAGTACATTAGGGATAACAATTTCATTAGACAAAACATGTCACATTCGGTAGCATTAAGGATATTTGTTTTCCTAAAGGAAGAAAGGATTTTGCGGCTTTTCATCATCTATCACCACCTGGGTCAGGTTATTGTCTTTAAAAAATATCATCAACTAAGGAACTATTAATCCCCAACTCTATAGTAATCACTAAAATTGATAGTTTTGGATTGAATATGTACACTTATTGAGGAATATAATCTTTGATATCATAGTAGATTTGGACCCAATGAAGATTGAGGAGTTTCATTATTTGAATACCTCAAAGGGAGTGATTGAGGTGTGAAAATTCCTTGGGTTAGTATTATACTACTAGATATTCATGGAATAATTATGTATGATTTTCGAACTCCTTTATTCTATTAACCAAAATATGGATACTTTAGCATGTCAAGGATGAGGTTCATCAGTATGTATTTTCTGAGGAATGCTTAGGAAATATTTGGGTATCTTTTAATCTATGGTTCCTATAGATATGGTATTTACCATGTTCTATTGTAGAGTTTTAAGGCATTAAATTCATAGTATGTGGTTCATAGTCTACAAATACCATTATTGATTGAAATACATTTTCAATCATAGTGATATCAACATAAGGTTTTGGATTTGGGTGGAGTTCGTTCAAAAATATGAATTTTAAATGTTTTATAATATAGGAGTGGAAAATATGGTATCCAATAGACATATAATATTATCCTATTGTTAGTTTATGGAGGATAAATTTCAGTCATTTGTAGTAATGAAATTTTTCCCAAATGATGATAGATAATGGGGTAATTCATATTTGATTATGGTGGAACCTATGCTTTTATAATTATTGGGGTATGAATAGTTCATATAAATTGACTATGAGGTCCTATATGAATAGATATCCTCAGGTGATGTGCTAGGTAGTTATTTTTATTGTGGGGAGTACAAATTCCTCTTTAATGTTTGGATAATGATTTTAGTCACTCTATGTTTGGAGGTGTTGTGGGGGTTCTATAGTTCCACCTTTTTAGTATATATTAGAGTAATGATTTAAGTATCATAAATATAGGAATCATTTTTAATGTATAGGTATGTATAGTGATGTTTTTAGGTATTTTTCATGGTTTGTTACCCACCAATAGGTGAAGGTTGTGCACCAGGTTTAAGAAATTTCTTCTCAACCCCTAGCAGATCAAGAGTTGATGTGGGATGGTATATCGAAAGAATTATAGATAGAAAATCGAAATATAATTAATGGTAAAAATTTTATTTTTCGGATCATTGCATTATAGGAAAATCATACCCGCTTAGTTCCTATTCAAGAGGTGAGTTTAAGGGACATATAAGACACTTCTATAGGAAGAAGAATGTCCAGTTTACTAGGATTCCTTCAATAATCATTTTTTGTTAAGATTCTTATTTCAAATATTTGATATTTAAGTTATTAGAATATTCTTTGGGGATATATTTGAAGTCTATTGTGACATTCCATGCTCAAAATTATGGTTATAATGATAGATTCATTGATGTTCTAGAAGATATGTTAATGTATCATGTACATGATTCTTGATAATGTTGGGAAAATCACTTACACCTAGTCATGCTCATTTAGAGAAATATCCATTACTATTCCTTTTATATGATACCTTTGTAACAAAATAGGGGAGACCCTATAGGCCACCAATTTTATATAAGGATATTAAAGAGTCATCCATTATTGGAATAGACATGGTAAAAATAATGAATGAGAAAATGTTGGTGATCTTGTGGTGAATGATAATAACATTGAGCCATTAGATGTACTATCCTAAATAATCAATTTATTTATAGTTTGAGGAGTGAGATCATGTTATTTATAATGTCACATCATGAAATAGTTTAATAATATTTTAAGAACTCGATTTTTTTAGACGGGTCAAAATCCCGACCCTGTTTGAATTTTTGACTTATTTCGGGGAAAAACTTTCAAAGTTGGGGAGGTCAAGCAGGTGTGCATGGTTGGCTCATGGTTTGAAAAGCTCATGTAGAAAAACCATCCGAAGTCTCTGGGTGAGACAGTGGGCTCCGCACGAGAACCGCATGGTTTGCCAAACCGTGCGGGTTGCACGTGCGGAGTTCCTGGGTGAGGCAGTGGAAACCTCACTGTTGGCGCATGGTTTTCCAAACCGTGTGGGTTAACCGTGTTAAAACTTAAAATTAGGGTTTTTAAGCTTTGGGCCACCCAGGAATTCCCATTTTTCCCTCTTTTCTTCCTCCCACTCGGGGCTTACACGGGGAGAGCTGGTCGGACCTTCAAATCCCACCTGGATCTTCGTCTGAACTCTGTTTCGTGCACCATTTGATCCACTGGAACCCCCTCGGTAAGGCCTTGATTCCACTTGATCTATTAGTCTTGATTGTTTCCTAGAAAGTGTTGTTGTGGTTTGAGAGGCTTTGTTTATTTTGTATATGTTCCGTTTTTTAGACTTAATTTGAGGATGATATCGAAGGAGTATCATCGTACTAGTACGAGGTAGGTGGTGCATACCTTCTTTCATGTTTTCGTGGACATTTGGGTGGCATGACCTATGGTGCGTTTCTGGGTATTTTGAGAAATACCCTAATTATTTTTCTATTGCATGTTTAGATGCCTATTATACCAATGGGATGCCTCTAGGTTTTTCCCTTGTTATGTTTTCCATGAGCGGGGTCGGGTGAGGGGTTGTTGCTCATATGGGGCATTTTAGCGGGGGATTCCAAAATGGGTATACTTGTTCTATTTAATTAAACTTCTAAGTTTAATTCATTAAACTTTGAGATGAATTGTTAGAGGCTTTAGAGACATCATTTTTGGTATGGGACAACACATAGTTAGTGTTTTTAAAATGTTGAGTTGTTTTTCCTATTTAAAAGTATTTATTTTGATTATGTATGTGATTTCTGAATTGCATATGTTGGAACCGTCGGGTTGTGATGGGTGTGGCCTGGATATTGTTGAGTGATGTTGATCACAGGTTGGGCTTGGCCCGGGGTTACAATGGGTGGTTTTGACAATGGGATTGGGCATCATAGACGTCAGTTTGAGGGAGTACAACTGTTAGGTTGGGCATGGCCCGGGTTACTTGGATGGAGAGGCCATTGGACTTGAGCGGAATGGTCGTAGGGACATGAGGTGTAAGAGGTGTGGTGTCTTAGGTACTATTTTGGTGATTACCATTCACCCGGACTTGATTAGTGTGCACACCGAGAAACTCTGTGATGTGGTGGTTTTGACCACTCGTGTGGGTAGAGGCCCCCGTAGATACGGTTTTGGTACATTGGTTTGGGGTTGCTTACCATAGAAAGTCACATGGGAGGTGAGGAGCCTTTATAAGATATCATTGAGACTATTAGGTTGGGGGCTGAGGCTCACCGTTATTTGAGGGCAGATATCATTGTCTTTCCAGATACTTTGTTTGAGGGCAGGCATCACTGTCCCTTAGGCTATTTATTTGAGGGCAGACATTGATGTCCCTCTAGTTATTATTTGAGGATAGGCATCTCTATTCCTCCTGGTTACTTCTTTCCTGTGTCTTCGGGAAGTCAGTACTTGAGACACGTGGTGTCAGGGGGCACATGGTGCTGGGAGACATGACAGAGATTCCAGCATTGGCCAAAGCATGTGACACTCCATGGTGGCTTCTGAGCACCAGTGGAGTTAGTGTTTATTTGTGCATTGTTCTATTTACTACTTTCCTTATAAATAAATGTATGCTTAAACATTTATATTATGTAAGCACCATTGAGTGGTATCCTAACGAGATTTGTCTCACACCCTGCACGGGCCCTCCGGGACGCATGCAGACTTTATGGATTTACGTACAAGAAAGAGGCCAGCTTCATGAGCAAGACCATTTTAACCATTGCATGGAGATGGTATGGACCTTGAGGTCTTTCCTAGATGGAGTTTACTTTGTTCTGTTTTCTTTCATGTATTAGCATTCTTGTTATGTAGCTACAATTGGTTAGCCAGTGGCACCCTTTACATATATATGGATATGTATGACCTACTATGGATGCATGTTTTGTTGTTTAGTAGTAGTTATGAGTGATCAACATGTTGTTTTGTTTACTGTCCACTACTGTTGTTTATATTTATTACTTCCAATGTTTATCGATATTGATTGTGCTTCTTCTCTGCGGGTCTGGTTCGAGTCTGCTGAGTCCTTTGTTCTGCTGCATCATTATTATACTCGGATCAGTACCATTGTAATTATCCTCCGAGAGGGTATAGCCTCTCCACTGTACATATAAGACTCTCTCTTCTAGTTGGTAGCCTTTGGCATTAGGTGAGGTGCGCCTAAGGTAGTGACACCCGACCCGTTTGGCACTGTTCGGGTGGCTGCTTAGGTCCAGGTAGTTACAAAGTGGTATTAGAGGAGTTTTTTATAGGGATTTAGTAGCATTGCATTGCTTACTACTAATGAGTTTGAGACTTATCCTTTTATTTCTGCTGGTTTTAATATTTTGGATATGGTAGACTGGAGGTAGGTTTTTAATAGAACTGGGTTTCTAACTTGTGCTTGGGTGCCTGCAGCCCTAAGTACGAGGGATGGACCAAGTTGCCTTGGGTGGGAATTTCTATTTTCTTTTTTCTCAGATTATAGTTTATATGATTTCCACATCGGTGGCTCACTTGGTGTGTGTTTTTATTGATTGTGATATATATCCCTTGACCCAGTGCGGTAAGGGAGAATTGTACCTTGGCCCGGTATGGCAAGGCTTGTTTTCTTGGATTTTGATGGCCACATTTTTAGTGTATTTCAATTTTTTAATTGCACGTATTATTTGTGAAGTGATAATACCATGTGAATAAAAATCAATTTCCATGATTTATATACTTTGAAATGTAAAAGGTGAAATTCCTGATATAATTGCATGTTGTTGCAATGTGTATTACATGCTTTTAATTGTATAATTGCATGTGACAGGGTTTTGGGTCTGAATTTTATGAGAGCAAGCATGTACTATGGGTTGAGGTGATTTTTATCACTAGGATTGGGTGACTCGATCATCAGTTTGAGGCAACGTTAGTTGTAAGGACGAGCATGGCCCGAGGTACTTTTGATAATTGGCCCCGATAGGGGCGGGTAAGGAGGCTATGAGGCTGGGATGCCATAGGGTATGGGTTATAGTGGGGAAGAGTAAGGGTAGTAGTTATGTACTACCTTTTACTACTTTCTTATCTGCGTTGAATATATATTGTTTTATATATATATGGGGGGTCTGACCATTTATGGTATTCAGCGGGTTCCTCCTACACGTCTCGATGGAGCGTTAGAAAAGTGAGGATACAGTGCTGCTGGTGCAGGATTAGGTTCAAGATTTGGTATAGGCAGAGCGCGTGCTTCAGGTACAGGCTCAGGGACAAGATCCAGTGCATGCAGGACAACTGCTGAGTTTGGCATCGTTCAAACCCTGGCTCTACGAGCACCTCCGAGCATGCCTGGTACGCGTCTTGCAGGGGATCGACAGATACGCCCAAGGTACAAAGCCATCTATGGCGTATCTGGCGTGGGAGTTCCAGTCGTAGAACCCACAGATTTTTCAGGTTGAGGGTTGTCTGTAGGCAGCTGAGAACTGGATAGAGAGTATGTAGATGATCTTCAAGCAGCTCTAAATGCCTCTAGGGCAAAGGGTCAAGCTGGTGACGTACATGGTGAGAGGATCAGCAAATCATTGGTGGGATGTGCAGGTTCAGGCTCACAGGCATGAGGGACTGGCATTGAAGGACTTCGAGGACAGATTCTTTGAGCACTTATATCCAGAGACGCTGAGGGCAGAGAGAGCTCAGGAGTTCGTGAGTCTTTAGTAGGGAGACATGTCTGTCATGGACAATGCAGCTACCTTCACAGAGTTGTCTCACTTTGCACCTGGTATGGTAAGTGATGATGCAGCTAGGGTGAGGCGCTTCGAGGATGGATTACGACACACCATTCGAGTCCAGGTGAACATCTTAATACCGGGTTCCTTCTCTGATGTGGTGAACCAGGCGCTTATACGGGAGGGAAACCAGAGGGATATGCCCCAGGATGGCCTAGTGATAGCTTCAGGTGACGGTTCAGATAGAAGGAATCGAGGACAGGATGAGTTCTAGTAGGTCGGTCAGACCAAGGACTCATCTTGACCACCTCATGGTAGTTATTCAGTGATTTTTTTTCAGTGTGGACATCCGGGACATGTCTAGACTCAGTGCGATAGGCCTCCAAAGGAGTGTCGGGCATGTCGACAGGTCGGGCATCTGGAGAGGTTTTGCATGCAGCCTTTCTAGACAACTGGCAGACAGGGACCAGGATAGACGGTGGCATCCAGAGTTGGTTCGGCCTCGGTACCAGGAGAGGGTATTCAAGGTTCAACTGCACGTGGCGGATGTGGCAGAGACAACGGGATCCAACTGAGGGGTCAGTGGGTGGAGGCTGGAGCAGTATCGCCGGGAGGTCAGGAATCATGAAGTCCTGTTTCAGGCAAGGTGCACGCCTTGGAGCAGCCAGAGGCTGAGTAGGCTGGTGAGCCGATGATGGTTAGAGGTAAACCATGGGTGTTTCCGTGATTTCCTTGTTCTCTTCTGGAATGACCTATAGAGGCATGTCCGTTTTGAGTGAACGAGGTGCACATGATTTATATGGACTGACTAGATGCTTTTCAGTGGGATTGGCACCATCTCAGGTGTGTGATATATTTATATATATTTGTATGAGGTGCCATGGGCATCGAGGCATCGAGGATTCAGGTTACTAGAGGTGCCTTGGGTATCTGGGAATCAAGGATGCGGGTTACTTGAGGTGCCATGGACATCGGGGCATCGAGGATGAGGGTTACTTGAGGTGCCATGGGCATAGAGGCATCAAGGATGTAGGTTAGTTGAGGCGTCCTGGGCATCGGGCCATCGAGGATGCAGGTTACATGAGGTTCTAGGCACCGGGTTCGTTTTGAACATCCATGGGATCCAGGACCTCGTAGAGGTGGACACCGATGTAGTGTGGGATGTGTATGGGGGTCAGAAATGACACGGGGGTGCTAATGAGGAGCAAAGGTGAAGATGCATCACTAGAGGACTGTGAGTTTGGAAGTAGGTCAGTAAACCATTACTTATTCTAAGTTTTTTCGTGTTGAGACCAAGTTAGAAAATTCCTAAGGTGGAATGAAAATTGAAGAATTTAGCTAGAGCCATGAGACCGAGGGAGTCTGGGTTACTTTGAGCAGGAGTGGTATGTTCGGTTCCATCTATGGAATTCGTTTGATATCTCGGGGACGTGCTATGTTAAGGTGGGGAGTTTTTAAGAACCTAGGTTTTTTAGATGGGTGAAAATCCCAACCCTGTTTGAATTTTTCACTTGTTTTAGGGGAAAACTTTCAATGTTGGGGAGGATGTGCAGGTGTTCACGGTTGGGTCATGGTTTGAACAAACCGTTCGGACAAACCGTGCGAAGTCTCTGGGTGAGACAGTGGGCTCCGCACTGGAAGCGCACATTTTTCCAAAACGTGTTAGTTGGTCATGCAAAGTTTATTGGTGAGGCAGTGTAAACCGCATGGTTGGCCCATGGTTTTCCAAACCGTGCTGGTTAACCATACGACCACATAAAATTGGGGGTTTTAAGTTCCGGGCCACCCCGTAATTCCCATTCTTCCCACTTTTCTTCCTCCCACTCGGGGATTACGTGGGGAGAGCTGGACGAACCTTCAAATGCCTCCCAGATCGTCATCTAAACTCCATTTCGAGCACCATTTGATCTGTTGGAACCCCCTCAGTAAGGCCTTGATTCCTCTTGAGCCGTTCTTCATGATTTCTGTCCTAGAAATAGTTTTTGTGGTTTGATAGGTTTTGTTTCTTTTGTAGATATACCGCGTTTTAGACCTAATTGGAGGCTGATATATAAAGACTATCATCGTACTAGTACGAGGTAGGTGGTGCATACCTTCTTTCATGTTTTCATAGACATTTGGGTGGTGCAACCTGTGGCGCGTTTTTGGGTATTTTGAGAAAGACCCTAATTATTTTTCTATTGCATGTTAAGATGCTTATTATACCTATGGAATGCCTTCCGGTGTTTCCCTTGTCATTTTTTCCTTGATCAGGGTCGGGCGAGGGGTCGTTGATCATATGGGGAATTTCGGCCAGGGTTTCCAAAATGGGTATACATGTTCTGTTTAATTAAACTACTGAGTTTAATTCATTAAACATTGAGATGAATTGTTAGAGGCTTTAGAGACATCAGTGTTGGTATGGGACAACACATTGTGATTTTTAAATGTTGAGTTGTTTTTCCTGTTTAAAATTATTTATTTTTATTATGTATGTGATTGCTGAATTGAATATGTTGGAACATTCGAGTTGTGATGGCATGGCCTCGACATTGTTTAGTGATGTTGATCACAGGTTGGGATTGGCTAGGGGTTACATTGGGTGGTTTTGACCATAGGGTTGGGCATCATGGACATCGGTTTGAGGTAGTATGACTGTGAGGTTGGGCATGTCCCGAGTAACTTGGATGGCGAGGCCCTCAGACTTGATCTGAATGGTCATAGGGACATGAGGTGTTAGAGGTGTGGTGGATTAGGCACTATTTTGGTGATTACCACTAACCCAGACTTGGGTAGTGTGCACATAGAGATATTATGGTATGAGGTGGTTTTGACCACTAGTGTGGGTAGAGGCCCCCGTAGATGCGGTTTAGGTACATTGGTTTGGGGGTGCTTTCTATAGAAAGTCACGTGGGAGGTGAGAGGCCTTCAGAGGATAGCATTGAGGATATCGGGTTGGGGGATGAGGCTCGCTGTTATTTGAGGGCAGATAACATTGTCCCTCCAGATACTTTGTTTGAGGGAAGACATCGCTGTCCCTCCGGCTATTTATTTGAGGGCAGACATTGTTGTCTCTCTGGTTATTATTTTAGGAAAGACATCGTTGTTCCTCTGGGTTACTTCTTGGGCGTGCCTTCGGGACGTTGGTACTTGAGACACATGGTTTAAGGGGGAAAATGGTGTCGTGTTAAATGACAGAGATTCCAGCATTGGCCGAAGCAGGTGACACTCTATTGTGGATGTTGAGAACCAGTGCAGTTAGTGTTTATTTGTGCATTGTTCTATTTACTAATTTCCTTATTAATAAATGTATGCTTAAACACTTATATTAGGTACACACCATTGGGTGGTATCCTACTGAGATTTTTCTCACACCGTGCATGGGCCCTCTGCTACGCATGCAGACTTTAGAGATTTACGTGCAGGAAAGTGGCTAGCTTCGGGAGCTGGATAGTTTTAGCCATTGCATGGAGATGTTATGGACCATGAGGTCTTGCCTAGCTAGAGTTTACTTTGTTCTGTTTTCTTTACGGTATCATAATTCTTTTTATGTAGCTATATTTGGTTAGCCAGTGGCGCCCTTTACATATATTTGGATATGTATGACCTGCTTTGGATGCATGTTTTGTTGTTTATTAGTAGTTACGAGTGATCAGTATGCTGTTGTGTTTACTCTCTGCTGCTGTTGTTTATATTTATTTCTTCCAATGTTTATCGACATTGAATATGATTCCACTCTATGGGTAAGGTTCAAGTTTGCTGAGTCCTTTGTTCCGCTGCATCATTATTACACTCAGACCAGTACCATTGAAATTATCATCTGAGAGGGTATAGCCTCCCCACTATACCTATAAGACCCTCACTGCTAGTCGGCATCCATTGGCGTTCGCGGAGGTGTGCCTAAGGTAGTAACACTAAACCTGTTTTGTAAAAACCCGATATTTTATAAGATATATTATTTTTAATTTTTTCATATCTTCTATTATATGCTACACAAAGATTATCTTGTGCTATACGCAACACCGTATTAGCTTGCAGTATATGCAACACTAATCTTGGATTGTGTTACAAACAATTTGAAATTTGTTTGATAGTAGTTCTTCCACGCAACATTGAGTGTATATATATATATATATATTCAATGTATAAATGAAATATGGTTGGATTTTGTTATACGCAACAACAAATGAGTTTTGCACTACACACAACCCTGACTTGGCTTGCATTATACGCAATCACAACCTTCCTCGATAGCGTGTGTTGTACGCAATACCGGGTTTCACTAAACAATGATATATGGTTATCATGAACTAGCCATTATGAATAGTATTAACTACATTTTTAATTTTATAATATTATTATTCATCTTACTCATTTTCTAGAACATAGTATGAGAATAAAATAAATTTTTCGGGTAATGTAAGTATTTTTCAAAAAATGCAGTTTTGCCACCATTTCATGGCACACCCACATTAAAGCTAGTGTTTGACATGTTTATAAGTTCAATTTGAAGAAATAAAATTCTTCTTTGGAATCAAGATATAAAAATTTACAGTGGATAAAATTTTAATATTATTCTGATAACTTTCATATTTTAATAAATAGTAAAAACACGCTATATTTTAATAAAAAACAACTTTTTTCATCGTAATAATTTCTATGGTTAAATAATAATATTTAATGGTTTTAAATTATAAATATAATATATTTTTACCATTTAATATAATTTATGTCATTATCATTGATTTGACATTGAATTCGTAGGTTAAATCAATTCAATCTTTTACAATGTTTTAAACAAAAATCCATTTTCTTTCGACAAAGAGATTAATTTTAATTTCATTTCTGCAACTTATGTGTATTAAATTTGGAAAAATGGATTCTATATTTGGAATTAGTGGGTCTAAATTATATTAATAGACTACTTTTTATTTTTTGGCATTAAGAATAGTAACTACGGTAAGTTTTATTTACCATAGTAAAAGGTAAATCGGGTAATTAAAGGTAAATATAATATTATAAAATTACCCTAACACTTGTCTTAATACAATTGGATGATTATGTTTCGTCCAAAGTCATATTTTGGTCGAAATGGAATCCATTAGAACCCACATGGAGGTGATTAAGACCTTTAGTTTATTTTATTTAAAGGAAAGTGAAATATGTCTCACTCAAAATTTAATAATTAATGTATTTATAATATAAGGTTATATAGAATATAAATTCGTTTATAAATACTCTTTTGAAAGATAAAATGTTTTTATTTATCATGGTAATTTATTTTTAATTTTAAGAGTTATTTAATTACCTTATTAGCTTATACATTAATGATGCAGAAATTATTTATTTAGTACAAAATCAATAATATTGTTTTTATTGAAATATTAATACATATTAAAGGGCTCACAAACCTGACCAAAACTTATTATTAGTGTATATATACACCATAATCATCCAATGACCGAATATATGACCGTTTGTAGTGTTATAAAAATGATTATGACACTTATATTGTTTTATTTTATATGATGTCAAATTTGTCACCTTCATAATTTAATTAATATAACATTTTAAAATTTTGATCTTTTAGAAGATAAATCCGACTAAATTTATTATTATGAAAGATGTAATATTTATATTCAACCTAGTATTTTATTTTTAATTTTTATACAACAAATAAGAATATTTAATAATTATACAAAATTGTTGTAGTAATTATTTTATTAACAGAAATATAAAATAAATGGTTTTACAAGTAGTAAAATAAATATTATCTGAACTTTTTAATGTACTCTAATAATTTTATAGATTACTATGACATTTTAGGAACCTATTAAATATTTTAGTTCGAATATATCCTCTGTTTGGATTTTATTTAAATTCAAATAAATGAATAATGTCAAAATTGACACTATTGTTATTTTATAAAAATAACATATTATTAAATTGTTTAAAAATAACAAAAATATTTAAAAATTATAAATTTAAATTTATATAGTCTAAAATGTCATAAATTATCTAATTATGGATAATTCACAGCACATAAGTAATTATTTATAACAATTTAAAATTTTGAATCTTATTACCACAAATAAAATTTAATAGATTAAATAAGGATAAATCAAGTTGATAATGATTAAAATAAATTCTCTACATGTCTAAATTTTATTAGTTGATGCGATTACAACCCTATATAATCTAATCATCGAATATGAGTCATTTTGGGTGGTTTTTATGTTGGGTTAGATTTATTATAAATTAATATTTTCTGATTTCCAAAGGTGCCCCTCTCCTCCCTTAAAAAAAGGCACCCCTTACCTCTTCTCTTCACACCCTTTTGAGACTTGAAGCTCGTCCAAACCCTACCCATTTCTTTTATCCACTTCCCTAGTAACATTATGGAGGTTTTTGGCTTCTCAAAATACCAACTCTACTTCCTTAAGAGAAGGCTTAAAGGAGGTGCGTCGAAGAAGAGGTAATCTCTTCTTCCGATTCTCTCAAGTTTCTTCCTTCTTCTACTTCTTCTTCTTTAGTTTTCTCATTATAAAGTAATAACATCAGTATTACTTATATACTGATATGTTATTATAAATATTAAACAATCTTATTTCACCTTCTATCCATCATATGGAAAACAAAATCACCGCGCGTGAGTACATACGGAATACCGTCTCCACGCCGTGGTGTAATCTGTCTTTGACCACCACCTTACTTGGATGGGTATAAGGGTGTAAATAAATAACTATATATGATTATTGTAAAGTAATATTGATTCTGAAATATTATACATATGCTTCAATACAATTCCACAATCATGGGAATGATATCATCGCTCGTGCGTACGTACGGACTACCATCTCCTCGACGCGATGAGATTCATTATCCATGTTAACCATTCATGAATGATTATAAATTATATATAATGAATAATAATTAAATATATGACATAATAATGATAATGGATTTATGTATATATATATTTATTTCATTTACTTAATTCCATTCAATTCAATAAGGAAACGAAAACAGCGTTCATGCGTATGTACGGCCTACCGTCTCCATAAACGGTGTATTTCATTCCATTTATCAATCTATCATATATATATGTGTGTATATTCTGAATATATATTATATATAAATCAGGTTTTAAATTCTGGAATTATGTAAATCAGTATATAAGTAATAATATCATGAACAACAAGTCGAAACACGTACGATAAATGTAACGATTTTACCCAATATGCTGCTTTAACATTGAATTTACAAAAGAACGGGTAATATAAAGTCATAAGTGACCCATATATGGTATAATAACAATGAATATGATTCTTTAATAAGTCAATGACATTATTTAAATCATTATACAGGAGTTTAGAATATGTACGAAGCATATCAGACCTAAGGTAAGGGATAATTATTCCAATATCATTCTTATCTGATATTGTTTATTCGTAAGTATTTACTGGGGTTATGTTTATCATCCATGTCCATATTTTCTAAAAATGTTTTCATAAAATGTTATTATTCTTCGATGTATGTTTAAATTAATTTTTACCCTTTTTTGACTTTTACCACAAGGTTTGGAAGGAATCTTTCTTTTGTTTACCATAAGAGGTACTTTTTTACTTTTCTGACAAACGTACGAGAAGAATGTTATTTTTAGCTTATACGGTGTGAATGGATTTATACAGTTTCATAAATCGTCATTTTCATAAAGCCTTCTCTACAAGTTTTCACTATTATTTTCAACAAAACCCTTTTCTTTTAAAAGTGCATGGCATTTTGTGAAAAGAAAATGATTTTGAAGAAGAAAGGATATTTTCCTCAGGAATTCATTTCAAGTGTTTTATCAAAACCATTTTCCATCTATGGAGACATTATTTCATATGTGTATGTTTCAAGTATAATGTCTCTATTATTTACATGGTTTCACTTTTCTTATGATGAAATGATATCCTTTTTTTTATATGGATTATGTTACGATGGGATGATGTTTATGAAACCCATTTTATTCTTGGGTTACGATGAATGATTTATGTTTATATTATGGCACACAAAAGAATGATTTCATTATGATATGGGTGGGACCTATATCTCCCTCCAATGCATTGGGTAAAGATTTATATCTCATGAGATAGTCATGGCTGGAACAATAAGTTAATCCGGTTTAGTGTCACAGGACTGAAACGAGTAGTGAACTCGATTCAGAAAGGGACATTGTCCACTAAGATGGTATTGGCAGCAATGCCTTGGATACTATGGAAATCATGACATGTGCTGAATGGTTTCCACAATTTCATGTTTTATTACCATTTTATTTTATCGTGATTGATGTTCCATTATGATATATTCCATACGTACTTCCACGATTTATGTCTTTGCTCAAGATTTTGTTTTTTAAATTTCATGTTCAATTTTTTTTCTTTCAAATGTTTATGGATTGTTTTATGTTCACTATGTTTTCCCTTACCGAGCATTTGATCTCACCCTTTTTGTGTTTTATTTTCCCCAGGATATAAGGAATGGTTTTAGGTAAAAAAAAATGATGATCTTTATGGGAGATGTTGAGGATCTTTCACCAAGATTAGAAGATTATGTTCCGTGTTTCCAAAGGCACTAAACTATTATGGTCCTTTGGTGTCTGTTTTTGTTATGTATTAAGTATTACACAAAAGCAATGTAATTTCCATGTATGTCAAGCTTTGGGCCTCTACAGTTGGTATTAGAGGAAAGGTTTAGTTAACCTTTGGAAACTAGGATGCGTAAACTTTAGTGAGATCCCTATAGATATTTCTAAGGTATGTCTAGGGATGTCCCTAAGGTTTAGTATACATATAAGTTATAGTCCTAGAATTGCGCTAACAATTTTAGAATTAAACCTAAGATGTTAGATATTGAAGGTACTCCCCCTTTATTATATTGTTTTCCTAGCATGATTTTTGCCTCTCACACTATTCTTTTTGGGTTTTAGACGATGGCTGGAACCTGAAGGAACCATGTTGATCAATGTAATGGACGATGCAATGATTGTCCTCCTGAACAAACCAACGTTATGGGAGATGGTATAAGGACCCGGCCTTATTTCATACATAATCTTGAATTTAATCAAGAAAATACTTCCTTTTAAATTGAGTATCTTTTCAGGTTTAGAGCTTTAGATAATTGGTACAAAACATTCATAACATTACAAATTGTTACATAGTGGATACCATAAAAATAGTTTCCATTTTCTCAAAATATAAAACATTAAAACATAAAAAAAAAGACTCCTTGACAATTATTCAACATTTAACATGTCTTCCATCCTTGTATTACACATCCATTAACCTGTAAAAAATCATTTAAAAACTTGGGATGATCACAAAAGCTCAGTGAGGTATGAAAACTAAGTAAAAATCACATTAGTCCATGAATACTCGTAACGTATGAAAACATTTTCAAAAGACATTCTTTTCACCCATAAATACTTACTTCGTGTAACTTTAGATTTACACAATATCCACACAAACATGAGATCATAAATATAATCATAGAGGTATCTTGGGTCATTACTTACATAATCTTGTAACCATCTTGGCTACCTTAAAATTTGTAACCCTCACGGCTACCTTACTTTGTCTAACCATCGCAGCTACACTTGGAGTAACCATACGGCCGACCTCCAACTTACTCATACCCAATGCATTAGAGGGACATATAGGTCTCACCCTTCATCATAAAAAAATTCCCAATAACCAAAACATAATCATAAAACATAAATAATAGCATAAAAACATTGCTTTTGAATATTGTAAAACAGAATTTTAAAAGTGGATTTTAGAAGAAAAGTCCCTTATAAACATAATATACTTGAAGTGAGACTTAATAGAGTGGATGGAATATGTATATACTCTGTAAATACACATAATGAAACATAATATAAACATAACCCATCACACAAACAATTTAAATAGCATATAAATAATAAAGTAGAAGGTTAACCCAAAGAATGGAAATCGGGTTAAGAATTCCCTTACCTTAGGCTTGTATTAAATAAAATTTGTTTGAAAGTCCTGTATAATGGTTAAAATAGTGTTATTAGTATTTTAAAGAAACATTATCATGTTTATAACATCTCATATGGCCATTTCATAACCTCATTTCACCCCTTAATTGTTAGTATTTTGTTCCTTGCATTATTTTGGGTGAGTTCTTTTGTGATTTTCACGATCGGTTCATGATGAATCGTTCTTGTTGATTGGAAGTGAAACTCCATAATTGGAATGGAGTAGTATTTAAATATTTACAGTACCATAATTTATACCATTTGTCACTTTTATGCTTTATATAAGAATTACTTATAAGATAAAACATTAATGATGTTCGTTTAGATCATTTTAGTGGTTCTTTGATAATAACAACGTCATTTTGTCTTTTAAATTAGAACCACAAGTAAAAAAGAATTACAGAACCATATAGGATTCATAAAACATATTTTATAACCTGGTTCAACCATATAAATGGTTTCATGACCCGAATTGAAAGAATTAATGGAAATTGAAAATACATCATCCACGATGTCGGTAATTCGACACAAATGGACAATGTTTTTTGATTCTTTAAATAAGTGGAAGAGGAGAATAATAATGATGAGTAATTTTCAATAACCAATAGAACATAATGAATATACATTATTCTGGATATTTCATGCCTCTTGGATAAGAGGCAGTGAGGAAAGATGAAAAACGAATCATGAAATAAAAGAAAATCATGAGAAATATCTCACGAAAATTCGGCAGCCTAATGACGTCTCTTAAAATTTCATAAAAACAAGATTGATGAGAGGAATGGAATATCTCATCATTCATAAAAAATATGGATATTAATAGGGAATATTTAATGAAATATCCCAACAAAAGACAAAGGTAATGGAAGAGAATAACATAAAATGATAGAAAATAAAGAAAAAAAGAGGTTGTTTACCTCTTGATCTCTTCTCCTTGAGATCCATCTTAAGGGCTTTGATTTTGGTCTTTTGGTAAGACCAGCAGCTCTAGGACGTGGGGAATAAGATTGGGGAGGGAATTTGGCAGAAATTAGATAATGATCAATGATTGAGAGGTGTGGGAGGAAGAGGGGAGTGAGGGTGGTATTTATAGTGGAGGAGGGGAGGTATTTTAGATTATTTTAATCATTATTATAATATTTTTATCAAGACTATGAATAATCTCAAATAAAGTGGCCCTAAATAGTGATAATATAATTTTAGATCGAATCAAGTGGCCTTGCATCACTTATGATGTCATAAATAGTGCATTTTTTCTAATAAATTGATTATACGATAATTTATCATATTTCACTATTCACCGAAAATTCAAGAGTTTCAGAAAAATACCAAAAAATTACCCCAACCATTTATTGACGTGTAGAATTCAAAAATGAACTCCATTTTTCAAAAATAATTTTCTAAATATTATTAATTTAATTTTTAAATAAGGTCACAGTTAATTTGAAAAATAACAATATTGAAGTGCAATTAGTTTTATGTGACATTGGAAAATTAATTAAGATTCCATTATCCTATTGCCATGGGAAAATAAAATAATAATATTATTTACTATTCATGAGGTCATATTACTAATCATAAGGTTATGTTTCTATTCACCAAAAAACAAGTTTGTTTCATCAGACTCTAAATAACATACTGAACAAAATTGTAGATGACAGTTTCTTGAAATTCAAAACATAGAAGAAATAAAATTATGTTTAAAGGATACTTATAAATATATACCTTAAACAAAAATTCAAGAATTTTCAATTTATTTTTAGAAAGCCTTGGGATGTTACATTATCCCCACCTTCTTGAAATTACGTCCTTGCAATTTTATTTACTTATTAAACAACTGAGGTTATTTTTCCCTCATAGCATTTTCAGACTCCCATGTTGCTTCTTCAACCATGTGATTTCTCCACAAAACCTTTACCTGGTGGATTACCTTATTCTAAAATACTTTTTCTCTTCGATCAAGAATCTGAACCGGTATTTCTTCATAAGAAAGGTTCCCTGCCAGCTGAACTGCTTCTGGGCTCAAGACATGTGATTAATCTGGAACATACTTTCTCAACATCGAAACATGAAAAACATTGTATACCTGAAACAATCTCGGAGGCAAAGTTACGCGGTATGCAACTGTTCCAACTTTATCCAAGATTTCAAAAGGACCAATGAACCGTGGACTTAGTTTCCCTTTCTTACCAAAACACATCACACTTTTCCAAGGAGATATTTTAAGGAAAACATGGTCACCTACCTCGAAAGAGAAGTCTTTCCTTCTGTTATCTGTATAACTTTTCTACCTACTCTGAGGTGTCCACATGTGTTGTTGGATCATCCTCACTTTCTCAGCCAATTCTTCTACTAACTCTGTCCCCATCAACTTTCTTTCATCGACTTCATCCCAAAATGCAGGAGTCCGACACCACTTTCCATACAAGGCCTCAAAAGGTGCCATCTGAATACTGGAATGGAAACTGTTATTATAAGAAAACTCAACTAATGAAAGATGTTGATCCCAACTTCCCTGATAGTAAATTGAACAAGCTCGAAGCATATCCTCCAAAGTTTGAATCGTTCGTTCTGACTTCCCATCTAATTGAGGATGAAAAGCTGTACTGAAATTCAACTCTGTGCCCAATGAATTCTGAAGTCCCTTCCAAAATTTAGAAGTGAAACTGGGATCTCAGTCAGACACAATGGAAAGAGGAACTCCATGTAACATGACAATCTCTTTGAGGTACAATCGAGAAACTTGATCTAATGTCATTTTATCTCGAATAGAAAGAAAATGCGCAGACTTTGTAAGACAGTCAAAAATAACCCAAATCTCATTGTTACCTCGAGAAGTCTTTGGTAGTCCCACCACAAAATCCATGGATATATTCTCCCATTTCCACTCTGTCTCTGGAAAAGGATGAAGCATCCCCTTCGGTAACTGTCACTCTGCTTTAACCTGCTGACATGTCAATCATTTCATTGTAAAATTAGCAATATCTCTTTTCATCACATTCCACCAATAATACTCTCGAAGGTCTCTATACATCTTAGTACTTCTAGGATGAACAGAAAATGGAGAACTATGAGCTTCACACAACAATTCTTTTTTCAACTGCAAATCAAAAGGCACATGCAACCTTCTTCCAAATCTTAAAACACAATCTTTATCAAGATTAAATTCTGTCAACTTACCCATTTTAACCAATTATACCTTTTTCTGTAGCTCATGGTCTTACCTCTGCGCTCTCATAATTCTGTCTGACAACGAAGACTGCATTGAAACCTGAAACAAAGCAGATATATTCCCTTCACCAACAACTTATAAGCCAAAATTCATCAAATAATTAATCAAGGGATCATGTTCCAAACGTAGCATGGTTAATGATGCATGATGTTTCTGACTTAAGGCAACCTCTACATTGTTTGCTTTTCCAGGATGGTAATTGATCGTACAGTCATAATACTTTATCAGTTCTAGCCATCTTCTCTACCTCATGTTTAATTCCTTCTGAGTGAATATATAATTTAGACTTTTATGGTCAGTCTATATTTGGCATTTGGTTCTGTATAGATGATGCCTCCATATTTTCAAAGAAAAAAAACACAGCTGCCAATTCCAAATCATGTGTGGGATAATTTATCTCATGAGGTTTAAGTTGTCTCAAAGCATAGGCAATTACATGATCATTCTACATCAAAACACAACAATGTCTCGTCAAAGACGCATCACTGTAGATGGAAAACTCACCATTCCGGGAAGGTAAGGCCAAAACTAGAGCATTCACCAATCTCTTCTTCAGTTCCTGAAAAAAAACATTACATTCTTCTATCCAAACAAATTTAACCCCTTTCTATGTTAACTTAGTTATCGGGCTAGATAACCGTGCAAAGTTCTTAACAAACCGTCGGTAATAACTTGCTAAGCCCAGAAAACTCCGAATCTCTATAACATTTGTTGGTCTTGGCCATTCATCAACTACTTTTGTTTTGGTAGGATCAACTTTTATTCCATCCTTATTTACAATGTGCCCAAGAAAAGAAATCTGTTTCAACCACAAATCACACTTGCTGAATTTTCCATATAGTTTCTTTTCTTTTAATGATTGTAAAACAACCCTTAGATGTTTTTCATGCTCCACGTCATTTTTAGAAAAAACCAGAATGTCATCAATAAATATAACCACAAACTTATCCAAGAACTCATGAAATACTCTATTCATAAGATTCATGAATATAGAAGGTGCATTAGTTAACCCCAGCGGCATAACAACAAATTCATAATGCCGATATCTAGTACGAAAGGCTGTTTTCAGGATTTCATCCTCCTTCACCTTCAGCTGATGGTATCCAGATCTCAAGTCAATCTTGGAAAAGTACTGAGCTCCCTGGAGCTGATCAAACAAGTCATCAATATGAGGCAAAGGATACTTGTTTTTAACAGTGATGTTATTCAAAGCTCTATAATCAATGAAAAGTCTCATGGAACCATCTTTCTTTTTAACAAACAAAACATGGGCTCCACATGGTGAAGTAATTGGATGAATGAAGCCTTTGACAAGAAAATCCTGCAACTGATATTCCAATTCAAGAAGTTCTATTGGAGTCATACGATATGGGGGTTTTGAAATTGGATTAGCATCAGGAACTAAATCAATTGTGAATTCGACTTCTCGATCAGGTATGACACTGGGTAACTCCTCAGGAAAAACATCAAGGTATTCATTTACCTATGGCACGTCATTAATTTGAATAGTTCCCTTTCTTTCAACAATATGAGCAAGATAACTTTCATTTCCATCTTTCAATAATTTCTCAGCTTCCTGATATGTTATCAATTGTATGGGTTCATTCTTGTATAATAACTGGAACTCTTTATTAAAAAAAACTTTTTTAGCTCTACAGTCAATCTTAGCATGATAATCAGAAAGCCAGTCCATCCCCAAAATAACATCAAACTCGACTAAGGGTAAAACAACAAGGTTTTCAGGTAAATTCTTTCCACAGACCACAATAGAAAGATTTTTATAATTCCTCTTTACTATAACATTTCCCCCCTGGTGTTTTAACAACAAGTTCAGGTCTCATTTGTTGAGGTATATTTCCAATTTTCCAGAAAATTTCTCAGAGATGAAGGAATGTGTAGAACCCGTATCAAACAAAACTATAGCAAAATTTGAGTGAACAAACAAAGTACCTGATACAACTTCATTGGATGGCCCGACGTCTGCTGATGTAGTCGCAAAGGATCTCACTACACCTTTCTGCTTGTAGTCTGGCTTCTTTGCATCATTCGGATCTCTCTTTGGGCAGACATTTGCATAGTGACCCATCTCACCACATTTAAAACACTTTATAGTTTGCTTATCAGGATTATTCTTTGGATAATTTTCATTGAAATCTCAGGCCATATGTCCAAACTTACCACATTTAAAACACTTCCCAGTTTTTCTAGGACATTCCCCAGGGTGCTTCTTGCCACACTTTTCACAAACTGGAAATTGTATTTTCTTACCCTCAGATTTCTTTGGTTGATTCTTGCCCATTTCTTTCCAACTAGACCTATTCTTCTCTTTGTTTCCAAAATGCACATTATCATCAGCAAACTCCATCTCTACCCTCTCAACACATCGTACAATTCATGGGAGGCCAACGCCCTTCGATACCTTGGCTTCAATCCTGAGTAAAATCGGTTGATTTTGCTATCGAGATCCAGAATAAGATTTGGAGAATACCTAAACAGTCGGGTGAAGTTTGCTTCATACACAGCCACTGAATCTTCCTCCTTCTATTTCAATTCAAGGAATTTATTTTCCATTCTATGTCGCACCACCTTATGAAAATATTTTTCAAGAAAAAGACTTTTAAATTCATCCCACTTTAAGGCATCAAAATCCTATATAACCTTGATATTCCTTACCATTTACCACCACTAATCAGCTTCCCCTTCAAAATGATAAATGGAAATTATTACCTTTTGATTGTATGAACATCCCATAACATAAAATATCTTTTCAAGGTCTTTGATCCATCCTTCAGATGCCACTGCGTCAGATGATCCATTGAATGTAGGAGGATGTTGTCTCATAAAATAATCCACCATTGTCATGTTCCATTGTAGTACCGCTATTGGTTCTCTTTCATGGATGACACCGCCATTTATTGCCTACGTTAGTTGAGCCATTACTGTCACAAACTACTCGATTCCAATCCCTACCATTCCGAGCTGTAGATCAGGAAGGATTTCATTCTGTCAGTGCCTCTCCTCTTCAGTATCCCTGTTCCTTCTACAGAAAACCATTCTGAACAAACATTTCTTAGATGAAGTAACATGGTAATCTTTAAATTATATAACAAATTAAACATAGAGTGAAAATCATTTATGGTATTCTATTAGCTTCACCATAACCCCTAAATTTATCTAAACCATCCTTTGATACCAACTATAAGGACTCGGCCTTATTACATACATAATCTTGAATTTAATCAAGAAAATACTTCCTTTTAAATTGAGGATCTTTTCAATTTTAGACATTTAGAGAATTGGTACAAAACATTCATAACATTACATAGTGTTATATAGTGTATACTATAAAAATAGTTTCCATTTTCTCAAAATATAAAACATTAAAACATTAAACAAGACTCCTTGACAATTATTCAACATTTAACATGTCTTCCTTCCTTGTATTACACATCCATTAACCTGTGAAAAATCATTTAAAAACTTGGGATGAGCACAAAATCTCAGTGAGGTATGAAAAAGAATGAAAAATCACATTATTCCATGAATACTCATAACGTATGAAAACATTTTCAAAAGACATGCTTTTCACCCATAAATACTTACTTCGTGTAACTTGAGATTTTCACAAGATCCACACAAACATGAGAAGATAAATATAATCATAGAGGTATCTTGGGGCATTACTTACATAATCTTGTAACCATCTTGGCTACCTTAAAATTTGTAACCCTCACGGCTACCTTACTTTTTGTAACCATCGCAGTTACACTTGGAGTAACCATACGACCGACCTCCAACTTACTCATACCCAATGCATTGGAGGGAAATATAGGTCCCACCATTCATCATAAACAATGCCCAATAACCAAAACATAATCATACAACATAAATAATAGCATAAAAACATTGCTTTTGAATATTGTAAAACAGAATTTTAAAAGGGGATTTTAGAAGAAAAGTCCCTTATAAACATCATATACATGAAGTGAGACTTAATAAAGTGGATGGAATATGTATATACTCTATAAATACACATAATGAAACATAATATAAATATAACCCATCACACAAACAATTTAAATAGCACATAAATAATAAAGTAGAAGGTTAACCCAATGAATGGAAATCAGGTTAAGAATTCCCTTACCTTAGGCTTGTCTTACTTCAAAATTGTTTAAAAGTCTTGTATAATGGTTAAAATAGTGGTATTAGTATTTTACAGAAAAATTTTCATGTTTATAACATCTTATATGGTCATTTAATAACCTCATTTCACCCCTTAATTGTTAGTATTTTGTTCCTTGCATTATTTTGGGTGAGTTCTTTTGTGATTTTCACGATCGGTTCATGATGAATCGTTCATGTTGATTGGATGTGAAACTCTATAATTGGGAAGTAGTAGTATTTACGTATTTCCAGTACCATAATTTATACCATTTATCAATTTTATGCTTTATATGAGAATTAATTATAAGTTAAAACATTAATGATGTTTGTTTAGATCATTTTAGTGGTTCTTTGATAATAACAACGTCATTTTGTCTTTTAAATTAGAACCATGAGTACAAAAGAATTCCAGAACCATATATGAGTCATAAAACATATATTATAACTTGGTTAAACCAAATAAATTGTTTCATGACCAGACTTGAAATAATTAATGGAAATTGAAAATACATCGTCCACAATGTCGGTAATTTGACACAAATGGACAATGTTATTTGATTCTTTAAATAAGTGGAAGAGGAGAAGAATACTGATGATGAATTTCCATAATCAAGAGAACATAATGAATATACATTATTTTGGAGATTTCATGCCTCTTGAATAACAGGGAGTGAGGGAAGAAGAAAAACGAATCATGAAATAAAAGAAAATCATGAAAATATCTCACGAAAATATGGCAGCCTAACGGTGTCTCTTAAAATTTCATAAAAACAAGTTTGATGAGAGGAATAGAATATCTCATCATTCATACAAAATATGGACAGTAAGGGGGAATATTTAATTAAATATCCCAACAAAAGACAAAGGGAATGGAAGAGAATAAAATAAAATGAATGAAAAGAAAGAAAAAAAAGAGGATGTTTACCTCTTGATCTCTTCTCCTTGAGATCCTTCTTAGGGGCTTTGATTTTGGTCTTTTGGTAAAACCAGAAGCTCTAGGACGTGGGGAAGAATATTGGGGAGGGAATTTGGAAGATATTATACAATGCTCAAGGCTTGATAGGTGTTGGAGGAAGAGGCGAGTGAGGGTGGTATTTATAGTGGAGGAGGGGAGGTATTTTAGATTATTTTAATCATTATTATAATATATTTATCAAGACTATGAATAATCTCAAATCAAGTGGCCCTAAATAGTGATAATATCATGTTACTTCAAAGAAAGTGGCCTTGCATCACTTATGATGTCATAAATAGTGCATGTTTTTTTGATAAATTGATTATACGGTATTTTATCATATTTCACTATTCACCGAAAATTCAAGAGTTTCAGAAAAATACAAAAACCTAAACCCAACCATTTTTCGATGTGTAGAATTCAAAAATGAACTCCATTTTTCAAAAATAATTTTATAAATATTATTAATTTAATTTTTAAATAAGGTCATAGTTAATTCTAAAAATAACAATATTGAAGTGCAATTAGTTTTATGTTACATTGGAAAATTAATTAAGATCCCATTATCCTATTGCCTTGGGAAAATAAAATAATAATATTATTTACTATTCATGAGGTCATATTACTATTCATATTACTATTCATAAGGTTATGTTACTATTCACTAAAAAACAAGTTTGTTTCATCAGACTCTAAATAACATACTGAACACAACTGTAGATGAGAGTTTCTTGAAATTCAAAACATAGAAGAAATAAAATTATGTTTAAAGGATACTTATAAATATATAACTTAAAAAAATTTCAAGAATTTTCAATTTATTTTTAGAAAACCTTGAGATGTTACAGATGGAGTGAAAAATCTTATTTCTATACTTACACAAGCTTTGAATCATTCAGGACTTCCAAATGAGCAGAGGAGGGAACAATATTCTATTGAGTCCTTCATGAGGCAACGTCCACCTTCTTTCAATGGGTATTATGATCCACTTGTTTCTGAACAATGGATCAGTACCATTGAAATGATATTTTCCATACTTCACTGTTCGGAATATGATAAATTCATTCTAGCTGTTTATCATTTAGAAGGTGAAGTAGAACAGTGGTGGACTCTAATTAAGAATACAAGTCCCCAATATGAAATTGAATCCATGGAATGGGACGAGTTCAAGAACTTGTATTTTAGTAAGTACTTCCCTCGTATTCTTCGAACAAAGATGGAAAAGGATTTTCTTGAGCTTAAGTAGAAGGATGATGAATTTTTTGGTATTTAAAAAGAGAATTTTACAAGACTTGCAAGGTATGCATCTGGTTTTATCATCCAACCTGAAAGTAAAGTTGATCGATTCTTCAGTGGCTTAAAACCAAGTCTTTGAAGGGAATTAGATATTAGAGACTTCAGTAGCTATGAAGAAATTGTGCGTTGTGCTATCAAGGTAGAAATGGAAGTTGGTGTTACATATCCATCTCATATTTTTGATAAGAAAAAAAAGATGTAGTTCAAGGATAAATCTCAAATTAATGGTGAAAAGATGATGAATGTTTCATTATGCTCAAAGTGTGGAAAGAAGCATGGTGGATATTGTCTTAAAAGGACTAGAAAATGTTTTTAAGTGTGGAAAATAAGGTCATCGAGCAGCTGAGTGTCAAAGTAATGGAAAAAGGTTTGCTAATGATGTGAATAATTAAAACACTGTAGAGAACGCACCACCAACACTTCAATGCTTCAATTGCAATGAAATGGGGCATTATGCTAATAAGTGTCCCAATCTACGGGTTAATGATGATCAATGTGAGTAACCTCTTAAGGCAAAGGATAAAGGGAAGTCTCATGTGATCACTATTTGTGATGTTGAGTATGACAATGATGTTGTGTAATCATTAAGTGTTTATGTAATGGGATTTCAAAATAGTATCATGGGATCTCATTTATGGTATTGTGGAATTTTGGAATATCTATGTATTGGTTTTCAATAATTATATGGTACTGGTAAACATGAAAAAGTGATTGAAATATTTTTTGGAAAGTAGATGATATGCGCATAATGAAGGGATAATGAGATAATGAGATATTTGATAGTATTCATGAGCTCATGATTGATACAAGGACTAAGTGATATCATGGTTTGAGAATATAGAATTTTTGGGATTTTGGTATGTGGAATGAGTTAACTTTTGACAGCATTCATTTTTTCACTAAGGTTCAATGGGTATTCGTTTTTCAAGAGAATACATGATTAAGGTATTCACATGATTGGAATGTGACCAACAAGATATATGAGTGATAAATGATGGTATTCTGTGCTTGTTATATGATCTTTTTAGTAATCGTTCTCTTTATACTATAAGTTTACAAAGAAGAATTTTGGATAAGCCTAATGATTGGAATGGATAGTATTGTTTAAAGCTAGAACTTTTATTTATAATAGTATTGTTTTAGAAAAAGGATAAACTACAAGAGGAGAGACAACCCATCGTGTCGGACAAGGTTGCGGAAATCGAACCCAGAACCGATGTGCGATAGGCCTTTATTGCCTACCATTGGCCTACAGGATGTCCATGGTTAGTATAAATTAGTTTTAATTTTTTAAGTGGTATGAGATATGAAGTATCAGTCCATTTTAGGAACCATATACGATTAATCGACTTATGTATATTTAATAACTTTTTCTAACCTTTTGTTTGAGACAGATAGAATGACCTATCATTCTATCACATGATCTACTAACACTTCACGAATAACAAATTCAACTTTATTTATTTAAGAGATGATGTGGAAATTGTTCAAGGCACGAACAACAGTGAAATTGAACCAAAATCATGTAAGTATTTATTTTAATTCATCAACTTTAGGGAAATGATCTTGAAACCCAAAAATGTTGTCCTAGTGCTCTTATATCTGATGAATCAGATGGTACCTTAGATCATCACAAATTTATGGCTTTGTAATTGTTGGCTTTTTCATACCTATGTTCTCTACCACTCTCCATCAAGAATTTGATGGTTAGATTTCTCTTCCATATCCATATTTTCATCTATGTTCTCTTATGTGGAAACCCAGTGATTAGTTAATTTGGGTAACCATTACATTTAATAATTTGGTTTTTAAAGATAAGTTTTGGTATTCCTTTTTACGACGTGGGTTTCTATGAATAGTAAACACTTTATAACCCCGACAAATTTTGAGGGAGAAATTCGTTTTAAGGGGGGTAGAATGTAACAACCCGAGATTTTATAAGATATATTCTTTTTAATTTTTTTCATATCTTCTATTGTCTTGTGCTATATGCAACATTGAATTAGCTTGCCATATACGTAACACTAATCATGGATCGTGTTACACACAATTTCAAGCTTGTTTGATAGTATCTATTCCATGCAACATTGAGTGTATATATATATATATATTCAATTTATAAATGAAATATGGTTGGATTTTGTTATATGCAACAATAATGGAGTCTTCCACTACACGTAACCCTAACTTGGCTTGCATTACACACAATCGCAACCTTCCTCGATAGCGTGTGTTGTACGCAATACCGGGTTTCACTAAACAACTATATATGGTTATCACAAACTAGCCGTTATGAATATTAGTAACTAAATTTTGAATTTTATAACATTATTATTCATCTTACTCATTTTCTAGAACATGGTATGAGAATAAAATAATTTTTTTGGGTAAAGTAAGTTTTTTTTAAAAAAATGCAGTTTTGCCGCCTTTTGATGGCGCACCCACATTAAATCTGGTGTTTGACATGTTTATAAGATCAATTTGAATAAATAAAATTCTTCTTTGGAATCAGGATATAAAAATTTACTATGGATAAATTTTTCATATTATTCTGATAACTTTCATATTTTAATGAATAGTAAAAACACGCTATATTTTAATTAAAAACAACTTTTTTCATTGTAATAATTTATGTGGTTAAATTATAATATTGAATGATTTTAATGTATAAATAGAATACATTTTTATGATTTAATATAATGTATGTCATTAGCATTGATTTTACATTGAATTCGTAGGTTAAATCAATTCAATCTTTTGCAATGTTTTAAACAAAACCCGTTTTCTTTCAACAACGGGATTAATTTTAATTTAATTTCTGCAACTTATGTGTATTGAATTTGGAAAAATGGATTCCATATTTGGAATCAGGGGGTCCAAATTTTATTAATAGACTACTTCTTATTTTTGGGCATTAAGAATGGTAACTATGGTAAATTTTATTTACCCTAGTAAAAGGTGTGGTTTGACTTTCCCTAGAACACTCAAGTACGAGGGGCACTTTCCCCACCGAGACGCATTCTTGTGATGCAATCTAAAACCGTGTGGGTGAGTCAGTGCCGCCCAAAGCAGATAGTGTCAAGGTGTGGTGATTGAGCCCCTTGGCTTGCGGTTCAGGGCAGAAGTGCGGGATGCTGGGCATCGATGATGGTGTTTCTTTTGGGACTGTTGGCGACTCATTTTCTTGGGCTGATCTACGGGACGGAGATCCCCTTACGAGCTTGTTCTGGCTTCTTGTAGACCATATATATATGTATATACCTTGTTTGAGTACCCACTTCTTAGGCTTGGTTACTCTCTCTCCAGGAGAGGCGAAGATGTGCGGGGTATGCCACATGCTTTCTGTGTCTAGCTTCTAGTGGTTAGATGAGTCGACTCTCCTTCTATAGGTAGCAAAGACTCAACAAGAAGTTCATCTTCTCACCGTTTCTAGCTCCTTGTGCCTGGATGAGTCTACTCCCTTTCTCTTGTTATGTTGAGTTGTACTCTCTATTGTACCCCTTTACTTTCCTGTTCTCTCTACTGCTCACCCTTCGTTACCTCCATTTTTTGCTCCCTCGAGCCTTCGGGGTATCCTACTTAGTATTTTTATACTCACCCCTGCTTGGGCTTTTCCCGCACTTGGTGTGCCCTTGCAGATGACGGACAGGTTGGTTGTGACATTTGAGGAGCTTAGGAGCTGGGAGTTTGGACTGCGTGTGGTGGTCGTTGTTGGGTTCCAGGTGTGGGACCCTCCCAGCTATTTACTGTTGTTTTACCTGTTGCCGGGTTGTGGCACTTTTTGGTTGGGTGCATATTTTGCCCATTTTCTTTTCAGTTTGTACTTTGTACTTGTAGAGGTCGATGCACTCTGTGGTTTATATATAGCAGTTATTCTTTCACTATGCTTGTCTCTTCTTTTACTCTGCACTGTTGCATTGAGTGTGTTGTGTTTGTGTGTACATGTACTTAGGCAAAGGCCTCCCCGATTTGTTCAGCCTTCGGCGCTAGTCGCCAGCCCCTAGCCTATGGAGGCGGGCCTGGGGTAGTTGTGGCTCAAGCCCGGGTAGGGTCGGATCGTGACAAAGTGGTATCAAAGGTGGTTCGTTCCTTGGGACGTTGGGCGGACGTCCCTAAAAGAGGAATTGGTTGGGATATAGGGCAACAGTGTTAATTTGTCTCGAGAGCGGCTCTCAGGCCAGGGAGTCCAATGATGGTGCGGCGGCCGACGTATCCATTCACCAGGACCTTGATAACCCGCTTGTCGACTCGGCATGCTGAGGCACTTGTTGCAGGGAAATTTGTTTGTGCATCACATAGGACCGAGTCTTGACCGTCCTTCTTGAGTCAGCTCCCCATCGTTGTTGTTGTTGGTATATACATATATGCCCATCTGACCGCGGCACTCCTTGATAATATTCTGGATGTCTCCGTGAGGACAGCCAGCCAGGATACCAGCTTTGGTCCGTGATGACGACCCTGTGAGCTACGAGGCCACAGTCCAGGACCCATCATGCGAGCCCTTCCTCCGGGTGGGCTGGTAGCAGCACCCCCACCTGTTGAGCAGTAGGTAATTTCAGCAGAGCAGGCTGAGATTGAGAGCAGGTTGAGCGCTCTCCGTGAGTTCCAGCGGCAGCGACCGCTGAGGTTCAGTAGTGAGCCAGACCTTCAGGTAGCAGAGGTTTGGCTCGAGGCAGTGGTTCGCCTTTTCAGGCTTGTGCAGAAGCCGATAGATCAGAGAGTGGCTTTGGAAGCCAGCCTTTTTCTTGGATCAGCTTGGCATTGGTGGAGTCTGATGACTCAGTTTCTTGACGAGACATCGCTTTCGTGGGGTGACTTTTGGTCGTTGTTCCGTGAGGAGTTTTTCCCCTCCTTCTTGCGCTCTGTTCGGATTCAGAATCCCCTGCAGTTTCAGCAGGGAGGGATGACGGTGGCCGAGTACGCGGCTAGTTTTTCAGGCTGTGCATGCTTTTACCCGGAGTTGGTCTGTGGCGACGACATCCGAGCATGGAAGTTTGAGTAGGGTCTCCGCCGAGAGATTTGTGCTGTCATAGTACCCTTAGGAATTTCCACGTATGTCGGGGTGCTAGAGCAGGCGCTGGTAACAGAGGGCTTCCTGTCACGTTCTAGAGTTGGTGGTGGCCGCAGGCGCGTTGGAGCCGAGACGTCTGCCGCAACTAGTGGGCGTCAGCAAGCAAAACCTCGACGCAGGTGGCTTACTGACAACCTGACTCAGGGTCGTGGTCGTACACCACAGTGGCGCCGGAGGGCACCAGGGCAGCCCAGAGAGTGCCAGTGCTATGCTTGTGACGGGCGAGGTCACTTGGCACGAGACTCCCCGACCCGAGTTGTTGAGAGATTCGGGAAGGCAGCAGGCGCACCACCACAGCAGAGGCAGCTCCATGATCAGAGTAGTGGCCAAAGAGGTGGTGCTAGCAGAAGAGCAGGAGGATCTGCAGGTGGGGGACAACTTTACGAGATCTCCCCATCACCACTAGGTGGTCCACGACAGGCTCCAGGAGCTGACCGTTAGGACCAAGGATAGCCGCGAGCTTTGGATGTCTATGATCCTGCAGAGCATGGAATGGTGAGAGGTACCCCTTACGACTCTTCTACTTCTTGCAGTAGAATTTTTGGGCTCTGCGTGTGAAAGGATTTTCTCCTTGTTCCTTGTTTGAGGTGTTAACAGGGTGACGCAGGGTGTCAGGTGTAACCATGTGTTGGTAAGGCAAAAGGTGTGAGACCTTTTCCTTTCGTCGACGGTGTTGACTCCTTCGTCTCTGAGCGTGTAAGAGAGTCTTAGTTGAGAGACATCGGCTGTGAAATCTTGTATGACCAGATATCCTTGGGTGTTTCACCATATGGATATTCTGAAGGAGGTAATCACCAGGCCTTGTTTTTGGTGCGGGCGGTGATTCCAGTCGCGGCGTGCGACTTAGAGGTTTGACTGGGGAGGTGAGCTACCCCCGAGGGCCTTCGGGCCGTGTGAGACCGTGCAAAGGGATGGCGAGGTTCCCTAACACCTTTCCCTAACCCCAAAGTCTGGAGTGGGTGCACAACATCGGCAAGGGCCTACCTAGCGTGAAAAGATCAATCCTTTGGTCTGCGTGCGGTGACGCAGAGTTGTGTGTGGGTTCTTCTGGGTATGGGAAAGCCAGGTGTGGGCTTAATACCCTGTGTTTCTCCCTATTTTTTCTTTTTGGGGACGAAAAGATTGAAGTAGGGATTGATTTAAGAACCCAGTTTTTTCTTTTAAAGACTTAGGAATATTCTGGACGATATTCCAGAGCATCGCCTTCAGACGGCGTGCGATTCCGAGCCCCGGAGTGGCCGGAATTAAATTTTCAGTGCCTTCACACTGGAAACGACAAATAAATGGGATAACTCCCAAACGGTGGTTCAGATCAGAGATCCGAGTGTACGGATGGGCCCGGAATGGGGTTTTTACTCTAGGAACAACATAAAGTATGTCGGTGCGGGACGTTTGGACCCCTCGGTCGCTTTTGGAATGTTAAACGGATAAATTAATTAATTAATTTATTCGTTTAATGTTGAAACTCAAGTATCTCATAAACGGCGGCTCAGATTGGGAATCCAAGGGCAACGTTGAGTTCGGAGCGTGCCGTTTACCGTAGGAGGTGTATAATTTTTGCGGGAGCAGACCGTTTTTGAAAAATGGCCCTAGGGGCGTTTTCGTAATTTAGCGGCTTCGGACGTTAAATTTTATAACTTTTGAACGGGGTCTCAGAATTTTAAAATTCTGAGACCACTGTTGCACTCGGAGAATCGTTTTTACCCCAGGGGAGGCTTAACCTCGACCATGCTGAGGGTTCTGGTTCGGGCCGACCGACGGGTGGTTAAGCGTTTTCTATTTAAACGCTTAACACACCCCTTTCTCTTCTTCTTCCCCACCTAGACAGCTGCATGAGGAAGAATCCCCTCTCCTCCTCCATCTCCGGTGAGGTAGCTCCGGCGAAGCAGCTCCGGCAAGGCGCGGCGTGGCGGCGGACTCCCCGTGAAGCTCCGGGCATCGCCAAGAGGTAGGAGGTTTCGTTGCGTTTTCATTTCTGAACCGCCTTTTGAATTCAATTTTATGTGTCTATTTGATGTTTAATCTTCGAACAAAGCCTGTATATGCGTAGTATGTTTTATGTTCTTCCCGTATCCTCTTTCGGATCAAAAATCCGAGTTCGTACATAGTCACAAACACCCGCCAAAGTTTCTGGGATCTGGGATTTTACGGCGGCGGCGACTGCAGGGGGGTGTCAGCGGGTGTTCGCGGGTGTCCGATGGAGGCGCTGGGCGCGGCAGTGGGTGTTCGGTGGAGCGGCTGGGCGAGGTCGGGGCACGGCGTGCCTTCAGCCGAGGGCGAGGGAGGCGGCATCCGGAGGAGGCCGGCACCAGGCAGAGCGCCTCGGCGCGCCGGCGGGTCGCCAGGGAGGGGCAACCCCAGGGTCGCGGCGCGCGACCCCCGTGCGGCGACAAAGACTCGTGCCACGCGGGTCTTCATGCGGCTGTCGCGACTGGCCCTCGTGGCCGGTCTGCGCGCGGACCGCGAGTCCATGGCCAGCCCGCGCGGCTAAGCCGGGGGATGGCCCATGCCGGGCGGACCGTCCGGTCCAGGCCGGTCCAGCCCCAGGGGCCTTGCCCCCTCGGTGTTTGGACAACAATATTTTCTGCTACGGGTGTCTGTTTTGAGTGCCATCTGCGGAAGTGGAACCGTATCGACGAGACGGACTATTTGAGATGGTTTCAGAAATTTTTAATTCCTGAAATGAGGGGCCTCGGTGGCGCAGCACGTACGATGAGGGGTTAGTCGTTTCTTTGGGGGATTTTGTTTTGGACGACGCGGATGCGTCCGACGTCCGATTTAAGCACCGTCAGCGGTGTTGGAACCCTGGCATCGAGACAGAGGCTTACAAGGTGGTTTTAGGCGTTGAGGCCGAAGTTGAGGTGTGGGCCCCACGGCTCGTCTTTTTGAGCTGCGTGCAGCTTTTGGCGACTTTTTCCTCGGATGTCCGTTCGGGGCGTGCGAGCAGTCGATGTTGGGTGTTTTTCTGAGGGAATCGCGTTGGCGCAGTCTGCCCACTGTAATTCTGCACGATGGTGCAGGCTCTAGGAGGGCCGTTTTGGGAGTTGACGGTGATTTCCATCTTTATCATCGGGCGACCATTTTGTACAAGTGAATAGTCCTTTTGTGTACTTTTTCAAGGGGATCGCAATGGTGCTATCCGTTCGTTGAGATTCGGGACCAGGATGCGGGTCCCACGTGGCACCGCTCCTGTGCGGTGCGCCGGGATTCCCCTTTTTCTCCGGATATCCGTTGCACTCAAGTGAGTAGTGCTTTTGACGTGTTTTCCTGAGGGGATCGTAATGGTGCGATGCGCCCGACTATTTTCGGGGTCGAGGTTCGGGATCACGGGACGCCGTTCGGGAGTGAGGTGCTATTAGTGACTTTTCCGTCGGATATCTGTTTGAGGCGAGTAAGTAGTCCATCTCGCGTATTTTTTCACAAGGATTACAACGGTGCGATCCTCTTGGTTGTGCAGAGCCTCTTGCGCGATCTTATTGAATGTGGAGCATGAGAGGTGCTTCAATGGCGGTTTGTCCTACCTTGTTTGTAGCGGACCCTTGGCGTGTGATCGTGCACTCTTGGGAGAGTGATATGAATGGTTCATGAGATGTTGTTGGTTGTGCCTCAGCCGATGAGGTGGCAGGTTGGAGTTGTTATGTCACGCCTTCGCGTTGACGTTGTGTGCCGTGTTCACGATAGCCTATGGGCTGGAACGAGGTATACTATGGGAGTATACGGGAGCTCTTGGAGGTACGTGTGGTTTGTAGCTGAGATGTTCATGCGCTTGGTTGGGGTTGACTTGGGGCCACACTTCGTGTGGGCCCCATGTGCGTTCTGTGTTCTACTTTGCGTACTTTGACCTCTCGCGACGTCGAGGGTCCCTCTGTGGGTTTGTTTGACCAGTAGGGTGGAGTTTTTCCCCTGGCTCGGTGATGGTTTGTTGACCAGCAGGGTTGAGTGGTCTCCCCCTGGTTTTGTTCTCGATGGATCGGCCAGTAGCGGTGCTAGTGGCACCTCATGATGGAACAGGCGCTGAACCCCTCGAGGTGAGTTGTGCTGGAGTTGGGTGGTTGCGCGATACCCACTTCGTGTTCGGTTGGCTAGTGTTGTACCCTCCAGTGTATATGGCCAGAGCAGTTCCGAGTTTTACCCTCCAGCGGGGCTGGGCAGTGGGTTACTCATCGGCTTCATAGGGTCTACCCTTCAGCAGAGACTGGGCAGTGGGTCACCCGACGCTCTTAGGGTCTACCCTCCAGGAGAGACTGGGCAGTGGGTCACCTGACGCTCTTAGGGTCTACCCTCCAGGAGAGACTAGGCAGTGGGTCACCCGACGCACTTAGGGTCTACCCTCCAGCAGAGACTGGGCAGTGGGTCACCCGACGACCTTCTAGGGTTTACCCACTAGTAGAGACTGGGCAGTGGGTCACCCGAAGCTATTAGGGTTTACCATCCAGCAGAGACCGGGCAGTGGGTCACCCAACGACCTCTTAGGGTCTACCCTCCAGCAAGGATAGGCAGTGGGCCACCCTTCGTCTAGTTCCAGGTCTACCCTCCAGCAAGGCTGGGCAGTGGGTCGCCTGTCGACTTATTCCAGGTCTACCCTCCAGCGGGGCTGGGTAGTGGGTCGCCGGATGATGTGTTATGGTTTACACTCTAGCAGGGTTGGGCAGTAAGTCACCCAGTATCTTATTATGGTTTACCCTCCAGCGAGGCTGGGCAGTGGGTCATCTGACGATGTATTAGGGTCTACCCTCCAGCAGGGCTGGGCAGTGGGTCACCTGATATTTGTTTATGAATTACCCTCCCGTGGGGATGGGTAGTGGGACACCTGTTGGCATTCCAGACTCAGTACTTACTAATAGGCTAGTCTGTGGCTTTCCTCCGTGACTACCGGAGCGGGACCCTTGGTTGTACGGGTCGGTGATGGATCAGCTTGATTTTGAGGAGACCTCTCGACTACAGGGCAGTGAAGAGGTGTGGTTTGACTTTCCCTAGAACTCTCAAGTACGAGGGGCACTTTCCCCACCGAGATGCATTCTTGTGACGCGATCTAAAACCATGCGGGCGAGTAAGTGCCGCCCAAAGAGGATAATGTCAAGGTGTGGTGATTGAGCCCCTTGGCTTGCGGTTCAGGGCAGACGTGCGGGATGCTGGGCATCGATGATGGTGTTTTTTTGGGACTGTTGGCGACTCATTTTCTTGGGCTGAGCTACGGGATGGAGATCCCCTTACGAGCTTGTTCGGGCTTCTTGTAGACCATATATATATATGTATATACCTTGTTTGAGTACCCACTTCTTGGGCTTGGTTACTCTCCCTCCAGGAGAGGCGAAGACGCGTGGGGTAAGCCACGTGCTTTCCATGTATAGCTTCTCGTGGTTGGATGAGTCGACTATCCTGCTATAGGTAGCGAAGACTCGACGGGAATTTCATCTTCTCACCGTTTCCAGCTCCTTGTGCCTGAATGAGTCTACTCCCTTTCTCTTGTTGGGTTGAGCTGGACTCTTTACTGTACTCTCTGTTTTACTCCTTTACTTTCCTATTCAATCTACTGCTCACCCTTCGGTACCTCCTTTTGTTGCTACCTTGAGCCTTCGGGGTATCCTACTGAGTATTTTTATACTCACCCCTGCTTGGGCTTTGCCCGCACATAGTGTGCCCTTGCAGACGACAGACAGGTTGGTCATGATGTTCGAGGAGCTTAGGAGCCGGGAGCTTGGACCGCGTGTGGTGGTCATTGTTGGGTTTCAGGTGTGGGACCCTCCCAGCCGTTTACTGTTGTTTTACCTGTTTCCAGGTTGTGGCACTTTTTGGTTGGGCGTGTGTTTTGCCCATTTTCTTTTCAGTTTGTACTTTGTACTTGTAGAGGTTGATGCACTCTGTGGTTTATATATAGCAGTTATTCTTTTACTCTTCTTGTCTCTTCTTTTACTCTGCACTGTTTCATTGAGTGTGTTGCGTGTGTGTGTACAGGTACTTAGGGAAAGTCCTCCCCGAGTTGTTCTGCCTTCGGCACTGGTTGCCAGCCCCTGGCCTATGGAGGCGGGCCTGGGGTAGTTGCGGCTCGAGCCTGGGTAGGGTCGGGTCGTGACACTTATATACTGATATGTTATTATAAATTTGAAACAACCTTATTTCACCTTCTATCCATCCTATGGAAAACAAAATCACCGTGCGTGCGTGCGTACGGAATACAGTCTCCACGCCGTGGTGTAATCTGTTTTTGACCACCACCTTACTTGGATGGGTATAAGGGTGTAAATGAATAGCTAGATATGATTATTGTAAATTAATATTGATTCTGAAATATTATACATACGCTTCAATACCAATTCCACGATCATGGTACTTATATCATCGCTCTTGCGTACGTACGGACTACCGTCTCCACGACGCGATGAGATTCATTCTCCATGTTAACCATTCATGAATGATTATAAAGTATATATAATGAATAATAATGTAATATATGACATAATAATGATAATGGATTTATGTATATGTATATGTATGTCATTTAATTAATTCCATTCAATTCAATAAGGAAACGAAAACATCGTTCATGCGTTCATACGGCCTACCGTCTCCATGAACGGTGTATTTCATTCCATTTATCAATCTATCATATATATATATATGTATATTCTGAATATATATTATATATAAATCATGTTTTAAATTCTGGAATTATGTAAATCAGTATATAAGTAATAATACCAAGAACAAAAAGTCGAAACACGTACGATAAATGTAACGATTTTACCCAATATGCTGCTTTAACATTGAATTTACAAAAGAACGGGTAATATAAAGTCATAAGTGAACCATATATGATATCATAAAAATGAATATGATTATGTAATAAGTCAATGACATTATTTAAATCATTATACAGGAGGTTCGGATAAGTATGAAGCATATCAGACCTAAGGTAAGAGATAATTATTCCAATCTCATTCTTATCCGAGATTGTTTATTCGTATTTATTTACTGGGGTTATGTTTATCATCCATGTCCATGTTTTCTAAAAATGTTTTCCTAAAATGTTATTATTCTTCCATGTATGTTTAAAGTCATTTTTACCCTTTTTTGACTTTTACCACAAGGTTTGGAAGGAATCTTTCTTTTCTTTACCATACGAGGTACTTTTTTACTTTTCCGACAAAAGTACGAGAAGAATGTTATTTTTAACTTATACGGCATGAATGGATTTTTATGGTTTCATAACGCTTCATTTTCATAAATATTACTCAACAAGTTTGCATAATTATTTTCAACAAAACCCTTTTCTTTTAAAAGTGCATGGCAGTTTGTGAAAAGAAAATTATTTTGAAGAAGAAAGGATATTTTCATCAAGAATTCATTTCAAGTGTTTTTTCAAAACCATTTTCCATCTATGGAGACATTATTTCATATGTGTATGTTTCAAGTATAATGTCTCTATGATTTACATGGTTTCAATTTTCTTATGATGAAATGATATCCATTTTTTTATATAGATTATGTTACGATGGGATGATGTTTATGAAACCCATTTTATTCATGGGTTATGATGAATGATTTATGTTTATATTGTGTCACACGAAAGAATGATTTCATTATGAGATGGGTGGGACCTATATCTCCCTCAAATGCATTGGGTAAAGATTTATATCTCATGAGATTATATGGCTGGAACGGTAAGTTAATCCAGTTCAGTGTCACAGGGCTGAAACAAGGAGTGAACTCGATTCAGAAAGGGACATTGTCCACTAAGATGGTCTTGGTAGCAATGCCTTGGATACTATGGAAATCATAACATGTGCTGAATGGTTGCCACAATTACATGTTTTATTACCATTGTATTTTATCATGATTGATGTTCCCTTATGATATATTCCCTATGTACTTCCATGATTTATGACTTTGTTCATGATTTTGATGTTTAAATTTCATGTTCAAGTTTTTACTTTCAAATGTTTATGGATTGTTTTATGTTTACTATGTTTTCCCTTACTGAGCATTTGATCTCACCATTTTTATGTTTTCTTTTCCCCGGGATACAAGGAAAGGTTTTAGGTAAGAAAAAAAGGAAGATCTTTATGGGAGATGTTGAGGATCATTCACCAATATTAGAAGATTATGTTCCAATTTTCCAAAGGCACTAAACTATTATGGTCATTTGGTGTCTGTTTTTGTTATGTATTATGTATTCAGAAAAATTAATGCAATGTCCGTGTACGTCAGGATTTGGGCCTTTACATGTTTAGCACTATTCGGGTGGCTGCTCAGGTCAGTGTCGTTACAAATATTTGTTCAGGGGATGTATTAATCGCAAAAGTTCATTGTGATATTCTACATTTTCCTTGGGGTGGGATATGTCGATAACCTGCAAACATTACCCATGTAGTTAGACAGTGTGAAGAAATTTTTTTCTATGAGATCTGACAATATACATGTTCAATCAATTTCCTTTCATTGAATGGGGAAAGCTAGATATTAAAGATGGTTCTTGATTATAAAATTACTCGATGTAGATCCAAGGTTATTAGGAGAGAACACTATGAGGTCTAGATAAATCCCCGGGGCATGTGTTTTGGTAGCATGAAAACATTTAGGATTGGTTGTGGGATTATGAGAGTCATATAGTGAGTTAATACCATCACATATTTTACTAATTCTTATTTCTCATTGATGAAAATCATTGAATGTGTGGATGAAATAGTGAACTTGATTTTACAACTTGTTTAATTTTTAATTTATTAGTTGGGTGGTCTAATTGTGGTGTGGTGATTTATTTTTATGTCTTTATTGTGCTCCATGGGAAAAGAATTTATGTGTTTTGGTGTGATGAAACTTTGTTTTAATCTAATATATAAATCATTTGGAAATTATAGTGTGTAATTCACCATAGTAAAATGAAGATAAGTCAATCTGATGTAGAATTCATTGTGCCTTGACACACTTTAACATGGTACAATATGTGTAGATTCATGTGATGTCATGATAGTTGATCATATTTTTGTAGGAGACATGAAATATATTTATCACTCATTGAGATACTGATCTTATTAAATTTATTTTATTTTTTGTCATGGTATTATGGGTTTCACCATGATTTTCACCCCATTTAAGGTCATTGTGGGATAAGATAGTGAGTCATGTTGTGAGTGAGGTATACCAATTTGTTATTATAAATTGTATTCAAGCCTAATATCCATTAGATTTTACTTTTTCTCCTTTAATCTAATATCCTTATATGGTGTGATTTTGGACCTATATAAGTCATAGATGGGTTTTCAACTAGTGAAATATTCATAATGATGGCTCTGTTATTTTAAAGTGTAAATTCATGTTGCATATGTGAATAGTAATTGTGGTGTGATTGTTTCATCACCTCACGATATAATATTTTATTATATTACTATGAATATTTATATAATTGATTCTTTTTTTGTGTTTTTTCTTGGATTAGATATATTTAATAATTTTGAGAACATTCTTTTCATTTGGAAACATACCCTTGAGGATGTGTTTCCCATAGTTGATATTACATTTCTAAATCCTTATCTAGAACACTTCATTATTTTTAGGGGATCATCAAGTCAAGTCTAATGGACCAATATGATATTAGAGTGCATCATCGTTTTCTGTTATTAATGAAAAACAATGGAGGTGACAATTCTGAATAAAAATAATTAGTATAAAAAATTGTACCATAATAAGTTTTATTACACCAAGTTAATACATTTACTATCACCACATAGGGTATTAAAAATTTTACCACATCCATTATGGTTTGATCCTTATACAAAAAATATTATTGTAACAAGACCACTGATTTCATAGTGGTATGTAAGAGTAAAAAGATGTTAATCCTACATAGTGGACATGCGTTTAATGTTAATTCTATGTGAGATATTCTATAACATGGAATTTCATGTAATGATATGAACATAATTGAGACATTTTGAATATTTTGATAGTGGTGTAAAGAGGACAATAGTGGCCACTAACTATAGTGTATAGAGTATTGATTATAATGTGTAACCTATCAGTCCATTGATTACATCATGATAATATAGAAGACTCCATGACTATGTTGATCCATTTAGTTGATGAACTGAAATGAACCCATCATGGGAATTTACATGTTTTTTCATATATATATATATTTGATTATGGGAATTTCATAGCTGATCCTAATCACCCTTTCCAAGTCTAGTGTAATGATGTGATCATTTAGACCACTCGTGGCCATTGACACTTCTTCTCAGGTGGGTTTTGACCTTTTCTCTATAGAATGAATTAGCGATTTATGTGTAAATATTGGAGAATTCCCCATGGTTTAGTACTCCCCTATACATTTTATGATGAATATTTGTGGTTCCCCCAGTTGGACATAGAGTTTTGTACTCCCCTACATTTAGGGGATTTTCTCCCTATACAGTTTAGGCATATAGTTGTTATTCCCATTTACATGACAATGTATGGCTACTTCATACGGTTAATAGAGTTTGGTTCTCTTTCAATTGATGTTCCAGAAAGTATTTAAGTGTCGGTACTCGAATTAAAGGATCTAAAACGATCTATTTATAAAAAATTGTTTGATGAGGATGGGTATATATATATGTGGTTTGATAATCCCTCAATTGTCACTTATATTAGTGTGGTGTGGGTTCCCCTACCATAATCTGTGAGAAGGAATTCGTTCACTGTAGCTAGGTTGCCTAGAATTCATGGGTTTCTTGAGGTGATATATTCCTTTTAATAGTAATTATTTTGGTGAGATGGACTTGTATTCTTGCGATATATAATATGGAGGAATATATGTGATTATATAATTTTATTCTTTATGTGGGATATCCTATACCTTATTGGTTCTAAGTGAATTTGGCCTTTTTCTATATATTTATGGTTTTTGTAAATCCAACTCGGTATGTATATACTCACAACTATATTTTAATTTCTTATGAAAGTGTCATGTATTATCTTGTGTGATTATAATTTAGTGGTCCCCGTGGTGGACATGATTTTGGTAAAGTTGAAGTTTTGTGGTTCTTGGAGAAGATTTTGTTGAATGATGCTTATTCATAGAGATAGTTCATTATAAATATTACTTCCCTCATGTGATTTTGGTTTTTTACCTATTTATCCTAGTTGGTTATGTATTCCAACATTAGTTAGTGGATTATATAGTGTTACTTATTAGTGGATAATTATGATTACCAAATTCAGTATATATATATATATATATATTATATTACTAAAATTAATTTTATCATAGTCAATATATTAGATTTATATAATTAAATTAGGATTAGAACTCCCATCATGTGTGATATGAATACTTGGCACTAATTGCACACCCCTAGACCATTTTAAGATATGATTGTGGTGGCACACTCAAGTTACTGTCAGCCTTGCTAGGGACTAAGTGGCTTAGATCATGTCATATATGAAGTTGATGAACTAATGTGGGTTTAAACTCATCATTATCATTTTATGAATGATAATTGAATAAGTTTTTTTATTAACATATTTCAATAATTAATAACACGTGGTTGAGTATAAAATGTTGAAATAATTGGAATCTTGTTAGTGGAAACCATTGATAAAGAATACCAATACAAAGAGTGTATTGTTCATTCATGTTGTAATTTATTACTAATGACTGTGAATGTTCTTGAGGACATAGATTTTGAACGATGAAAAAATTGATATTTATTACTTTATGAATTTTTTTACTCATAGAAGAAGCGAGTGATCTTGTAATTAAATTATGCATATTAATTTTAAAATTCATAATTTAGATAATACTCACATTACAGTAATAGTGAAATTGTGTTATGGTTTGATCAATTCACTATGGGTTAATTCTTTCTCATGTTATTCTATCATGGTTTGGGGGGAAAGGAATTTGGATTTGGTATGGGGTATTTTTTAGGAATTCACATCAGGGTTTAATTTTTTTGATGTGGTTTGGGAAACATGAATTTTCAATAATGTTTTCAATAGGTATATTTTGTGGGATCCATTGGTTAATGGGAAGTGGCTACATTAGGGTTTAGGATTGCAGTTCAAAAAAAATCATGGTTAGAAGAGGTATATCATGGTTTATTATGTGATATAGCTTGAATTTAAGTAAAAAATATTATGGTATTATTATTAAATCATTTTTTTGGAAAAAAATATATACAATTTTAATATGTAAAAGAGATAACGTAAACAACTGGGGGATCATTTTTTAAATTATTTGGGTTTTTTATTGATCTTGACCAACCAAACCATTTTGGGGGGTGAGGAAAATCACATTGTGGTTCTCATTAAAATATTTATTTTAAATTTATATGACCCGCTCATCACTTTCTGTGTTATCTTTTTTATTTGATGATCTTGATTACTAAGTGGGACTTTTTTTGAATTTCAGGTTTTCATGATGGATTTTTATGTTTCTTTATAATTTTGGGATTGAAATAATAAATGAAAAATATAATTCAATTTGGATTTTCTTATTCCTTCTAGTTAATATATTCTAATGGAAGAGAATAATAGTTAATTCATGAATTTGGTCATAGAATATTTAATTTCGAAAAAAATCGGCTAATTTATATTTAAATATGAGAACATGGGATTTTCGATAATCCAGACATGTTCTTAGATTATTTATTGGGTAAATAGACATTATATTCTCCCATATATGATTTAATTGAATTCATATAATATAGTTAACGTGATGATAAAAAGTTTCTATTATTATTTTGGAAATAATATAATATTAATCATATATGATAGATTATGTGAAGAGGAGAATAAAACTGATATAGTGTCATGAGTAAATATTTAACACCAAGAAATCAATAAATATGTGAAAAAAATTAATATAAATAGAGATTATGGAATTTTTTGTTAATATGATATAAATCATCGATTGATATAAATTATATGGTAATGCGATAGCGTATTATTTTGATGGGTTAGATTGAGGATGGATTGAATAATTTCCCATGGAAAATGGATTGAGTATAAACATTTTTTAAATATGGGGTAGATTAAGAAATCCATTATGTTATTTTGATTATGGGTGTGATGTGGAATTTAGTTTTGGGATTTTTGTGGTGATAAATTGATACTACTAGAAACATGATATTATTATTTTGATATGTATTTTATGATATGAATTTAATGTTATGATATAGTAAATATAGGGATGTGGTATTTCTATATATGGATAAGGTGTGAGAGATGTTTTATTCCCAATATATAATATAGTGGAAGGATGTGTCATTCCCAAAATAGATACAGATGTTATTGTTAATGTTGTATCACTGTATAACTATTTTTAATTTAGCTGTAATATCTTGGTTATAATAATAGGTAGCTATTGTGGTTAAAGATACTATTTCAAGATTTGTCGATAAAATTATGTCATTATCATGATGTTATGGTCATAATGAATATAGAGAGTTGAATAACATAAACTGATTATCCACTACTGTTGTTTTTTATATTGATGTTGTGTTAATTCATTTACTAATTTTATTTTATATTCACTATGGATTTATTATACATATTCACCTAGATCTTGAGAGTTTTAGGAGGATCCTATTGTGTATAATGATATTATCAATGTTTTGTTATATTTTATATTTAAAATTAATTAATTCTATTGAGGGTGGGGTTGACTATCAATAATACAAGAACATGTGGACCAAACATGGATTAGGTGGAGCCTCTTATTGGTGTTTTTATTTTCAAACCAATATTTATTTTGGGTTTTTTATTCATAAATGACTTTTTCATTAATTTTAACATTTATTAATATATTTTAGGTATTTTTATGTTTATTTTGATTGTTTATTTTACATATATAATGGAAATTCCTCCTATATAATTGGTTACATACACTTAATGATAGTTTCCACCCTATGTATTATTGGAGGTAGGATTAAAGCATCAACTGAAATCATGTTTGCAATATCGGAGGAGACATAAGGGGTTTTGGGTGATTATTAAATGGTGTTATTGTTGACTTCAACATCCTACTTTGTTTGAGATGTTTATTTTAGTTCAATTGTATTTTATATACATAAGAATTGGTGGATAGTGTATGGGATGGTCTTGGAGGCACCATAAGTAGGTCATTTGTGATTGTAATATGTAGAAACAAAAGAATTAAGAGTTACCTTAAGAGAGTTCATATGAAAAAATTTCTCTTAATTCCAAGAATTTGTATAAAATAAGGAGATGATATAGAGATATCCTTCCAACATATGTATGTCATTTAGAAATATTGAATTACGTTGATTACAAGGTTGTTTCATAGAGGAGTTTGGTATTAGTTAACCTATATTTTGATGTCCATGAAGTATATTTATTCAAGTGGAGTATGTTTATATCAGTGTCTTTGATTGCAACACTTAATGTAGAAAAATATCAGAAGATATTACACTATTAATAGTATATAAAATGTTCTTAATAGTATAATGTGAATATTATTAGTATTCTAGGATATTCCATATTGTTTTTAGCTGACAAGAAGTGAATAAAACTACAAATTGAGAGGTCTGTGCCATGAGATTCAATAGTGTCTCAACCCATTCACCTCAAAGATATAAACCAATTGTATTTTGATGTTATACATATTTTAGATGGAATAAACATGGAAAGTTGCAGTGGTATAAGATAGATTATTATAATATATGGTTTTTAATGGAGGCATTTAATTTTATTCATCGATTTCATGGAAATTGGATGAGTAACTTATGGCCCATTATTAATGATTATCAAGAGTCTATAGTTCATGATCTTTAGGTGTGTAAAGTAGTTTGATTTATTTAATGTGTTGGGTTATGTGACATTTATTATTCATGTATCTATATTATGATAGATGTATGCATAATGATTGATACATTGGGATGTAATATAGACCACTATGTCAACCGTATGATCCACCATAAAAATTACACTAGAAACATCAATGACTCGGGGGATACATGGAGAAAGATGATGGAAGAGAATAGGAAAGGAATATATATCATCCTATATGATATTTGAATGATTATGTTCATGGAGGAGAGAAACCTAAAATAAATTGATGTAGGGTGTTTGGGAATTGTAGAGTTCAACACCATGTTAGAGTTGTTTGGGAGTTTGGGGGACCTGGGGTGATGAGAAAAATTATGCATATATTCTATAATCAAGGTTTTTTAATTACATTATATTAAAATACTATTTTACATTAATCTTAGAGAGAATATTTGGTGTTATTAGTTGGTATTTTTTATTAACCACTTGACTTAACTTTTCTTATGTGGGATTGGTTGAACATGATTGAGGAGGTTTGTGGGCATGAGTTGGTGATACAACTAAGTTTTATAAATGAGGAATTTTTATTATTGAACATAAAATCATATTATGTTATACATATAATATATTTTATCATGTATTATGATCTTCTATTGAATGTAATTGAGTGAGGATGATGTAAATAAGTTTGGAGGGAAATATTTTGTTGTTTTTTTTGAGAGAGTGATCAAAAAGAGATTTTAGGAACTAGACATCAAATAATTACTTATTATATTTAATTTTAAATTATTTTTAAATTTGAGTTGCTTATAAAGGATTTTCCAAGTGAATTAAGATATTTTTTCACTATATTTCGCAAAGCAATTAACAATTTTCCCCCATGTTGGTAAATCAATTTATATATAGAGCCATAACCAAGTATATAAATTATATTTATGGTTGTATATCTTTTAGGGAACCTAGATTGTGAAGGTTTACTATCGGTGCACCCTATGGGTATTTAGATAATGGCCCATGTACCAACATTGATATCATGATATATACAATTTCAACAAATTAATTTGATAGTCATATAGGATGAATTAAGGGATAAAATCAATAAAATGATTTAATTTGGTTATTCTACCCCATATTATCACTATAGAGAGTATTATTTCTATTTTATAAGAAATATGAGGGTATTATGATATGGGTATTGAATTTTGGTGATTAGATAATGTTTTTATGATGAATAGATACCAGTTACATGGAATTAATGATTCATTTGATTAGTTAAATGATTCTATTCGGTTTTTAGATTTAAATGGGTTGTTGGGGTATCACTGAAAGAGGGTTAAAGGGGAGGATATATAGAAGAACACTTTTCAATTTGTATATTTAAATTTTTAGTTCTTTATAATGCTCTTTAGAGTCACTAATGCACCAATGATGTTCATGGGGTAGATAAATTAGAGGTAGGGCCCTATAATTATTGAATAATCAGTGTATTTATTGATGAAATTTTACTTTACAGTATAACTAAAGAGATTCATATTTAGTTTCTGGTTTGGGAACTCCATCAGCAACATCAACTAGATAAAAATATTTCAAAACAGAAATTCTGGGTGAAAAAAATAATAATTCCTTGGACTTGTTTTTTTAACAAGGTATAACTATATATCCCTTTAGGAATGTGGTATTGGTTTTATGGGAGGTTCTATGGTAGGTGTTTAAGATACAAAGATTCCTCAAACTAGCTAGTATATTTAGTGGTTTTCATTTTAATTATCTAAAAATTTATATCATTTATATTCTTTAACCAATAAGGTGAAGAATTTCACTTACCTTAATTAATTTCAAATTGTTTCGGAGGGATGAAACAAGAATTTTATTGAGTCACCCATGCACTTTATACATATGAAAGGATTAATGTTTTATTTTTATTGAGATGATTCATATTTTATCCTATAGTGTGTATTAATGTAATAAAATGCTATTATATCATATTGTTTTGGGTATTTTTTACCTCATGATTGGATTAATTAAAAATATAATATCATGTTTTATATCATTATTTTTAACCTATGTATGTGACTCTATTTGGTAGATGAATTTTTATGTTAGATAACATGTAGTGTTGTTGTTTGGGAACTAGATGATGAATGGAGTATAATAGAGGGGATACAAAATTATATTTTTTACATGGAAAAGGATGGAGGTTTAAATTATTTATACCACATAGAAATTTGTTTCCCCTTATTTCATAACGTAAATGAATCTCATTTATAAAATCATGTGGTAGATAATTGTATAAATCAAATGGTTTGCAATGATTGTCCTGGGGGATTGTCAGAGTATACAAAACAATGGGTTTGGATCTATAGTAATATTTTTGTTCATTAAGAATTACGAGACACTATTCTATATATGTTTTATAGATCACATTCAGAAGTTATTACATGAGTCATAAATATGTATAATTTTTTAAGAGATTAATTCTTTTTTGATTGTATAATGATTTTGGTGGTTTATTTTTTAATTTGATACCTTTTTTTCTTTATAAATAAAGATATGTATTAGTTTTTAGGGAATTTATTTCAACCTTTTTTGCTTCATATGAGTAAATTAAATGATTTTATTATTGATTTTTATATGATTTCATTTAATCATTGGAGGATTTAATTATACATACGATATTATAGAAACTTTAAAAATGACTCATTTCATAGATATTGAGGATCCGTGTGAATTAGATGTGTTGGAATGATGTTATGTGGGACAAATTTTTATGATTCGTGGAGTTTCAAGGGAGGTAATTTATGGAAACCATCATTTGATTACCTAAAAAGTTTGTAAAAATTATTGCATGTTTTTATCTATCAATTATTCATTATAAAGATATTTCATCCTTATATAGATGAGAATATAGAAGACATAATCCAATATATATTGTTCTTTTATTGTTGTCAGATTTTTTATTTTAATGGTTCTTTGTTGAATGATTTAAATTTTCATGAGTTTAACGTCGAAATATGTTACCATTCATCCATTTGTGTAATAACTTTTGATATTTTTATGGGAAATAGGGTATAGAACAATTTTATTGTACCTATTTTGGAGATTGGGTTATTATTGGTCCAAACATATTGTTGATCGTTAAAGAAAATATGTAGATGGTTTCATATTAGATTAATGATTTAAAGGATTTCCAATAGTATATTATGGATCATAGGATGATATCTATAGATTTTATTGTTTGTGAATTAGTGTTTTCAAGATTTTTACTATTATAGGAAATAATTCTTTCGTGGTGGTAGTAAAATCACATCATATTAAATTATAGACTTTTAATTTTTGAATCAAATTGGTAATGTGGCATATAGTCTAGTGCATCCATCCCAAATGATTCAGGTTCATCACATATTTCAAGTGTTGTATCATCGATTGTACCTATATAATAAATTTTAAATTATTGATTGGATGAGTTATATATTGAATAATACATGATGTTTTTTGGATATAAATAATGAGATCCAAGATTTTTAGGAGAACGTTTATAGATACCATATTCTATATTCGATTATTTTTTGGATACATTATGGTTTGGAGGAATATAAATAAGAAATAGAGTCACATACATAGGTTAAATACCCATAACTATTTAAAACTATGGTTTCTTTAGTAACTTTGGGATTTTATTTCATATTATTATATTTAGTGACGATTTTATTAAATTATGATTTATTATTTTTAATGGTGATATTGTTTATATGAGAGTTATTATGTATAGAATTAAATATTTTGATGTTGGTGTTGTGTTTAAATATGAATTTAATTTAATTATTGACTATAAGAACTATTTAATATGTATTTAATGTGAAATATAGATTTTATATATATGTTCTTTCCTAAAGTTTCTTATTACATGGAAACAAGTTATGATCTGCAAGGTAAGTTATGGTTGTTAAGTTGAATTTTTTTATTTCTGAGAAAAATATCAATGCCTTTTGGGTTTTTATTTTCCATGGTTGGTTTCAATTATCATGGTTTATATATTTACCATGGTGTCCAGTCATGGTTTGGGGCAATGATAATATAGTGTTGGTATAGACCATTTGTTTGGGAAGGACACATGATGGTTTCTATTTTTTGACATGGTATGAGAAAATATTATTTAGACATAATATTTTTAAAAACTATATTTTATTGGATTTTATTGAACATTAGAAATGAACAAATTTCTAGTTGAGATCATAGTATATAAAAAATTATGTTTTTTGAGAATGGACATCATGATTTCTTATTGTGATTGAGTTGGAACATAAAGAAAAGCATGATGATATTTTCTAAGAATATCCCATTTTTTTCAAAAAAATATTTATAGAATTTATTAGGTGGAATTGAAAAGGGAATTAAGATGTAGAGTTTAATTGACTATCATGGTGTCTAGGTGGGGATTGAAAAATAAAATCACAAAATAGAAAGAGGAAAACACTTCTATGGTTCAATCAATGAATTTTATTATAAATTGGGACCCCTCCCCCCTTATTCTATGCATTATCTATTGTTTAATGGAATATACTATAGAGTGGGATCACATGATAAATTTTCTGTCATTCATGTGGTATTATTAAGTTCCATTTTAATTATGGACATGAAAAAAACATAAGACAATAGAAATTCTCTTTGATTATTACTGTTGTTGTCCTTCTTGTTTTTATTTTCCCACTTTTATAAGGAGGAAAAAAATTGATGCATAGATGGGATGATGGATTTTATTAGTTTGATTTAAAATAATTCATTTAGAATTAAATATGATAATTTTAGAGGTTGTATAATTAAGACTAATTCTTCAATGAAATATTGATTTAGTTGATTCTACATTATCACTTATACATGCTAACTGAAATATTATAATATGATTGAGGTAATGATTAGAAAATAATATGATTCAATTAAAATAATAATTATTAAACATATATGATATTGTAAGAGAAATTTTAATTGGATTTGAAAATGATATTTATGTTTTATTAAAAGATGGTAAATGTGATAAATAAGGAAAACCAACTGATATTTTTTAATAAAAGGAATTTGAAGAGGAATGAGTAATATAGAAGTAGAATAAACTATTTTTTATTATTTTATATAATGATATGATGTTATATTCATTTTAGTAATAATTTTTTTTAACAATGTAATGTCATATGGTGTCTCACTATGCATGGTTGGAGTAATTTTCCATGAAATTTGAATATAGTATAGATATTAGGATGAATATGGTGATGATTAAGCAAGTCATTATGATTAATTCTTTTATTATTGTTGTTGAGATATGGAACGTGGTTATGTGTATATTGATGCAATAAATTGATATAGATGATTGTATCTTATTAATGTTATACTATTCTTTTTTTTTCTAAACTTACATGACATGTTATATGGTGATTGATGTAGATATGTTTTGTCCCCATATATGAATATGGTGCAGGGTATGTTTTATTACTAGTAATAAATATTGATGATGGACATTGTGTTATGATAGTATATATAGTTTTTATTATTATAGATCTATTGATGCATAATTTTTAATTTTTATGTTGCTATATGGTTATCACTATAGTGACATATATATCATTAGTATTGGTTATGAGCCGACCTACCTGGGTTATGAACTTGGCCATCCAAACACATGGGACTATTATAATTATATTGTTACATTTCTATAACAAATAAAGATATTTCCCAAAGGGGGAACTTATCATATTGATGACTATCACCACAAACCAACCCAATATCTTTTAGTGTGCTTCTTAGGGACATCCTCTGGGTCATATGTATGCTTAATTTAACAGTTGGTTTATTAAATGTATGGTTTTAGAGAATTTTGGTTGTTATGGGTTTAAAATTAGATGTTTTGGGGAAATCTTGATAGGATCTTGGTTGAAGAACATCATTAGTAATGAATTTGAAGTAACCATGTGATATGGATTCATTAATTCTGGTGGCTACTTGTTTGGTTGGTCTAACCATGCATGTCACCAGGAAAACCATGTGAGATGATGTGTTTTGGTTTAGGGGTTGTCATATAGCTTGACCAGGGTTTGTCTAACCATTTATACATTCCCAAAAAATTAAAGAAATTTTTTTTTCAAGGTATATTGACTACCACATAGTTAGCACTTGGGTTGTTTACCCATACATCCTAAAAGTAGAAACCCATATAAACTCCTTTGAATGAAAAATTACTCTAATTATAAGGATCTTTTTTAACTACAATCTCATCCTGATCCCTAATTAGCTTGAACGATCTCTTCTGTGATGCTCTAAATGCTTATAACTTTGATTCTATAGTGGTATTTGATCATTTTGTGAATATATAATGAATTTATGATGTATTTTTCTCTTTATTTCTCTTATTTTCCATAGATCTTCCCTTGATCACTCTTTACCTTGATGTGATAGAACACAATTGGGTTGTAATTTCTAGATAATATGTTTTGTAAAGAGAATTGATTATATTTTTTTAGATATAGTTTTGTGACGACTATAATTTTTTTCTCATCACTAGAATTGAAGGTTTCATCATTTCCTCTATTGTTGAGTTTGGTGTCTCTCTCCTATGATCTGTCCCTAGTCATAAATTATGTTCTTTTGTTTCTCTTGGTTATATTATATTAAATTTATAATTTTATACCAATGATATGTTAATTGATCTTTAATAGATATGGTAGTGTTTTCTAAAAAGTGGTGTATTGCTGGAAAACAATCTGAAAAACATGAAGTTTTTTTATAAAATACCTTAATAATGATTTTGAAATGGAATTGGGTTTTTAATAAAGGATGTAATGTGGTATCACAATAGATATTTTTTCAATAAAACATGGGCATGAAATGAAATGTGTATTTCCTTGGATTTTTTTTATAAAATTTGAATTGATATCTTCAATGTAATAATATTGTAATAGCATAATTGTAAAAACTTGATGTAATATCTTGATTTTTACAGTGATAATAAAACCCGTCTTTGGATAAATTAAAAATTCATTATGTGAAAAAAAATAATTTATCAGTTATAAATAACTTAAAATGGGCTAAATACATTGTGGAAGTGAAAAAACCAAGTTAACACTTTGAAATAATCAATGGAATATTTTTTCAGTCAGACGCTAAGTTGGTGAGAGATTCTGAGGCTCATAAAGGCTCAACAAAGAGAGAATAAAATAATTAAATATAATATATTAAGAATATATATTTTATTCAAAATAACTAAATAACTACAAAATAGCATGTCTTATAAGAAATCAGGGACCACTGTTATGTCCAAGATGTGCTGTTTACCCTAGGTGGGGTATACCATTCTTATACGTCAGATGTTTGGTTGGTAAGCTCATGATAAAACCCTTTTTATTTGTAATTAAATATTTATTCAATTTTATTATAAATAAATAATTAATATATCTGAAACTGTGTACTCTATGATAAATTTGAGAATATCATTGGTTTTGGAATGGGGGTTTTACCCTATGTAGGGTTTTTTTTATGGTGAAAATGCATTTAGATATGCCTCCAAATTAAATTAAGTTAATTTTTTATATTATTAATTAATTAATTAGTTTAATTACTTAAATAAAATTTCAAGCACACCATACATCTCCTTCAACCTATGGAAGGAGACCATTAACTCACCATGTAAGATTTGAAACCTTCATTCTTCACACTATTTGACCATTAATTGGTAGCAATAAACTCCTAGCTTGAATCTAAACACTCCATATTCATTTAATTGATGATTACAGAATTAAATTATGTGTTTAATTTTTGTGTATCAGTAAAACACAAATCAACTTTGGTTGGGTTATAAATACTAGATACCCTTTTGAAATCAAACTATTGAGAGAGAGGATGTACATTCAGTGGACTTTAAATGAATTAAAGATGCGGTCTTGATTCTTCCTCTTCCTCCTTCAAGGTTCATGTAGTGCCCCTTGAAGTTCTTAAAGTGTTTCATTTTTTTATTTTATTTCTTTTGGGGGGGGGGGTAAATAAGATAAAAGTAAAAATAAAAATATAATATTAATATAAATCTACCAAAGGTTATTTTTTTAATATTATATATATAATCACATTTCAAACAATTTATATGGATTATCAAAAAGAAATATATATATGTGTGTGTGTGTCGATATCCCCAGAATGGATTTGAATTTTGAGAATGTGCGGCACACGCCCTCTCTGTCTTCGAACGTTGTGGCGGCAATTCCTCCTCCATCATTGCTGACGGAAAACCCCCCTCTGTGGCTTGAGTGAATGCTGGACAAAATCCCTCACTAAAGGAGATCATGCTCTGATCTCCTCCCCTACAGCCCCCATTCCAATTTTTGGCTGTCCATATGGACTCCACCAGTGTGGAATTTAAGAACAGCATACATGTCCTGTCTTTGACACCTTCGTCTATCGAGGAGGCTTCCATGTTGCTCTGATGGTCGCTCGTCGCCCGGTTTGGGATTGACAAACCTCCTCTAGGTCTCTTCCTGGCTTTTATCCACGGTTGGGGACTCGATCTACCTGCAAGGGTTTCAGATCATAGCAAGAAGACCTTATTAATCATCCTTCAATCCCGCAAGGATTTTGTGCATGCCATCGAGAGAGGCCCCAGTTCCGTTAACCTCTGACGTTTTCATCTTTCCAGGTGGTCTGTGGACATCCACCGAGGCCGGGATTGTCCGATTGATGCAGTTTGGGTCACCCGACCAAGTCTCCGCCAACCTTTTCAGAACCTGGATTTTCTATAGGAGATCAGGAACTCACTTGGAGAGTTCCTGTGTGTGGACGACTGGAACCTACGCATGATGGACACTACCTCCGCCGCATTTGTGTGGCTTTGGACATTTCATCGTGGCCCCCACCCCAGCTTCTCCTCCGCATCAGGGAATCTCTAGATTGGACCCAATGACTCTTTGATCCCTTAGAGGCCCACTTCTGTAGCTTCTATCACATCCAGGGTCGCGAGTCCTTCGACAGTTGGTGGTGCTTTTCCTATTTCGACCCCTCAAAGAGAATGCGTCATTATGAGGGAGGCGAATCATCCTCCGCAGCGGCCTCTCGTCAAGTCTGCGCAGTGGCCCCAGAGCCCTGCTTTCCCTATCCCCCGCCCAAGCCTCGGCCCTGGTTCCCTCTACCCCACCCCCTCCCTCCCCTCCTACCTCCCTCCCTCTTTCATCCATAACTCTCCCCCCTGATACGTCTGCATCTTCCCATGCATGGCCCTTATTCCCGTCCCGCACTCCGGGGCCTCAATCCTGCTCCCCCACCCATGGCACCCCTGATTGAGCGCAGCAACTCCTTACCCTCTATCCTCCCCCTCTTCTCCCACTTCCTGGCTCGAGTTCCTTTTTAGTCGGCCTCCTCTCCAATGGATATTATCCCCCTTGCACTAGATAATTCATGCACTCCTGCCCAGCTGCCGTTACTGGCCCCCGTTTGTTCACCTATTCACACAGCCAACTCATTCAATCCGTTTTTTTGAAAAAAAAATTACAAAAACCGTCAACGTTAATTTTTTGAAAAAATGCACCCGAAAGGTGGCATCTCGGATGCTGAATTTGCAGTTCGGGTGCAAGGCGGCATCTGTGATGCCACCTCTCCCCTAAAAATAATTCTTTTTTGAAAAATTTTATTTTTATTTATTTTATTGTTTTGTTTATATATATATATGTAAACAAAACATTAAATTTCAGCAGAATTTCTCTACTATTAAAAATCCAGTGCTAGAGCCATTACAGCAGTCTGGATTCTGACAAAAACCCTCACCCAAGCCTTTCTTTTAGAAGAGGGATGTCCCTGAAAATCATTCTTCATTTTTGATGTGGGATTCAGGTTCTCTCTTTCCTGTGCAGTACATTCTGCATTTCCGATGTGAGATTCTGTTTCAAGTACGTGACTTTGAAATACAATAAAATATAAACTATAAGACCAATATAAATGAAATTTTAAACATTGACTAAACATATAATAAATAGTTGAAAACAAGAAGAATTTCCTCAAAAATGTTGGTGAAAAATAATCTATAACCTTTCAAAACCGCCTACTTGAAACTTAAAAATGTTTTAAGAATGTGAATTTGGAAGACTATAAAATATAATCTATATAACGAATATAATTGAAACATTATACATATATTAAACATATAATAAATAGTTGAAAAAAAGGAATTTCCAAAATAATGTTGACAAAAATTAATTTATATGCATTCAAAACCGCTTACTTGAAACTAAAAAATGTTTCATGTACGTGAATTCAGAAGACTATAAAATATAAAATATAACACCAATATAAATGAAACATTAAACATTGATTTAACATATAAGAAATAGTTGAAAACAAAAGTAATTTCCAAAAAAATGTAAATGAAAAATAATTTATAAGCTTTCAAAACCACAAAGTTGAAACTTAAAAATGTTTCATGTATGTGAATTTAAAAGACTATAAAACATAAACTATTAAACAAATATAATTGAAACCTAAAACATTGATTAAAAGTATAATAAATTAATTAATTATTTAATTAGAAATATAATTATTAATTATATAATAGTTAATCAGTTAATTAGTAATATAATTATTAATAACTAATTATATAATAATTAATTAGTTAATTAGTAATATAATGATTAATTATATAATACTTAAATAGTAATATAATGATTAATTATATAACTATTAACTATATAATAAATATGTATATAATTAGTAATATCATTACTAATTATATAATAAATAATTATTTAATTATAAATATAATGATTAATTTTAATATGTAATTATAATTATTAATTAGTAATTATTAATAATTATTTATATAATAATTAATTAATTAATTAATAATATTATTATTGATTATATAATAATTAATTAGTAAATTTGTAATATGATTTTTAATTATAATTATTCATTATAATTATTAATTAGGAATATAATTATTAATTATAATTATTAATTAGTAATTATTAATAATTAATTATATAAAAATTAGTTAGTTAATTTGTAATATTATTATTAATTATATAATAATAAATTACTAAAATAGTAATATAATTTTTAATTACATTTATTCATAATAATTATTAATTATTAATTAGTAATTAGTAATAAGTAATAAGTAATTAGTAATTAGTAATTAGTTAATTAGTAATATAAATATAAATTATAATTATTCATTATAATTTTTAATTAGTAATTATTAATAACTAATTATATAATAGTAAGTTTGTTGATTAGTTATATAATTATTAATTGTCTAAAAATTAATTAGTAAATTAGTAATATAATTTTTAATTACATTTATACATTATAATTATTAATTATTAATTAGTAATTATTAATTATTAATTATTAATTAGTAATATAAATATTAATTATTAATATTAATTATAATTATTACTTATTACTTATTAATTATTAATTATTACTTATTAATTATTACTTATACAATAATTATTTATTTAATTATGAATATAACTATTAATTATATAATATTTAATTAGTTAATTATTAATAATATTATTATATATAATAATTATAATTTTTAATTAGTAATTATTAATAATTAAATATGTCATAATTAATTAGTTAATTAGTAATATTATTATTAATTATATAATAATTAACTAGTAATATAATTATTATATGTATAATAATTATTTAGTTAATTAGTAATATAATTAATAATCATAACTAATTAATTAGTAATTAGTACTTATTAATTAGTTAATTAGTAATATAAATATTAAATATAAATATTAATTATAATTTTTAATTAGTAATTATTAATTAGTTAATTAGTAATATATATATTAATTATAACTATTCATTAAATTTTTTATTTTTAATTTTTAATTTTTAATTATTACTCATTAATTATTACTTATATAATAATTATTTAGTAAATTATTAATATAACTATTAATTATATAATAATTAATTAGTTAATTAGTAATATAATTATAGTCTTTCAAAGTCACCTACATGAAACATTTTTTAGTTTTAAGCAGGTGGTTTTGAAAGCTTATAAATTATTTTTCATTAACATTTTTTTGGAAATTACTTTTGTTTTCAACTATTTATTTTATTTTTAATCAATGTTTTTGGTTTCAATTTTATTCATTTTATAGTTTATGTTTTATAGCCTTTCAAATTCATGTACTTGAAACTCTGTTAAGTCTCAAGTAGGCGGTTTTGAATGCTTATAAATTATTTGTCATTAACATGTTTTGGAAATTACTTTTGTTTTAAACTATTTCTTATATGTTTAATCAATGTTTAATGATTCATTTATATTGGTGTTATAGTTTATATTTTATAGTCATTAGAATTCACGTACTTGAAACATTTTTTAGTTTCAATATGCGGTTTTGAAAGCCTATAAATTACATTTCATCAACATTTTTTGGAAATTCTTTTTGTTTTCAACTATTTATTATATGTTTGATCAATATTTAGAGTTTCAATTATATACGTTTTATAGTTTATATTTTATAGTCTTTCAAATTCACGTACTTGAACCATTTTTAAGTTTCAAGTAGTCGGTTTTGAAAGGTTATAGATTATTTTTCATCAACATTTTTGAGGAAATTGTTTTTGTTTTCAGCTAATTATTATATGTTTAATCAATTTTGAGAATTTCATTTATATTGGTCTTATAGTTTATATTTTATTGTATTTGAAATTCACATACTTGAAACAGAATCTCAAATCGAAAATGCAGAAAGTACTGCACAGGAAAGGGAGAACATGAATCCCACATCGAAAATGCAAAATTATTTTCAGGGCAAACCAACTTATAAAAGGGAGGCCTGGGTGAGGGTTTCTGTCAAAATCCAGAATAATGTAATGGCTGTAGCACTGGATCTTTAATAGCAGAGAATTTCTGATGAAATTTTTTATTTTGTTTATATATATATATAAACAAAACAAAACAAAATAATAAAAGTAATTTTTAAAAAAAAAAAATATTTAGGGGAAAGGCAGCACCGTTGATGCTGCCTTTCACCCTCAGTGCAAAGGCGGCATCCCGGATGCCACCTTACACCCGAAATGCAACAGCGGCATCCGAGATGCCGCCTTTCCGATGCATTTTTAATTGTTTTTATCCTAGACAGTTTTTATAATTTTTTTTTAAAAAAATGGATTAAAAAACTCCGTTTCATCGTGGCCCCCACCCCAGCTTCTCCTCTGCATCAGTGAATCACTAGATTGGACCCAACAACTATTTGATCCCTTGGTGGCCCGCTTCTACAGCTTCTGTCACATCCAGGGCCACGCGTACTTCAACAGTAGGTGGTGCTTTTCCTATTTCGACCCCTCAAAGAGAATGCATCATTATAAGGGAGGTGAATCATCCTCCGCAGCGACCTCTCTTCAAGTCTACGCGATGGCCCCAGACCCTTGCTGCCCCCATCCATGGCCCCGACCTCATCCCTGGTTCCCTCTTCCCCACCCCTCCCTCCCCTCCTACCTCTTTCCCTCTTTCATCCATAACTCTCCTTCCTGATACATCTGCATCCCCCCCATACATGGCCCTTATTCCTGTCCAGAACTCCAGGCCCTCAATCCTACACCCCCCCCCATGGCTCCCCTGATTGATCGCATCCACTCCTTACCCCCTATCCTCCCCCTCCTCTCCCCCTGTCTGGCTCGAGTTCCTTTTTCACCGACCTCCTCTCCTATGGATATTATCCCCCTAGCCCTGGATAAGTCATGCACTCTTGCCCAGCTATCGTCACCGGCCCCCGTTTGTTCACTTATTCACACAACCAACTCTTTTGAGATTTTTTCTCTGGTGGAGGATCTATCCCCTCCGAGCCAATCGACCAAGAGAATAGGCTTCCCTCACCTCGACCCTGTCATCCCTACAAGCTCTCCCCTCTCCCTCAAAACCTCCCCTATGAGAATTCTCACCATATCTTGTTTCGGTGTGTTGGGGCAGCGGAACAAAAACTAGCAGTACAATCAAGACAAACAACCACAAAATAAACAAGGACCGACCTGGAGTGGTAATTTCAATAATGCAAGATTCAAAACAGAATCACAGAGTGCAGAATAATAAAAGGACACTCTGATTTAACGTGCTTCGGTCCCTTAGGGGACTTACTGCCTGGAAAGAACACCACACCCACACAGGCATTTATTAATCTCAAGAGAAAACCAAGAACAATACAACGCAATCAAACCAGCAAAAAAAAAAGAATAAAAACAAGTAATAATTACAGATTTCTAATGAATATTGAAAATTTTAATCTAAAATTACAATGATGGACAACAAAATTGTCCAGCGGTCCTGTTCTCTTCAAGCCGTGGAAGGTTGCATCATCGTCTTTGGATTTGGGGTTTGGATCCGAATCACTGATGGTCATTTGCCTCCATAGAGTTTTTGAAAATCATCAATCAAGGCCACCCTTCTTCTGCCTAGAATGGGTGTTGTCTCCACTTATATCCGGCCAGGGGGTAGGCGCCGAAGGAGAACAATAGGTGACGATCTTCTCCAATAGGAGGTTGAGCACAGAACCGAGAAAACCCTAACGGAGGTTTTCCAAGGATGATCAAGAGGAACCGCCATGAGAAAACCGATAAGTCGGATGGTGAAACCATTTTCTACATCTGGAAAAGGCACAACAGGTGTGATGAAACCCCCTTCGAATGACCTAGCCCTGTAACCACATGCCCTTTCCACAGGCGCCACCAAACCAAGGCTGAACGACCTGCCCAAAAAACCCGAACAGAACACCAAGCAGCACAAATGGATGGCGGGTTGGGATTATTTGGGTGTCCATACACATCAATGGCCAGGAATGAAGGAAATAACACACCCAGATCACCAGAATGGACAACGGCTAAAAAAACACGGTAAAAAATATCTAGCGTGGAAAGAATGAAAAAAGAAGGAAAACATATTAAACAAGTTTAATACGAAAAACCAATTAAGAAAAAAAATTAATTAACAAATCTCCATCTTTTCAATTAAATTTGTGATGTTCTTACACCTAACCTATGAATTGAATTAAGAAATTAAGCTAAATAACCTAATCAAAACATAAGAGACCATAACCAGTGCTAGTCAAACTATTCACTGCTTGTGTCCAACATGTGTATCAATGTGATACACATTTTCCCTAATCAATTCAATCTAAACAACTACTTAAACATGTTCAGAAGTAAAATCTCTAAACATAAACAAAATGAATAACTGCACTTACCTGAGTCGACTACTAAGATCATGTTGTCAAAGAAGTCCCATACTGCAAACTAGTACCTTCACACAAGCATCAAACAAAGTAGAACCAATCCTTAAAGTATAACAGTAATACAAAGTATGAATATAAACTCAACAGTTTATATTCAAGAAGTACCAGCAAAGAAAACAGCTCATGAAAAAGAAAGAAAATAAGAAAACACAACACAAGACTCAGAGCAAGGAAAACACTCACTCTACCAAGATCTACGACAGACCCATAAGACTCTCTCCACCTGAGGACAAGACACTACCTAGAAACGTTCTAAAGGGGAAGAAACCTCCTAACCTCAACCGTTGTAAAACCCATACAACCCCAATCCTAGAGCCAAATCGTAACCATGAGGAAACACACCAAGAAAGAAAGGGAATCCCCCTACCGACCTAGTGAAAAACCATCCTAGTCTAGCCCACCCGCGACATCAAGCACCTTATCCCCAGGTACCCATCCAATGTTGACAAATAGATACCAGCAACACCGCCATCATGAAGTATTGTGATCAGCTAGACACCTCCCATGATCTTCTTCTCTTAACGACTACCCAACACTTCACTGTCCTCACAGCAGGATACCTTCCGAGAGGCCTAACACACCTAAGACACAAAGAATGAAATAATCCCAGAGTTGGACCCACAACTCTGCCCCCTTGCAGCACACTAGGCAAACTACAGAATGAAAACATCATCGAAATTGGGCTCAACTACATTAGATTGACCCCATCACCCCTCGAATGATTCCTTTTAGGACAATCCCCTTTAAAGTGTCATAGTTTCCCACACTGATATCAATTCAGTGTCCTAAACTGACCTTCACCTTTCTTTTTACCCTTATCATTGCTTTTCCCTTGTCCCATATCATTTGTTCTACCCATAGCATTAAGCCCCTCTCCCACTACTCCTAAACCATTATTTGACTTTAATTCTTTTGAAAAAACACCGGACTTAACCACTTTCATGGTCAGCGAGTCCCAACCGTAAATCATAGTCTCTACCAAATAACTATAACTTTTTCCAATTGAAATTAAGAGAATCATTGCCTGATCCTCGTCATCGACTACTAAATTTATAACAGAATGATCTAGCATGATTTTATTAGACTCATAAAGATGTGATTTGATAGAATTACCAGGTATCATCATAAAAGTAAACATGCGATGTTTTTATACAATTTATCAACTAATTAAGCAGTCATATAAAACTTCTCTAATTTTAACCAAAGGTCGGTAGCAGTGGACTCGAAGGAAACCTCTCTAAGGACCTTATCTCCTAGGGAAAGTAAAATGGAGCTATGAGCTTTAATAATAACATCAAGGGGAACATCTTGGTATTCTAAAACAGCCTAACCATCTTGATTCACAAATGTAATAGGTTTCTTAGGCCTACATAATGCATCAATTAAACCTTATTGTATGAGAAAATCTCTCATTTTAATTCTCCACAAATTGAAATCGTTGTCTCCATCGAATTTCTCAATTTCGTATCGCATTGTAGTCATGTTTATCCAGATGAGAGGATGTCGAGTGGTTGGGGACAACATTAGGCATACGCCCCCAAGAACCGACCAATCTCACTAGGTAAATGTGTACCGTGAGATAGAAAAATCAGAGGATTTCAATAAATACAATGGTTTCTATTATAAAAAATAAATCAATTTATACAAGCTAAATTAAAAAGACAGATGCAGATGCAAATAAAATGCAAGAAAACCCAAATTAATAAGTTGTAATTAGATTGAAATAAACTGTTAATAGAATACAATAAGGCTGCAAATAGTCTTATTAAGAAGGAAACAACAATAGCAGTGGAAACAAGAAATAAATGGAAATAGAGGATTGTAGAAAGCACAATGGACCTAAAGCAGATCAAGCAAATATAGAAATCAAAACAGCACATCAGCCAAGAAGGCTCTGATACCACTTGTTATGGTTTGTTGGGGCAGCGGAACAAAAACCAGTAGTACAATCAAGACAAAAAACCACAAAATAAACAAGAACCGGCCTGGAGTTGTAATTTCGATAATGCAAGACTCAAAACAGAATCGAAGAGTGAAGAATAATAAAAGAACACACTGATTTAATGTACTTCGGTCCCTCAGGGGACCTACTGCACGAAAAGAACACCACACCCACGCACGTGTTTATAAATATCAAAAGGGAACCCAGAACACTACAACTCCATCAAAACAGCATGAAAAATAGAATAAAAAACAATGAAGAATTACATATTTTGAATGAAAATTGAAAATTTTAATCTAAACTTACATTGCTAGACAACAAAATTTTTCAGCGGTCTTGTTCTCTTCAAGCCGTAGAAGGTTGTGTCATCATCTTTGAAGCTGGGGTTTGGATCCGAATCATTGACGGTCGTTTGCCTCTATAGAGGTTCTAAAAAACACTAATCAAGGCCACACTTCTTTCGCCTGGAAGGGTAGTTGTATCCACATAGATCCGGCCACGGGGTAGGCGCCGAAGGAGAACAACAGGCGACGATCTTCTCCAATAGGAGGTTGAGCACAGAATCACGAAAACCCTAATAGAGGTTCTCCAAGGAAGAGAAAGAGGCATTGCCTTGAGAATGCTGAGAAGTTGGAGGGTGAAACCATTCACTACTTCGGGAAGAGGTGCAACAGGGGTGATGAAACCCCCTATAAATGACCTAGCCCCATAACTGCATGCCCTATCCTCAAGCTCCATGAAACCAATGCTGAACGGGCTGCCCAAAAAACCCGAACAAATCACCAAGAAGCACAAATGGATGGAGGCCTGTGGTGATTGGGCCACCATACTCATCAACATCCAAGAATGAAGGCAATAAGACACCCAGATCACCATAAAGGAAAATTGCTCAAAAAAAAAACACAATAAAAAATATCCACTTTGGAAATAATTAAAAAAGAAGGAAAACATATTATAAAAATTTAATTTGAAAAACCAATTAATAAAATAACTTAATTAAAAGATCTCAAACTAGAGCTACTCCTGCTCTCTCATCTGAACCAAGCCAAATACCCTCGCCACCTGGGGCCTGTACCAGGCGCACCCTCTTCCAATGATCTCGCTCATCATTTGGAATGATTATGGCCTCGGGGCTAGAGTGAAGACCGATTTCCTCTCGTCTAAGAATTCTAAATTCAATGCTTTGATTGTTGTGGTCCTAGGGCCCAAACACTACTCTTTAAATATTGGAGAGTTTGCTAAAAGGATTGGTTTACGCTATTTTATGCATGGAAACCCGCTTAACCACTATATTAAGATGTTTTGACATTCTAGATCGTGAGTTGATCTGTTGGCATCATCTAATCAACATCTTTCTATCAAAGTGATGGATGAAAGCCCCACCTTCTTCTGCTCCTTTGTTTATGCCCTGTGCGAAGCTAATCAGTGGGAGTAGCTTGGGTCAGATCTCAATGTCTTCAACCTATGGGAGGTACCATGGATAGTTGGTGGTGATTTCAACATAATCATGCATTACGTGGAAATGATATGTGGGTCATCCTTCCCCCCACAAGGACAGAATGGCCTTATCCTCCTTCGCTGCATGCGAGGGGCTCCTTGACCTTAGCTTTAGAGGTGACAAATTCATGTGGTGCAACAAGCAGCGAGGGAATAGGAGGACCTGGTGAAGACTCGACCAATGCCTAGGTAACCATCAGGATTTCTCATCCTTTCAGAACTCCGAGGTCACTCACCTAGTCTGGGCACTGTCAAACCACTCCCCACTCCTTCTCATGAGACAGGGTCCCCCCAAGATCAAGGAGATTCTTTTTCTCAAAAGCATGGTATCTTAACCTGAGTTTTCTGGAGACTATGGATCATTCCTTGAACTCTTTTTTCAAACAATGTAGCTGGGTGGAGCTCCACATGAATCTTTGATGGTTGAAACAAGCTCTAATGGTTTGGTCCTCCCCCTTGAACCTAACGACATAGACAAATATTACATTTCCAAATACATCAAGATTATTTAAGATTACTTTGATTATTGATTGGATAACAATTCCTTTTCCACCATTTGATTTAAGAAACAATGACTCAATGAGATCATTCTTGAATAGGAGTGGTGTATCCATGAATGTTTATGTGTCTCCTAGCTCAAAGAGGGGGATTTGAACACTTCTTACTTCCACGCATGACTGAAGGAGAAGCACTGGGCTCACGTGCCCAACATCGGGCTCGAGGACAGATCTTTTACCAACGACCTGAGGTTACATGGCGTTATGGTTTGTTCCCACTTCAAAAACCTCTTATGTGATCATGTCCCCCACTTCCAGTTTGGATACCCTTCTGCGAAGGTGGAGATCCTTTAGTCAATCACCCATAGTGTAACCAGTCAGGCTAATGATACTCTTAGCTTTATCCTGAATGGGAAGGAAATATGGGGCAGAGTGAATATCCCAACCCCGATAATTCTCCGGGCCCGGATGACTTTCTGGGATCCTTTTTCATTTCCTCGTAGGCCATCATAATGAAAGACCTCACTGAGTCCATCCAATACTTTTTCAGAGGTGGATCTTTCCCACAGGTAGCCATCACAACCACCATGCTTTTGATCCCCAAGGTAGGCTCTCCTTCCTCTATCTCACAATTCCATCCCATCATCTTGTGTAACATTGCATATAAGTTCATGGCTACCATCATTAACAACAGGCATGGGAACTTCATTAATCAATAGATCTCTGAGGAACAACATTCTTTTGTCAAAGGAAGATCAATTCAAGGGGCTATTGGGGTTGCCCATGAGATTTTTCGGGACATAAACAAAAAGGTCATCGGATCAATTGTAATAATTAATCTTGACATAGAAAAATAATATGATTGTTTGGTGTGGAATTTTATCACCCATACCACGAGGTGCATGAGGTTTTCTAAGGCCGCTATTGATATCTGCTTATATTTCTATAGCTAGGTCTGGTTTAACATTATTTTGGATTGGAAAAAGTGTGGCTTCATCAAGTCAGTTATGGGTTTACGCCAGGGGGAACCTCTCTCACCGACCCTTTTCATTATGGCCCTAGACACCCATAGTGGGCACTTCTACCTAGCCATGAAACAAGGAGCTATTCGGCCTTTCCCTATGGTTCACACCTCCCTAGTATCTCCCACATTTTTTCACAGATGACCTGATGTTCTTTATAAATTGGAAGATCCCCTACATCAAATGTTTCGTGAATATCATGGTTGCTTATTCCAAGTGGAGCGGAGAATTATTCAACTTGGAAAAAGTGGAATCTTTATCCCTTCAGGCTGCCCAAGAAGACGCAGAAGCTCCGTTGAATACATTAATGGAATTCATGAGAAAAGTTTCCCATAACCTACCTAGGGGCTCCCCTTTCCCCCGGGAGGATCTAGGTGCATTTCTACAAGGATCTCTCTAACATGATCATTAACCTCTTCAATAACTTGAAGAACTGGTTCCTCTCCTTCAGGGGTCGGATCACTCTGATAAATTGTGTGTTGTCCTCCATTCCTATGCACATCTTGTTTGTGATTAAGGTTCCAAGGTCTGTCCTCAAATATCTAGAGTCATTTTTCAACTCATTTCTTTGGGACACTCATGGTAACAACAAATGTAGACGGGCCTCTTGGAATAAGTTGTCCAGGACCCTGGATCTTGGCAGCATTAATGTGAGAAGCATGGATGAGTTTGTGGTTCTTCTGCAAGGTAATCTGGCATGGGAGGTCATTAAGGGTTGGTCATTATGGGGATGCTTCATCATAGTGAAGTATGGCTTCAACCTTAAGGAAAAAGGTAGGACGCCCTCTCCTCCCTGGAGTTCTATTCATGATCAGGTGCCCTCACTCTGACATCACTCTCCTTGGATTCTTGGGTAGGGATAGGTAACTTTTAGTGAATTCAACTAGAGTGGCAGTCTCCTCGTTTTCCCGGGTTACCCAGATCCTGATTTATCTATGAAGGAGTCCTACCTCCATCCCTCATTCTATATGGTTGTGCTGAGCCCAACTCATGAGGAGCATTTCCTCAAAATTTAACTTGATGGATCTTCGGACATGTTCATCATCGGGTGCTCTCCATTAGGAGGATTTTAGGATAAGGATTATAGGGATACAATATTTGCGCAACTGACCAGATACCCCTGGGGATGTACACTCAGGGGTAAATATATTCCACCCAAATTCAGTTTTCTTATCTAGAGAGTCTGGAACAATGCCCTTCCAACAGAAATGGCCATCAAAGAAAAAGGAATCTTTATGGCCTCACGATGCAACTATTACTCATCCCCTAATGAGGAATCCACAATCCACCTCTTCCTCCACAGTTACTGGGCCAACAATATTTTGAGTTTACTTGAGGAGTTTGCAGTCCTTCCACGGGTGGCCTCTTCTTTTGTGGACTTATTCCAACACTGGTTTCACAAAGCCCCCTCCAGAAACGTTGCTGATAGGTGGTCAATTATGATAGTCATGGGATTTTTGTGCATTTGGAAAGTGCGCAATCAGGAAAGTCACCATGGGTCTCACCCCTTCCTATATGCATTAGGTTCTAGGACCAGGCTGCTCACCTCCGATCTGGGTCACCTCCATAAACACCTTGAGTCCGAACCTTCCCTTAGAATTTTAACTGCAAAGTTGTGTCATTTTGACCCTCCATCTCACACATCCATTGGGTCATGGGTCATATTGTACCCCCCTCCCGACGGGCTCAAACTCAACACAAATGGGGATTGCGGTTAGGGAATTGTGATGGGAGGTGGGGCTGTTAGGTCCAATGCGGGTTCAGTCGTCCTCATGTTCAATGTATACCTTGGGACGAGTGACTCGCTGGTGGATGAATCCTAGGCCTTGCACATTGGATTAGAGCTCTGCCTCTCTCAGGCTATACCTCTCACCATTGTGGAAAAGGAATCAGAAATCATTTGGAGATCCCTTAAAAGAGACACCCCCCACCTTGGAATATCACTTGTCTTATTCGGATGTGCATGGATCTCATCCCTCATGATACTGAAATCCTCTACTTGCAATGTGAGGGTAACCAGCTGGTGACTTCTTGGATTCTTGTGTGACCCCGGATTCTCCCCTCTCGACATTCAACTCCCTCATATCCCTGCCCCTAGGCAGCATGGATGTCACTCTCGAAGATGCTATTGGCCTTCAATTTTTCAGACCTCCGTGATCCCATGTTTCTTGTGACGTTAATGTGTCATGACATTCTGATTTCTTTTAAAATATATATATAATTTCTACTATGGATATATATAAATATATATATTGATAATAACAAAAGAAGACAATTTTATTAAATAAAATTACGAATGTCTTTTTGAAATGAAAATAGTAAATAATTATTAAGTGACAATTAAAAAAAATTATCAAAAGGAGTTTTCAAATTGATAATTTGTAGGAAATGGTTATTAGTATTTAATTATTCAATTTATTAAATGAATAATAATAATATTAGAAGGTAAAATTGTATTGTGATAAGTTATAAAATGTTATAACAAGTTATTATCAACAGCTAATTTGTTATCAGAAGTAATTTTCAATGGATAATTATAAATCATAATTTGTAATAAAATTATCAAACAGATAATAATAAAGGAAAATTTAAGAGAAATTATCTAAAAAATAATTATAAAGGGGTAATTTAATTTTTTTTAAAAATAATTATAAAAACGTAATATCTATTAAATTATAACAAATACATTATAGAGGATAGTTTATAATAAATTATCAAGATACGATTATTCTTGAAGGATAATATTAAAAGAACACTCCTTGTGCTAAACCTAGATATAAGAATTATATTGGAAAGAGAAATTATCATCACATGTGACTTTTAATTGTAATTCTAAAATTATATATGAGAGAGTGTATCAATGAAGGTGGTATTTTGTTTCCTTGTGAAGTAAAATAGTTTTTTGGGTTCTAGGAAACCCTTGATATACATCAAACATCGATGTGCCAAAAAATCAATACTTTTACGTGTCACATTTGACGATAATAAAACTACAAAGTGGTTTTTATAACATTTGGGGTAAGTGGATCTTTCCCATTCTGGGTCATATATATAGGATGTTATCATGACGTAATGTTTATATTGAACTAAACCATGCTTGTGATGAATTTCATTTGGGTTTTTGAGTATCCATGGGTGTACTTGCTTGTGTGTGATTATCCTGACTTGATCTTTCCTTGAATTATCATTAATTACCAGGACAAGTGTTTTGGTGTGTTCATGCCCAATGGAATTTTCATTCAGGTAGTAGGATACTCAAGTGGATTACTAAGTATGAGATTAATGTGGAACAATGGACAAATACCCAACCAAACGGAGTCTTAATATCCTTAATGGAGGATGTGGCTACCCATATAGAGGGGAATTCATAGTAGCTAGAAGGAGGATACTAGTCATTGCTTCTTATGGACTTGGGTTGTGGGTGTTTTAAAAGGTTATACAAGCTGAGGAAACATAACCAAAAAACTAACTTACAATATAATTATCTATATAACATGCTCATTACACAATTCATTGGAGGGCTATGTAGGTGTACTCATCATATATACTACAATGGGCTCACATAATACTGTTTGGGTACACCCATTGTATATAATGACCAATAACTACATCATGAATAAGCTACATATATATTTCATCATAAAAATCATAGGAAAAATCATTAGTATTTTGTAACCTAAAAAAACTATAGAAAAGAAATGTGTTTTTTCCAATCTCTTTGAAACATGATTTCCCATGCCAAAAAATAGTTTCCATTATAGTCTCTTTGAAACATGGTTTTCCCATGGAAAGGAAATGGGTTCTATAACATTCTTATTGAAATAATATTAATCCACCATGAGAATTAATGTGAGTGGAATTATTATTAAATATTCTAATTAGATCATATGTAACAACAATGGTTATTGAATTTGATGAATCAAAAAACCATTATAATACCATTAATGTTTTTTTTGGAAAAAAATTCCCTATTCATTTTGAAAACCACTTTTGAAAACATATATTTTTTTGAAAATAATTTTTTTTGGAAAATCAATTTAAAAAACAAGAAGTTCTGTAATATTAGGGAATTTTTTATAAGAAATAAAATTGTAAAAATTCAAAGGATTCATCAAAGAATTGACGACTATGTTGGTTGGTAATTATATATATATTGTAAAAAATGTTCATTTTCTAAGGCAAAAAATGTTAAAAATATCCTTAATTAGAATGAAATGCGGAGATTAATTTGGAAGAAAAATAACAAAAGAAAAATTGGGTAAAAATTTCTTCAATAAATAATCTTAAAATGTATAAGAACATTTTTTGAAAACATAGTTTTAGTAGAAAATAGATTTTCATTCAAAGAGAGAAACAATGTCATATTTCTATAAAACATATTTTATATATTATTTGAACTACCAATGAGTGGATGTTTCATAATATTACATGAAAATATAATGAATATACTAATGAAAATTATGTCATGATAATTATAACTTTTTAACATCAGAGAATTAATTATACACAGTTTTAATAAATGATGAGATTGTAAAAAAGACTCATACTACTTTTTAAACATTTATTAATAAAACCCATGAAACAATAAAATTAATTGATACATATAATATCATGAAAATAAGTATATTAATGATATAACATGTCCAATAAGAAGTATATACACCTCATAAAGAATATTGGTGTATAAAATAACAAATGTCTCAAAAAAGGAAAATTGGGACAAAAATCTACTAACCCTTTGGAAACACTGAAACTATAAACCCCATGAAAGTGAGATCATAAAATAGATATGTAAATTCCAATAAATTTAACTATAAGAATCCTAAAATAAATTATTTGGTAGTATATACACCCCAAAAAGTTGTGAAAATGACATATATATTCATAGAAATAAAAATGAGATGAGAAAAAAAGTTACCTTGAGTATGATTTTTCATGATTGTTCATTGACATCGTGTGTAAAAAAATGTATTATAATTATTTAATTTCATGAAAAATGTTTCCATGTTTTTTATTAATATTTTTTCTCTTTTAAAAAATTATATATAATTACCTAATCAATTAAGTTTATGTTGGTTGTTTTGACTATATTCATCTTTTGTGTCAAAATGACCTTGGTAGGTTGAATATGGTTAAAAATGTAAATATTTAAACATTTAAAGAATAATAATCATGAAATAGTTAACATATTTATAAAAATATTACATTTCTTATAAAAAAATCCTGAAATAAGGTTATTGTCACGACCTGTCCCCCAGGGCCCGTGCCGTGACTACCCGAAGACCACACTCCATTAGCTAGGGGCTGGTGACTAGCACCGAAGGCATGTTCCCTAAAAATGGGAAGGCATTGCCTTTATAACCTGTATCACACACAACCAAGCACACTGCAAGATATCAACTCATGTAAACTGAATAGTAAATAGAGTGTGTAAAGTAAGTAAAAGCGTCCAGAATACAAGCCTAATAGTAAAGTACAAGGAAATTTGGAAAGTAAAAGATGACTGATAGTTGAAAAGCAGTTCCTGGATCGTCCACCGTGAATTCTACCTGAAGGGTAGGTACAGCTCACGAACGACCATCTCTATGGTTTGCCTCATTTAACGTCCACCTTCGAGCCACCTCCATTCCTAGTACCCTCGTACTCAGTCAGCGCTGTCCGTCATCTCCACCAAACACAACTGGGTGCAGGCATAGCCCAGACAGGGGTGAGTATAACGATACTCAATAAGGACCCCGAGACCCTCAAGGTCTCACAAAATCCACCAAGGATAAACCACAAGGCGTGAAAGCAACTGATAACCATACTTAGGTATATCCCCATACATATACCTAAGTTATCTATTATACCCATCTCCTTCATGAGGAAACATAGGGTCCAAACCAAAATCTCAAATCTGTACTATCCCACAAAGGGAGGAACACCATGAAGGTAAGTACCACACATGTATTCCACATAGAAGAATACCACCAAGATATTACCATGAAGGAAAGTACCACACAAGTACGAACTTAGTTCACAGTAGGTATAGCTTAAGTATAGTAGTAGATATGTTTAGATGTAACTACTAATTCATCTTACTCTGTTAAGAAGCAGACCCACAAAGGATCCCTAAGTGCTGACCCATAAATGATTTCTCAGTGATGACCCACACAGGATCACACAGTGCTGACCCACACTGGAATTCTTGGTACTAACCCACACAGGATCACTCAGTGCTCACCCACACTGGGTCGCTCAGTGGTGACCCACACAAGATTGCTCTGTGCGGAACCACATAGGATCGCTCTTCATTCTTCTCATCACAGCCAGCTACAGGGTTCCTGCACTATGGTCACTTGTCTCCAGGAGGGTCTTCTCCTCAATCCACTAGTCAATACTCCAACTGACCCAAAGTCTCATGAAGAATTATCTCAAAGGACTGCCACGTCATATGGGTCTCAACGCAATAGATGGTGCGTCAATCGAACACCCGGTCTGTGAGTTATTAGCCTTTTAGTTCCGAGGGCTCGGTTGGATTTTGACTCGATCCAAATAGAACATACTCTAACATTATCCCAATCTCTGGTGGGGTATACTAAATGGATCTCCTCGTTCCAAGGCTTCTGGTGCTGCAGATGGTTTGTCAAACGGATTCCCGGTGCCAAAGCTATGGCCGAAAGTGCGTCAGGGGGTCAAAACTAGTTTAGGTCTAGTCCAACTCGGTTGGACCAAACCGCTGGGTCTGGCCCACGCTGGGCTGCTCGGCCTGGCTGTGGAGAAGCCGGGCGACATGAAGGGGGCATGGAGGCCGCGATGATGGTGAGGCCGTGGGGGTCGCGAGGGGTGCAAGGAGGCCGCGAGGGCGGTGAGGCCATGGGCAGCGCAAGGCCACGGGGCGGCGAGGCCGTAGGCGACATGAGGAAACAGTGCAGCGGTGGCCATGGACAGTGGAGGCCATGGGTGGCGGAGGCCACGAGGGCAGTGGTAGCCGCGGACGACGAAGGCTGTGGGCGGCGGGGGCCTCGGGCGGCGGTGACGACCACGGGGCAGCGCCGTTACGCTAGCACCTGTGTGGCGGCCGATGGTGGTTCCAACTGCCGTTCTCATGCCCACTGAGGTTGGTTTCCATCCTCCTCCATCGCGAAGAACACAAAAATAAGGAAGAACTACGGAGGGGCCATGCCATGTTTGTTTGGCCCGTAACCTCCTCGTTATATCAGTTGCAAGCGGCTCAAAAAAATCTTAAATCAAGAACGTCAGACACTAAAAGTTCATATGAATTGTGGATCAACTCATTTTGGTTGATCCGAGTTTTCCATGCTTTCCATGAACAAGAGATTTTTTCCATAAATTTCATGAAGTCAATAACAACCCCTACCTCATTTGTTAGTTTACACCGATGAGAGAAGACGAATTTGTTGATGTTCATCGCGCCCGCCACACGCCTCCGATCCTGAGCATTTTGTTAGATAAATGCTATCCGATAGAGGTAGTTCTTCTTTGTTGAAGATGTCCACCATTGGAGGATGTCCCAAGGAATAAGTTGAAGTCATGCATTGACATTCTTCATTGGAGGAGATCTTTGTTGTAGGATGTGTTCTACTATGTTCTCCTCTTGCCAACCCTTTCCTCTCAATTCCACCAAAATGAAAAGTATCCCACATAATAGAACAAGTTATCTATTATGTTTGTTGGCATAATTCCATATTGTATTAATTAATTAATTGATGAGTTGTTATAATTAATTATGGGGGTGGAACAATTAAAGTAGGGGAAGATCAAGAGATTTCTCCCTATTAAGAGGGAAGTTCAAGGGGGTTTAAGTCTCGGGTGGTCCCCACCACCATAACCCACATGGGAGTTTAGTTCTGGTGGTCCCCACCTCTATAACCTCACATGGGATGTTTAGTTCTAGTTGTCCCCACCTCTTAACATCCACATTGGAGTTCCAATGAAAATAAAATTTTACACCATTTTATTTTTCATTATTTTTTCACGAAAAACCCAAATTCTATCATTCACCCTCGACCTACTATGGTCAAGGTGATGGCCCCCTTAAGTGAATAGTGGCGTAGCATGTTCAAAGGTGCCCTAAGATTTCAATTCTGAGCACTGGTCTAGAAGTTACAAAAACCCACTCACACGTTTACTGAACGTACCCGAACAAAAGTTCACAAATTCATTCTGGGCACACCGGGCCTCGAAATCACACACCATCAATTTTTGTGGACTCATAAAATTCTCCTTAAATAAAAAAAATTACCTGGAAATTCCAGGTCTTTACATTCTCCCACCACAGGGCTTTACATCCCCATAAGCCACTACTCAAAACTAAGTAAACAAGTGTGGGTACTAAGTAAGAATCTAAGCCTCCCGCTCCCATGTTCTCTCTTGGAAGTTCCCATGTTGCCAACAAACGTGCACCAGAGGTATCGACTTCCCACGAAGGACTTGCTTCTATCGATCTTAAATCTCTATTAGAACCTCCGTAAAAGTTTCCCCATCGTCGACCTCTAGCTCACCATGGTCGATGATGTGAGAAGGGTCGTGCATGTATCTCCTCAGTTGGGATACGTGGAAGACATCGTGAACCCAGTGCAATTGTGGGGGAAGTGCTAAGCAGTAAACCACGTCGACAACTCTGCTGAGGACCCGAAAAGGTTCGATGAACCTCAGAGATATCTTTCAGCCTCAGCCAAGTCTTCGTAATCCCTATCGTGGTGAGACCTGTAAAAAGATGTGGTTTCCATCCTCGAACTTCGGAGGTCTCCGTCTCCTGCTGGAATAAGGCTTCTGCCTGCTCTATGCAGTCTTCATCCGCTCCTGGATGATCTGCACTTTCTCCGTGGTATCCCATACCATCTTTGGTCCCACGAGTGCTGACTCCCCTGGGTCAGTTTAGCACAAAGGTGATCTGGAAGGATGCCTGTACAATGCCTCAAAGGGTGCCATCCCAGTGGTGGTGTGATAGCTGTTGTTGTATGAAAACTCCACCTAAGACAAGTGATCCTCCTACCAGTGACCGAAGTTGAGGACATAAGCACGCAACATGTCCTTGAGGGTCTGAATGGTCTGATTAGTCTGGCCATGTGTCTAAGGATGGAAGGCGGTGCTCAAATGAAGTTGCATCCCGAAAGCCTCCTACAACCCCTTCCATATCCAGGAAGTAAAACATGTATCACAATCAGAGACAATCGTCGAGGGTACTCCATGAATCTGTACAATCTCCTACATATAGAGGCATCCCTAGCTCTCTACTGAACCATGCTTGCTGATTGGTAGGAAGTGGGCCAGTTATTGTGTCGGTCGACAATCACCCAGATAGAGTCATGACCCCTAGATGTATGTGGAAGTCCAGTCACAAAGTACATTGATATCCCATCCCACTTCCACTTTGGGACCTCTGAAGGCTGAACCAAGCCGTCTAGTACCTGATGCTCCATGTTCACTTGCTGAAAACTGAGGCATTGAGAGACAAAATTTGCTACTAATTTCTTTATCCCCAACCACCAGTGCTATCATCGGAGATCCTGGTACATTTTCGCCACTCCTAGATGTACCGCTAGAGGGGATGTGTGGAACTCCCTCAACACTTCCTCCCAAAGTGATACTGGTACCATTGTACATCCTCTGAAGAGAATGATATGTTCCCCAACTTTAGAAAAACCATCAGGTGCATGAACTATGGATATCTGAGCATGTTGTTTCTCACAGTCAGTGTCCCCACACTGCGCCTCCCTTAATCGCTAAATAATTTGGAGAGTGACTGTAAAAGACTGAAGAAAATATGCTCCATATCGATTCACAAAGGATATCTGCAAAGTGGATAGCTACTCCATCCCCTCACCTAGGAGCTGTATACTAGATCTCCAGCTGAGTGCATCTGCTACAAAATTCCCCAACCCAGGAGTATAGACCATCTCGAAGTCATAGTCCTGGAGGAACTCAACCCAATGTCAATGTCTCAGGTTCAGGTCCTTCTGAGAGAAGATATACCTAAGACTCTTGTGATTAGAGTACACTGTAAAGCCTTCTCTCATTAGATAGTGTCACCACATATTCAAGGCTAAGACCACTGCAGCTAACTCCAGGTCATGGGTAGTGTAGTTATGCTCATGTTTTCTCAGCTGTTGAGAACCATAAGCGATCACTGCTATCTCCTACATCAGGACAAATCTGATAGCCTATTCCCACCTTCGATAGCCTCATGATGGGTGCACTAGTCTGCCTCTACATCAACTCTTGGAAAATCTGCTAGAATCTCTCCGACCACATGAAGGGTTTCCCCTTCTTTGTCAATGCTGATAGAGGTGCTGAAACTCTGGGGAAATCTAGCACAAACCTCCAGTAGTATCCAGCCAAACCCAGGAAACACTATACCTCTGTCACACTCTTGGGTGGATCCCAAGCAAGTACCATCTCACTCTACACTGGATCAACTGCAACTCCAGCCTCCAATATGACATGTGCCAAAAATTGAACCTCTCAGATCCAGAACAGGAACTTCGAGAGCATACCATAATGTTGGTGCTCTCTGAGTGTGTCCAGTACTACCTAAAAATGATAGGCATGCTCCTCCTCGATAGCCGAGTAGATAAAAATGTCATCAATGAAGACCACCAAAAATCGATCAAGGTATGGCTGAAAGATCCGGTTCATGAGTCCCATGAAAAATACTGGAGCATTGGTTATGCCGAATGGAATAACCAAGAACTCATAGTGGCTGTACCGACATCTAAAAGCCATCTTTTGCACATCATCATCTCGTACTCTGAGCAGGTGATAGACTGATATGAGGTCTATCATTGAGAACCACCGTGCTCCCTTCATCTAATAAAAGAGGTAGTCAATCCTCAAAAGTGGGTACTTGGTCTTCACGGTCACCTAGTTCAGGCACCGATATTCAACACAAAACCTCAAGCTCCCATCCGCCTTTTTGGAGAACAAAATCTGGGCTACCTAAGGAGAAACACTAGGCCATATGAATCCATTCCCCTAGAAGTCCTCTGATTATACCCTCAGCCCACGAAGCTCTGTGGGAGCCATCTGATATGCTGGTGTTGATATCGGTGTTGTCTCGGGGTATAAGTCAATGTAAAATTCCACCTCTCTACGAGGTGGTAGGCCCAAAACATCATTGGGGAAAACATCTGTGTACTGGTCCACCACTATAGGACAACTCAGACACTCCACATCAATTGATCTGAGGGTAATTCTAGCCAACTGATGAGTGATCGGTTAAACTCTCCTCTGGGTAAGTCCATCCTGTGCTACATAGGATCCCTTCTCATCGGTGAAGGTAAACCTGGTCCCATCCATGGAAACACAACACACTTTTCACCTAATACTGTTGATCTAAGCATATACTGTAGATAACCTATCCATACCCATGATGATTTACTAAGGCCCTGATGCCGGTATTACAAGATCCTAGCCGAAACTCTCACCTCCTAGAGTAAGCTCACACTGCTAGCTCTAGTGAGTAATCATCGAACCCGCTCCCGTAGGAGTCTATAGCCATAAGGATCGATCCAACGACTCTGTCGGAATCCCTGTGATCTGAACGAGGGTAGTTGGAATAAAATAATGACTAGAACATGTGTCTATTAGTATTGTAGATAAGGTGGAATAGACACAGATCGAAGCTCGTGTCATCTCCATAGTGCCATGGTTGTAGGACTCAGCTGCCTGGGGATGAGCTCTCCCCTGTCCTCCTATTCCCTATGGCCGTGGTGGACCACCTGGTGGTGGTGGTAATAACATCTCGAATCATCGCCCAATGCCAACTCCATGGCCTACTCCTCTGTCACGTCTGCCTGCTCTCTGCGGACATCCTTGATTGATCTTCTGTCTCTACCTGGGAGGTCCTTTGACCATCTAATAATCATCCATACAGCGGGTCGGATAGTCACGATTCATGTGTCCATTTCCGACACATGTGTAACACTACCCACTCCTCACATGAATGGATATGTCTCAGGTTACCCACACAATCCACCCTGAATGATGAGGTCGTCAACCTGTAGGTATGTTTCTCTTGGATCTCTACAACATCTATCTGCTACCAATTGTGGAAGAATCTGCTACGTGACGTCCAGTGGTAGGTCTCGCTACTGGTGAATTCTCATTAAGTAAACTCTCCCCTAATAAGGCTTGATCTAACACCCCCTCCTGCATCAAAATGCTAAGAGAAATCATCGAAGCCCTGATATCCCACCTTATCCCCTGATTGAAGGTCTGAGCCCTACAGAATGGGTCCCACACCATATCAATGGAGTAGCATGAGAGATCGGTGAACCTTGCTGAGTACTGAGCCACAGTCATGCTTCCCTACTGCAGATGAAGAAGCTCCATAATGTGCACCACGCAAAGAGTCGTTGGGACAAACTCTGCATGAAACAGGCTCTCGAAGTCTACCTAGAGATGTGTCACCTCTTCGTGAGGCTGGAGAACCAGGCTCCACTATCTTCCTACTGCTTCCTATAGAAGGATGGTAGAAAGGATCACCATGAGATTGGCTAGTGTTCCTACTAGTAGGAAGACTCTCACCATGACCTCCAACCAATACTCAGCCTCTTGTGGGTACGTCTATCCCCTGAAACTGAGTGGCCTCTAGCACTGGAACTCATGCAACGTGCTCATGCGATGTGCACCCACTACTGCTGGGGCTGGTGGCATCGGTGGCCCAACGGGTAATGGTACCGCTGGTGCCTCTACTGGTGCCTCTACAGGAAGAGGGCCCTACACCGAGGCCTCGTCGCTCAGTAGGCTATCAGTGCGTACTACTCTTAGAACCCTTACTGGTTGACTGCGTGGAGGTATCCTGAAAAGAAACAAGTCTGCCAAAGTCAATAAGTTATACCTAGTGAGTTGACTCAAAGAGATCACAAAGAAAACTCTTCAAAACACACACGTAATCAGTGTTTCTGTCCACTGAGTCAGAAATCAGAAGTCAGGGTCCTATTGTATGGATACGTAAGCCACCACACCAACACTAGATTCCCGAAATTGGTAACCACACTCACTACACTTAACACTAATGTCGTTAAAAAGAAAGATCAGAGTCCCATGTTCTATGGTAGAACCGAGTCCTCTGATACCAATTTGTCACGACCCGTCCCCTAGGGCCTGTTTCATGACTACCCCAAGCCCACCTTCCATAGGCCAGGGGCTGGCGAGTTGCACCGAAGGTTTATTCCCCAAAAATGGGAAGGAATTTCCATTATAACTTGTAACACACACTAAAAACACACAACAAGATACAACTCAAGGAAACTAAATAGTAAACATAGTGAGTATAGTAAGTAAAAGGGGACAAAATACAAGTCCAACTGGAATGTACAAGGAAAACAAGAATGTACAAGACAACTGATAGGTGAAAACCAGCTCCTGAATCATCCACCACAAATCATACTTGAAGGGTAGGAACAGATCACGAATGGTCATATCTGTGGTTCGCCTCATCTAATGTCAACCTCTAAGCCACCTCCAGTCCTGGTACTCTCGTCCTTAGTCAACGATGTCCGTCATCTGCACCAAACACAATAGGGTGTGGGTATAGCCCGTGCAGGGGTGTGTATAACAATACTAAGTAGGGACCCGAGACCCTCAAGGTCTCACAAAATCCACCAAGGATAAACCACAAGGCATGAAATCAAATGAAAACCCTACTTATGTATATGTTCATACATATACCTAAGTTATCACGTATACCCATCTTATTCATGAGGAAACGTAGGGTCCAAACCAAAAGCACAAAGCTCAAATGTACCACAAATGGATAAACACCATGAAGGTAAGTACCACACATGTACGCCACACAGAAGAATACCACCAGGGTATTACCATGAAGGACAGTACCACACAAGTATGAAATCACCTCAGACTTGGTATAACTTAAGTACCATAGTAGAGATGAGTAGATGTAACTACTTATTCATCTTAATATATTAAGAAGCAGACCCATGAAGGATCTCTAAGTTCTGACCCACACAGGATCGCTCGGTGCTGACCCACACAAGATCGCTCCGTACTGACCCACATAGGATCACTCGGTGCTGACCCGCACATGATCTCTCTTCATTATTTACGTCACAACCAGATATAGGGATCCTGCACTATGATCGCTTGTCTTAGGGAGGGTCTGCACCACAATCCACTCACCATGAGGGCAGCGCGGAGGCCGCGAGGGTGGAATGAAGGCTGCCAGGGCGGCGAGGCTATGGGTGGGGTGAGGCGGTGGGGCAGTGAGGCCGTGGGCGGTGTGAGGCCGCTGGGCGATGGGGGCCAAGAAAGGTGGAGTCCGCGGGCGATGAAGGCCATGGGGGTAGCGGCGGCCACGGGTGGGGGAGGCTTCAAGTGGCGGGGGCGGCGGGCGATGGAGGTCGCAGGAGGCGGGGGCCACAGGACAGCGCCGTTGTGCCGTCTCCGGCATCGCCACCGGTGGAGGTGCCGACCGCCATTCTTGTGCCCACCGAGGTTGGTTTCCATCCTCCTCCATCACGAAGAACACAACAATAAGGAAGAACGACATAGGGGTCATTCCATGTTTTTTTGGACCGCACCCTCCGCGTTAGAGCGGTAGCAAGCGGCTCAACAGAATCTTGAATCAAGAACGTCAAACTCTATAATTTCATATGATTCAGGGATCTACTCATTTTGGTTGATTCGTTTTCACCATCCTTTCCAAGAATGCGTGATTTATTCGAGAAATTTCATGAATTCCATAACAACCCCTACCTCATTTGTTTGTTGATATAGATGAGAGAAGTTGATGTTGTCGACGTTCGTCACGCTCACCACATGGCTCCGATCTCAAGATCATTCGTCAGAGAAACACTCTTAGATGGTGGTGTTTATTCATTGTTGAAGATGTCCACCATTGGAGGATGTCCCAAGGAATAAGTCGAAGTCGTGAATCAACGTTCTTCGTTGGAGGAGCTCTTCGTTGGAGGATGTGTTCTTCCAAGTTATCCTATTTCCAACCATTTCCTCTCAATTAAACCAAAATGGAAATCATCCCACATAATAGAAACAGTTAACTGTTATGTTTGTTGGCATAATTTTAAATTGGATTAATTAATTAATTGATGAGTTGGTATAATTAATTTAGGGGGGGTGGCACAATTAAAGTGGGGGAAGATCAAGAGTTTTCTCCCCATTATGAGGGAAGTTCAAGGGGGTGTAAGTCTCAAGTGGTCCCCACCACCATAACCCACATGGGAGGCTAGTTCTGGTGGTCCCCACATCCATAACCTAACATGGGAGGTTTATTTATGGTTGTCCCTCCTCTCAACATCCATATGGGAGTTCCAAAGAAAATAAAATGCTACACAATTTTATTTTATTTTATTCTTACACAAAAAACCCAAATTATATCATTCACCCTCAACCTACTTCGGTCGAGGTGAAGGTCACCTTAAGGGAATACCGGAACTGTGAGTTCAATGGTGCCCTCGGATTTCAATTCTATACAGCTGTTCAAAAGTTACAAAACCCCACTTGCACTTTTACTGAACGTACCTGAAAAAATGAACAGAAATTCATTCCAGGCACACCGGGCCTCAGAATCACACGCTATCTAATTTTCTGGACTCATAAAATTCTCATTTAAATAAAAAAAATTACATGGAAATTCTGGGTCTTTATAGTTTTGAAAAATGATCTAATATTATGATCATGTAGATGATAGGTCATACATACACATGAGTAATGATTCCATTTTTCAATAATCATTATGGAGATAAGTTAAGTAATATATTATCATTATATAATGATAATTATATCAAAAATATAATTATATTTAATTATAAATACTTATATATATCATTCTTGCCATGTAAAAGGAATCACATATTTTTGAGGTGGTGGTAGTCCAAACATCCACGACTGACGTTATCACTTTGTCAGTTTGTGTACAAGTAATAATTAAAATAATCTATTATATTTAAATAAAAATAATTATTTCATTAAAATCCTAATTATTTAATGTATTTCATATATATTCATTATCAATTCCCATATTACCTTCTATGTAATGAGTTAGTGAAAAAAATTTGACATCAATTTTCGAGGTGGTAGTCCACTATATACACGACCGACGTTATCAAATCACCAAAATTATTGAATGTAAAATGTATATTTATGATATAGTGATTCCCAAGGTATAATTATATAATAAATTTCATATATAATCTTTATATCCATCATTATTCACAAACCCTATAGGTGGTAATGGAAAAATGTATGACATCGGTTAATGCGACAATAGTCCACCGTACACACGAATGATGATTTCATAAACCATTTGATAATAGTTTGTATGGTTTTATGTTTCAATATTAACATAAAAAACTATATATATTTATTATAATTATGTTATTATATAATAATTTTAAAATAATAATTCATGTAGGTCAAGAATGATGTAAAATTAATACACTCATTAAAGAAAATTACTTATTCTTTAGGTATCCTCCATATGTTTGCACTAATTTATTGGAACGCTTGATTTAGTAAAAAACTATAGATTGTAAGATAAGTTTAGGAAATTTATAAAGCTATTTGGGAAGATATTATTTCAATCAAACGGCTTTATATATTTGAATAAGTCTGTGGAATGAGTGGCCTCTTATAGTTGAGGAAGAGTGACATTATTGTAAATACTCAAAAGTATTTTATATTTGTCAGTTAAAATTGGCGAATGTGACTCCAAAATTGATAGTTAATGGTTTTAATGGATGAAAGTTTCTAACAAACCTCCTCCAATAACTGGATCACATGTTTTAATCATTTTTTTACTTAACTCTTATGTTTACTAATTTTTTTCATTTTGGGTTTTAATTAATTTAACTAGTTTTATAACCTATGTAACTTATCAGAAATGGATAAATTAATGTGAATAATATAAGAACATTTATACAAAATTATTATAAAAAATTTAAAAAAATATATAAATTAAAAATCTCATCTATGTGGGAAATTAATTTTAATAAAAGGGGATGTATTGTGTAAAAACAATGTTTTAAACCTAACTATGCTAACAATAGTTTTACTTTTTAGGTGTTAATATATTTATTATAAAAGATAAATTGTTACATTAATGAACATTGTTTATATTTAATAAAATTTAAAACCACATGGATGAAGTAAATTTTTTTAGTAAATTTAAATAATTTAATAATATTACATTTATTATTAAATAATATTAATTTCAATTATGATATTTTTTATTTATAACTAAAAATATGAATAATTAGATGGAATTTGAATATATTAATTTCATACTTCCTTAAAAAGATATATTTATAAAAAAAATAATTTTATGAAAATAATTAATTCAGTTTATGTCTCATTTATTATTTTTAGCATCATTTATTTTAGTTAATTATAAACAAAAAATTACTTAGTTGGATTTTCTTTTCCATTTTCCATAATTATTTTATCCCAAATAATTAATCATAAATTATAATGATGAAAAAACACATTTATATTAAAAAATTATATATATAACTGATGATATGGTATTTTCCCCTATACCAGGGCATTGTAGAGATTAAAAAGAGAATGGTTCCTTTTTGTCTTTTTCTTAACATAACTTGTTATAAATGATCAATTTCATAGAATAGTGTCACAAAAACTATTATAAATATATAATATGATCATAAGGGTATACATATATCTATAAACTATGTTTTGGACAGGTTTCTAGGTCATTATGTCCCTTATGATTAATGTTTTGTCCCTTGGTAAACTTATTTTTACGTTAATAGTTTTTATTAAACAAAACTATTTTTAGTAATCAATATCATAAAAAATTCTGTTTCAGTTAATATAAATTAGAAATTATTATTATTCTAAAAAGGGAATCAATTTATCCAAATTTAATTTATATAATTGGAAGGTTTTATTTTAATATTAATATCATAGACACAGCAATACAACACGTTTTTAAGAAGTTTATTTTCTTTGAAAAAGATGATTCTATATTAAACCAATTCCTAATAATCATAATCGTATAAACCTAAATTAATATTTAATTATAAATTTTATATAAATTTAATTTCAAATTATTTTGAATAGTTATTATTTAAAATTATTAATATGGAGAATGATTTTTCATATTAAAACTATTTTTAGAGAATCTCGTTTTTTAACCAAAAAACGCTTCAAATGAAAAATGATTATATTTTTGATTATAAAGTAATTAAATATTAATTAAAAATAAATTGTTTACTTTAAAACATATTAAAAAAACATTACAACTATTATATTAATTTATTTTATTGAAAGGAATACACTTTTTACAAAATTTAGTATTTTTGACTATTCACCACAAATCAATATTTTTATGAAAAAGTCCAAAATTTCACCCAACGTCAAATTTGTTGATAACATTAAAAAATTGATTTTTATTTTCTCAAATAAATTTACAAATTTCAAAACATTGATTGTAATATTTTTTTCATAAAAATAAATAAAAACATTATAGGGGAAAACATAATTTTGAAGAATAATATAACATTTCCTTGAATTGATGGATTATTTACTAAACTTCTATCTGTAATTATTATTGAGTGAGTCATTTATATATATTTAGATATTATAAATTACTTAATACTATTAAAACACATCAATTTAATGACTTGTTTATAACGGAAATATATATCTTGTGTCGTTTAAGTTTCGGTTTGTTTGTTAAATTTGTCCTCAAAAATAAAATTTTTAGGGTTATGTGTAATGAAACCTAAAGTGATTTTTTTTGTGTAACACAAGAAAAAATCATTTTTTTATTTCCATTAATCTATAAAATGTAATTTTCATCTTTTAAAATTTTTGGGAGTGACATTCATGGACCAGTTTTGAGTAGTGTATTTTTCTTTGACCACGAAGGCAACTAGTCTCCCGAGAAGCTTACCCCCGACATGGGTGTTCTAGTGTGTGATAGTTCATGATCCATTTTCAGACACGTATCTATCATGAACCAAAGGTGATTCATGATTATGAGTGTTGGGTTAGTTATTTTGATTATGCATTATGTCCATAGATTAAATTCTAGGTTACACTTTTCATTTTGCTAACATATCTCGTGGTATTAGCGAGAGTATAGTTCATTGGGAGTATGATACCTCAAATTTAATCTTTATGAGATTGAATTGACTATAACTCTCTATTAAAGAGATAAGTGTTCAATGGCTACTAAATTCCATAATATAAGATATTTTTGATAATTGGGGGGAATCCTAGCCATCAACATCCTATTTCTATATGGGTGGTGGATTTTTAGTCATTCCTAAAAAGACGACATTGGGTTTTCTTATGGTGGAAGATGTCATAAATGGGGAAAGTGATCATAATTTATATGTATATACCATACACCAATTTTTCTCTTTAGGTTCCTATATTAATAAAATTCAATCCATGGTTGAAATAGTTGGGTGTTCCTTGTTCTGGATCAATAGAGAGGACATGGGGCTTGAATAGAAAGGCCCTAAGATGTTTCACACCCATAGAGAGTAGAGCAGAATATTGGATCTAGTAATCATTATGGTCAGAGAGATTATGGTTTCGTCCCGGGTAAGATTCATTACATGGTGTTTATAATACTTATAAATCTAGTCATCATTTAGGGAACCCTTTTCTTATTTTCTAATTAGATCTATAAGATGGTGGTTTAGTAGCAACAAACTATTCTAAATCACATGTAATAGTCTGTTAATTGAGACTTTCGGTGGAGGGACTTCTAGTGTCCTTAGTGTTGGCTACCCCAAATTAAGGTCCAACTTATCTTCATAATGTATGTAGATACAAAGAGGTAGTCATGGGGCTTCACCGATCTTGGGGATACTTCTTATGTTTATGGATATTACAGTATTCCATCATGTTTATTAAGTTTTAAATATATTTTTTGATGGATATTGTGGATTAAATTAGGTGCAGGTTATTTTCTATGAATAATATAGAGAATATTCTTTGTTCATTGGTGAGACAGACCCTCTTATGGTTTTGAGGAATTCTCCTTCTCTATCTTTCATGATAATCATGATGATTATTATTTCATTCGATGTTCAGCTAATGGTGTTTCCCATGGTTGTGGAAGATTACCCAAATAGTTTTATAGAGAATTTTGAGGTGTTTTCCCTTCAGTGAGAGATTGAGTTTTTGATAAATATACATCTGAGAGTGTCTCTCGTCTCATTGTCTCTGTATAGAATGACACCTTCTGTTTTGTAGGAGCCGTGACTACATTTTGGAGATCTATTGCAGCGAGTCACCCTAGGGTGAATCAATTTTTTCATGAAGATGGTCAATGGAAGATTACATATTTTTATCAATTATCGTTACATAAATATAGTGATATTGAAGAACCATTATCCTCTTACACATATTATTTTTTTATTTAATCAACTAAAAAGAGTGAGTTGGTTTATGAATATTGATCTTTGATTAGGATATAGTCAGATGCAAGTGAAATATGAGGATGTTCTCAAGTATACTTTCAGATGTCAACATGAGAATTTCGATTTCATTATGATGTATTTTAGTTTGATGGAATCTCTATCCATGTTGAAAGGTATAATTAATTTAGTGTTTATAAATTTCTTGAACATGTTCATGGAGATTTTCATCAAAAACATCCCTATATACTTCATGACTAAGTATGAGAATGCAGTGTATCTACATTATATTTTGTGTATCTTCTTCATCAATAATTTATTGGGATGTTTTCAATTTGTATGTCCTATGATAATGAAGTTCTTTTCTAAGAGTATGTGTTTCCTTAGTAAAAAATTTCATTAGATCCCTATAATATTGATGCATTCATTTTTTGGGTAGCCCCAAGGATATTCCCATAGGTACAAAGTATACAGGGTATTTTTGACTATTATATGAGGTTCATAGCTAATTTCTATCAGGTTATAAATCCTTTTAAATCCATTAATGTAAGGTATCAGGATTTTGGAAAAGGGTAATGTCATGGAAAGTTCATTGAGATGAAATCATACTATAATGGTGTATGTGAATCTTGAAATTCCAAGGGAGTGATGTAATAACACCGAGTGATTTATTTTAATAAAGAAGTTATTGGTGGAAGATATTGTGTTTTTATAATGATAGTTTAGTCACTATTGGGGCAGTTGGTAGAGGATATCCAGTAACAGGTTTCTATTGTGGAATTTTGGACAGACGGAGATGTTTTTGGTGATGCTCGTGATGCTCGGTATTATGATAAACTACATCAGATTTTTTTATAAGGAAGGATTTTCATCCTTTCACATATGAATGATTTGGTTCCCAATGTGTTCCAAAGCTCACCCTTGGTAGTACATCCTAGTGTGAGAAAGATATAACATTCTATACGTGGGTCGTGTTTGTTTCCTATGATGAAGCATGTATTTTTAGAGTTTTTGTATCAATGTTTCATCTAAAATAACGTAAAGGGAGAGAACCAAGTTCCTAATCATATTATCTAGTATATTTTTATTCCTTAGAGGATGTGGCAGTATATATCAATGGACTTCATTATCAAATTTCCACAATCTCATGGAGGCTTTGATATTATATTAGAAATATTAATATGTTTTATGAAATCAACCAACTCTATACTGATTGGGGATTCAAGATCTATGGATGTTTTGTCAAGGAATTTCTTAGAGGGAGTCATGAGACTCCATGATGTTTCTAAGATATTCAAATCTGACCATGATCCCTATTTAACCTATAGGTTTTGGTTAGGTATTCATCATTTGTTTTTCTCTTAGATATTAATTATCTATGATTTTCATCCACATATGGATTTTCATACCCATAGGACTATATATACTCTTCATCACATTTTTATGTCTTGTGTCCTTGATATTGGAAGTTTGTTGAAGAGGCCTCAACCCTTGCTTGATTTTAAATACAAAAATATTCCTATAACCATTGGTATGTAACGGTTTTAATCTTTTCATGGATGACCACTATGTTCTAAATTTTAATACAATAGGGATGTAGAGTTACTAATTATTGGTCCCCAATAAGTTCATAACATGAGAAAGATGGTTTAGGTGATTTGATAATAGATTAAAGTTGTACAAGACCATTATAAGTCTTATTCCAAACATAAGAGGATGCATAGAGAGGATAAAATTATAGATCATGTATTCACTTTGATGACTCTTGTTCATGGGAATGGAAGTTTTGATTATGGAAATAAGAGTTTTCCATTGATTTTTGGTTATTTTATGTGTTGGATAATATTGGATTTGTGGTGTATCAGATAACACTCCCTATGGATAAACTAATCATAGGATGTCTTAAATGTATTTCATCTTAAATGTTACCTTTATTCCACCTCCCCAGTCATTTGGTATGGTTATATTGATGTTAATGATGATGTGATCTTCATGTAGTAGCTTTTTGATATTTAGGTCTACTAGGGGAAGGTGTTGTGAGGCTGTATAATTTCTTGGTTCTTGTATGTTGGAATCATTATGGCATCAAAGAGAGTTTATAGGAATGTGAGTCCTAGATCTCTTCTCAATATAATAAAATGTTTGATCTTTATCTCTTCTCCTATAGTGATTTTCATTGTGGTTGTTGATCATTATCTAATTTATGAGACAGTCTCTTCTTCATTGATGTTTTTCATGACCTGGATTTTATTTAATAGGTAAATTTAACTTGAGATTGTTTTCTAAGTATAATTTTCTATTGTGCGGTTTTTCACATGGATCCAACTAGTTAGGTAGTTGATATCCTTTGTGGATGGCATTTTAGAGAGGTATTCAATGGGGTGGTTGTTCAGATAATCCATTTTCAGTCCTTTGCTCTGGTTCTATTTTTAGATTATAGAGGGAGAAAATATATAAAGAGGTATCTGAGGTAAGATACCATATCCTTGTAGATATTCTCTTTTTAATTTTTGGGTGAGGGAGGTCACAAGGGGAGGCCTAGAAAAGAAACATGGGAGTTAAGATGAAATCACATCTAATGGGTAAAATATTGCATGGAGTCTATAAGTTATGCTATAAGTTATGTTCATAGAGTTTGGAGATGTCAAATGTAGTGTAGGGGCATAGAGGTGGGAGTTTTGGAGATTCATTTATTATTTGGTATAACTTCATTGTGTAGAAAGGATATGACATAGGCCTTTGAGTTTTGTGGTTTGGCGATCTTAGCTATGGCATGGAGCCTTATGGTGGAATTTTGGTGGTTAATCGAAATTCATTACCGTTATATCAACGAGGGAAGGCTATAATGTAAATTCATTATTAGTGAATGTTTCTTGTAGCATTGTGACTCACCCTACAATTTTGTAATTTTATTAAATAATAAAATCTTCGATATGGACAGCTCCATGTTCCTAGTAAACAGATTTGACCAAGAATGCTGCATCATGGTCTTTTGTCTTGGACTATAGTATTGAACTATGTAAACCTTTCCACCTCGTGCGATGTGGTTTTATAACTTCTAGTATTCCCATAAATACCAAAAATACATTCAATCTAAATTTTCTCTACAATTTATCTCATGAACACCAGGTGATTAAGGGAGATATTCAAATTCCATTGAATTCTATTTCGATCTGATCCAACCCCTATCTTTTAGATATCCATCCATAGTGATCTGAGGAGAGTTATTCCTATTTTGTTACAGTTTGTTTTCTATTTGATATTGTTTAAACATTTTCTTCCCCTAATTTTTTTGGAATTTTATTTATATAGTTAACATGGATTTTCTTTGATATTTTTGGTGTGATGATAGTGTGACATTATTGGAGGGAAATAGATTTCTTGAGGGCATGGTGATCAAAGATTTATGCTATTGTTTCATTATCAACTGAAGTGTGATAAATCATTATGGTAGGGTAATCCTTGGTTCTAATTTTATTTTTATGTTCCTTCAAAAACATTCCATGATTTAGATATTTTTTTGATGATGTAATTGACCATCATAAATATTAATCTAGATTAATGACTGAAATGGTTTATGAAGATTGAGTTTGTATGTTTTCCCCATGACTACAGGTTTCCACTTAATTTTCGAGATGTTATGCTGTATATATTTGTTATTTTTGAGAATTTTTTATATTCATGGTTTTAACATTATAATTTATCGAAAATGATTAATCAATGTAAAAATGGAAATAATTTTTTATCTAAATAAATGAAGAGGAATTATTTTTTAAATTCATGGTTTTATATAAATCAATAACAATCTTGATGAAAATTTATTTAAAGTATACCTAAATATGTAAATGTAATTAGATAAAAATCATAAAGTTGAACATTCTTATTGTTGATAATAATAAAGTGACATTTTAAGGGAAATATTCTTCTTAAAAGGTAATTGATACTGGAATATATATTAGATGTAATTTCATATAATTTATAAGTTTAAATAGATGATTAATTAGGTTATATGTAGTTTTAGCAAGTAGTAAATGAATCTATTAATTTAAAATGGAATTAAACTTCAATTTTTATAAGGATATATGTATTGGTCATAGTGAGAATCTGTTTGTATGAATGATGGATGTCTTTTTTATGGCCTAGATACTCTGTTGACTATTTTTTTCCTCAAGTGTTTCCTATGGATATTAACCTTGTTATTGAATATGATGTGAGGCTAAGATTGGTGATGGTTATGAGATATAGATGGGTTGGCATGGGGATTACATTGTATTATATGACATTGATATAAGGATTCACAGCAATATGTATGGTTATGTTGGGGGTGGTACACATATTGATGGAATGAGTAGATTATGGGACGACATGTTGTTTTAATAAAAACCTGGATACATCCTTGTTAATAAATATTTTTATAGGGCATATGTTTGAGTTGATTATTTAACTACATTACTTTATAAACTATTTTAGGTAACTTTTTATTCTTGGTTATGTATCTCTTTATGGTAGCATATGATTTTTCTTATAGATAATGGAATTAGAGAATGATAAAAATGTTTAATATATTTTTTAACCTGTGGTGATGGTGTTTTTTAGAATAATGAGATGATATTAATCATGAGAAACTATGGACTTAGTGGGATTAGTCCTGGGTAATGGAATTCACTTTATTTGACAATGAGTTAATTAAAATAAGGATAATATTAAAATGGAATAAATTAATTAATTATTTTCTTATTAAATTCATGTGTGCTTATAGGATATCTCATTCCTTGAAGTTGTAGTCAGGAGTCTTAAAAATGACCACTGCTATTGAGCCTAAGACCAGATTTATGACCATAATGTAGTTTTGAGGAATACTATATATTTCATGTTTTATTATTTTATACACTAACCCACCCTTGTCAGTTGGGTGAAGGAAACTCTATTGACTTTGGGATGTGTTTTCCAAAACATATAGGTTTTTGGGGAATGAATTGATGACTACCCCCTTTGGCACTACTCTCTTCTTGTATAAGCATTATGTGATGGAACACATAATTATCATCATTTCCATCTATGATTGTAGAAGGATATAATTGATTTTGGATATTTGACACACATATATCTCTATATTTGGTATCCATGTTTCTATTATAGGTATGTGGTGTATGTTTAGTGTTGGATTGAGGTATAATACATGATATATGGGATATAATGGCTTAAGGAAAAATTATTATTATACAATTAAAAACATAAAGGATATGGTAGATCCCAAATATACTCAACTAATATATGAAGAGGTGGACGGGGTGAAGAGATTATGTGATACAAGGGATGTGATAAATTATACATATCCCAAGTGACTTCCAATTAGATTCATTTAGAGAGAGATGTATTTGTAAACGTGAAGTTGGGACAGTATAAAAACTAGTGGGGAAGCAGTAGTGTGGTACCGATTGTGTGTCTCTATTTTATTATCTATTTTATGTGATTCACGGTGTGAGATATCCATGGTGAGGATTGGATCATATTATACGAGTATAGGGGAAGATTTGGTTTCTATTTTTAATCACTAGGCTTTAGAATGATCTATTTATATTTTCCATGAGAAGCTCCCAGAACGATAATATTGACTATACCTTTTATTCTCATCCTACTTATACATAGACTATCTTTCAAGTAATAAGAATTAATTTAGAAATTGGGATTGACATTAGTAGATTGTGATTTTTTAGGAGCTATTTGTGCTTCATGGTTACAATTGAGTATATCATTTTGTTATTCTTGTTTTCATTTTCATTTTTACTAGTTGTTATGAAATTAAATGGATTTAATTGAAATATTTCTCATATATTTATGAGTAGTAGATGATTGGTGTGCCTTTCTTATCTCTCATTCCTCATTTTCATTTAGCGGTAAATTCAACCAATTTATATGGATGTTATACACCCAACTCTTATCGCCAACCTATGGCCTATAAGAGGTTGTACGCAGGAGTCTTTATTTATCTTTTCTCTTTACTAGGCCAGGAGGTCTACCTTTAGGTGGAGGGAGTTGTGAAAATGCTTCTGTCTTAAAATATTTTAGAACGTCAGGATTATTAGAAGAAACATTATGAAAATATTGAATATTAGAACTAGGTAGACCAACCAATTTAGAATTAATAAAATGAAATTAAACCATTAAAAAAATAATAGAATCACTAAAATGGGAAGACTAGTACATGTAAAATAATATTCGTAATGGAATTACATTATTTGTGGTCTGATGGAGGAACTATAATTCCAATTTAGTGTGAAAATTGAGTTGAGTAGTGGTAAAAAATAGTAAGATTAGTGGTTATTTAAAAAATCATCCATAATTTTATAAATATATAGAGGAAATAGTTACATAATCATTTATTTTTTACCATTTTGTAAAAATAGAAGCCAAATCACATTTAAATTGGGAAAACTGTAAATACTTGTTTGTAATGGCTGGTTACACATACCAAAAAATTAATTTATTTAATATGAGGAATTCACAACACAATTTAAATAGTAAAAATACAATTTATATCTTATTTAATTAGGGGTTTTTCTATTCCACAAATTGTAATAAACTATTTACATTATTTAATTAGGGGCCCAATATAGCTAATAATATGTAAATTCTCTTTTACTAATTTCTTTTAATTTTATCCCCCAACAATTATCATGGCAGGAAATGAATCACCCCCACCTACCAAATTAGTAGGGATTTGTATTTTAATATTTTATTATAATTATAATTTTATATTTTAATTAATTAACCCTAATTAAAAACATGGTGAAATTAATAGACTAATTGGTCTAAGATAAGAATTATGAGTACAAGGTTGGGGGTTTGAGTTACCCAACCTAAAGGATATCCTATATTTTTCTGGCAGAGTTCTCATTATAGATAGGTCATGAGATAAGCTATAAACTTCCATCATGTGGTCCTTATTCTAGCTTGGACACATCATTATCTTGAGCCCAGCCAGATCTATGTAAAGATTCATTGAGTTAGGTTGATTGAGAAATTCAGGTAATATCTGGTGGGAATTCCATCCTCCAAAAAAAATTACACCTTAAAGATAATGGAAATAGTGAACATATATAATGTGATAATTATTCATTTCAAATTTATTAAATAATTTTTTAATATTTGATTATAATTCTATATGCATTCAATCAATCTATAATTTCTTTTTCACATGGAAGAAGATAGGTTATAGGAGGAACCAAATTAGTAAAATCATTAACTCAAAATATGACAATTTTTTATTATTAAAACATATAGGACAATATTTAGAGTGGTTCATGGAATCATTATGTCAAAAATTTATATGCATCACAATGAGTATATGATGTTACTTTTTGGAGGTTTCTATTTATAGACATTGGTTGGTCTTCTATGTTGGTTTTTTATACTGTGGAAATTTTTATTTAATCACCTGAATATATTTTGTAGTATTTTATTTATCATATATTTAAATAAGTTGTCTATTTTACTTATATAAGTGTACATCCAACAATATTTTAAATTAAATACACTAGGGGATAGTTTCTACACTATGGAATATTGGATTTGGGTTTAGTAGGTTACTCTCAATCTCATTATTGGAATAGGTGGAGTCTTGAAGTAGTTCAGTTTTGGAATAATGATAAGACATTTATAATGTATTATATTATTGGATGGTAAAAATAGAGAAATCCTATGGTTGAAGGTAAAAAATATTTCCTCAAACCAAAACATCTTGATGTCCCATTTGAGTAAATTCATCTTCGGTGATGAGAAATGGTGTATATATGAAAAATGGATACAACTATGTTCAATATAATTAAAGTTAAATTAAAAGGTTAATCAACACTAAAGAATAATGGAATTATCTAGTCAATATTAAATGTATAGTTCAATGCATTAACCATAAGGTACTTTATCATTATAGGTATAGATAATAAATATTTGAAACTATAAAAGAATATAGAGAAAGGATGATCTTCTACTATCCCCCTACAAATATGGTGTAACAAAATAAATTATTTAATGTTTCAATTTTTATCTATTAAATAATGGAAAATTAATTATTTGACTCAATCTAAGATCATTCATTCATATCCTAAAATATATAAAAATATTTAATCACACATTAAAACAAAAAAGTAATGTTAATTATGAAAATTATGAATAGTGTAATTACTACATATCAATTATATAATCCTTAACTAGTTATTATTTTTGGGAAGATTATTTTAGGAACTCTGGTTATTTTTCCGTTGTTGGAATTTAAATATATATTAGGTATACATTGTATATCCTCAAACATAGTACATAAAATTTATATAGATAAAAAAATCTCATTACACACCCTAAATCATCCTATGACTGTATGAAATTTTTTATAATATTATGATTATCCTTTTTATGTTTCCATTCCTTTACGGATTTTTCTAAATGAAGATTTTTATTGGGAATAAAATTTTTACGAAAAGGAAAAGGTCTTATTTTAGGTGTTCTTTATTGTGAGTTAATATTCTAATATATTATCAGAATAAATTTCTGTCCATATCCAAGAATATGAGGAAGATTTCATAATATATAATATACCTGCTGTGATGCGTATCTCAATGAGTCAAAATAAAATACCCCAATAAAATTAGAGGATTTAGATATGGAGATGACTGCACATCTCATAATGGTATTTATATATCATTGTGTATAACCTTGAGGTGTACTAGTCTAATTTTTCTATAATAATTGTAGTTTGATGATGTTTTTATTGATTTTCAATACATTAAATACATATTGATAAAATCCATTACAATCTAACTTGAATAAATAACTTTTTCAAAAAAATTCCTTGATATTTTTACATTAAAAAGTATATATTTAATATAGATATCATAATAATAATTTTAAATGCGAATATATTTTAAATATTGTCATCTACAAAATATATGGATTCTATGAGTTAGTAATGGTTCCATTTGGTATCATAAATCATTTACAATATTAATTGATTTTTTGAATATATTATTTAGACATTACCTCATAACATTTATGGTTTTCTTTACATAATGTTTTTTATATATTATAGAATGTGATATGAAAATTAATATCATTTGATATTTTTGTTAAAGATCATATGAAATGATAATTTATTCAAAAAAAATTAACATATGTGATAATTGGATTCAATGAATGTTGTTTATATGTCATGTGTTCACATGTAAATGGAAATTTTAAATAATTCTATATCATAAGTGATTTATTAATATCCTAGACCAAAAGAAATGATATATATTTATATTTTTCTCATATTATCTAGGCACTACAAATTATTCATGAAGATGTTTCTGAAAATTTTCAAACCCACTAATTAAGTTAATTAAATATGTATTTATGTTTAAATGAACTATATATTTTGAAGTGATTTTCAATTGTCAAATTTATAATATAGTAACATTACCGTAACTCACACTATGATCCAGTGAAAAAGTGATTGAAAAACCTAATGACACTCTATAGTAATCATTGAGCTGTATTAAAAAGAAAAATGATAAGGTGATCATCTATATTTCACCTCAGTTGAACATCAATGTGAAAAAATTACCCAACAAAAGATATAAATTTAATAATGATGATGATTATATAGAATAATCATATAAATTATCTGTAATGATAGAATTTATATATATATAATTATTAGTAAATTTTAATTCATTTATTCACTAAAAAAGAGATAAAAATGTGCTAACCATGATGGTTAAATATAATCAAGTATTTTATATTCTAAATGGATTTCCATTAATGAATGAAAAAAATGATGTGTATTCTCAAAAAAATATCATACTACCCTATCAATTATTTTGATTTAATGATATCAAATATTTATTAATATAATATGAATGGGTATAAAAATCTTAAAATTAAAAATATAAAAGTTCATTGATAATTGAATACTCAAGTATCAATCCTGGATAATAATATGGAGGCATTGAATGATGATTAAGAGCTATAAATAAAGGTATAAAAAATAAAAGGGGAAAATATATTAATTTTATAGTGATAAATATGGACCGATAAGTTTTGTAACATGATTATATGTACCATATAATCAAAATTTAAAGAATGATTTATTGGATAATATAAATAATTTATCTTCATCAATTCATCAATTATTAAAAAAATTTATACATACTTCTTAGAGAATAATATTAAAACAATAAGACTAAAATAAAAATTAACGTGTCGTTTATGAAAAAATTTTATGGAAGGAAATTATATGTTTTAGGGGATGTTTCAAGAAATTACTATACTAAAATAGAAGTGGGAAAACATCACTAATTGTTTCCATATTATTATTCTATGGGTTTATAGATCCAAAAATTTTATTTAGATTGTACTAAATTTATATAAAAATTTAGATCATTTTATTTCTATTTGGGAATATTTATCTAAATTTCTATGAGGTATTGATTATTCTCATAATGAATCTTCCTTATGAATCTTTCTAATAATATACAATAAAACTAAAACTATACATGTGTTGTGTAATTTTAGTCCAAGTTTAAACCCACAATGACTAGTATTCCTTAGCATCATAGCCTACCAAGATTTTTACGAGTAAAAAATTAATTATTTAATTGAATATTAATTATATGAATAAAATATAAATAGTTGAGAGTCTAACTAGTTGTTAGAAGTCTAGGACCATGAAATAACTAAAACTATAATAATTTTAACGAAATATCTTATAATTTTAAGAAATAAATCTAATTAATCATTTTTATCTAATTTTTTATCCTAAAATTAACCAATCTATCATTTATTATGATCAATTATATAATTTCATTTAACAAATTGGTGATAAAAAACAATATTTAAACATGTCCACTCAAAATAATTATATGGACAAGGATTGATTCAATTATGTATATTATAAATTAAATATAAACTCATCAATCAATAAAAATTTGTCATTAATATATTAAAATGAACTAATATAGAATAATAAATGAATAAATAAATCGAAGAAGAATCAATATTAATAAACGGTAATCAATAAATCCACCACCCTTTATTAAACAACATAGCACAAAAAACATTAACCTTTTTTTAAGATCCAAAAGATTAATTCATGTTTTCCATTTAGTTAATAAATAAAAATTAATAATTATTCATTGACCACATATTGAAGTCATCTAACATGATACAAATTTTAAATTGTGTTCCTTCAAAAAAATTGATTTTCATTGAGAAAATGAACAACTATATTTTTTAATATCTCATATAAATAGTACTCACAATTTTTAATAAAAATTATCTTTATTTAGTCCCCAAAATTCATGTGCTATGTAGAAAATATATCTCAAATATTTCCCAAACGATTTTATATATTTTATTGATAGTGAACTCTAATAGGTTTATAAAATATGCTAATAATTAGAGATAACAATTTTGAAACAACATAGCCACATTAAAATTGTTGAATGAATAAATTATATATATAAGAAATTGTTACCACAAATGTAAATCTTACCACCACCATATGTTACTTTTTGGAATCTTTTCAAACATACATATTGATATCCAAATGTGTTGTATTTACTCCAAAAAATTTCTATGGTTCTCCCAAAATAAACAATGAACAAATGTTACTAAAATGAAATATTTTACATCATCAAAAAATCATCAAAAATCTATTTAATATTCTTTATCATTTTTTCAATTTCTTATTAACCCTCCCACACCATAACATGGAGGTTGTAACTACAATATGGTCTTCTCATAACATGAAACTATGCTTCAAACCCCCTAAAATGATGATTTTTAATCTTATTGATCATGGTTTTGTCTCTCATATATTCAAAACATAATTTAAATTCATTTAAACCATATAAAACTCTTTCCAAATGGTTATTTTCTTTAATTATGATCAAATCAGTTTAGTCATGGGCATATATGTTTTTTCTTTTTAAATTAAATAATCATCGATGTCTTCTCAACAATAATATAATGGTACCATGGTTTTCCCTACATGTTTTTTAAAATCCATGTTTTTTAAAACCATGACTAATCACTAACTTGTTCTCTTAAATATTCATCTTTTCTAACATCTAGACCTAAACCATGTCATGTTTCCCTTAACAAAACATCTCATTTTTCTTTATTTTTATTCCATTTAATCTACAATTATCATGCATATTATTTATGTTTTATTATTCCCTGAAATAATAAATGTACATTGAATAAATAAGATTTAACAATTAAAAAATTTAATTTATAATGAAAATTTATTATTTTTTTCTATTTTCATAAAATAATCAAATTTCAGTGATATATATCAATAATGATATATGGTTTCATTAAAAATAATTTTTTATTTTATTATTCCATGATTCTTGCTTTTACATAAAATTATAATGTAATATTTATATTAAAATAAAAAATATATTTAACATTTTGTATGATGTATTATTATAAAACTCATAGATAATTGAAAAAGACTATTTTGACATTAAAATTCAAGCATAGGTATTTCTCAATAAGCATTTTAGGAGGATGTGATTTACATCTTATATGAAAGGAGTTCACATATAATAATAATTGTTACTACAATCTAAAAAGGGTCCTATATGAATCTCAATATGAATGTAGATGAAAAAATACTGATTTTTTAATATAAATTTATTGAAAATGCATAGGGGAAAAATTGAAAATAAAAAATGATAGGGAAGATTCAATTTATTTAGTAACATATTAATGATATTCTGAGTGTATAGGTAATAATCATTATTAATTTTTGATGTGACATGGAGTTAAATGTTTTTGAGAAATTACACCCTAAGATGTTTGTATAGAACAATGTTGTGAGGATTAAAATTAAATGACTAATTATCCCTATGTATATCAAACCCTTAATTATTAATTATAGAAAAATAGTTTTATCCTATTAACTTGAGAATTTACTAAATTTATATGAATTATACAATTAATTCCATGTTTCTCATTGAAGTAATTGCATGCCAAATCCCTCACATGTATTAAAAAAATTGGTGTGTGACTAAATCATGTTACCCTATGTATGAAATGATTTTTAACTATGATACTTCACAATGATAAAGTGGTATGAAAATACACAACTCAATTTTTCAAATTTTCATGATGAAATTACAAGTATGTGGAGGTGAAACTAAAGCATGAATATGTAATAGAACAAATATAATGCCATATGTTTTAATATGATAGTTTTAAATTAATTTCATATTGATAAATTAATATAGGGTGTATATATTATATTAACAATGATTTCCTATACATAATTTACAATCTTAACCACTATATATATAATTATAATATAACGGTATTTTTATTTTTCAAGTGCAACTATATACATTAAATAAAATATTTAAAACATGTAATAATTACTAAATTTACACATAATTGGTTTTTACATGATAAATAAATACATTATGATTGGAAAAAAATAGAGTGGTATAATAAAAAATAAAATAAAAATGGGTTTGATGTTTAATATTAAGGGATGTGGTCCCTTGTAAATATTCAACTTGGGAGAATAGAAATATTATTAAAGAAAATTATTAGAAATTGGATATTAATATTATAGAAGAAATATATATATTTGTGTATACTATTTTAATAAAGTGTTAATGTATTATGGGTTTTATATTAGAGTCAAATAGTTATTATCCACATTTTATGGGGGTAATTAAATCATTTATATAATGTTTCCATAAAGTGCATGATAACTTCATAGGGTTACCGTTATGGGCATGTTTTACGTAGATATATATGTAAATATTTAAAATGGATGTAATTAATAATTTAATATTAATAAAAAATAATTATAAATATTATTCAAGGTAATTAAGATACTATTTCTAATCATATTAGTCAAAGAATGTATAATATTAGAATTTACTTATAGTTTGATTGAGTTATTTTAATATTGAATCTTATATTAAATTAAATTAATAAATGTAACTCATTTAAATAATTAGTATGATGTATTTTAACTTTATGGAATTATGAAATTTAAATTAGGTAAGGTATATATATTTTTATTTTTTCATAAACAATAATATAATAGTTGAACTGTGTTTTTGTTAAAAAATATTTTATATCTTAAGTTTAATTAATGATTGAAAACATTATGCATGATATGATAATTTTTTGGTTCAATATCACATGGATAAAATAATGTTCTTATTCATATGTATAAAAACTATTCATAGCCTTGAGAAAAACAATTTTTATATCCAAAATATCATCTCCGATAACCTATAAATAACTCCTTTTACTGCATGTTCTCTCTCACATATAAGAAAAATTAATTTACTGCAAATATTTCCAAATATATTATTGAAATAATGTTATAAATGTGGGATAGGTTTTAGAATCATAATAATATAATCCTTCATTTAAATATACCCATAGTGAAGCAGTTGTAAACAAGTGGGGATGATATTCACTTACCAAAATTATTTTATTTCATCTCTTCTAATACACTTTATAAATATAATTTATCAATGTAAGAATCTAGAATAAATGTTATTAATATATTTTTATTTTATGACAAACAACAAATATGGATTCCTCTTTTATACTTTAATTCCTTTAGAATTATTGTTTCCATGGATTGTTTAATCTTCCTACATAAATAGTTTTATTCCAAATATATCATCAAATATCATGATTTTTTATAATTATTATATTTTATTGTTAACTCTAATATTAATTATGCATTTTTATTATTCAGATTTAATTATATGATAAAAATGGATATCAACCAATTTTAAAAAAATCCCTTTTATGGTAAAACTTCTTCATACAATATTACTACATAATACTAATTTTGTGAACCTAAATTTCACTCATTAGTGGAAAATCATAGAATTATTGAATATTTTTATTTTTATATATATTTTTCCATTTAACCACAACATTTTGATGACTATTGTAAAATTAATAATGGTTGATACATATATATTTATGAAACATTAGAATCATTAAAACATAACTCATGTAAGGACTAATTTCAATATTTTTTTAAAAAAATGTATTATTAATGTAAATATTTAATTCATAGTAAACATTATACAATAATATTATCTTGGAATAATTAGTGATTGATTAATTTTTTCTATACTAGAAGTTACATGTGTATCAATAGTGAGTTTAGACTTGAGGTATGATGATTTTTTATACTTATTCTCAATCATTTCATTGTTTTCTTTATATTCATCAATATCTCTCAATATTCCTATCTTAGTTATTTATAGTTATTGATGTAGAATGTAATTAATACTTTCATCCATACTCTTTTTTATATCCAATTTTATTTCTCAACATACATTATTCTTCCTTGATCTATACTTCAATTACGTTTTATAATACTGATATTTAAACCATTTTATTTTTATGGGTTATCATGTTATGAATTTATGTTTGATGTGTGAGAAGATATCATTCCTTTATTTCATTATGTCTAACATATTTATTTTTAAGTAATGATAACTTGAATTTTAATTGAATTAGAAAACCCCCATTACATTTTAAAATTCTTATATCTCGTGAAACATTATTTATGGTTCCAGGGATATAACCAAATATCTATGGTTATAATGTATTTGTAACATGGATTTAATTATAATTATGATGAAATATAATATGTTTGTGAATCCTTCTTATTCAATATTCATATCATACATTATTTTATTATATGATATGATATAATGATGTATTATATGATCATATGGAATCTCATATTAGCAATATATTTCATGATGTTCATACAATTATCCCATTAATGGGATATTACCAACCCATTTAGTTTGATGTATTCCCTTTAGGATCAATATACACTAAGAGGAGTAAAATTAAATAAATGAAACGTATTATAAATAATTAAAATTCAATTTTATGTTTATATACTAGGGAATTTTTATTATGTATCTAAAAACAAAGGATATAAAAAGTATATTGTTTTTATATACTATATTTTTATTTTTATATAAAAATAGTATAATATTATGTTTATCATTTATGATTCATTATATGAAATACATAAATAGTTAATTAATATAGGTTACAAGTAAACTGCAAATCATCTTATAAAATTTGACCAATAAATTGATCACATTTGTTCATTGTTGATCACCTATTGTTTATTTGATAATTTTAAATTAATTTTTAAATTAAACTAATATTTTTGATAATTTTGAGCACATTAAATTTCATATCTAGAATTTTATTCTTTAAATTTCTTAATGTGATGAAGAATTTGTTTGATATAATTTCATGTAAAATATATTTTAAATATTTTAGGCTCATTTAATTATTAATTTTTTTACAGTTTTCAAAAATATTACATCTTTTATACACATCAAATATCAGTTTGATGTATAATTTCTATTAATATAATAAAAATTGATTGATGATAATTATCCTGTAGTTTATCAAAAATAAAACGATAATTTCTCATCATAAACTCAAAAATATTATTTATAAGATTTATAATTAAAAAATGCAACTTTAGAGTCTTTCGAGAAACTTCATCATTTTGTTCAATTTTTTTTATTTCGAAAAGAGAAAACAAGCACATGGTAAATTTCTCATAATTATAATTAATTTTTTTGTTAATTTTAATATTTTTATTATTTGATATATATTTTAAAAATATAAAAGGATTATAATTATAAAAATCAAGACTCGTTCATTACAAGTATATAAGATATTTGATTCATGTAAAATTTGTTTCAGAAAGTCACTAATGACATGATAATAACAATAATAATCTACAATTATAATTATATTCTTATTACCCATTTTTATATGACTTACACGTATCTAAAAAAGATTTTAACTTTTAAAATTATTCATTTGATAATTTCATGAACATCAATTGTTAGATTTATATTTGGATTATTCATATAGAATATTAAATAATTAAATATTATTTTCCAAAAGTGAATTTATAAATTTAACTGGTGTACTAATTTTTAATAGTTACACATAGTTTTAACTCTAAAAACTAATTTTTAATGTTAAAATGGGATTTCATTTATTTCATGAATCTCAAATATCATAAGTATGAATGATTTATAAAACTAAATAAAAAATAAATCTAAAAATATTTTCCAAAATTTCTCAAAAAAGTAACTTATTTCATCATTTATGATCAATTTATGGATGTTTGATAGGAAGACAAATATTTAAAATTTCAAAAAATCTCATTAAAAAATCATGACATAAAAACTAATATTCTTGAATATTTTTTTTTATAAATTCAATAATTACCTAGGAACAATTTTGAAGGAATCATGGATGGATTTTCATTTTTTCCTAAATTTTAAATGTTTTAAATTAATTAAATTTGGATATGTGGTTATAAATATATATTTTGGGTTATTTCAAACATATACTGAATTTGTTTAAATTTTTGTCTGTTCTTATAGAAAAGAAATTAGTACATTAACATTGCGTAATATTTTATGGGAAAAATCAAACTCTTTTTTACATTATTTAATTTCTTATTACTATTTTACGGTTAAAAATGACTTGAAATTTAAAAAGGATATTTTGAAAATTTCAATATCCATATATTTTTTATTCATGTTTAGTTTTTTTCTACTTGTTAAGAATGACATTAATTTCATTGCACTTGTCCTTTTTAAAAAACGGAGGTTGTTTTATCCTCTTTCAATATTATATCATAACATTCTGGTAAAATCTTAATTTTAAATATGTCGGTCCCATTATGGATGTTCTAACCACTTGGTTGGTGTGAATTAATGTTCGATATAGAAATTAAACATTTTAACCTTAAACTGGGTTTATCATTCACTCACTCAAATTGTCTTAAATTTATCACTCATGAATGGAATATAAAATAAATTACAAATATTGACCCCTATTGTTTTACATGGTTTTCTCACTCATTCGAGTGGCTTGTCCTTATTTAATAGTGGGTGATTTCTGAATTATCATTTCCTCTATTTATGTTCATTATAAAACCATGTGTTTATTATAATTCCCCATGATTTTACATAATTTATCTTCTAAAATAAATTCGATTCATTCGATTGTTCATAATGAACAAATGAACTGTCATATAGAATTAAATAGTAACTTGACCATTGGAATAGTAGTGTGACCATTAGGAATAGTTATCTGAACAATATAATAGTAAACTTATCTATTAAAGGATACATAAAATTTTGTAATCTTATGAATGAAAATATAATTTATTTATATCATGGAATATGTAAATAAATATATTAAAAATGATAAATTAAGGGTCGTTATTTTTTTAGAAATTTAAATGTTCATTTAATTTTTTTTAATTAATTTAATAATTTATAAGATAGTTTATTTTCATAAAATAGATTCACAAATTAATATTATTATCTTCTATTTATAATGTATTTTTATGAGACCTTAATTAATTTTTCAATGTGTCATAATATAAATTATAAATTAAAAATCATTATTTTTTTAAAAAATAATGATTATTAATAAAAATAAAAATTCTCATTTTTGGATTTTTTTTAAAAATTAGAGTAAATATTTTAGTTATATGCAATAGAAAATGTTAAGGGTTAGTTTTTTTTGTCATTTTTTTAAAATAGTTGATTTTTTTTGAATGGTGAAATACAGTAATTTAAAATATTTAACAAATACATTAATTATTGATTCATTGATGATGTATGACTAATATAAGAACCATTAAATTTAAATATAATTCCTTATTTAAAATAATTCATCACAATATGCAAAATTATTCATAGTATTGTCCCAAAATAATGTACTAATGAATACAATAATAAAAAACACCCCTCCCCTCCAATATAAATACCACCCCTCACCACCTCTTTTCCTCACACATTATAAAGCTTGATGGTTTTCCAATTTTTACCCAATAATATTTACAAGACTCTCCACCACATTCAAGATACATTGGTATCATCGAAATAATAATATCAATACCATTAAGGAGGTTCTCAAGGAGAATAATTCAAGAGGTAAAATCCTCTTTTATACTCTGTTAATTTATTTTATGTTATTTTATTTTCTTATCCTCTTCATAAATTTTATATCAAAACATAAAAGGTAAATCCATTAAATTACATATACTATAATTTAAATTTTCAATTAGAATTTCTTTCATCAAACCCCTTATCCTCTTCCTGTTATTTATAAAAATGAAAACAATCATCAGGGATGCGTTTATTTTCCACGATTGTGGATGATGCAGTTTGATTTTTCATTGCCACATTTAGGGATGATAATAAAATGTTTATTACAGTTAAATAATAATTTATTCTATATATTATAAGTAATATAATGGTTTTGAACTAGTATATATACATAATATAAATTAATAAAAAAACTAGTTCATGATGATAAAAAATGAACAAATAACCTAAATGGTTATCACTAATGTTTTATCTAATGAATTATCCTCATATCTGAAAAAAAATTAAACATAAGAAGATTTAATCTTCCATATCATCATTGATAACACAATGTTTGAATTTGGGATAACTATTCCCATTTTACATGATCTTTCATACATGTATTCAAGTGAAAAAATCATGAAAACCAAGGAAAAAAACACTTTAGAACGACAAAATTGAATCTTATAACTCATCAAAAGGAAATAAATGAAATTAATAAAATTATAATAAATAAAATAAATTTTCAATATGTTCTGAATTAAATTATTAATGAAACGAAATTCATTATCCTGGATATTAGGTGCAAGTGTAAAACACTTTCGGATATAAGGTAAGGAATTCTCTCTATACCACCATTTTATCCATTGAGTTTTATTTTCAATCTCTTTAACCCAATGTAATTATTCGTTATTTTCATGAAATTCTTCTAAATTCTATGTATATGTTCCAAACATATGTATCTAGAATAATTCTTCATTCTTTTATGGTTAAATAAAAGTTTCATAAGGTTCCCTTTTTAATTCCTCCCAATAAGAAATCCTGATTAAAGGGAACTTCCCGACTTCCTTCCCATTTTCATTTACACTCCATATTTTATTTTAATCCCAAAATATTTTCATAAAATCACTCTTTTATCATGAAAAATTATCTTTTTCCATTTCTGGTTTTATACAATCAATAATTATTTTTTTTAAGAATCTTCAATATTTCCCATTAACTGCACTAAAGTGGCATATTTCCAATGTTTCTTAAAAAATGGTTTTAAATGTTTTCACTATATTTGGAAATATTTTTTAATGATCTATACCTATCAATGTACAATTATTATTTAAATACAGTATTTTATGGGAACCATTATGTTATTCCCTTTGGTTATTCTTTATTCAGCACTTATTCCTTATGTTTGGTGTATATATACTTTCTTTTTTTATGATCATCATTCAATGAATATTTTATTAAATATATATATTTATTGTTTCATGGATTTGATTATGGGATTATAAATATATACAATTTATATAATAGTGTTTATTTGAATTATGTTATTGACTTTAATCTTTGTAGGAATAGTGATTTAGACATTCAATGATGGGTGTCACCCAGTTATAGATAGCCCCTTGATGCATTGACATGTATCATGAGAAAAAATATTTAGTGACAAACCATTGTGTTTTTTTCTAAGAAGAATTAGATAGGTTTCTACCCATTGACATAAAACATCTTGATAGTATAATGGTTCATGTTCTGGAACCGTTCTTTCTCTTCTGAATTTGTCCAGGAAGGAGATCATTTCATCACGGTTAAGGAACCCAAAGACAACGAGCCCTTATATGTTTTGTTCATTTATGGAAGTTGCGACCAATAGAAAAGGGAGAGGTTGTGGTATGATCGTCATTTATTTGACCCGTTCAATCTTCCTTGGATCGTCGTGGGATACTTCAACGTTGTGGCGGACCCTGAGGAGGTAAAGGGATGAGGCCATTTTAATAGGAAAGCCATCCTTGATTTCTCTCACTTCATGGTGTGCAGGGGACTCATGGATCATGGATTCACAGGCGACCGATGTACATGGGGTAATAACCAGCGAGGAAACCGATGATTTGTGGAGCCACCTAGATAGATGTTTGGCCAACATTCAGGCCTTATCGTCATTCTCTAACACTCAGGTCTCGCTTCTAGTGCGCAGTATCTCCGATCATTCCCCGGTCCTTCTTTCTATTTCTTCCAAGTAGGATCAGTAGGTATGATTTCGCTACTACCAGCACTGGGATAATTTTTCTATCTTTTAGGACTTGTTCAGGGACTCTTGGAATGACTCTGTCCCTGGGCACACATGGACCAGCCTTCATAACAAGTTGCGTCACCTCAAGCAGAAATTCCAGGAGTGGTCGAAGGACATTCCATCCTCTGACAGTGTGTTGGAGGCCACCATTCATGATGTGGATCGACTCGAGAGGAATATCAAAAAGGATTGGAATGAACAGGTTTATGAGGATCTCTCATGTAGGAAGGAACATATGTTGGAAATGCTTTTAAAATGGAGCGTCTAGCCATAGAGGGTGCCAGGGTAATGTGGCTGAAAGAAGGCGATAAGGACAGATCATATTTTCACGCTTGCATCAGGGAAAGGTGGAGGTGGGCTTTGCCAAATATTTTTCCTAAGGAAGGTAATTATTCAAATAACATGGAGGTCGTGGTCAAGATGGCACAAGATTACTTCCATGATCTTCTAGCTGGTGCCAACAACCATCATCTGCAAGGGTATCCGGGGGATAATTATGAGCTCTTTGAGGTTCTGCCTTCATTTTTATCTGAACGGGATAATGAGCCCTTGAGGGCCATTCACCAAGAGGATGAGATTCACAATGCCCTGCTTCATTAGAACTTGGAAAGCACTACGGGACCAGATGGATTTCTCGGGTCCTTCTACAAATCTTCATGGGAGACAGTAAAGAATGATCTTATTATGGCGGTCCAGGACTTCTTTAGGGGCGGGAGATTGCCGCGCATTGCATGTGCCACTACTATTGTGCTTGTCCCCAAGTCCATGTCCCCTACTACAATTCATTAGTTTTTCCCAATAATCATGTGTAATTTTCCCTACAAGATACTTGATAGCATTATCATCATCAGGCTATCCCTTTCTCTCCCAAATTGTATTTCCAAAGAAAAGCATGGATCTTTGAGGGGGTGCTCCATCCAGGGGTGATCACGCTGGCTCAAGAAATTATGAGGGACCTCAACTACAAGACGCGAGGCTCTAATACCATGATCAAGAAGGATATGAGTAAGGCATATGACTGCATGGAATGAAGCTTCATCAATAGGGCTCTCGCAGGTATGAGTCTTTTGTCGGGGAACACTGACATCCTTTTTCGCTGTTTTAGCTCTGCATATCTCACAGTAGTATTCATGGGAAAATCTTTTGGGTTCTTCAAAACTACCCATGGCTTGAGACAGGGGGACCCAATCTCCCCAACCCTCTTCATCATTGCTCAGATTTTCTTAGTCGGATCATTCACTGTAGCTTAAGTAATGGACAGAATCTTCCATATCGGAGAAGCATGAGACCCCCTCTCTGTCTCACCTCATGTTTGAGGATGACTCCATTATATTAATTAATGCGGAAAATAGATTTGGCAATGGATTTATTAAGGTTATGAAGAATTATAGCCATTGGATTGGGAAAGTTATCAATAAGAGTAAGAGTATTTTTTACATCTCAAGGGGCATGTCTGCTGGATGGATTCAAAATACAGTTCAGATTCTAGGAATTCAGCTTGGAGATCTTCCCAGGCTCTATCTTGGAGCCCCTATTTCCTCACGTCTCCTGCATATCTGTGATTTTGATTCCCTTGTCAGCAGGCTCACCGAGCATGTTCTTAATTGGAAGAATATGTATTTATCCTTTGGAGGAAGGATAACATTGGTGAATACAATGTTGCTTTCATCTCCAATACATGATATCTCGGCCATTAAAGTTCCTAAAGGAGTCATTAGGAGGATGGATCATATCTTTAATGGTTTTATTTGGGACCTATTGTGTGATGGGAAAAGACACTGGGATTCTTGTCAAAGGATAGCGCGACCTATCGGTTAAGGTGGCATCAACATCTAGAGTCTTAATGCCACCCTCTCTTGCATGCATGTGAAGCTAGCTTGGGAGGTGCTGGAACATCATACCTTATAGGGGCTCACCATGCAGAATAGTTTTCTTCGAGATGGGGCCAAAAGTAATAGACATAATTCTTCCTTATGTGCTAATATCGCCTCTATAGTTAACATCCTTAGGCCACACTCTCGATGGATCATTGGGAAGGGCGAGGTCTCATTATGGCATGTCAATTGGAGCAGGGTGGTGCTGGAGTATCCCGGCTATCCAGTTATGAATATTTCTTTCAGGGAAGCTCAGAACTCCCTGAACATTACCAAATTTATCCTCGATAAGGGCCAACAGGATCAGATTCACCTTATTGAGCTCTCCTCCTCCCTTGGAAGGTGTGTTTTTACTCCATCTTTATTGGGTTCCTTATTGTCCAAGGATTACCACCGGATTCTATCCAGGCCAACTTCTGAGGACACCTATAATGATGTTCTTCGGTCTAAGATAATCCCCTCGAAATATAATTTTCTCACCTGGAGAATCTGGAACAAAGCAGTTCCTACTGATGAGAACATCAAACGGTGTGGCATGCTTTTGGCCTCGAAATGTGTTTGTTGCCGGAGGAACCATGAGGAAACATCGGTGCATCTCTTCTTTTTAAGTGAATAGGCGTAGGAGGTCTGGAAATATGACGGATCATTCACCGCTTTCTCCAGTCCATCCATGGGGGGTCATCCTTTTTTGGAGCATTGGTTTCATGGTGCATCCAAGGAGGGGCCGGAGAGAAGGGATCGTGCTCTATTGTTACATGCAGGCTTCTAGGGTTTGTGGTCTGCAAGGAACAAGTGGGTTCATGAGGGGGTGTACTCTATAGGCCAAGTGATTATTACCCGTATAAAAAACCTGCTCCTCGAAATGGTCAGTGCTCTTATTCCATGGATGGAGGCACCCTTGTTGCAAAGGTTTATACATGCTCATAATTTCTCCCATCCTAACAACAATTTACCTTTTGTAAAATGGGTCTAGTTGTCCCCTACTTCTACGGGTTTAATGTTGAACACCGATGGTTCCTACATCTTAGGTCTCATGCATGGTGGGAGTGTTGTTCATGACAGAAATGGATCAGTCATCCTAGCCTTTTCCATCCTACTTGGTCACGACACTTCCCTCATGGCTGAGGCCATGACCATGATCACAGGCCTCAAAGTTTTCATGAAACATGGTCTAGATATTATAGAAGTTGAAACTGATTCTTTGATTTTGTGTAAGGACTTGCACGACCTCAGCCCTACTCTCTGGTCGATCGAGTACATCACTGGAATGTGTCGCTCCATCCTTGATAACAATATCAAAGTGGTCCACACCTGGCGAGAGGGTAACAAAACAGCCGACTACCTAGCCTCACTTGACTCTCCAGGTTTGGGGATAGTTCTCTTCCATGATGTCCATAGCTTGAAACAGGAAGGGATCTACATCATCAAAAGAGATTCCCTCAGTCTTCATTACATTAGGCCTCCTTAGTGGTGTGTTTTCATGACCTTCCCTTGTATCCCTTCTTGTTTGTTTTCCCTCTTCCTTGAAAATTTTAAATAATGATAATGATGATGATGTAACACTTATAGAGTGTATGAGCTCACACCTTTATTTTTTCTTCCCCATGTAATGAAGATGTAATATTTGATTATGTGTCGAAGAATATGTTTATTTTTCTTTGTTATGATAATGTTTAATTTCAAATTTAATAAGGGAACCATGTGTGTATCAAGTTCTTAAATACTACAAAATTGGTAGATCCTTGGTGATGCAATCTCCTGTATCTATTCCATTGTTATAAAATGACCTCTGAATCAAGCCTACTAGTGGCAGGGTTCTTATAGTTGGTATAAGATCATTTTTTGTAGAAACATTTATAACTAGATGTTAAATAAACATTAGAATTATAATTATATCTTATGGTTAATTTTTAGATCAATACTCATGATTATTATGGGATAACTTAGTCTGTTCTATTATTAGGAGATAGTACCTAATGGATGGAAATGAATCAATACATGCAGACAAAGTTGGGATTTACCTAAAGATAAATTCAACATAGATAGTGTCATATCTCAGAAAATCATGACTATATAAGGATATCTTAATGAGGTTATGATGAATAACCATACTTCATAGATGTTAGATCATTTAATGCAAAAAATCCCTCACCTATTAATGGGACTACTAATCTAGTTGTAAATGTGTTTTTGATTAAGTCATATGAAAATTTATTTCTATCATTTGAGTTTAATGAAAATGAAAAGGTAGTACTGAAAATATATTTTATTAGGGGAAATGTTGGTCAATGGTTTTCGTTGATCTAGAATACTAACGAGGAAGTTTAAATAACAGAGATGGAATGGATAATTCTTAAAGAAGCACTATTCGATAAATATTTACCTCATGGTCAATGAATTGAAATGAACAAAAAAACCCTAATCATAAATAAAATAGAATAATATAGTGTTTTAGATTATGAGGCTACCACCAAAAGACTAGACATGTATGATATAGGTTACATTCTTGATTCGGAAGATAATATTTTTAATTTATTTAAATGAATAAAGTGATGTCTCTGAAGATAACTAGCATTGAAAACATTTTCATCAAATGATGAAATAGTAATAAGTTCCATAAAATAGTGAAGGAATTTTCTAGATCCTCTATGTTCAAGGGAAATTAATAGAATAAGAGGCCATTTGGTAACCATGGAAAAGGTGAAGCATCCAATAAAAATAAGAGAATAAATCAATAACCATAATGAAAAAATTATGGAAAGAATAATCATTGAAAATTCTTGAAAGGCGTGAGATTTTATTATAAGTGTGGGGAAAAGGGTCATCGAGGAAATGAATGAAATTTGAAGAAAGAAATCAATGATTTTCAATGATTCAAATATAATGAATTGGGAATTATTCAAATCAATGTCCCTTGTATCAGGGTAGTCTTCTATAAAAGGGGCCAAGGGGATATGGCCAAGCTTATGCAGTCACTATAGCTTAAGTAGAAGTACCCAATGATGTGGTGGAATGTATAGTAATCCTACCTTCAAATTTAGCAAATAATTTATTTGATTCTGGATCATCAACCACTTTTTTATCTACCCAATTTTCAACAAAAATTAGATATTTAACTTTGATTTATTAAGGTATTTGTATGTCAAAAACTCTATGGGAAGTCTCAATCCAATAAAAATGAGAAAGGAAGATTCCATTATGGTATATAAATGTGATTTATTTTTTGACCTTATCATCATACCTAAGGTTGAATTTTATATAATCCTCATTATTAACTAGGTTTCATGATATGATAAGATTATTTATTTTAAGAAGAAAGAAATTATGATTTCTGAGGAAGATCACTACCACCAAATTGGGTTTCCACAAAACCAACCTTTAATAGCCCTAAAGAAAGGGTTGATAGGGGGCTTTATCAGTGCTAAAATAAGCATTGATAAAGGGAACTTTTAAAAGCGCTAAAAATGTTCTATTAAAAGTTACCCTTTATCAACACATTATTTTTGCGCTGATAAAGCCTCCCTATCATCGATTTTTTTAGCGCTATTGAAGGGGACACCTTTTTTAGTGCTTTTTTGTATTGCTGATAAAGAGGAGGCTTTATCAGCGCTTTTTACCTGCGCTAATAAATTTCAAAAAATAATTTCATGAAATATAATATATTGTTAAATAAGTATATTTATATTGATATAAATATATTATACATATTTTAAATAAGTTTTTGATAAGTATAAATATACTATTACATTTAATATATAATAAATTTAGTGAAAATGAATTTAAAATATCTTAAGAATTATTATTAATTAATAATTTTCTAATTATAATAGAATAATAATCATTTAATAAAAATTTGAAGACACAAAAAATAAAAAAATATCTAAAATAAGTTGAAAATGTAACTCAAACTTTAAACGACCATAAATTTTGATCTGGGTGTCCATTTTAGCTCTACAACATATAAAATCGTAGCCCATGATGATCTCTACGCGTTATTTACAATAGAAAACTTTCTGTCACATTTTTTGATGCCAAAAGAGGCCTAGAAGTCCATCAAATCTTTATTTTTATTTGGGATACCCTATTTTTTTTGACATTCAAACAACTATAACTTCTGATCCGGAACTCCAATAGTCTTGTAGAACATATCATATTAAAGATTGTTTTATTTTATTCAATTTTACTAGTTGAGGAGTTGAAACAGACTTTTGTATTAGAAGTTATTGTCATTTTAACATTCTATGGCTTTTCAGATACACATATATATGTATTTATTCGTAAATATATATGTGTCTGTGTGTGTCTCTGTGTGTGTGTGTGTGTTGTGTATATGTATTTAAGTATGTATTTAATTATTTATTTATAAACACATAGAAAAAAATATATTTTATTAATGTATTTAAAACTAATCTTATAAATATTTATTAATATACAAATAAATATATGAATAAAAAATTATAACTAAAAATATATAGATAAATATATAAATATATATTAATATATTAATATATATATATTAATATATTAATAAATATATATGTATTAATATAACTGAATATATTTATATTAATATGAATCTATATTAATATATGAATAAATTTAACTATATATATATAAATAAATATAAATATATGAATATATATATATATATATATATTAATATATGAATCAATATATATGTATTAATATAACTAAATATATTTATAATAATAAGAATCTATATTAATATATAAATAAATATAGCTATATATATATATAAATATATCATTAAATAGTGAAAAAAACCAAATGGCTTAGTGGTAAAGGTGCATGCGCGCAAGGGGGTAGGTTGTGGGTTCGAGTTTTGGTGAAAGAAAGGGCATGTGGGAATGTGGGAGGGGGTTTCACAGGAAAGGGAAGCATGCAGGTTGGGAGGGAGGGGGCTCCGCCTAGCACTAATAAAAGGTGGGGTCATGTGCTATTAAAATCACCCCTGCATTATATATTGTTTTTAACTTTTTTTTAAATTTTTTTAATTTTATTATCTTATAGAAAAAGAACTGATAAAAGGGGTATTTATCAGCACTAAAAAATGTGGATAAAGGACCTTTTTATCATCACATTTTTAGGGATGATAAAAGACACCTTTTAACAGATCTTTTTTAGCACTGATAAAAGGGGCATTTATCATCATTTTTCTAAGCACTGATAAAAGAGACCCCCTCTTTATCTTCGCCACGATTAGAAACACTTTTCTAGCACTTTTAATGTCCTTTTGTAGTGCTGATAAAGACCATATTTGCAGTAGTAGATATATAATCCCTTATCTTTAGAGAATAAACCTCATCATGTTATTCTTTCCTAGATCCACCCCCAGTAGCTCTACTGAATGAAATTATTTGGGTGGATGAGAAAACACAACCTAGCGATGAGGAAAGTCATTTTAAAATTTAGGACATACCAATTGTACCTGATTACATTGATTCATTTCCTGAGGAAATACTTGGACATCCCCAAAGGCGTGAATTTGAGTTTCCCATTCATGTAATCCATGATAAATGACTAGTACAATAGGCCCATTATATAATGCACATTGTTGAATTAGTGGATCTAACCAAAAAAACTATGGATTTGAGTAATAATGAATTTATTCCTCCCTGTGATTCTTGATAGGGGAACTCTATTCTTCTTGGTAAGAAAAAACATGGATTCTTGAGGTTGTGTATTTACTATAGAGAAATAAATGGTGGTAAAATTAAGAAAAATTATCATCTCTCTAAGATTAATGGTTTTCTTGGTCAAAATTAAGAAGTTCAATATTTTTCGAAGTTTGACCTCCATTAATTTTATCATAAATTGGGAGTAAAAAAGTAATTTATTCCAAACATATATTTTCTAATGAGGTATAGACATTACGAGTTTACAGTAATCTCATTTGGATTTAATAATTCTTCCACTATTTTTATGGATAAGAAGAAAAGAATATTCTAGGAATATATTTATGTTTTTTTGGTATTAACAGATATTGTTCTGCTATATTCTAAAACATATGAAGATCATGAGAATCACATACATATTATTCTTGAGACACTTATAAAGAAAGTTTTATATGGTTAACTGAGTAACTGTGAATTTTTATTCAAGATATTTCTTTACTTGGTGATATATTCTCTATGAATGTAATCTCAATTAATCCTATGAAAAAAAGGTAATCCAAGAATAACCTACTCCACTGAACATAACTGAGGTATATGTTTTTATTAGTTTAGTAGGTTACTTTTGAAGTATAGTTCGCAATTTTAACCAACTAGTTGACCCATTAACCAATATAACATGTAAATGGGTCATGTTACTATGGGAATAAGAATTTGAAGAATATTTTGAATAATTGAGTTGAAGATTATTCAATGCTCTAGCTTTGACTCTTCCCCCAAGAAATTATGGGTTTGTAATGTAAAATGATACATCAAATGAATGAATGGGTTGTGTCCTTATGAAAAATGATAATGGTATTTTATATGAATACTGGTAATATAAGTCTCACAAACAAAATTATCTAACTCATGATTTTGAGTTACAAACGATAATATTTTCTCTGAAGATATAGAGACACTATCTCTATAGTGAAAGATGTGAGATATATACAAATCATAGGAGTTTGAAATACATCTTTACACAGAATGAACTCAACATGAGGAAAAGATGATGGATATAGTTACTAAAATAATATGGTTGCTCAATACACTACATCCCATGAAATGAAAATAACTTACATATGCATTAAGTAGGAATTATCCTTGACTTATGAATTAAATGGGAACTGAGAAAAATCCTATGTTAATGGATTTAGTAAAGACTACTATGGTAATTATTCAAGTAGGGGAAAAATCACTTATTTTTGAATGTATTTCCAAACAATATTTAATAGATAAGATAATTAGTTTTTAATATGATGATGAGAATTATAAAAAGAAAATTAAATCCATTAAATAATGATTATTGGAAGATTTCATGAATGAGGATAGAATTGGGAAATTTAGAAAGAGGTCATGTATTCCATCAAAACATGAGAAAAAAGGGAACTATTAGATGATGATCATATATAAAACAATTTATATTCTTTGTTTGTTGTAATATTTAGAGAGATATGAAGGAAAATTTGTAGTGAGATAATATGAAGTGGGAAATTACTGACTATGTGTCAATATGACTAGTCTATCAACAAGTCAAGGATAAGAGATGACATCCTATAGTAGTCACGTAACCACTAACTATTATGATGTTGAAGGGGGGTGACATTACTATAGACTTCATCCATATATTAGAAACAACCTATAGGAATAATGATAAGATGTGGGTTATTGTTGATCACCTTATAAGATTGAATTTTTTTTCTATAAGAAAAGATTTAACTATTAATTTCTTAACAAGACTCTATATTAATGAAGTTTCAATACTTAATTTTTATCCTCTACTAATTGAGTATGATCAATATCCATATTTTACATCAAAATTATAGAAGGTTATTCATAGGTCCATGTATAATGAGATACATTTGTATACATCTTATCACAGACAAACAAACATGGTGTTTGAAAACACTATTCAAACATTAGAATAATGGTTTTGTAACACCCCAGGCTTCCACTGTATGTTTCTCTTTGACTAACTCAGTAGCTTGCGTTGTACTCAACATGGAGTTTTAACACACCACGACCAATCAAACTAGCCGTTATAAATTGTAATACCCACTTTTTGAAATTTTATAAATTTTGTTTTTCAAAATGGACTTCATTTTTAAATTCAGAATACTAAAATTAGCTTAGGGTGATTTTTTAGTATTTTTTCTGAAAACTTTAAATTTTTGATGAATAATGAAAAACACTACATCATTATTTAAAACCGACTTTTTATTTAAGTAATTATTTTTTTATATTACTTTATTTTAGGTCAAAATAGATACATAATACCTATATATGTTCAATTTAATTCATTTGAGTCATTTTATAATAATTTTAGATATATAAAATTTTAATGAACTTTTTACCGTCTTTAACACACCTTTTAGAAGCATTTGGAAATTTGCATAAAACATAATTTTACCACATCTGTGAGTTTAATTTAAAAAATCAGAGAGACACGGTTGATATCAGTAAGAAAAATTTAGTTCAATAAGATGACAATATTTTTTGGTGAATAGCAACTTTTGAATTTTATTTACCACGGTTAAAAGTAAATAGGGTAATTAAGGGTAAAAATGATATTATAATTACCCTAACACATGTCCTTATACTATTTTAAAAGTGTAATTCGACCAAAAAAACATTAGGAATAAAATATGATCCTTTTTGGTCCACATGGATTAGATTAGTACATTTATTATTATTTTATATAAAGAAGAGTTAAAAGAGTTAAATTCAATGTTTAATAACTAAAACATTTTTAATATAGGGTTACACACAATAAAAATTAAACTATAAATTTTAATTAGAAATATAAAATTATTTCCTACATAATGGTATTTTATTTATAATTTTTAGACATTAAATTATTTGATTTATTTATGACACAATGACAATGCATTAATTACCTTAATAATGAAATATTAAAATAATTGATATTATAAAAATCCAAATAAATGTAAATTGTGAATTCTAGTAAATTACACTAATTTTTTAGGTTAATATGAAATATTAGGGTTGATTAATTAAATTTTAATTGAAGTGATAATGTTTTTATGGCTTTCAAAAAAATCAAATACTAAAAACTGTCAAAATTGACATAATAGAGTTTTTCAAAAAATACAATATTATTAATTGATATAATATTCTAAAAAATATAAGGTTTGTCCAAAAGACATAAATAAGGTTATATATATGAATACTGAACAACTTGGGGTTCCCATGGATGGTTATATTATGTTTATTAATCATATAATATAAAAATACAAAGAGACAGGCTAAATGCCAAACTATTTAACGATGAGTTAAATCTAAAAGATAAGGTTAATATAGTGACATAAACCTTTCTAAAACCTATTTTTTGAGAGGTTTTAGACGCATACCCAACTTTTCCCTGAAATAAATCATTTTGGATCCATTATAAACCGAAAATGATTTTATTTTAAAATAACATTTCATGCTTTTCTTAGAGTTACCCTCACCTCTTCTAAAAGGCTATATCCCCTTCTCTTAATTTTACACCTACAAAGCCATTTGGTCAGACAAACCCTGCCCAAATATCCTTTAAACTATCCTACCTTCAATATAGAGGCCCTAATTTGATCAGGAATCCATCTTAAGGAGCACTTTTGATCAACTCAAAAAGAAACACCTGAAGAAGAGGTAATAATTTTACCACCCACTTTAATGTTCTTTTCTTCTTCCACTACCTCTTTATTTGTTGCTTCCATACAAAAATAATAACTCTAATACGTTTTACATACTGTGATGTTATTATAAATATGGTAGAATAATATTATTTATTCTATCCATCCTATAAATGACAAAGTCACCAAATGTGTGAACATACGTCTTACCGTCTCCACATCGTGGTGTAGTTTGTTATTCAAACACTTCATTATTTGGATGGGTATAATAATGAGTATAACTAATTTAAATAAAAAAAATAACATGTTCATGATTCTTTATATATAATATACCATCCAATTTTATATGATTTCACCATCAATATAATGATATTGTCTCTCGTGCGTTCGTACAGATTACCATCTCCACAAACGCGATGAGATTCATTCCCCATTGTAATCATTAAAGAATAATTTTCATTTTATGATTTAAAATAATGTTTATGAACATAATATTAATATGTATATGAATAAATTACATCCTATCCATAACAAATATGGCTTGCATAACCAAGCGTATAAAGGAAAACGAATCAGTTAATACCCAAAATGATGATACTACTGAAATATTATTATCAATGAAATATTATAGGATCATATTTGATATCATATTTATGTATATATTTCATTTATAATTTAATAAAAATGTTTTAACTATTATACATGAGGTTAACATACCATCGACTAAGGAAAAGTACAAGGTAAGGGTTAATTCTACAATCTCTTTAATTATCCAAGGTTTTTAATATGTAAGTATCTACTGGGACCTCTTTATCATACACATCAATATTTTCATAAAAATGTAATTGAAAATATTTTAACTATCTACTATACTATGGTTTAAATTCATTTATACCCTTATTTGACCACATATGTATTTAAAGGAATCATTCTGTCATTTTCCAAACAAGTTACTTTATGACCTTCTCGACAAAATTAAGGTATGAATGTCTATTTTTAAACTATATGGCGGGTGAGGGTATTTTCCACCATTATAACATCGTTGAAGCTTCTCATACAAGATTAAAATAATATTTTTAAAATGAAAGTTTTATTTTATAATTATATGACTTCTAAATGATTTCAAAATAGAAAGAGATATTTCTCTACAAAATGTTTTGATTTCATCTATGTTAACATCCTTTGATGGATTTTAATCTTGTTTGATGTTGATTTATTATGTTACAAATCTTCCATATTTTATTGAAGGTTTTGTGAAATTTTTGACTTTGGATGTGTTATTTTTACACCATTCATGGTTTATGGATAATTTATTGACATTTCGTATGCTAGTTTTGGTACGAATGTTTATGTTATGTTTAAAACTTTTCTTATGAGGAATGCATTGGACTTAGTAAGTGATGGGTGGAGCCTTATATAGATATTCAATGCATCAGTAGGTCTCATGAGAAAAACTAGTGTCTTGGAATAAGGCCTTAAAAAAATATTATTTTTAGTCTTGGTATAAGGCCTTGGATATGTGGTTATGAAGTCTGGGATTATGCATTCCATCATTTTGAAATTGGCTATTGATAATTCATGTGATTATTAGACTAGTAGAATATCTATGTGAATATGAAAATTGAATTATTTGATTTATATTGGCCATATTATACAGAATTTTATGTTTACAAAGATTATGTTTTAGCCTTATGCATTACCTTAAATGGTTATGTTTATTCTTGAAAGTTTCTACTATATTTTTATCCTTAATGGTCATTTATGCTCACCCATTTCTGTGTTTTATTTTTCGCAGGATAAGAAGAAGTATATTATGACTAACATGAAGGGATAGTCTAAGGGATGAATGTTTTCAATGGGGACAATGTTGTTGTTTTTCCTTTTATAATGTAATGTAAAACTTATAAATGTATCTAGTACTTCCAAGGCTACTAAACTGATCGGTCATTCAGGATGTTGATCCATTGTTATCATCCCAATATTATGTAATAATGCACCGAATATGGGTAACTAGGGTTGGGGCATTATAGTTGGTATCATAGGAAGTTTAGTACATACCTTGAAAATTATATTTACGTAAACTCTGATTAGATCACATTACCCTAAGATAGACATTGTGTACTGGTATAGAAGAACTTCATTGAATTTTGGTAATGTAGATACTTTTTGTATTTTCTAAGAAATACATCCATGTCTGGATAAGAGTAGGTAGAGGATGTTCAGGCATAGATGTACCTAGGAGTGAAAACCTGGACAAGGAGTTTCAGGCTTGACCCGGGGTATCCTGGTACACGACAACGGGCCTTGTTGCACTCTTGGTTATGACACTCCCATGGGATATGCTTAAGATAATTTACATTTTCATTAAAAAAATTATGAAGGATTTATGAGTATATACCTCAAAAAAAAATTTCTTTTATGATTATGGATTATATCCATAAATGGTTCAATTTATGTTAATAGTTTTATAAGTTTTGGAATTATGTATTGAAATTCCTAAACTAATATAGTGTATTCCATTGTTTAAAAATGGTGCCTAGTTTAATTAATGTAAACCGTATCATTGCACATAATCCATGTATGGACTTCCCTCCTACTTAAGATAATTATAGTGGACCTGGTGATGCAACTGGTGCAAATTATCTTATCACCGAACTAGGACAACTCACTTTGGTTATGAATAATAACTGTACCCATATAGAGCACCCTGATCCACAAAAAGGATGATCAATGTTAAATCGCTTCATGAGGAAACAACCACCAATATTCAATTTGAGTACAAATCAATTAGTAGCTGAGAAATGCATATGTTCCTTAGAGAAAATATTTCATGTTTTAGGGAGTAATTAAAGGGAAAAAGTTATCATGGCAGTTTATCGCCTCACTAGAGATTCAGATCAATGGTGTTCATTAATCCAAAACCCAAAGGAAGATGATGATGTATAAAACATGGAATGGAGGTAGTTTAAAGATATTTTATTATAAAAATACTTTCCTAGGGACCATCGAGATGATACGGAAAGAAATTATCCGAGTATGAGGAAAAAGGAGGAAGAGAATGTCACAAAGTATGGGGATAACTTGACAAGGTTGGTAAATCATGCTACACATTATATACATAACCCAAGGAGTAATATTGATATATTCTTTGATAGTTTAATAACATTTCTCTGTTGAGCATTAGTCACAGAATACTTCTCATCGTACGAAGTTATTGTCTCATGTGCTATCAAGACAGAAAAGGTATTCTCTAAGTCGTATGACTTAATAGAAAATAAAGAGAAGAATAGATCTTCTGATCACTCTGGAAATGAAAATAAGGGGTAGAAGAGAAAATTAGAATATCCATCCAATGGTAATGTGGGATGAAACACCCTAGAACTTGCATGAAGGGAATGGGAGTCTGTTACAAGTGTGGTGAAAAAGGGCACCAAGCTCGTGATTGCAATGGAAAGAAAGAGAATGTCAATGTTGAATTATAAAATTGTATAGAAAATGGACATTATGAAAATGAATGTCCAAAGCGCCAGGGGAAATTACCTCTGAAAATTTTATAGGAGCTAGGCCAAGCTTATGCGATCCCTACTACTGAGGTTAAATCTCCGAAAGACTTGGTGGAATGTAATTTAATTGTTTCCTCGAGTTTAGCGAATGCTTTATTTGAATCTAGATCACCGAATTGTTTCATATCTTCCCAGTTTTCTAAAAAAATTAGATATTATCAATTGGACATAACAAGGGAGTTGTCAGTCAAATCTCCTAAGGGAAGTATATTCGAAATAAATTTATGTGAATCATTTCCCATTTGGGCATATAAATGTTCTTTATCTGCAGATCTCATCATCATACCCATGATTGAATTTGAAATAATCCTAGAAATGGATTGGATTTCAGACCATGATGCGAAAATTTATTATAATAAGAAAGTGGTTATAATTTTCGATGATGATAAAGAGTACCTTATCATTAGAGTAGAAACGTCACCACCCGATTGTTATCTTGATCCACCCCCAATAACTCTACTAAATTCAATTATAGGGGAGGACGAGAATGAAATAATATTGGGTGAGGAAATAAATGTTCTAATATATGATTCACATGTTGTGCAAGAATATGTTTATGTGTTTCAAGAGGATTTAACTGTATATCTTCCAGAACGAGAAATTGAGTTTTCCATTATTTTAATTCTGGGTTCAAGGCCCATAGAAAAGATCCCTTATAGAATGTCCACTATGGAATTAGTGGAACTAAAGAAACATCTAGAAGAATTGAGAAATGAGGGATTTATTCTCCCTTGTGTTTCTCTATGGGGAGCCCCTATCCTTTTTGTTAAGAAGAAAGACAGATCTATGAGGTTTTTCATTGACTATAGGGAGATCAATGCTATAACAATAAAGAAGAAGTATCCCCTATCTCGTATTGATGATTAATTCAAAAAAATTCATGGAGCTCAATATTTTTTTAAATATTGTCCTTTAGTCTAGAAATCATCAGTTTTGTGTGAAGAAAGAATACATTCCAAAAACAGAATTTCAAAATAGGTACATGCATTATGATTTTACAGTAATGCCTTTTTGGATTGACTAATGTACTCTCTATCTTCATTGATTTAATGAATAGAGTTGTCAAAGAATATCTTGATGACTATTTGGTGGCAATTATTGATGGTATCTTGGTATACTCAAAAACCTACAAAGATCATGGAAAACAGATCCACAATATTCTAAAAACCCTATAAAGAATTAATTATATGGTAAGTGTAGCATGTGTGAATTAGTAATTAAAGAGATTTCTTTTCTTGGCTATAATTTTTCTAAGGATGGAATCTCTGTTGATATTTCAAATACCAAGGCAATCCACGAATGGACTTCATTGATGAGTATAACTAAGGTACATAGTTTTATTGGTTTAATAATTTATTATCGACATTTAATCTAGAATTTTTCTTGGTTGGCTAACCCATTAACCAATCTCACACGTAAAGGGGTTAAATTTGTTTCGACAAAATAGATTGAAGAATGTTTTGAAGAAATTAAGAGAATATTAGCCAATTCTCCTATTATGAATGTACCTTCAGGGAACGATGGGTCTGTTATTTATAGTGGTGCTAAAAAGAAAGGACTTGGTTGTGTCTTTATGCAGAATGATAGAGTTATTGCCTATGCATCACGACATCTAATAATTTATGAGAAAAACTATCCCACTCATGATCTTATGTTAGTAGTTGTAATATTTGCTTTAAATATAAGGGGACACTATCTATTTGGAGAAAAATGTGAGATTTATACTTATCACAAGAGATTGAAGTATATTTTCTCACAAAAAGAAATCAACATGAGGCAAATACGATGGCTTGAACTACACTAGAATTATGATTGCACTATACACTACCTCCTGAGGAAGAAAAATAAAGTTGCAGATGATTTGAGTTGAAAGGATCATGGAGTTTTGAAAAAGATGAGTGTTTAAAGGGGTCCAATTTTCATGGATCTAGTAAAGATGGATATAGGAATAACCATAGAACTTGATACATCAAAACTTTTTCAAATGGTTTCCAAACCATCTTTACTAGAAAGGATAAAAAGTTCTCAAACTAATGATGAAGAGTTTTAAAAGAATATTAAAGCTATAAATAATGATAGATTGAGTGACATCGTATATGAAGATTGAATTTGGAAATCTGGGAAGAGAATTTGTGTTCCGAGTATACATGATATAAAAAGAAAATTATTGGATGATTCTCACAGCTCTAATTTCTCTATACACCATGGGAGCACCAAGATGTATAGATATTTGAAGGAACATTTTTATTGGGACAACATAAAGAGATAGATTTCTTATTTTTTCTCCAGATGTATGGTTTTTAAACAAGTGGTATATGGAAGGCAACAACCTAGAGGAGTAATGTAACCACTTACCAAACCTGTGTAGAAATGGGATAATATTATGATGGACTTTTTCATGGAGCTACCAAAGAATCCTAGAAGGAATGATGCAATATGGGTCATTGTTGATCATCTTTATAATACAACACATTTTCAAGATATTTGAGATGATTTAACACTTGAATGTCTGGCAAGACTATATATTAATGAAGCTATAAGACATCATGGAGTACCCCTATCAATTTTTTTGATCGTGATCCCACTTTTACATCAAAATTTTGGAAATGTTTTCAGAAGGCCTGGGATACTTAACTTTGTTTGAGCACCACCTACCACCCTCACACTGATGGACAATCAGAACTGACTATTCAAACCTTTGATGAAATGTTTAGATCCTGGTCACTGATTTGGCCTTAAAAACCCATGTTTTGCCACATCTTTTTAACTAATTTTTAATGTTTTAATTGGTAATTTCTGTACTTGATACTAAATATTAACACTTTTGTTTTCTCTATAAATAACATTTATAATTAATCAGTTTTTATAATTAATCATGTATTTCAAACTCTAATTTTGTTAATTTAAGTTTTACTTTATCTTATAGTGTAATAGATTATTAATTAGAATTTTGTTTTTGTCTACTAATTTAATATTTTAGCACTCATTAATTAATTTTACCTTTGTACATGATTAATATATCTTTAATCTAACATTGCTTCTATTAAAAATTAAATAATATAACCTAATTATTAGATGCCTTTTAATAATTCATTAATTAAAATAAAAGATTTAGACTTACTTCCTTTATTAAGTCTTTTATTTAAAATTTAATTAATTAACATCATGGTTTAATTATATCATAACTATATGTCAACTTTAAATTAATTTAATTTCTTATAGTAACTATTTTAAATTTTTTTAATTTGATATATAAATTTTTAATTTTAAAATTTAGTGGCTTCTAATTTTTAGTTTTACTTTAGTAAGTAATTCAGTTTTATAAATTAAGGTTAATTATAATTTAACTTAAGCTTATTTGGTTTTATAAGTTTATTTAATTTTATGAGTACATGTATTTTCATTTGTTCTAATTATTAAATTTAGTTTTAATTAATTATTTTTTTAGTTTTCATTTGTGTTTCAATTTATTTTTCTCTTTTTATCTTGCACGTTTATAGTGTCACTGTAACCTTTTCCACATGTTCTTTCATTCACGGATGCACCGTAACTCCAATCTTACTGTCTCACCGTAATCTTTTTTCGGTGACACATCCACCGTAAACCCTCGTGGCACCGTTTCAACCCCTTGTGCCGATTCTAAAACATGTGTCACCATATCCCTTGAAAACCGGTGGCACAGTTGATTTCCACTCACCGTTATTTAACACGGTCTCACCGTGAAACCTCTTTCATGGTCTCACCAGAAACTCTCAACCCCTTCCTTCATACATGTTTAATTCATCACGCACGCAAACTAGGTGAGATTTAACATGAAGTCACTACCAGTAAGGACTGTTTAAGCCATGCTAAGTTGTTTCTTCACGTTGATGCATATCTGGAGAAGCACTAGTAGAGAAAGGCAGCTGAGGGAGCTCTTCGCACAGCCTCTCCTCATCCACTTCCACTTGAGACAGATTTGCGTCACTTGATGCTAGAGAAAACAAGGCTGTCAGACCATGGATGAGCATATATTGCTTCCTTGTGTGGAAAATTAGACCCTCTCCCATGCGTAGTTAGGTGAAGTTATATGGATGAAGGAAGCCACCACCTGAACCGTTCCTGTGACCTATTTCCCAGCTGAGTAGAGACGCCGGTAGCGAGGAGGCTTGTGTTGAAACCAAGCCACCGCTGGAGATGCGCACATGTATTCCAGTTGATGTTGCGCCACTTGCTAGAGCCGAGGCTGTGTTGCTAAAGTTATAGGAGTTCAATGCCTGAGCATTGCTGATGATTCTCACCGCTGTTGGAGGATGAGGTGACGCCGCTATTGGAGGATGAGGTGACACCGGTGTTGGAGGATGACTGAGTAGGAGCTATGGACCTGGAGATGGAACCGAGGAAGAAGACTCTCCCCTGTTACAGTGCTGATAATTTGGGGATGAAGGAAAGATTAAAAATAAAAATATAAAGAAAATATAAATAATAATAATAATAATAATAATAATAAATTAATCAAATAAATATAATATAATTCATAAAAACATTTATAATATTTATAAATAGATAATTTATAAAATAAAATATAAGATAACTAATATGAATGTATTAAATTATAAACAATAATAATTTATAAATTAAATTAATTATTAATTTAACTAAATGTGCTATCACTTTAATTATAAATTAATTACAAAAAAATAAATATAATAACTAAATTAATAAAGTAAATTTTATTAATATAATTTAAGAATTCAATTAATTTATACTAACTAAATGTAATGATAGTCTCAATAATTGTATATTTTAATAAATTAAATACTAAATATTTTTAATTATTATAATATTTAATAATCAATAAATAATCATGTTAATAAATAATAATAATTATCAATTAAGATTTTTATTAATTAATGGATAGTTAATTTTTTAACAAGTAATATAACATTAAATTAAAAAGGTAACTGCTTTATTTTTTTACGTTTTCATTTAGTTATTTTTATGTTTTAAAATTACAGGTTCATTCAAGGGAGTAAAATACTTCTATATTCATCTTACTAACTCACCGAGAGTTAGTTACGAGGGAATTTGTAGTGCAACATGCCAGTCGGGAAAAAAGCAGACGTGTGCGGTGCAGAACTGAGGGACTTTTGAAGTTGGTGGAAGTGTTTGGTGACATGAAGTAGATGAAAGTGGTTATAAAATAGAGAAAGCATCATAATTTGGGGAGATGCCTCTCATTTTCATTCAACGATCACATCAGATGAGAGTAGGGACTCTCATCCTGATTCCACGCCACACCATTTTTGAGAGCGAAGACTCCCAGGATATTAGAAAGAAGACATGAATGTGAAGGATCCTCAGAGAAGAGAAGTATTTAGAGAGTACTTATTCCCTTCATCCTTAAATTTTGTACTATTTTCTTGGAGGTTTTTCACTTTTTTAATCAAGATGATCAAAGGATTAATTGTCTTAGCTCGAGAATTCAAATCTATTGGTTAATCTTCCAAACTTCTTCATCCACTTTACAATTTTCAGAATCGTAATCAATCAGCGAGATTGAATAATGATTCTATGCATACTTGTTTCACACCTTAAATGTTTTGAAAAATTTATAAATTCTATATTTAATGGCAAGGTAGTTCATGAATACCTTTTCAAAGAATTAACTTCTTTACATCTGGAAATTTACGGTGAGTTTATATCCGAATGTTATCATTTTATAATTTTCAAGCAGTTTAACTGAATTTGGAGTGCCGAACTCCTAAAATCAGTTTTCTAAGTGTTAAGTTTCTCGGGGAGGGAGATTTTTCACCTTTATTTCTTGAGGTGTGATTTGATAAAGTGTAGTGGAGAAGGTATCATTTAAACCTGTAGATTGGAATTCTCAAGTATTACATTTGATCTGCTCCTTCGACCTTACTGCTTAATTCTAGTATTCTATTTTCTTATGTTAGCTTAATTGTTGTTCTTAGTTTTTCAGTATTGTAGTAATTGATTTAGTCTCTTTTCTTAAAGAAAAGTACAAAAAAATTGAAAAGAAGAGAAAACTAAAAAAATATTTACCTCACTGCACACAGCAGTGGGGGTTTAAAAATCAAAGCCCTTAGAATTCACTCACCTTCCTTCTCTGTGGATCGACCCTGCACCACTGTTCTTGTGTAGGTTAATAAATGTAATTTTGAGGGCCGTGAATACCTTCGACCACTTAAAAATTTGTCACCATTTCTAGGGAAAGCACACACATAGAATATAAGGTTTTAATAAAAAAACTAAAAAAACAATTTTAAAAAAACAATAAGAAAATTTTGTGACCCTTTGCTTCTTGTGTTGTCTATTTGAGTTCTATTTTAATTTTTGCATGTGTTTGATCTAAAACATTTAGAAAAAAATGTAACATTATGAAGCCTCAAACTACTACACTGGACATTACTATATTTTCCATGGAGATTATGGAAATACTGCTTGGTAGTGTGTCTATAACCAGCCACAACCGGATTTTTACATTGAAGAAAATGAAAAACATGAGTCTAGTATCGACACCCTGGCTGAAATTGAACTAATTTATTCTAAATTGGATGCTAGGGTGGAACTAATTAACATTTGGTTTAATAAAACCCATTAAATTCAAATTAGTGATTCTCAAGAGCAAGATCAATGAATCAAAAGATTAGAAACTTGCTTTTGGAATTACAACAGAAGGTTAATGAACAAGAATAATTTGAACAAAATGAAAAAGAAAATGATTACAAAAGATTTGAAAATCAAAATGAAAAAGAGAGTGACTGTGAAACTGGACAAGAAACCATTTAATTTGAAGAATCTGAATCTATTGAACCAAATATAGAAATAACCGACTCATTAAACAAATAACACATTGATGAAGAACCCAAAATGAACATTAATGCTATTGAGTTGGACAATTTTGAAGATGAATTGAATCATATTGAAAATGAATGTCTAGTTCTCTTCATAATTCCCATATTGGAGAAAAATCATTTTTTAGAAGCTTTGAGAATGAAGTCATTCAGGTAGAAGATATTCTTGAAACTGAAAATTTGAATGTTAAAAACTCTTCACCCAAAATTACAGAAATTCTGAACATTGAGCCTGAACTTGATATTGGGTATAATCTGAATGATAACATTATACTAGATAACAGGGAATATGAAATCTTTGAACTTGAACTGAAAAATTTTCTTCAATGTTTTGAAACTCTAAACCCATCTATTTCTGAAATGATGTTGGATGATTTAAAGGATGAGGGAATGATGTTTGAAGAAAGATTAAATGATGAGATTTCATCTTTCTTTTCTCATATTTATTGTTTGATAGAAACTGAGTGTAATGAAATTGAAAATAGTGTTGTTCTACATGGGGGTAAATGTTTAAACGTGAAAAATATGGAAATTGAATTTATTGAAGCTAAATTAAACATTACTCCCCCTGATTTGAACTTCTTGGAACACACTACAAACTTTCTTTTGGAAAGTTGGATTTTTGGACATGAACTAAAAGTAGAGGTCGAACTCACACATGAATTAGGGAGGGTTGATTTGTTAGAAGCAGTAGATGTTCAGTATGAGTTAACAGATGAGGATATTTTGGAAGAGATTTACAACATGGTTAGACCTGAAACTGTTTGTCATAAAATAAATTCTCTTCCCTATCTATCACTTACATCCTCAACTGTGAAGGGTGTTGGGCCTTTTCATGATACTAAGAGTATTCCAGAGGGGAAGTTTCACTTGAGATTCAATATAATTGATTTTTTTCAGCACTCTATTGAATTCCCTTTTGAACCTACTAATCAGAACTCAACCATTTTTTCCCTTGAATTTGAATATTTTTATGTTGATGTTCATAAGATTAGCTTAGAGGAAAATTCCACACCCTTTGAAGAACATACTATTCCATCCCTTCCTAATAAAGTTAAATGTTTCAAATCTGAAACAAATCTGGAAGTGGACATCATTATGCTCACAACTGTTAATGGGGTCTACATAGGGGTTATTTCAGGCTATAAGAGTTTGGTTTTATTTTAATTAAGGCTTGGAGCCCATATAATTCATTTTTCTATTAATAACAATTGGTCCAAAAACATTTTGTGGTTCCTATTAAGGAAACCACATCCACCTAGTGATTACGGTTAGTTTCTAGGTGAGTCCGGCTGGGGACTATAAACCTAGAACTGCATGGGAGGAAACCCATGGTATCTGTTGTGTTAATAAATAAGAATTTTTTAATTAAATAAATGCTAACTGAAGACTTTAAAATCAATGCTTCATGGGAGTCAACCCATGCTCCTTTGTTTACTTTTTTGTACTGTTTTGTGCTGAATAATGTGATGCTTTGTTGTCTTCCATATTATCTATCTCTGATGGATTTTTGTTCATGGATTACATGTTTTGTGTTTTTAGGATGCTACTGCTGTGTAATAATGGAGTTGAATTCCTATTATTATCCATGGAAAAGAATTTAGACAGGGAGTTACTTCAGCTTTTTTCATCTTTTTCAGCTCCAGTTTTTGCAAATAAAATTCTTCTTACTGAAACTTTCTGGTTGTATTGAAAAAATCTGCTACATGTGTATTGAAAATTCTATTGCATGATTTGAACTGTATTAAATTCTACTGCTTGTCTTGTGACTGAAATAAAAATTATGCATATGTTTAAAATTATACTCGTATTGGAATGGAATTTTGTTGTATGTCACTGTGTAAATAAAAAAATATGCATGTACTTCACTGTTGGATACTGAATTTTATTGTTATTAAAATATCTTCACTGCTTGAAACTAAGTGTGGGGGGGGGGGGTACATGCTGCTGGTCTTTTAAATTTGATTAATGTTGGGGTGTTTAGCATGAACTTTGTATGCTTTATTGAATATCTAACTGAATAAATTTTTCTAAACATCCTTACACCCAATTAATTGTGCACTTACACCTTATATGATACTTTTCAGATATAATAGAGATCATCCACTGGATTAATTGTTAATGCATGTTTTTGTTAATGATATTTCTAATTATTTATCTTTTTTGGGAAACTATATTTTTGAACTTTAATGTGACATTTATACATTCCATAGATATACTTAATTGAAAATCTGTTTTGAAGCTTAATTGATTAATTGTTCTTCTCCCATTTGGAAGTCAACATTGGGGACAAAGTTCGGTTTTAAGTGTGGGGGAGGGGGTCAATTCTTGACAATGTTAAACTGTGCTTAATTTAAATCCCATTAATTCTCACTGTAACTTAATTTTTTATGTTAAAAATGGTTAAATTTTTTCAAAATTCCTGCACACTTTTAGGTGTTACACTGTATTCAATTGGGTTTTGTCTTAAGACAAGTACCTTACTGAAAGTTAATATTTGTTTTGAATCTGAAATTTTTGATAATGGATGATTTTTGAGTGATCTATCTTAATGATATAATGGAAATTTTGGTCGAGGAATTATTCTTGAGAGTGACATGGGTAACCTTTAAATGGAATTATGATCATAACTCTTGGAATTAGAAATTTTATTTTGATCATAGGCGACAAATTTTCTAATTTATTAAAGTAATTATCTTAATGATACAATGTAAATAATTTTTCATATAAATCTAGTGAAACTAGATTAATTTGGGCATCTGGGATCCCACGGTGAGTCTCTATGACCCTAGATGCTGGGTGCATTTCTGTTTACTAAAAGCCCTCTTTACACCGTGAATAAGTCCATTGCACAGTGCTTAACACAATGATAAATGGATTGGAAAAAATAAATAAAGTTTCTATGGTCAAAAGTTAGTTCATTAAGGTGAGGGGAATGATGAACTCCAAATGACTAAGGGGTCAATTGGTTTTTATGGGAGTCGTTTAGGTTTTATCATTAAGGTGATTCACAAAAAAATATAAAAATATAAATGCATATATTTATCCCTTGGAACCTAGTTGAAAAAGTCAATGTATAAAGTTCCTACTATTATGTTATTAATTCCATTTATGTTTTACCTCTTTTCACTCTTGGACTTTGGACATAAGCCTGGATTGAAGTTAGTCACTTAGAAGTACCACATATGAGGCATAAAACTTTCTTTTATGGTTGATTCATTACTCTCTTGACTACCTTTGAGTATTTTCTCTAAGAAACATTCATATGAGCAATTTATTTTCTAAGAGCCTATTAAAATGTTTTTGTCCTTTGTTTCGATGTTCTGGACATGTTACATTTTGATCTGAATTATATACATAACTCTGTTTTCAAGTTTAATAAAACATTAGATTGTTTGAGGACAAACAATGTTTATGTGTGGGAGAATTTTATGTGTCCTTAAAAACACATGTTTTTTCACATATGTTGAACTAATTTTTAATGGTTTAATTGGTTATTTCTGTACATTATACTAAATATTAACACTTCTATGTTTTCTATAAATACCTTTAATAATTAATCAGTTTTTACAATTAATCATGTATTTCAATCTCTAATTTTTTTTAATTTAAGTTTTACTTTATTTTATAGTCTACTAGCTTCTTACTTAGCTTGTTGTTTTTGTCTGCTAATTTAATAGTTTACGACTCATTAATTAATTTGGCCTTCGTACATGATTAATGTATGCTTAATAAAACATTTATTATATTAAAAATAAAATAATACAACCTAATTATTAGATTTATTTTAATAATTCATTAATTAAAATAAAAGATTATAGACTTACTTCCTTTAATAATTATTTTATTTAAAATTTTATTGATTAACATAGTGGTTTAATTATATCATAACTATATGTCTGCTTTAAATTAATTTAATTTTTTATAGTAAATATTTTAAACAATTTTTACTTTGATATATAAATGTATAATTTTATAATTTAGTTGCGTTTAGTTTTTAGATTTAGTTTAGTAACTGAATTAGTTTTATAATTTAAAGTTAATAATAATTTAACATAAGATTATTTGGTTTTATAAGTTTATTTAATTTTATGAGTACATATATTTTCATTTGTTCAAATTATTATTTTTAGTTTTAATTAATTATTTTGTTTAGTTTTTATTTGAGTTTCAATTTATTTTTCTCTTTTTGTCTTGCAGTTTTACGGTGTCACCGTAACCTTTTTACGGTGACACAACCACCGTAAACCCTCGTTGAACCATTTCAACCGCTTGTTCCTTTTCTAAACCACATCTCACTGTATCTCTTGCAAACCAGTGGCATAGTTGATTTCTACTCACTGTTTTTTTAACACGGTCTCACCATGAATCCTCTTTCACGGTCTCACCTTAAACTCTCAACACCTTCCTTCATCCACGTTTAATTTATCACGCACCAAAACCAGGTGAGATTTATGATGAAGTCACTATCGGTAAGGACTGTTTAAGCCATACTGAGTTGTTTCGTCATGCTAATGCATATATGGAGAAGCGCTACTGGAGCATGGTAGCTGAGGGAGCTTTTTGCACTTCCTTGCCTCATCTGCTGCCACATGATATGGATTTGTGTCACTGACTGGAGGATTGAAGAACGCTGTCAGACCATGGATGAGCGTTTGTTGCTTCCTTGTGTGGAAAATCAGACCCTCTCCCATGCGTAGTTAGGTGAAGTTTTTTTGAAGAAGGAAGCCACCACATGGACTGTTCTTGTGACCTATTTCCCAGTAGAGGAGAGACGCCGGTACCAAGGAGGCTTGTGTTGAAACCAAGTTGCCGCTGGACGTGCGCACCTGTCTTCCAGTTGATGTTGCGCCACCTGCAAGAGTCGAGGCCGTGTTTCGAAGGTTGTAGGAGTTCAATGGCCGAGCTTTGCTGATGATTCACACCGCTATTGGAGGATGAGGTGAAGCTACTGTTGGAGAATGAGGTGATGTCGGTGTTGGAGGAAGACTGATCAGGAGCCGCGGGCCTGGATAGGGAACCGAGGAAGAAGACTCTCCCCTATTGTAGCACGTATTATTGGGGGATTAAAGAAAGATTAAAAATAAAAATAAAAATAAAAAGAAAAGATAAAAATAATACAAATAATAAGAAAAATAAATTTATCATATAAATATAATATATTTCATAAAAACATTTATAATATTTATAATTAGATAAGTTATAAAATAAAATATAAGATAACTTATAAGAATGTATTAAATTATAAACCATAATAATTTATAAATTAAATTAATTATTTACTTAACTAAATGTGTTAACACTTTAATTATAAATTAATGACAACAAAATAAATATAATAACTAAATTAATAAAGTAAATTTTTTTAATCTAATTTAAGAATTCAATTAAGTTTTACTAACTAAATGTAATGATACTGTCACTAATTGTATAATTTAATAAATTAAATACTTAATAATTTTACCTATTATAATATTTAATAATAAATTAATACCCATGTTAATAAATAATAATAATTATCAATTAAGATTTTGATTAATTAAAGGTTAGTTAACTTATTAACAAGTAATATAACATTATATTAAAAATGTATCTGCATTATTTTCTTTACATTTTCATTTAGTTATTTTTCTGTTCTAACATTACAAGTTCCTTCAAGGGAGTAAAACACGTCCATATTCATCTAACTAACTCACCGGGAGTTTGTTACGAGGGAATTTCTAGCGCGATGTGCCAGTCACAAAAAAAGCACATTTGTGCGGTGCACAATGAGGGACTTTTGAAGTCGGTGGAAGTGCTCGGTAAAATGAAGCAGATGAAGGAGGATATAAAATAGAGAAAGCAACAAAAATTAGGGAGAGGACTCTCATTTTCATTCCACGAGCACATCAGATGAGAGTTGGGAATCTCATCCTGATTCCACGCCACACCATTTTTGGGAGTGAAGACTCTCGGGAGATGAGAGAGCATACATGGATTCCAAGGAGCCTGAGAGCAGAGCAGTATTTGGGGAGTACTTCTTCCCTTCGTCCATAAATATTTTACTATGTTATTGGAGGTTTTTCACTTCATTAATCAAGATGATCAAATGATGAATTGTCTTAGCTCGAGAATTCAAATATTTTCGTTAATCTTCCAAACTTTTTCATTCACTTTAAAATTTTCAGAATCGTAATCAATCAGCAAGATTGAATAATAATTCTCTGTTTAGTTTTTTCAAACCTTAAATGTTTTAAAAAAATCATAAATTCAAGATCTACTGGCGAAGTAGTTCTTGAATACTTTCTCGATGTGTTAACATCTTTACATCTGGAAATTTACGGCGAGTTTATTTCCGAATGTTATCATTTAATAATTTTCAAGAAGTTAAACTGAATTTGGAGTGGCGAACTCCTAAAATTATTTTACTGAGTGTTGAGTTTCCTGGAGAGGGAGGTTTTTCTCCTTTATTTCTTAAGGTGTGATTCAATAAAGTGTAGTGGAGAAGGTATCCTTTAAACCAGTAGATAATAATTCTTGATTATTATATTTGATATTCTCCTTCGACCTTGCTGCTCAATTCTAGTATTTTGTTTTCTTATGTTAGAATAATTGTATTTCTTATTTAGTTAGTATTCTAGAAATTTATTTAGCACCTTTTTTGAAAGAAAATTACAAAAAAATTTAAAATAATAGAAAACTAAGAAAGATTTACCTCACTGCTGACAATAGTGGGGGTTTAAAATTCAAAACCCTTATAATTCACTCACATGCCTTCTCTGTGGATTGACCCTGCACCACTATGCTAGTGACTGTTAATAAATGTAATTTTGAGGGCCATGATGACCTCCAAACACTTCACTCACATAACTTTAAAGGTATGTTGGATCAATATTTACCTCTCGTAAAATTTCCCTATAATAATAACTTTTATTCAAGTATTCAAATGGAACCATATGAAGCATTATATAGAAAGATATGTCGCACACCAATTTTCTGGGATGATGTTGGTGAAAGAAAAGTCGTAGCCCTAAAACATGTTGATGAAACAATGTAAAAGGTGAAGATTATCCAAACCCACATCAAAGTAGCTCAAATTAGGAAAAATAGCTATACCGATAATCAAAGGAAGGATTTAGAATTTCAAGTAGGATATAATGTTTTCTTGAAGTTATCTCCATGGATTGGTGTTATACAATTTGGTAAGAAGGGTAAATTGAGTCCCATGTACATCATAACTTTTGATATTTTAGAACGAACTCGAGTTGTGGCTTATCGTTTGGAAATGCCTCCAAGCGTCTTCAATGTTCATGATGTGTTCTACGTATCACGGTTGAGAAAATATATGCCTGACCAAATGAATATACTCACCTATGACAAAATTGAACTGGAACCTAATCTTTCTTATTATGAGGTGCCTGTCAAGATTCTTGATACTAGAAAACATGTTCTGAGAAACCGGACGACTTGTCTGGTAAAATTTCTATGGATAAACCATAGGATGGAAGAGGCAACATGGGAACCTGAGGAACTTATGATGAAGACCCACCAAAATCTTTTTATGCAGTAATATTCAAGAAATTTCGAGGACAAAATTATTTTAAGGAGGAGAGAATGTAACACCCCATGCTTCCAGGGTACGTTTCCCTTTGAATAATGCAGTAGCTTGAGCAATATGCAACATGGAGTTTTAACACACCATGACTAATCAAACTATCCATTATGAATAGTTATATCCACTTTTTTAAATTTTATAAATTTTATTTTTCAAAATGGACTTCATTTTTTAACTAGGAATATCAAAATTAAATTAGGGTGAATTTTTGGTATTTTTCTGAAAACATTCAATTTTTGATGAATAGTGAAAAAAACTACATTATTGTTTAAAACTGACATTTTATTTATGTAATTAGTTATTTTATTTTAATTTATTTTTGGTAAAAATAAATTCATAATACCTATATATTTTCAATGTAATTTATTGGAGTCATTTTATAATAAGTATAGATATATAAAATTTTATTGAACTTTTTACCATCTTTTACCCACCTTCTAGGAGCATTTGCGAATTTTCATAAAACATAATTTTACCACTTATTTGAGTGGAATTTCAAAAATCCAAATGACACATTTGACATCAGTACGTAATATTTGGTTCAATAAGATAAAAATAATTTTTGGTAAATAGTAACTTTTGACATTAATTTATCACCGTTAAAAGTAAATAGAGTAGTTAAGGCTAAACATGATATTATAATTACCTTAACACCTATCCAAATTCTATTGGATATGTTTAATTTACCAAAAAAACCATATGAATAAAATATCATCCTCTTTGTACCACTTGGAATAGATTAGGACATTTATTATTATTTTATTTTAAAAAGAGTAAAAAAAGTTAAATTCAATGTTTAATAACTAAACAATTTTTAATATAGGGATACCCACAATATAAATTGGACTATAAATATTAATTATAAAGATAAAAGTATATCATACTTAATGGTATTTTAATTATAACTTTTAGACATTATATAATTTAATTTATTTATGACACAATGAAGATGCAATAATTAACTTAATAATGAAATATTAAAATAATTGATATTATAAATATCCAAATTAATCTAAATTGAAACTTATGATGAATTATACTAATTTTATAAGTTAATATGAAATGTTAGGGTTGATTAAATATATTTTATTTGAACTGATAAAGTTTTCATGGCTTTTAAAAAAATCAAATACTAAATAGTGTCAAAATTGACATAATTCAGTTTTTAAAACAAATACTATATTATTAATTGATATAATATTCCTAAAAATATAAGGTTCTAAAAAAGGACTTAGATAAGGTTATATATATTAATAAGAAACAACTTGGGGTTCTCTTTTCTTGTCATAGTAAGTTTAATAACCATATAATATAAATATATAAAGAGACTTGGTAAATGCCAAACTATTTAACTAAGAGTTAAATCTAAAAGATATGGTTAATATTGTAACCTAAAACGGTATAAAACCTATTTTTTGAGAGGTTTTTGACCCATCCCCGATTTATCATCGAAATAAATTATTTTGGGGCCACTGGATGCCGAAAATTATTTTATTATAAAATAATATTTCAAACTTTTCCTAAAATGACCCTCACCTCTCTTATAAAATGGTACTTCCCATTATCTTAATTTCACACTTCCAAAGCAATTTGGATCGGACAAGCCCTACCCAAATATCCGCTAAACTATACTCCCTTCAACCTAGAGGTCTTACTTTGATCAGAAATCCAACATAAAGAGCCCTTTTGATCAACTCAAAAGGAAACGCCCGAAGAAGATGTAATGATTTCACCACCCTCTTTCAAGTTCTTTTCTTCTTCCACTTTCTCTTTCTTTGTTGTTTCCATACCAAAATAATAACTCTAGTACCTTCTACAAACTACAATGTTATTATGACTATGTTAAAACCATATTCATTATTCTATCCACCCAATAAATGACAAAGTCACTATACGTGCGTACGTATGACTAACCGTCTCCACATCATGGTGTAGTTTGTTATTCAAACACATAATTATTTGGATGGGTATAATAATGACTATATATAATGTAAATAATAAATATAACATGTCAATGACTCTACATATATTATATACCATCCAGTTACATACCATTTCACCATCAATATAATGATATTGTCGCTCGTACGTACGTACAGATTACCGTCTCGACGAACACGATGAGATTCAGTCCCCATCGTAATCATTCAAGAATAATTTTCATTTTATGACTAAAAATAATGTTTATGAAGATAATATCATTCTGTATATGAATAAAATATATCCTATCCAAAACAAACAAGTCTTACATAACCATGCATATAAAAGAAAATGAATTAGTTAACACCCGAAATGATGATACTACAAAAATATTATTAACAATGAAATATTATAGGATCATATATATTATCATATTTATATATATAGTACATCTATAATTTAATAAAAATGTTTTAACTATTATAAAATAGGTTAACATAACATCTACTTAGAAAAATTACAAGGTAAGGGCTAATTCTACAATCTCTTTACTTATCTGAGGTTGTTAATACCTAAGTATCTACTAGAACCTCTTTATCATCCGCATCCATGTTTTCTTAAAAATTTAATTCAATTTTTTTTATATTTATTAGAATATGGGTTAAAGTCATTTATACCCTTATTTGACCACATATGTTTTGAAAGGAATCTATCCGTCGTTTTCCAAATGAGGTACTTTATGACCTTCTTGACAAAATTAAGATAATAATGTCTTTTTTTAACTAATACGGCGGGTGTGGATTTTTTCCACCGTTATAACTTCGTTGAAGCTTCCCATAAAATATTTTAAGAATAATTTCAAAATAAATGTTTTTCTTTTATAATTATATGACTTTTAAATGATTTCAAAATAGAAATAAATATTTTTCTACAAAAAGTTTTGATTTCATCTATGTTAACATCTTTTGATAGATTTTAAGCTTGTTTGAAGTTGATTTATTATGATACAAATATTCCATATTGTATTGAAGTTTTTGTGATATGTTTGAATATGGATGATTTATTTTTACAACATTCATGGTTTATGGATAAAGAATTTAAATTTCTTATGTTATTTTTAATACCAATGTTTATGTTATGTTTAAACCTTTTCATATGCAGAATGCATTGGACCTAGTAAGTGACGGGTGGAGCCTGTTATAGCTCCTAGATGCATTGGTAGGTATAATGATACATAAAAGTGTCTTGAAACAAGGCCTTGACAAAATCTTATTTTTAGTCTAGGAAGAAGGCCTTGACTATGTGGTTAAGTAGTCTGGCATTATGCATTCCATCATAATGAAATTATATATTGATATTTCATGTGATTATTCGACTAGTAGAATATCCATGTGAATAAGTAAATGGAATTATTTGATTTATATTGGCCATATTATGTAGAAGTTTTTTTTCAAATGGATTATGTTTTAGTCTTATACGTTGTCTTAAATGTTTATGCTTATTCTTGAAATTTACCGCTATATTTTCAACCTTACTGAGCATTTGAGCTCACCCCTTTATATGTTTTATTTTTCCCAGGATGTGAAGAAGTATATTATAACTGGCCTATAGGGATAGTCTAATGGATGAATGTGATCAGTTGGTACAATGTTGTTGTGGTTTTTGATTTTATAATGTAATGTAAAACTTTTTAATGTATCTAGTCCATCCAAGGATACTAAACTGATCAGCCTTTCAGGATTTTTATCTCTTCTGATCATGCCAATGTTATATAATAATGCACCAAATCTGGGTAACTGGGGTTGGGTCATTAAATTTTGAGATTAGGCTGACTTGACATTAATGGTTTGTGGGATAAGTTTTTACCTTTGATGTAATTTTCATAAAATAATAGTTTCCATTATAGTATTCAAATTGTGTTGTGCAATTATTTGTAAGATAAGGTATTTAATTCTTCATCTTTTTTGGGATAAAGATAGTGAGAGGAAACATAAGGGCCCATAACTTATTGAAGAGAAAATGAAAAACATAATGATTATTTAGGACCATACTAAAGTAGTTCAAAGCTTAAAAAGAGTTATGCTGACAAACAAAGAAAGGATTTGGAATTTCATGTAGGAGATCATGTCTTTATGAAATTATCACCATAGAAGGTATTTATATGTTTTGATAATAGTAGGAAACTATGACCAAGGTAAATCAAATTTTTTGAAATTCTGGAAAGAATTGGATAAATGGATTACTGATTAGAAATAACGACAAGTATCTCTAATGTTCATGATCTATTTCACATATCATTTTTAAAGAAGTAAATCACATACCCAAACCATTTATCCACCTATGACAAAATAATAATGGAACCTGAATTATCTTACACATAAGAGACTACTAATATTCTTAACACAAGAGAGTATGTATTGAGAAATTAGATAAATTTACCGTTAAAAGTTATATAGAGAAACAATAAAATGGAACAAGAAATGTGGGAACCTAAGGATGGTTTTTTAGAATAACTACCAACATATGTTTATAAGGAAATATTGATGAAAGAAATACCAATGATGAAATATAAGGAGGGGAGAATATAACACCATAGTATTTTATGATATGTATCTTATTAAAGAAATTCAATTCATTTGATAGTTTAAATTTTACAAAAGAACCATGATATAGAATTAAATAGTAACTTGACTGTTGAAATAGTAATTTGACCATTAAGAATAGTAATACAAACAATAGAAAAGTAACCTTACCAATAAAAGTATAAATAAAATCTAGGTATCTTATAAATGAAAATATGATATTTTTACATCATGGAATAAGAAAATAAATTTATTATAAAGGATAAGTTAAATGTAGGTATTTTTTATAATGTAAATGTTTATTTACAATTTTATAATTAATATATTAATTTAAAATAAATTTTATTTTATTAAAATATATTAAAAAATAATATTTTATATCGTATGATTATAAGATAATTTTATGAGACCTTGATTAATTATTTAATTTGTTAGAAAATCACTTATAATTTTAAAATCAGTATTTTTCAAATAAATGATTAATTTAAGTAAAAACTATAAATTTTCAAATATAGAAAATATTTTTCAAAAAAAAAGATTCTATTTTTTTATTATACACATCAGAAAATGGTTAGGGTGAATTTTTGGGATTTTTCTAAAAGAGTTGAATTTTTGGCTAATTGAGAAATATGGTAATTTATTATATTAGCTAAATACTATAATTATTGAGTCATTGATTATGGATGGATATTGTAAGCCCAAATATGTATAACTATCCTTGTACATTTACTATAATCACTCCAAATAATCTGAATTTTTCATATTCTTGAAAAAAATAGTAAACGAATGAATAAAATGATCAAAAAACACCCCTCTCCTCCACTATAAATACCACCTCTCACAACCTCTTTTCCTCAAAAAATATATGCATCAAATCTTATCCAATTTTTGAAAAAAACCCTATTAAGTCTAAACCAAGAATATAAGAGCATTATTCTCATCAAAAGAACAATCCCAATCCTCTTAAAGAGGTTCTGAAGGGGATGCATTCTGGAGGTAAATCCTCTTTTGATCTCTTTAAATTTCAGAATTTTTTATTCTATCTTTATATGCCCATTTCAAAAATTCATGACAAAAAAATATTATATGTACAGTATTTATACTATTCTAATGAAATATCCCTCATTAAACCCCTTCTCATATCCCTTTTATTCTAAAAATGAAAACATCATCCATGATGTGTTGATTTACCACTATCGTGGACGATGCATTTCAATTTTACACTACCACCTTAATGGATGTTCATAAAAGAATTATTATGGTCATAAAATATATTATTACACATTTTATAAGTTATTTAATCATATGAAACAATTATATGTACATAATATTAATTAATGAATCAAAACTAGTTCATGATTATAAAAAAGTACAAAATAATCTAAACATTTATCATTAATGTTTAATCTAATGAATTATCATCATATTTGAAAACAAATGATATATAAGAACATATAATCTTCTATAAGTCCATTAATAACATAAAATATCAATTTGGGATAACAATTACCATTTTACGTAATCTTTCATATATGTATAGAAGTGAAATAATCCTGAAAACCTGGAAACAAACACTCTCGAATGACCAAATTGTATCCAATAACACATTAAAAAAGGCCAAAAAATAAACTGAATAATTTTTTAATAAATATAATAATTTTTTATAATATTATAATGAAATTTATTAATTAATGTAATTTCATTATCCATGACATTAAGTGAAAGTGAAGAACACTTTCAGAAATATGGTATGAGATTCTCTCTAAACCCCAATTTTACCTTCGAGTTTGATTTTCTCTCTCTTTAAGCCAATGTAATTATTATTTATTTTTGTAAAATTTGAATAAATTATGTTTATATGTTCCCAAATTATCCATATTGAACAATTAATCCTTATTTTATATGTAAAAAAAGTTTTATAATCATTCCTTTTCAATTCCACCCGATAAGAATGTTTGATTAAAGTGAACTTCTCAATTTATTATCCATGTTATTGTAATCACCATAATAAATTGTGGGACATCAATATATTTCTAAAATCACTATTTTTATCAATAAATTCAATTTTTTCATTTTATGTTTTATAGAAACTATTATTCATTTTTTTTGTTTTAAATAATCTGTAATATTTTCCATTAAATCACACTAAATTGGAACATTTCTAAAGGTTTTTTTAAAAAATATTTTTAATTTTTTTCAATCTAGTTGGGAATAAATTATCATGATATATTCCTAGGAATGTATAGGTATGGTTTAAATTCCTCCTTTAAAAGAAACCATTATGATATTCCCTTTGGTTATGCCCTATTCACCACTTATTCTTTGTGTGTGGTGTATGTATACATCCCTTTTATTTATGATCATCATTTATTGTAGATTTCATTAAATATCCATATTTCATGTATAATTTTTATGATTATTGTCTTTATCATATACATATTTTATGCATGGTTTTTTATTTTAATTATTTTATTGAATTGAATGAATATATAAACAATGCTTTGGGATTGTAGTGACATGTGGGGTTTGGTTATAGACAACTCATCGATGCATTGATAGGTCTCATGAGACAAAATAGTTGGTGAAAAACCCTTCATGTGTTTTTCATATAAAATCATATGACCTTTTACCTGAAAACATAAATCATCATGATTGTATATTGGTTTTTGTACAAGATACGTGACGTCCAAAAAATGAGCATTTTCTTTGTTCAGCATTCAGTCATTCTTTCCTTTATATTTTCAATATGAGAAAATATATGGATTAATTTTCATTCTCATTTTTTTGGATGTCATGTTTTTTTCAATTATTTACCATTACATAATCACTATGACTTATTTACTTTTCATAACTTATTATTGATTCTTTTAACTCTTACTAAGAATTTTCACTCACCCCTTTATTTGATTTTCTTTCCACAGGCTAAGAAGATGTAATATTTGAATAAGTGTCAAGGTAGAAGTTTTATTGTTTTTTATGTTTTATATTTAATTACCAATATAATTTGGCAACCATTTATGTATCCAGTTCTTCAATACTACTAAAATGATTGATCCTTAGTGATGTGACCTCTTATATCTATGCCATTTTAATAAAATAACCACCATATCAGGGTTACTAGAGCCAGGTTTGTTACTTGTAGGGAGATATCTTGAAGACCCATTATAATATTAGTGTCTCTTCCATTACTTCTTTCTATTTATTATCACAAGAAAAAAAATATAATAATATACAATAATTATTGTTGTGGTATTTTGATTTTTTCTATAATGGGAACCGATTGACAATAAATGAGTAATTGTTTCACAATAATTCTTCATAACATCAATTGGATAATGAATTTTTACCCTCAACATGTGTTACTAAATATAGGACCTATCAGATATGCATTCATTATGTAATTTTAGAACATAAAATATTAATCCATTCATTATCTTCCTCATTAATTTATTATATTTTTAGATGAAAATTTAATAATAACATGCACTTTATCCATGGTTTCCTTAGATTTCAATAGTGCGGTACATTGTAGAACAATTAAAAAATCCCCTTCTCCACATTATTTGGTTTATGATTTTTTTTGGATATAGAGATCCTATTACAATATCTATTTTTAAATCATAATATAGTGTTCAATAATATTTTATTGGTGTATAATATATTATCCTCTTATAATTATAGACCTAAAAAATTATGCATAGAAATCATATCCATCATAGAATCTAATGTTCCTATTTTTTAATGGTTATTAATAATTAATGGATTCACACACACTGCTAAAATTCGCTTGAAATGATATATTCATTATTTGTTACTTCTATAATTTTTTTATCCATTTAAACTCATAAATATGATGCATGTCGATTATTTGATGGAATGAGGAAAAAATTGGTTAAGTATTCACAAAATTCATTAAACTATATACTTAATATGTGGTATAATAGTCTCTAAAAAGATGTGATAGTATAGATATTACATTTTGGATATAACTTGGAGTTATATGAATACAATTTAATATAAACATTAAAAAAATTTCATAATTTTATTTTTTATCAATGTCCTGAATCAGCACCCATCATGGTGAAATATATCATTACATTTAGAAATTAAAATTTCCAACATGAAAATGAATGTCTATGTGGAAAAAATTAATTTTTTTTCATTTTTTTATCTTATATTCCAAGTATGTTATTTAAATCCTAAAATTAAGGTCCGGTCAATAAATAAAAAATACTACAACACCAATTTACCTAATATTTATATTTTGTTGTATGGAATATTCAAGGATAGTAAAAAAAATGCGGATTGCAATTTCTTCAAATGATTCAAGAATCCCAACATGAAAATTCAATGAATTATAAAAATGAACTTAAAATGATCGTAAACTGCTTGGATATTTCTATAACATATTTTATTTTATTCATTGTATTAATTGATATTAATGATTCAAGGGAAGGTTGGTTTCTCATATGATCTATGCGATTTCATTTTCTTCAAAAACATTCTATAAAAAAATTTCAAGATACATTATCTTATAAATTAAGCATATAATTTAGATGATTTTAAATGAGTTAGAGAGGATAATTTAGTAAAATTATTATATTTTATAAATAAAACAGAATCATCATCCGCGAATATTATATAGCCCTCAAAACATTCGTTTTTTTTGTTTTTCCCTCTGTTTGATGAAATTTTTATGATAATTATTATGATAGAAAGATATGTTTTTTACTCGAAACACATTTTGATGTAATTAGTCTCTGTATTGAATAATTAATTCATATTATAAATCAATTTCATTAAAATTTAAATAAATTTCATGCTACTTAAATATCACATAACCCTTGAAGCTTATGTTCAACGTTATTGACATTCCATGTTAGAGTTTATTCTTCATGGAAAAAAATGTTTTTTGGATTCCTCGAGAAAAAGTATTTATATTTCTCTATACCATTATTGTATATATTCTTGTTGTAATATAAATTAATTTATAATATTATTTATAAATCCTTTTTCCCTTTATTGACACTCATTTATTCATTATCTAATTGTATTATTCCATCCAAACCTAATAAAATTTTTCAATAGTTATAAGATAATAACTTTTATTCATTTAATAAATTACATGAATTTATTTTAAATTAAATGATAGTGAACCATTTATCTTCAACAAATTGGCAGTCTCTTACCTTCATTACATTCCAAACAAAACCTAATGTGGAAATCATATGAAAAATTTCATTAATTTCTATGTTACATCATCCATGATAACTATTCATCATGATAAACTATAGAGTGCAGATCATCTTTATATATAAACTCTATCATGATTAAATTTCTTAAAAAATCAATATAAATTTTTTAAAAAATATATAATCAATGATTTTTATATCATGTATACTCTTCATCTTTAAAAACATGTAAATTATGAAAACATCAGTATTTATTTCATTTTTTTCTATCATACTCATGAAACTTATGAAATTGGTACACCCCATTTTTTTCCTTATATATTTATATAATAATGTTTTTAATATGTAAAATAAAAAATCTTCAATGATAAAACCAAGTGTTCTTAATTAGATAAAAATTAATATTATTAGAATGTGTGTCTTAATTTTAGCTCATTATGAATGTAAAATCAAACACATATCATATATTTTTTTTGATAATTTTTACTAACATTACCATAATATTAAATAACAATAAATGAATTATTAAAGTTAATTGTTGGGTTGAATATCAAATCTAATCCCAATGAGGGGATCTCACCACCAAATTACCAAGTTGGTTTTAATTTTGTGGAATCTATTTTCCAATGTGTTTGATAACTTTTTTAGATAATATAAACTATATTTTATTCTTATCATTTTTCACGATTCTTCTTTTATTTGAAAACACACATTGATTTTGGATATATTTCATAAAATATTCCTATTTTATTCCATCTCATGACATGAAATTCCTCTCAATAATCACTTTCTTAATTATATTTTCATATCATGCTGACCATAATATATTCAATTTTATTCTTATATCATACATTCATCATCTAGGATCTCCATAATACATTTAAAAATAATATAATATGGATTTCATGGGTCTTAAATTCCTCTTTTTAATTTCTATCAATACGCGATCTCCACAAATAACTATATGCATTATGATATACATGATATAAATTAAAATAACTTTATTAATACTGATCAATGAAATCAACCACAGTTTTTTCTCCCCTAGGATATCTATATGTTGAAATCCCATTTTATATAGATATACATATTTGTATTTAAGTATCATTGTCTCTCCAACTTTGAAAACATAATCAAAAGATAATTTTTGGGAAGAGAAATATTTTCCTAAAATAATGTCAAATTGAAATCATTGGTGGAATTTTAATTTCCATCCAGGATTTCTCATGTCGATGAAAAATAATTAATATACTATATTTTAAAAATAAATATTTTTACCATCATTGAAATGTTGAACTTTCATTTAGATAGTGGTTTGAATCCCATTAATAAGATTATTTATTCACTATATAATAGGATCACTAATTTTTTGCCACTTTATTTTGGTATATCCCATTTTATGTATATATTATTAAAATATAAAATGTTTTATCCTAATAATATATATCATTATAACATTTTCACTAGATTCTATATTTAAAAAAATTACAATCTTATCTCAACTTGTTTTCTCAAAGTACACATTATTGACATCTTCTGTCTAATAAATTTTTGTTATATTTTTATGCCATTATCCATCACTAATTGTTATATAAATTTATTTAGAACATATATTATATGTAATTTTAAAAAACATAAATTTTAATTTATTTTTATCATCCCATGTGATCATATAAATCTAATGTTCTAATCATTATTTGGGAAATTTTCTCTGCATTCTTGGATACTACCTTGAGTTTCATCAGAGGGGGTGCTATACTATATCATATATGATAGTGATAGAATTATTATTATATAATAAATGATTGATTTTATTATCTCATGTTGGAGTTTCCTGAAAGATGTGTACATTTATTCCTTTTGGTAAAGATATTCTTTAACCCAAGTTTTATTCAAGAACAACTTATTATGGGATTTATATTTTTGGTGATTTTATTTATCTTTAGTTTGATATATTTCATGATGTTTCATGGACATTTTAAACATTAAGATTCATTATTGATTTTTCATTACATTCAAGTCCTTATTCAATCACTACCTCATTTTAAATTTCTGTATGTTTGGAGTTATCCAATATTTTTTTTCGCACAATAAAGTTATTCAATGTGTTTAAGACTATAACATCATGATCCCATGAATTATTTTTTGATCCAAGAAAATTTATGATGTCAAAATTCTTATCCATCATGTTTTTACTATCATCGTTGTAATTGGTCAATGATTTATTTATTTTAGTTATTTCTAATTTCAACATACTGATGACGCAATATTGATCTACAACCCTTTTAGTGATGTTTACAATGATTTCAAAATTTATTTCATGATTAATTATGTTTTTTTTGTAATGGAAAATTTAAATATTTAATGATTATTTTACCATTAATTTATGATATCATCAATGTCTTCCACCTTAAATTACATATTCTCTTCATAACACTTTTGAAATCCATCCGTTGTAGCTATCCTATTTATTTAATTAGACATATTTATTTTTATTTTATATTTTACTTCTTAATGGTATCCTTTTAATCTATCTTGGTATTATTGATAATTCATAAACATAAAATTGTAGGAGGATAATCTATTTTTTTTATTATCCATTGTAACAAACACATTATTTTTTTTCTTGGGTAATAAGGAGTTAATATTATTTAAATGAAATATCAATCTTTAGTAATCAATTTTCATGACCTATTACCTAATTTAAATATTATGTGACTCTATTAGACACCTCTTTATGTCCATGAATGCATAAAAAATGTGAGTGAATAAATCATCTATAAATTCTATTTTTATTTTTAGGCTATTTTTATGGATCATAAATAGATCCCATTGTCAAAGAATCATCAGCAACTATATGCTTTTTTGATGGTGTGTAATGATCACATAAATATTCAGTTTCTACTAATTCATGTTTTAGTAAAAAAATTATGAATTTAAAATGATTTTAGTACTTTCAACAACTGGTGATTGGTAAAATACTTTTATTTTAGTAACATTAATCCATAATTGATATGTATCACGACTCTGGTGTGAAGAATACATACTTTCTTTCTCAAGGGAAGAAATACATATTTTTTGGATCATATTTATTTATTTCTTTTGGTATTTCTATAAATGGTCAATAATTAAATATTGATTTGATATTTTAATCCAAGCTTAATGGATACCTAAATATTAACCTTAAATAAAAAATAAGCATTTAATAATTTTATAGAATATAGTTATAACAAACAGGGAATAAACATTGTAACATTTAATCGAGGGATTGATTTAATAAGATAAATTGATATAAAATATTCATAGAATAAAAATATAATAGCATAAATTAGATCATAAATAATGATCGTAAAGAAAAATCTTCTAGTAGAAAACCCAAAGTGATTTATCCAATAAATAATGGTCTCTAATACCAATTATAAACCTCATTTATGATGTATCAAAAAATTAAGAGGGGGGGGGGGGGTTGGGGTGAATTATTAGTTTATAAAAAAAATTATATCACTTTGAAAACATCTATTTTGAAATAATTTCATCTTATAGTTTTATGATATTTAAATCACTTTACATTCATTGTAATTTTATGATTCATAGTGATACAAAAATAAATTAAAATGATTGAAATAAGAAGTTTTACAAGTTTCATAAACTCTTATGAGTGGATTTTACTTAATCAAAACTAAATGATGTCCCCTACCTTATACATTAATTTATTACACCTATTATACCATTTGGGTTGGGATATATCGTTGATCCTCATTAAAATATTATTGTCTATAAAAAATACACTAATTATTCTCTAAAGTAAAACCCACGTATGATAGGTATGAAAATGTGTGGTGTTACATTAGAGTTCTCTATACCTTATTTTACTGTCATAACCCATTCTCTATACGTTCCTAAAATATTAATTGTAATATCCCATTGATTTTTTAGGTATTTTAAGATAATTTTTTTGTTATCCTCTAAGATGGGTCTCCTTTTGGGGTTTTTTGTGTGAAATTTAAAAATTTTGGAGTCATTTGGGAATGTGAATATTCGGTACATGGTTAGGGAAAACCATACGATTTCTCCTTAGAAATCATACATCCAAGTATTTTCATTAGGAAGGGGATGCATGGTTTTTATTAATCGAGCAGCAAAAACCTTAAAACCATGGATCCCTATACAATGAGGTTATTCAATATTGGTAAAAAAATAATCAAAATATGCAGCCTAAATGAACAACCCATCTGGAAGACATATAGGGGTTCACTGTTAGGGACCATGGTCTTTCTATCCATTTTCCCTTTTCAAGAAATGCTGCACACAATTTTTAATTCTATTAATTTTTTTATAAAAATCCCAAATAAAATAGTTTTAGATGATAATCACTATATTTAATCCCTAAAATTTGTTTTCATTGGAAGTTCCCAAGAGTTTATTTGGGTTCCTACAATAACTTTCCTTAGAGGTTCGAAGTGGCATTGAGCTCATTCAATCGCCTCCAGGTAAGTAGATATCCTCTCATATGTTTTCTACCAATATCTCTTTATCCTCTCAACAGAGTTTGATAGATCATGAAAAATAGTTTTTATCTAAACAATTTTTAATTAGATCTGGATTATAGTTTGTGTTCATAGATCTTTGATGCCTTTATTCATCATTGTTCAACCCCAATGTGGGTTTTTATTTTCAAGATCATTGATTTAAAGTTAGGTGGTTCCATTTTATATTAGACATTAAATAGAAAAAATAATTTTATTTATTTTTTTAAAATATATTTCAATTTATTTATAATTATATGACTTATAATGATCTGATTATGAAAATCCAAATGGCATGGATTTTGAAAAAACCAAAAATTCAAATGGAATTAAAAGTGTGGGATGAATTTTGAAAAAAAATCATTAAATTTCGTGAAAAATAATTTATTATATAATTGACTAAATTATTTTATATTTTTTATAAGTAAATGGATTATATTGAAATAATGAAACCCCATGAGTGGTTTTGATTTGAAAATGCATGTGATGTTGAAAAAAATAATGTTTTGGTTTTGTAATTGAATTTTTATATTGAAACTAAAAATTGGGCAATTGAATTGTATCTGGTTATTGAATTGAAATTATTTATCCATTAAAAAATTTATTTATTGATTAATCACATGTGATTCTAGGTAGTTTTTTGGTTATTTGGTATAGGAACACTTGGATCTTGATCCTCTAGCAATGTATTGATTCCAAGAAAACCTAGTTCGTCAAAATTATCTTTAATGGTTTAATGATGAGTCCTATTTTTCATGAGCCTAAGGGGAATTTAAATAAATGATTATTCATTATCAATTATTGGAGATGTTCAATTTCCAAATAGCTATAAACTAACATAATTCAAGGTATATTACCATGTTTCTTTATTGTGTATGATTTAATTATATATTAAATTTATTATAGATGAATTTTAGTCATGAAAATTTATTTATATGAATCATTTTATAAAAATGAATATTTAATCCATTACTTAAATGTTTTACATATATTTAGAAGAAGTAATGTTTTTTTTAATTTGATAAGGGTACATTATTCTATGATAAGTTTTATTATAAATGAACACATGATTAGTTTTTTGTAATGGAATAAATTATGGAAGATTTTTGCAAGACCCTACTTGTAAGATTCCAAAATTCATTAATGTACATAATTTTATAAATTTGGTTTCAATGTATTTCTTTAGAATAATTGAATGATTACAGAGTATATGATGGGTCTTAAGGGTGTTTCAGTGGTTTGTAATATGAAATGAAGAAAAATGTGGCCAAATTGACCAAGGTGCCCGATTGGCTCATGGTTAAGTAAACTGTGTTGTATTCCCAAGAAAACCATGTAGCCTTTGATAGTGGCATATCACATGGTTATTGAATTTTATTTATAACTTTTATATATTCTCAAGTAACTATGTATCCTCACCTACCGTAGATAGTGTATTTCACATGGTTTGGAGAAACGGGTGGGTAAACCGTGCGACCTAGTAAAAGATAGAAAAATAAAAATTTTATAATTATGGGATCATAATACCCCTATACTATTTATCCGCAATTTATTCCTCTTCTATTACTAGAGATGACTCATTTCAAACTAATATTTATAGGGTTTGATCTCCTTTGTTTCTAATCTATTCGGAGTTACATTGGTTGGGGATCGAAGCTCCGAGTATGACAATAATATCTCTTGTTTATTTTAACAAATTAAGATTTTTATTTTCTCCCTCCCTCTTTCAAAGATCAAAAACCCTATTATTATAAGAGAACCTATTAGAGGGATTCAAATTTTGTTTGAATATTTATTTAAGTCTATGATTAATAGTTTTTTATTGTCCGTTTCATGGTTTTAGGCCAATAAGTTATATCTCATTGTTTGGTTATAGATTTGTGCATATATATTGAGATCTTGCTTCAATCTTATTGTGAATTTGTTTCCTTGGGTAAAATTCCATAATTTTTTTGATAATTAATGATTTAGACACCTAGTGATCCCAATAGAAAGCATTTAGGTTGATAAGAATGATTTAGGTCCACCCACGAGGTGTCCTGACATTCCCGAACAATGAAATTGATAAGGTTAATTATAGAGTAGACTTATGATAAAGTAGATACCATAGTGAAATTGTTGAAAATTTCAAATGGAATTTAATTGGATTATTTTTTTCCTATGTCTGATGATAGCATAAAGGGGTTTTGGGCCTGACCTAAAAATGGGAAAATTGTTTTAAATGTGATTATGTCTAATGCTTAATGAATTTTGTTAGAAAAACCAATTTTTTGGTGGATTTGAAATAGTGAACTTATAAATAGGTAATGGCATGAGAAAATTGGGAAGATGATAAATGTGATGTAACATGGGAATAAATTAATATCATTAATGGGTTTGTTCATGAGAATTATGGTGTGTACCTAATACGTTGAATGTAATAAGTGGTTGTGATAAATGAAATAATAATTTTACTTGAATTTGAGAAGTGGAAAATTTCTTTTTAATTGATAAATGGGACAAATGGGATAATGTATGTGAATTTTTTTATATACTTAATCTATTAAGGTATAATAATGAGAAGTTTGCTAAATCTTCATGTGATATAATTGGAAAATGTGTTAATGGGTTATGTTATAGTATTAATTTCCATGTTGATAATGATTGGATATGATTTCTATTTTTGTTGTTTGTGTTTGGTTGTGATATGGTATATGTTTGTTGGGATTAAGGACTGAGGCTTCCTCCTTTGGTTAGGGTTCAGAATGATGCTCTAACCCCACCTTGATATGTGTGGTGAATGGACATATAATCATGTGAACATGGCCTGGGTGATGTATAATGGAATGAGGCTTCTCCCATAGGTCAAGCTTGACTGATGCTCTAAACTCCACTACCACAATACATGAGTAAGGGAAGGTTATATAGCTATATTCCCCTGAGGGATGCATTCCACCAGGACTGAGGCATTAAGATAAGGATAATGTGTTTGTAGTGTTGTGTTACCCCTAGTGAGATAGAGACTTGACTTATTCCCTTATACGTAGTGATTGATTTCTTTAGATCCATGCATAGTTTATGTATGTGTCTAACCCATACATCAATTTCGAATGATGTATTAAGAAAAGTGGATGGATAAACATTGAATATTTTAATAATAGTATACATTATTAGAATACACATTTTTAACTAATCGATAACTCATTATTCATTGGTTTATATTTTAATTTATCCCATGCGTTCCAACATTATCTATTAGAATAGATAATTCATGGACACCATTAGGGATTGCCTGCTGAGTTTTGTACTCACAACTTGCACGGGCCATCGTTGGGTACCCGAGAAGATTTCATGATTTTATGCGAGGACAAGGGAAACAATCCTATTCTTGGGAGATTAGTTTGTCTTGGGATGTCCATGGATGATGTTCTGTACATGTAGTCAAGATCATTTTTTTATTAAAATGGTTGTCTTTATTTTAGGTTTCATTTATTCTAGAACTATTTGCATTACCTTACATGGTTAGTGTTTAATTTTAATTCGTACCCAATTATGTGAGATGTTGTCTTATGCATGTTTATTCATTATTAAATACTGCTTCTTCTATTTATGTTTTTATTGATGTTACCCACTATGGTAAAGAGGTTATAGTCTCCCCATGTTGCTTATTAAACCCTTTATACTAGTCAATGGCCTCTGGTTTTTGGAGAGGCGTTCTTGAGGTCCCGTGATGACCCAGATCGGGGCACTATTTTAGTGGCTCTTATGTTAGGTAAATTACAAAGTGGTATTTGAGTAGTTATTTTCTAGGGTCTTGCTAATTAGGATGGTAAAAAGTAGGTCTGAATGTGTCTAGCATTGGTAATGAGCTCGTTCATGGGAGTAGCTAACCCATATACGATGGAAAACCCAAGACACCTAGGGTGGGAATTATTGTTATAAATGATTCTTGTTATAGATGAATGATATTTAACCATTGAAAGATTCACATTTTGTGTGTTGTGACAGATTGACAACTATTTTCTCATGGCTGGAATTACATGAGGTTATGCATTCATGAATCATTTTAGGCACCTGAAGATATAGGTGGCATGCATCCTGATAGGAACACACAGTTTGGGTGTGCTGGGAATTGATATAGAATTAATTTAAATTCTATAAAAAAATTGTTCAAAATTGGGTCAAATAATGGTAATGAAATTAGATAAATGAAAAAAATATAAATGACTAGTTAATGAATACTTTTAATAATGAAATTTTATGACTGGGGTAAAATTTATGGTTGTGATAAATTATAATGTCCAGATGGTGTCTGAAAGTGAATGATTTTCAGAGTGATGGTAAAATGGTTAATGCTTTTTTCCAAATGAAAGGTTTAAATGAGTGAAAATGAGGATGGTAATAAGAAATGAAATGGGGAATGTGTCTGAGAGAAAATATTTGTGTGGTGAAGAAGGAAATTGAATAAAAATGTATTTTTTGAAGGACTTTTGATAATGTAATTATGTTTGCACCATGTTCACCATGATCCTTTGTAGGGATATCATAGTGTATATTTCTATGTGTGATAATGGTCGTGTAGATAGTGAATGTGAAATGGGTTGTTTAAGGTTGATAGTGTATGATCTTTTCCATATTTGGTTTAACCACACTGAACATTCTCTAAATTATTTTTTGAGGCCTTACTGGTTATGATATGAAATTGGAGTTACACTTATGGAAACCTTGGTAGGATGTGGCCTTTGGGTCATGAGTAATTGTTTGGTAAGTCAATTGTGGAAACTATCATGCTTCATGATCAAACATAGTGCATTGTAGATCTTAAGGATGGAGACTGGGTTTTTGTAACCCTCTGAGTAGGGACCTTGAGTGATTTGTTTTAGATCCTAGAAAGGATGGTTGGCACATAGTGATGATGGATGTGTACGATTACCTTTGGTGTGCAACCTTCAATAAATGGTCGTTCGGTACGCTAGGCACAATGTGTACAAGAATGGGATAGAGTGTGTCATTCAAAAACATTATTTTGTTCGCTTTTGTGTGTGTATGGTATGGAAATATGACCAAATAATTTTATTTTTTTATTCTATTTTAGGGAGTTGGCATCATTCGACCATCAAGGTAACCTATGAAATAGGTCAGATGGGTTTCATACTACTATTAGGTGTGGGTCGCACATGCGAATATTTTGGACATTGTTAATGGGATATGAAGAGTGTTACATGGTGCGAGGTTGGCCTCAGGGGATAAGTAGAAGACTGATTTTTTTGATGATGTCGGTGCCTTGGAATAAGAAGCAGTAATGATGATTTAGAGGTGAAACTAATTCATAATGAGTAACATATGTTTTCTATAAGTGATATCGATGTGTCTTGGTTTTCTCAAAAGGGAACCATAGAGGTTTTATTAGTATTCATGGTTCATTTTAAAGGGTTGTACTAAATGGATAATTGAACCGTATGTTTGGATGACTATTAATGGAAGTATCAATGTTATTTGTGAGTAAAAACGGAATGGGTGACCAATTCATGGTTAGATGCTTTTGTTTTGAAGGTGACACCCGAGGTGAGGGTGGTCATGTGGCTGATAATGTTTATAAAAATGGTTTGGTTTTTTGGTGATATGGTTAGAATTTTTGGGCTTGATGAGAATGACTTACAAAGAGGCACGGTAAAAAGAATAGGCGACTGTTGGGCTATGATTAGATAACAGTTTCTTATGAGAGACCATTTGTATGATTGGTGTGGTAGAAAATTTTATTCAGTTATTAACTATCAGTGACAACTATACAAACTTGACTAATGTGGTTGAAGTAGTTCCACAATAAACATTGGATCATAGATGCTTGGTGGATGGTCATGGAGAGGTTTTACGTTGTGGTTATCAATCTCACATGAGAAGTGGTTGTTATTTAATGATGAGATGTGTGCAGCAAGGGGTCCTGAGATCCTTTGCATGTCATGGTGTCCCATATTGTGAGGTTACATCAGTAATGGATAACTTTGTGGTGGTCTTCTTAGATGACTTCTTATCATACCTCAACTAGTGATGATCATGTCCACCATCTTGACACTCTCCCAAGTACGTTGAGAAGCTTTGGCATTACACCAAGAGGCTTCAAGTTGTTTTTGTTGATTGAGAGACATCATAGACGTAGATCAAGGGGTGGTATATATAGATATGGATAGTGGGATTTACACAATCTATGGGGTAAGGTGAGTTCATTGGGATGGATGAGGTGTCGACGAATGTCATGTGAGCCTTTCATGTATGCTAGGAATAGGAATTGGGTGACATTCATTTTCTTGTTCTGGGAAAAAATAGATAGCCATGCCTTTCTTTTGGGGTTCTGATTTTGTTTGAGTGTTAGCCATGGTAGTTTGGATTCCTCCTAGAAATCAATGATAATGGAACTTTTAAGGTGGGGACTGATAAGTATATCCTGAATTTTGGGAGGAGAACAATGAGTTGATGTAGTTACACTGGGATGCTTATAAGGAACTCGTGTGGTGCATGATGGGTCTGTCAGAGAGGCCAGTTGTGCCTTGATTTTTTTTGTTGATCATAAAATTTTATTTGGGATTAGGGTGGTTCTAAATGAAAAATTGGGATTCCCATATCTAGTAATCAAAGGGAATGGTGAGACATGACAACATTTTTTGACAAGAGAGGTTGGGTTCAATAACTCCAACAAAAATCAAGATGTATACTTGGGTAAGTGTATTTGGGTGGTATTATAATTTATTGATGTTTGAATGAACCTAGGTCATGTGATGTAGTTTCATTCCAATGGTGACGATAAGTGTTTTGGGATGAGTAAGCAAGGGACAAATCCAATCGACTTGGAGAAAAGGAAGAATGTGGATAGTGGTTAACCACCTTTATGGGATACATTGGGATGAGGAGTACACTTAACTTTTTTAATGGGTTTGAATGAGAACCTAGATTATTTAGTTATTTAATGAACGATGGATTTCTTGTGATGGGAATATTGATTAGAGTGGTGGAGCCTGGTGATGTTGTGTGGGACAGTGATGAAGAGATTCTACTAGAGGATAGGGATGACCTCACTAGGACCATTGGATTATAATGATAATATTAAATTTAGTAATCACTAGGGGTAGGTGAAAAATGGATAGTGTTCCACAAGTGTAAGATGGGTGTTCTGAGACAATCGAGTCAGTGCTGGTCCCACATGATATGGTAACTAAGAATGGGTGTCGTGAGAGTGATCCACATCTAGTTTTATGTTGCAGCGGCAGGTTCCATTCTGAATGAAGGAGAACATATGTGAGTTAAAATTGTTCTTAGTCTATAAAAGGATAGTGTAGGGATGTCCTTACCTGATGGTTATGAGGATATGGTTGTAGTACAATTCTGGGTAAAGTCCCCATAGATGTTCTTGAATGGTGAGTAGGGAACATGTCAGGTATGATATGGAAGTTGATTTGAGATTTTAGAGGTCCTTTATCCCTAGTGTGTATTCCAGACAATGTTAATGTTGTTGGATAATGACATAATTAGTGTTTCAGGTTAGAGGAACTCGACTAATCACCATTTTGGTGATTTGGTCCTAAGAGTGACCATTATCCTGAGATTATTTTGTTGAGTTCCATGGGATTTGGATTGCCTATTTTATGTACAATTATTGAATGGGATCATAAATACATGAGTTTTAGATCGAATTATATTGATAAATTTGTTTGGAATTACTATTTGTTTTTCATCAGATGATATGGGGGTTTGGTCATCATTAGATGTTTAGAAACTGAGTAAAATGGTTCCATGTGATTTGGATAATGAGTTGCGGAGAAGATCAGGCTGATGTGGTGGTAACTGGTTCTTCTAGGATGGAATGGTATAATATGAAATGTTTCCTTATGTTGTTAACTAGATTGTGTTTCCTAGGCTTCCCTTTTCAGTCCTATTCATTCAGGTATGGTTAAAGTCGATACATCATTTGAGGAGTATAGGGATCAGGTGGTGGATTGTAGTGAGCAAGTCTTGCTGCGAAAGAACATACCTTTTGTTTAGATTTTATTATAGAGAGGTAATGATTAGAAGGAAACATGGGTAAGTAGAATGGATAAGCAAGCCTAGTGGCTTGATCTCCTTGTTTTGGAAGTTCAGTAAAGCTTTGGAATGACGTTCAAGTATGAATAGTTATAAGGTGTGTAGGTTATAAGATCTCGGAATTAATTAAGGTAAATACATGTATATATTTGGGTTCAATCTCCCATTTTTTAATTGGATATCAGGTATATTAGGGGAATCAAGGTTGTTCTAGGGGTTCATGATATGAATGAAAGAAAAACAAGGCAAAACTATGAAAGGCACATAGTTAAGTAAATCTTGGGGCCTTCCTAGAAAAATTGTGCAACATTGGATAGTGGCATATCAAAAGGTTCTAGCATGGTTTCAAAACCATGTAGAGCTTCCCTGGTATTTGTGTGACCTCATCATTCATATAAAATGGATTTCCCAAGGGTTTCATAAGGTTCGGAAAACAATGTGTTTAAACCATGCAGCCTGGTAAAAGCCAGAAAATTTGTAGTAAATCTATTGCGAGATTTATATCCCCATCTGATTTTTAACCCATTTCATCATACTCCCTCCCTAAAAACTCCACATTTTTACCCATTCTTCCAGGGGATGATCTCCATAATTTCTATTACATTTTCAGCATCATTGGTTTTCAATCGAAGCTTCGGGTAAGTGTATCGCATCCCTTATATCTATTTTCTAGAATAATGTTTCTAGTTTCTCCCATGTTCTTCTGAAGCTCAAAAACCATTTTTTTCTGTTGGAATCTAGCGTGGGGATTGAAAGGTAGGTTGAATTTGGACTAAAACCTCTGATTTATAGTGTTTTCATCATCAGATTCATGGTAGGTGGTCTATAAGTTAAATCAAATAGTTTTTTATAGATTTGTGCATGTGTGTTGATATCATCATTCCATCATGTTTTGAATTTTTTACTTTTAGTATGCTTCAGTAAAAAGTTGGATAAAAAAATATTTAGACCTATCATGATCCCAATGCATTGTGATGTGGATGATTAGAATGATTTTTGGCCACTCATTGGGGCGAGATGACATTTATAAACCTATAAATTTGTATGGTTAGTGCATAGTTGTCTTGAGATAACATAGATCCCATAGTGAACATGTTGAATATGTTGAGTGGAATTTAAGGTGGAGTATTGGTAGATTTTTTGTGGCTTTGATAATGGAATAAAGGGTTGTTTGTAATGACATGGAAATGGGAAAATAGGTTAAATAAGATTAGTTCAAATGCTTATTGTATTTTTTTTAAAATGCCTCATGGGGATTGGTTCATATAAAATGGTGAACTTTTACATGGTTCATGGCATGAGAAAATGGGGAATATGTTAAATGTAATATAACAAGAGATTGAAGAATATGTTAAATGGGTTAGTGCATGAGAAATATGGGTTATTTGTAATAGGTTGAATGTAATAAGTGGTTTTGATATGAGAAATAATAATTATACTTGAAATGAATATGTGGGATAATTCTTGTGAAATGATAAAAGTGCAAAATAGGTAATTATTGGTTATTGTTGAATATTTTACAACATATGGGAATTGTTGAATGTACTTAATGGGTTAAACAATGAGAATTATAAGTATGCTAAATGGACATGTAATGTAATTGGAAAAATGAGTTAATGGGTTATGTAATAATATTAATATATTTACTGACTATGATGAGATATGATTTCAACTTGTATTTCTTGTGTTTGGTTATGATATGGTATGTGTGTAATGGGATTAAGTATTGAGGATCCTCGCACGGGACGGGTTAGGACTGATGCTCAAACCCAACCCTAATATGTGTGGTGATTGGATATATAGGCATGTGTACATGGCTTATGATGTGGGATAAAGGACAAAGGCTCCTCGCTTAGGTAGAGTTAGAATGATGCTCTTAACAGCACCAACAATGCATGAGTTAGGGAAGGGGATGAATTCCTACTTCCCTAATGGATGAATTCCACCCAGACCGAGGCTTTGAGGTGAGGATAATGTGTTTGTTGTGTTGTGTTACCCCTAGTGAGACATGGAATTAACTTAATCCCTTAAAAAAGTGGTTGATATCCTTATACCCATGAGTAGTTGAAGTCTATGTTGAACCCATGGAGCACATGAGGACGATGGATTAATTATAGAAGATGGATAAATAGTGAATATGATAGTAATGATAGAAATAGTTAGAATACACATTGTTAACTAAGGGATAATATGTTGTTATTTGGTTTACTTTGTCTTTTATTCTATTCTTTCATGAACTATATATTAGACTAGATATTTTGTAGACACTGTTGGTGGTGGCCTACTATGTTTTTTACTCACACTCTACTCGAACCACCAGTGGTTACCTGAGAAGATTTCATGGTTTCAGTTTAAGACAACAGAAACGACCCTATTCTTGGTAGATTAGTTAGGTTTGAGATGTGCAAGGATGCGGATTTGAACTTAGATTCAAGAACATTTGGTGGATTTAGATGGTTTTCTTTATTTTGGGTATCATTTTTTCTGACACTATTTTCATGACATGACATGGTTAATATTGATTTTTGGTTTTTACCAATATTTGGTAGATTTTTAGATATGCATTCTTATTGATTATTACATATTTTTTTCTGCTATTTATGTTGTTTAATGATGTGTACTACTCTAGTAATGAGTATTTAGTCATTCTACACGGATTATTAGATCCTCATCACTAGTCGACAACTAACGGCCTATTAGGATGAGAGCTTGAGGTCCTATGACTACCCAACTCAGGGAACCATTTTAGTGGCTCCCTTGTCATGGACGTTACACTACATGGCTTTATAGATCACACCCTAACTTTTCCATTGGGTATTTTTATATTTTATTAATCCAGGTCTGAGTAATGGAATAGAAGCACTTGGATGTAGAAGATGTTTTCGATCCTTGTGATAGTGGAATGATGATGTATTCCCCTATAGATTAGGTCCACTTATTACACACTGTTTTGAGACATTCATTGGTTTGCTGTTGCCAGTTTGGGTTGATGTTTCATTTGGTTTTTATCTATTTTCTTGGGTATAGTTTAAATTATTTTACTTCTCGTACAATGTCATTGAATAGTGCTGATATATCATCTTTTATCTTGTTTATGTTCCACTATTATGTGGAATAATCATTCCCTGATTATTCTAACGTGATTACTAGTTGTATTCAGGAACCGATGGGTATTAGTAATTCCATTCGGTCTATGTTTGAACCTAATGGGGTATTTGGGTACCAGAGTATATTGGATGGTTCTTAGAAAATTAGTATAATAGGTTATAGTTGAGCATAATTCCTTGAATTTAGTATGGGGTCTTGGTATTCATGGTAAACATGTGGTAGGATTGATGGAAATTAGGGCTAGTCATGAGTGAGTCCCAAGATATATCCTAACATATTGAGCCTTAAGTCATTTGGGGTGGTGTAGAAAAGTGTATAAGGTCAGTATATTGAACTATTTCTAATCCTTTCCTTATTGAGTTTGAGTGTTGTACAAATGAAATTATTTTGAATCCTATTTGATTTTTTATCTGAGTGTATTAGTTAATCGTTTTCTCCTTATTTTTTAATGGTTTGTAGTGTCATGCCTCAGGGAATTCATTTTAATTCACGTTAGCAGGGTGCCTATGATGAACCATGGAATGTGAACCGTCTAACTAACCAGGATCTCATTTAAATAGTGGTGATTGGTTTCCACGCATTGTTATATAAAGATACACATAGCCCCATTCAGGCTCGAGTAGTGGAACCACGAAGAGAAGACTCTAGTGATCATGTAAAATAGTTTCATCCCCAGAATACACCATATTTACATGGTTCAAAATATCCTTAAGTGAACGAGGAGTGGTTGAATGGAATAGAGTGTATTTATGAGTTCTTGGAAACACATAATTCAATAAATGTGTTGTGTGTTACCTTAATTATTGAGGGGCCTAGTAGATGGTGGTGGGATTCTATTGTGATGGAGAATAAATATGAATTACTAGAGTGGAAAGACATTAAGATCATTTTTCCATCTAGTTCTATTTGTAGTTAATTATTTTTGAAATGTCAATGGAGTTTCTAAATATTTAGAAATGTGTCAAGGCCATGAATAAATATGAAAACATATCTGATGAGATAGTATAGTATTCATCGGATATTGGGACTAAAGGGAAAATGGGGACATTATGATTTGATATGTGTATTAAAGATGATATTTGATCCTATGTTTTCATGCTAATGAAGATTTCTTTTGATGATATATTGGATAGAGTGTTGACGGTCGAGCTTGAACTTGTTGGTATGTCAAGGTTGAATGGAGTTACTTTTTCTCACAATGGATTTTTTTATGAGTTTCTTAAAAGGAAATAGAAATAATGATGAGAATCATGGTGTTTTTCAATAGTAGGGTAATTAAAAACTTCATATAGTTACTAGCATAAAACATTTTACATTCTTCTGGTGTGTATAGTTTGAGATTTTGAAATGTGTTTGAGCTAAGGAACCCATGATCTATAGTCCCTACAGATAGTTAAGTAACATGCAAAAATTATGTTTTATCATTTCTACCCCAATTAGTGGAACATCATATTCAGTATATAAAAGTACTATGGTGAAATCATAAGACTTAACAACAAAGGGAATCTATCCATATAAATTAAGGAAAAATATTCTCCTCATATTGGAAGAGTCCCCATAAGAAGTTAATACGGGTCCAATGATTGTGAAACATACCATCATTATAGAGTCTTAATTATGGATTGATTTATTTGATTATAGTGCATCTCACTCATTCATATTGACCCATTTGGTTTATTTTCTTACCCTTCCTATATGGATTTTATCTTATATCATGTATATTATTATGCCTCTCGGAATGAATACAAAATAGGTTATTCAGTGTCATTGTTGTTTTTTCTTCATATTATATATTGAGATTACTAGTAATTTTATAGTCCTCAATATAAAATCTCATGATGTAATTAATTGGATGGATAGGTCAATTTCACATAAGATGGGGATTGAGTTTTTTATTCAGTGGGTTTCCTTTACTACACATGATGGGGTGTGCTATGTATTTTCGGAATAATAGGACCCATGATTGATTAGAGAAACACCTTCTCTTCCAATAATGGGAAGGGTAATATAAGGGTTTTATTTATTAATTGGAGTTAGAATATTTGGGTAATGACCACTCTATAGTTTTCATCACGTTTCTCTACATTTTCCTCATAATTTTTATGTCTTACCACCTATAAGAGAGATGTATTTTAATATCAAATTATTACCTGGTACTCATCCAATGTATATTACTTTTTTCCATATATAACTAGTTGATTTTAAATATTGGAGACATGGATGTATGAATTACTTGAGAAAGGTTTTATATACCATTGTGTGTCACCATGGGTGGTACATGGTCTCTTTCAAAGAAATCTTAGTATGAGATTCATATATATGCTTATTATAGGAGGATCAATATAGTTATGGTAAAGAAAAAGTATATATTTCCATATATAGATTAATTTTTTTGACAATTTGAAAGGGTATAATTGGTTCATGAATCTTATTCTTCAATATTTATATAACCAATTGCAAATTAATAAATCTGAGATAATTAAAACCAATGTTAGGAGTATTTATGGCCAATGCAAATATCTTATTATCTATTTTGGTCTATCCATTGACACACAAGTTTACCTAGAATTGATGAAAAAGATATTTATTGAGTACCTTGACATGTTAGTTTAAGTCCCCATGGATTAAATCCTATTTTACTCTAATATCATGAAGGATCAAACATTCCATCTGAATGAAGATATCTATATTTTTATAGATAACTGACACTATAGTAAGATCTTGAAATGTTATTTCTAGATTTTCAAAGTGATGTTCCAGGGATACATGGTCTTAGAACATGGTATTTGAGTTGATTTTAAGAAGTTGAAATCTATTATGACTTGGGAATATCCATGAAATATTTTTAAGATTTAAATATTCTTCGGTATACTATATTATAGTCCTCAGTTTTTAAGTTATTTCTCAAAGTTGTCTTCTCTAAAAAAATTTATCCATTAAAAATGAGTGACATTGATGTGGGAGGATAAATGTTGGACTATTTTTTTATTTGAAACATATTTTTAATTTTTCACTGATGATGACTCTTTCAAAGGTAGATTTGGAATATGTGGTCATCTATGATGCATTATGTTCACAATTGCATTTTTTACTTATGAAGCATCTTCAAGACATTGAATTTCAATTTGGAGAGTATAAACCACATGATAAAAATTATCCAACCCATGATCTCAATCTTTAAGCTGTGATGAATGCTCTTAAATCCTGGTGGTATTACCATTTTGTAAAATAGTTCACCATTTCTTCTGATCATACATTCATGACCTACATCTTCTCCCAAAAATATTTTAATATCATCTATAGTAATTTGGTGGAGTACATGATGTTTTTCTATATATTAAATGCTTATACCTTGGATAATGGGAATGACATCAACAATGTTTTTTTAGAAAACAACCCACCCAAGACATCAAGGTATCATTAGAAGAAATAAATTTGATGGAACTCATTGCTCGGTTTCAATTTGGTGTCTTCACGAGTGAGACTGAGGCTCTTTTGACACATGTTCAGTTGACCAAATTTATTCTTAAGATAAATCTTCGAGATCAGTAGTGTGATGATGATTTCCAGAGTGTTAGAGACTCCATTCATGGTGGGGAGACCATCACTGAGTGGTCTTTCACAAAATAAGATATTGTATGTTTCAAGAAATAGTATGTTGTTACTTATTCCGTAAGGATGGTTCTGTAGGGAGATTATCAATGTTCTTAGTGCGAAGTAAAATTTTGTAACATGAGCATGTTATATGATATACAAAAATTATTTTGGTGGTAAGGTATGAGATATAACATTTCTGAATTTGTATAATACTGCTATACTCGCCAATAGGTCTAAATCGAGCACCAGAAATCTCTAGTTTTTCTCAAGATCCTTCCAATGCCTACTTAGAAGTCTAATTAGATTTCTATGGAATTCATGGTTGGTTTCCCTTATACCCCTTGGTAGTCTAAGTTGATATGGTTTATGATGTATTTTCGGACTAAATTAGATCACTTTATACCCATCTGTGATACAATTGTTGTAAATGAATAGCAAACCCTTTATATACTTGAGGATTTTAGGTTACATGGTGTCCTATCTATGATTGTTTATTATAGGATTCCTCATTTCATCTCTCTTTCATGGATATTTCTCCATGATCCAATGAGATATCATGTGATCTTGAGTATAACATATCATCTATTGATGGATTTCCAGATTGAACAGTCCATACAAATTCTGGAGGATATTCTTAGTGTTTGTATCCTCGCTTTTGGTGGAGATTAGGATATCCACACGGGACTGGTTTAGTTTTCTTCTTACAATAGTTACTAGTTTTCCATTCTTATTGTTAACTTTGGGAGCTTATATGGATTCTTGAGTAAATATCCACTGTGTTGGTTATATATTGAATATGTTTCCCTGGTTGCACCATGTCTGGTCCAAGAGATGGAAGTTAAGATTTAGTATATTCATTTATGTTGGTGAAAAAATTGAGGTGATATGAATCCTAAGATTTTTTCTTCAGTTTCTACTGTAATTTTTGTTGTGTGATTAAGTGTTGTTGAGAGTTTAACCTGAAATGGGTCACTGATGACTTGAGAAACTAGAAATCATGTACCATGGTTTTTGTACCTTTGGAGGTTGTTCAGTTGGTGGGAATAGTTCATTACCCTTTATCACATCCATAATAGTTGACATTGATACATAATGTGATCCATGTATCACAACATCAAATGTATATTTATGAAAAACCTCATGTATTGGGAAAGGAGAATCTTTATATTAATCATGATTTATCCATGACGAGGCATCCAATAATGGTAATTTATTCTGCGACATATGTTATTTTTGGGATGAATATACCTTTAGTTCATTTGATATGGAACCGTGGTTCTGATTTTTTTGAGGAATTTTAGAAAAGGGAATTGATGAGAGGGTAGTGGACTCTTCTTTTTGATATGGATTTCCCAAGATAGGATTTCTAGGGGATAAAATTATTATGGGGAGGAGGTTATAACACCCACTTATATTCTTTTAGGCATTCCTTTACCTTTTTTTGGTCTCCTCTAATTTTGTTCTCATTTCATGGTGTTTTGGGTCAATTTTGGAAACATATGATGTCTTATGGATGGATCACGATTTGTGAAATATTAGGGAAAACTATGAAGTTTATCCCTAGAAACCACACATCCAAGTATCTGCCTTTGGAAGGGGGTGTAATGTTTGGAAAAACTGTACATCCAGCCACTTCAAAACGTGAACCCTTTGACAATGATGGGTTTTATGGTTTGTGCATCATTAATATAACCATTTTCATAAAACATTCTCCCCATCTAAAACTCTACTAGTTGAGCACCACTAGGGATCATTATTTCTCTAACCATGCGGCCTTCTATAAGAAGTCATGAATGTGGTTTTTAATTCAAATGAATTTAATTAAAAAAATCTTGAACCTTTAGCTTCATAATATAATCATAACATTCATGAATAACATAATTTAGTGGTCCTTGGAGGCACTCAAGTTGTTATTTATGTTCTTCCAAACCATTTCCATAGAAAATATAAGTTATTTTGATCTTTTTCAATCTTCTCCATGTTAGTAAATCTGCTATAACATGTTTCATTCTTGTCTCCCTTTCAATAATCCACAGAGTTCTATAGATAATCACGAAATTGATGGATCTTAACTCCCATTCATTATATATTTATTCTAATTTATCTTCCAAGATATTCTAATCCTTCGTTATTCATTGGAAAACCCTGTTGCGGGTGTTCATCGTTTGGATCATAGATTTAAAAGAATGTGGTTCCATTTGATATTATATTTTAAATTAAAAAACTTATTTTCCTGATTTATTTAAAATCTATCAATTTTTTTAATACCTCAATTCAAATTTATTTTAATATGAAACTCCAGATTGAATAGATATTTGGAAAAACATGAAATTCAAATGGAATTGGAATTGTGGGATGAATTTTGAAAAAGATAGATTTATATTTGAGAGATTTTTTAGAAGGTGAAATTTATTAAATGATGTATATTTGTTTTGAAAAATGGATTACATTGAAATGATGAAAACCGATGGTTATTTTTTTATTGCAAAGTCATTATATAATGAAATACCCATGTTTTGTTTGAAATTAATTTTGAACATTTAATCTATGAATTGATAATTGAATTGTAAATAGTAATTGATTTAAAATGATTTGATTTACACACTATTAGTTTATTGATTAATCAATTGAGAGCCTATGTAGTTAGTGGGTTATTTTATACAAGCTTGCTGAGATCTGGATCCCATAACAATGGGTTGATGATGAAATTTCAAACATAAACCTAGTTTGGCATGATTCTCTATGATGGGATATTGGTGTGTCTTTTTCAACCTGAGCCCAAGAAATGTCTTCACCTGATTTTCCGTGATCACTAATTTGAGATGTGTGAGGATCATGTAGCTAAAAACTAATGTAATTTAGGGGAATATGACTATGTTTCTAGTTTTGTATGATTTGATTATATATTCCATTCATTATAATGCTATTTGAATCATGGAAAATTATGAATATAAATTCTTTAAAATAAAATGATTAAATTAGCCATATTTGAAAAAGAATCCATCTATTGAGAAGAAATCATTTTTTGATATAAATATGAAAATTATACATTATCCAATGACCTATTATATTTAAGATAAAATAAAGATTGCTTTATTGTTTTGGAATTTATTATTGAACACTTTATGAGACCCTATTCATCTTTATAGCTCACAACCTACCTTTTCTTTTGAGAATTTTTAGATTTTCTTATGACATGTTTGAGAAAAGGAAAATTAGAACTTAGAGGTGGTGGATGTTCATAATCTTGTGGATCATTGAGTGATGATGGTGGCTAGGGGAGATGAGGTCCACATATTACATAATTTTCTGAGACTTTTAATTTTTTTATGTTACTTTAAGTTAATATTATGTTAGGTTGTTTATATATCTTCCTAGGTATTGTTTTAAATATTTTTCTTTTTGTGCTTTCTCAGTGTGGAGTTTTCAAAAACAAAATTTTATCTTGTTTCTATTTAATTTTTTGGAGAAAATCATTCCCTAAATAATGTTGTATGATTCTAGGTTATAGTCACACACCTATGTGGAATATGAATTTCCTTTATAATATATTAGTGACTGATGGGGTATTAGGGTACGAGGGTATCCTGGCTGGTTTGGGACACACACAAACATTTTTCATAAGATTAGTTGGCTAGTGACTTGGGCTCCTTGGGATGTGATATTAAATATATGATATTTTTGGTATACTTCGATGCGAAAAATTAAGATCAATATATATTTAAACCTTCCCTAAATTATTCTTATTTTATATATACTATAATTTTCAATTAATGATTCATTAATATGAACACATTCTTTCCCTAAGGACTCGTTTTAGTAAATTGTTTGCTACTTGATGACACAATACACATAAGTCTTCTTCCATCCTATTTTACATATTACGACAGATAACATGTAAAACATATATAAAACTATATGTTTTTAAATTATAACAATCTATTTAAAAATTCCCAATATTGTTATAAATAACAATTGAATAAAATGAAATATTTTTTGAAAAAAGAAGGATATAAATCATGAACATAATATCGGTCCACTATTCTATTCTCATGTGGATGTTGATATTTAATGGATTCACCCAGACACGCACACACACTCAATCATTGAAAAGATAAAATGTTAAATTCAGTTCCTTATATATAAATATTTTTTCCATCACAGTGATCAAAATAATATAATAAGAAATGTCAAAATTAATGGGGGAAATCTTAATTTTTACTCACCAATATTACCTAATCTTGAATATTGTATAATTTCATTATTTCTAGAGAACTATAATAATATATCCATAACTAGTTAACAAAATTTAAAACTTATATAATTAAAATAATTAAAAAAATAGAAAAAAATTATATATATTTTATTAATTTTACTTTGGAACTAAATTTACCTATATCATGTTGTAAAAATCCACTATGGTCAACAATTGTAATATATAATTTGTTGATTCACATAATAAATTTTTCAAACGGATTGAGACCTATATTAAAAAAAGTTTATTGAAAGATGAAAATAATTATTTAGTTGTGAAATAAAAAAACCACAGATATAATATTTTCTAGATTCTTTCATTGGAATATTCCGACAGTCCATAGAATTTTAACAATGAAATCTATATTTCATTGTTTATACTATTTAAAAATCCTCAAGTTGAAACATTGAAAACAAGAAATGATAGAATTTAAATTATTGCACATGAGCCTTATCCCAGTTGGTTAGGACTCCGTAAGTGCATTAAAACGACAAGGGATCAAATCCAGGCGGAGGCTGAATTTCCGGGAACTGTAGTAGTACTGTAGAAGTACTATAGCAGCTACTGTAGCAGTACTGTAGTGGGAACTATGTAGTACTGCAGTAGGTACTGTAGCAGACACTGTTTGAAACTGTAGCAGCCGGGAATATGCCCCTGTTTGGTCCTCCAAGCCACCGATTTGGTCCCTGAGTCCTGTAAGGCCTTCGGACCACCCAGGGCTTCGAGTCAGTAAGGTCTTTGGGCCACCTCAAGGCCTTCAGGCCACCTTAGTGCAGATGCAAACTAGACAACCTACAAGGAACACGCTCTACAAAGAGGATGAGCAAGAAGCTTTCACGATAGCAGAAGCTAAACAGATAGCAAGAATGAGAGGGTATGGAACCTGCTATCGGGACAAGCCTGTGCATGCACGGGAATGCCTTGCCAAACAACCATGCGAAGGTGGAGAGCTGATTTCACGATGAAGATCCTGGGGAGGAGCAGTTACAAGTAGTTAGTCTAGGTTGTATGTAATGTTTGAATCCTACGGGCAATGAATTCCTCTAAGGCCTACGGGCCATGTAATACCTAAGCCTACAGGCATTGTAAGGGTTCCACCTCACCCCTTGAAAGGTGGATTATCAAAATCAATAAAAAATGAAGGCCTTCGGGCCATTGGAGGATAGAATTTAAATTATTTGAAATTCATTTTAGATGTCAATAACTTTTTATAATATATGGAAGATATTTTCTTATATAGTGGATTCAATGGAAGTTTGGATTCTCATTTTATAATATAGATGTCAGGTTCTTAATGATCCATATACTACTATTAAATTCATGTAATAATATCTTCTCACTCAAAAAAGTTATTAAGATTATTCCAATTAGTTGAAATGTATTATTGCAATACATAAACATCTATATAAAATTATCAGACCTGAATGAAATTTAAAAAATATCCTATAATCAATAGAACATATATTCCATGTTCTAACATGTACATGTAGAAATGTTTCTGACCATTTGCATAATGTGAATATATATTTTGAATCAGACCTTATAAGTATGTGATTGAAAAATGCATGAAAGAAAAATTCATTGGCCCAACATCTCTACTTAATTAAGAATCCTAAATCATCAACCTTTATAACTATATAATTTCAATACATATATTTTTTCATTCCACCATCTATATCATTACTTTTATTCTTATTGACACATAATTATATAGGGATTACTATTTTTTTCATATTACTCCATATCCTTAATGTGTATATTCTTCTTATACTTTACATCAATTTAATTACACGTTGATACTTATATTTACAATCAAATTAATCCAATTTATTCCATTATTTTATGATCTTATCGAATCCAAAAATGATTCACCCCTTCAAGAGATACAATGGAATACCATATGTTTTTTAGATTTTCTATTATACATCAGCATGCAATAAATTACAAGATCAAGATTCCTATTCAAAAAAATAAAATCCCCTAACCATCCTTCAAATAAAATTGTATATTCAATTTGATTTCAGGTTCTTGATCACATTTCATAATCTAGTTCATTATCATTTAAAATTATTCTTCATCATACACTATAATGTTTAGATCATGGAAATATATAAAATTTATCATGATCCAATGATCCAAATCATCCACAATTGTATTTAACAAACATCAATACAAGTTAATATCATCTTATGTGAACTGTTCACTTTCAACCAATATGTGTATTATAAAATAGTATCTTATATATCTTCGTTTTATTTAATTATATTAATGGTCCTTGTTCAATGGTTGAACTATTATTCAATCATAATCAATAATTATGTTCAATAGTTAGAGACAGATTTTTATCCTCACATTTTTCACTAGAGGTGTTTTGATATGCACTCTAAACTATCTTCATAATGAACTCCAAGTTTACCCAATCATCCTTAAATGAATCTTATAATAATGTGCATCTTAATTTAATATTAGGATGATCTTAAAAGATAAATCATGTGAAATAAAATTATTTTCAATAGAGTGTAGTGACATTACTATGATATTATATGATGTTTTCATCCTTAACATACTTTATTAATTGGTGGAATCTTTAAACTAATCCCAATGGGAGGATCTTCCCACCATATAAATGAATTGGGGGATGTTTTTATAGTTTCTCCATTCCATGATTTGTGAGAATAAATGAGGTTCATGTACAATCTAGTTTGATATTTCGTAGAAGTAAAATAATAATTCTATTCAAACTCACTCATATATTTCCATGATTTTTTCATCACCTCTAATTATTTTCTTCCTTCTCATATCAAGAAATACCTCTCCATATTTATAACTTTTTTATATCATCATCTCATGATGATATAAATAACATGAATCATATTTTTCTTCATTCATTTTCACAGGAAAGGATCTCTATAGAACATTAATAAAATATCAATCCTGAAGGACATAAGTTCAACAAAAATATTTAATGGAACCTTTAATCTTCCCAATCACCCCAACATTAAGATTTAAACATGGTTTTTCATGTAAGCTTCATGTTAAATTGGTATAATAGACAAATATTTTTATGATAATTGATTTTTTCTCACTTATTATTGAATACGATTTTGTTCAATAGTATTAAAATATATATTATTAAAGTCCATTTTTATAAATAATGGGGAATATGCCCGATAAATCTTATAAATCACACTATTTGTCCCTAACTACATCAAAAATATGAAAAATGAATAAATATGGGTTCAAAGAAAATCTAGTTTTTTAGTTTGGAAAGTGAAATGAAAAATATTTTAAGGAAAAATTATAAAATTTTTAACCAATGAAACCTAGTGATATGAATCATCAATAATGAAATATACATTAAAAATAAATATTTTATAATATACAATCATTCCACTAGTTTATTATAAGACTCTTCATAAATATTTTCATCTATTTTTATAGTTATGTTACATGATCATTCATCTTTATATATAAGGGAAAATGATCACAATAACATCAACCTATATATAATTCCATAAAAGTAAAATATCATCCTTTTTGAAATATGAATAAAATATAGAACAATAAATTCCCATTACATATGTTAATGTATATACATGACCATTATTACCTATAACTCATTAAAATTTATGATATATTTGAGTGGAAATATGTCCCTCCACCATTTCCCACTATGGAAACTCATCACCAAACTGGTCTTGTGAAATATGTGTAATTGATTAATATAAAATATTGAATAATAAACATAATTTAATAATGATATATTTGATAAAATAAAAATTACATGCTATAATATTGAAAACTCTAATATGAGGGACACAATGAGTTTCCATCCACAGAAAAAACCAGTCTTGGCACACATCTTAGGGTTCTAATTGGTCATGAGTAAGAGATATAAAGACATGAATTAAATGTAATTTTTTTAGTTATATTGAATTATTATGAGTCTATAAAAATTGATAGCGTGTGATTCCGAGACCTGTTGTTGGTCGAGAATAAAAGTTATATTTTGGACTTTCTTTTAAAAGAATAAATAAAATAACTTTGTTATTTTATTCTTTCATTACCTCAAATGGACAAGCGGCAGTGTGGGACCAACGACGTTTCAATCAATTAAATGGATTGAACTTTCAAATCCCATGTAACAACATCATCAGGAATTAGAAAGGTTCCTTATAAATGAACTATCATAAATCCCAGGAGTATTAGACACCCTCTCCCTCATCTATTTAAATTGAGATTGGGGAGAGGTATCAGTATTACTTCACCATGAAATGAAGTGCTGATAAAGTCCCACGACACAAAACCCATGGTGGACGGAGCTGGTTCCTGTGGGTGGCGATAGGTGACATCGAACCATGAACCGAAGGACGATATACGAGTGACGTCATTGGGATCTTGTTGTGAGAAATACGAACACTGAACCACTTCCTCAATCATGGGAATTATCCATCACTCATGAGGTATGTATTTAATTTTTTTTAATTTCAAATGATTATTAAATCCTTTAATACTCCCTCATGTTTTCAAGGTAACGTCGAGGGAACAAGCCTAACGAACATGGACCGGACCCTCTGATGCCTTGTTACCCTTGAATCCTCCATGGAAGACCACCGATGGGGCAACAGTGACTGGCCAGGATGAAGTCGGTGCCCCGTTGCATATTGTAGGTGGAGGCCACGACATTAAGCTGCAGCGGTTGGCGGAGAGGCGGGAACCGGATGACCACAAAGGTGGTGTGGAGCACTATCGCGTAGCTCCAGTGAGCAATCGGTCATGGGGAAAGCCGCGATGGGTGAAGGGAGTGGCAAGCACTGGCTGGTCGTGGTGGTGGTGCAGCGCACCGGCGCCTGCCGCCGATGAGTGAGGTGTCACGGCCGAAGTCGCAGTGTGTGGAGGAGTGATGGCACACAACATGAGGAGGATGCAACCAAAGCCGTAGCTGGCGAAGAGTAAAGCGACCGTCACGCCATACTGGTTAGAGGACCACCAGTCGACCAAAACGGCCGACCATTGTGCTGTGGGGCAGCACCCCACCGGTTGGCGAAAACCACCCCGCAATTACTGGGCTAGTTGGGAAGACCGGTCCGCCTTCTGGCAGACCCGACCGACTGTACGTCGGGACGCATGAGCCTATCGGGCTGCGCCTTCAAGGGTCGGGCCATGCGATCCCAACGGGTTGTGCCTCTACTAACCGAGCTGTGCGACCCCAGTGGCCCGTGGCTCCATGGGAAGGCTGCGCGAGCCCCGCTTGTCGTACCTTTGCGGCCTAGGACCCCCCTTTTGGGCAGGGACGCGCCCCCTTGCGGGCTGGGCCGAACCGAGGCCCAAATGTCCAAGCCCGCCATGGTCTAGACGTGTCGGGTTAGACAAGGACTAGTTTTGGATCAGACTGAAATGGGTCGGGTCAGCCCAGACTGGGTCACATCGGTTGTACTAGCTCATTCCAGACCTAGACCCATCCAGGCCCAGTTCTACTTAAAGGGCTCTAACTTGAGATCTGGGTATCCGTTTGATGAACCATTTACGATGCTGGGACCCATGGAGTTAGATAGTCTTTTGAGTATACTCAACATGTTTTTTGGAGATAGTTTGAGTATGACTGGGTTGGATCGAACTTGAATCCAACTGGGCCCTCGGAACTAAAACACATATAACTCACAGACTGGGCATCCGGTTGACGTACCATTTAACACATTGGAACCCATACAACATAGAGGTCCATTGGGTTACTCTTTTGGGGATCCTGGTGGTGGTTGATGTATGACCGATATCTCAAGGGGTAGATTCTACAGAACTCAAACGCACCAGGTGTGAGTAATCTTGTGGCTGGTTGTAATGTGAAGAAAGAACAATCGATCCTAAGTGGGTCAGCATCTATCAATCCTATGTCAGTCAGTGTCTATCAGATCCTGTGCGGGTTAGCGCTCAGTAATCTGGTGTGGGTCAGCGCATACCAATCCTGGGTGGGTCAGTGGGAGTTATTACCTATCTATCAGTGTGGGTCAGAAGTAGGGCTTCTTAACATAATAAGATGAACTAGCTTACGACTATTCATTTGTACTTCTGCCCATAAGTTATACCTGATTGTGATATGAGTCTTCTATCTTCATGTTGTTACTAGTGTGGTACTTCTATCTTCGTATTGTTACCGGTGTGGTACTTCTACCATCATGGTGTTGTGTTCTTGGTGTTACCTATGTGGTACTTCTAACATCGTGGTGTTACCTGTGTGGTACTTATACCTTCAAGGTATTTTCTTTATGGGGTTACCTATGTGGTACTTCTACCTTCATTGTGTTACCTATGTGGTACTTCTACCTTAGTGGTGTTACCTTTGGGGTATTCATTCCTCATGTATGAGATGAGTATATGTTGATAACTTAGGTATATGTATGGCATATACCTAAGTAGAAATGACGTCTATCCCTTCGTGCTTTGAGTTGAGGTCTTTCTTTGTGTTTTTTCCTTTGTGGAACTTTAGGACACCTACGGGGGTCTGGGGGTCCCTACTGAGTATCATTATACTCACCCCTGTGAGGATTACGCCCACACCTTGTTGTGTCTTGTTAAGAATACGTACATCTTTGATCGAGGCTGTGGGGGCCAAGACTGGACTGTGCATAGAGGTTGACCATTTGGCCTGATGTGACACATGGACTACTGACTGTGAGTTGTACCTAACCTTTAAGTAGGATCCTCGGTGGTCAATCCAAGAGCTATTTTTCACTTTTCATTTTTACTTTTACCTTTTAGTTGGGCTTGTGTTCTAGCCACTTTACTTTAAACACTCTTTTTACTACATCAGTTAATCCGTGGTTGCATCTTGTTACATTTTAGTATGACAGTTTGTTCAGGTTAAAAATGAAATGCTTTACTATTTTAGGATTACGCCTTTCCAGAGCTAGTCACCAGCCCCTGCCCAATGGAAGGCGGGCTTGGGGTAGTCACAGCACGGGACCTGAGGGACGAGTCATGAAAAAGTGGTATCAAAGGAGTTGGTCCTACTGAATAACTAGGAAACTGATTTTTTTCTATTTGGAAATAGTGTTATGTGTTATGAGTGTGGTTTTTAGTTTGGGGAATCCAGTGTTGGTGCGGAAACTAACGTATCCAAACACCAGGTCACTGAATTCTGATTTCTGACTCTACGCATGGAAACAATGATTGCATGTGTTTTTGAAATGTTTTTCTTATGAAATCTTTGAGTCAACTAACCAAGTGTAACTTATTGACCATATAAAACATGTCTTCTTTGAGGATTCTTCCAAGTATATATCCATCCAAGATTCCTGAGAAAGTACGCGATGATGTCCCACTGAGAAATGAGGCCTCAGTGCATGACCCTCTTATGAAGTTAGCACTTTCAAGTGGTGTACTTGCAACACCACTACCTGTTGGGTAGCCATTTCCACTAACTCCACCAATAGAGGATGTACACCGACTGAGCACATTTCATGAGTTTCAGCAGTAGAGGCCTCCAAGGTTTGGAGACAAGACAGACCCGCAGGCGGCTAAGGATTAGCAAGAGGCTGTGACTAGAGTTTTTCTCTTAGTTGGGACACCAACTAATTTGATGGTGATCCTAGCTTCCACTCTCTTCCAGGGAGAAGCTGGAAGATGATGGAGTTTGACACTCCAGTTACAAGATGAGGCAACCCTCATCTGGGAAGACTTCAGGGACCTTTTCAGGGTAGAGTTTTTCCCCAGAAACTCTACGCTCAGTGCGTATACAAGAGCTGAAGCACTTACAACAGGGTAGCATAAATGTGTCCCAGTACGTAGAGAGGTTTACAGTACTCTCCTACTACTCCAATTACATGGTATATATCTGTTTCTTCATGGCCCAGACCTTTGGGAAGGGTATCTGATGGGAGATCAGAGCATCGATGATATCTCTCAGCATTTCGATGTAGGTTGGTGTGCTATTACGAGTGCTTTTGGTGAAGAACTTCCAACCTGAGAAGGAACCGGTAGTGAGAGACACCACTAAACATTAGGTAGCAGAGTCATCTGTAGCAGGCTATAGATGAATGACGTAGGGGCCCAAGAGGGCCAAACCTTCAGGTGGATGACCTCAGGATATAGGGTTAGTGGTGTGGGTCTCACAGGACAATGGAGGACATATTAAGAGCAGGCAGTGCTACTCATGCGGCGGGGAGGGTCACATGGCTCACGACTACCTGACCCACCATACGGACGACCAACAAGAAGGTTGAGGGACTGTTAAGGAAGAGGAATAGATTATATCAGAGAGGTCCACAAGCAGTAGGATGACATGGAAGAGGAGATATACCTACAGTAGGTAATGGGTGGTGATTCAAGGTTCTACGGCCACCACCTCGATGTGGTCCACCCCGAACATATCCAGAAGGTGGACAGGGACAAGAAAATCACCAAGAATCTAAGGCCTATTATCCTGAAACTTTGGAGATGACTAGAGGTATGATTTGTGTCTACCCCACCTTAGCATTAGTACTTATAGACACAGGTGGTATACCATATTTTATTTTCATGGCCCTCTTCCAGAGCACAGAGATTCTGGTGGAGCCGTTGGCCAAATCCTTATGGCTAGAGACTTATATAGGAGGGGATTTGATGATTACAAACTGGTTCCGGTAGTGTGAGCTTACTCTAAGAAGGCCAGAGATTCGGCTGGGATCCTCTTGTAGCGGTGTCGAGGTATTACGACATCATCCTAGGTATGGACTGGTTATCCATATTCCATACCCAGATTGACTGTATTAGGCACAATGTTCTGTGTGTCCATGAGTATGGGACCAGGTTTTACTTCACCGGTGGGAAGGGAACCTTTGTAGAAAATGATGGACTTAACTAGAGGTGGGTACAACTTATCACACATCAGTTGGCTAACCTTTCCCTCATAGTAGTAGATGTTGAGAGTCTTAACTATCCTGTAGTGGTGGACCAGTATGCTGATGTCATTCCAAATGATGTTCTAAGACTAAATCCTTGTAGAGAGGTGGACATTAACATCGACCCATATCCCAGGACGAAATAGATATCTAATCTAGTATATTGGATGGCTCATGTTGATCTTTGTGATTTATGGGTATAGTTAGAGGACTTGTAGAGGACGGGCTTCATAAGGCCCAATTTTTTTCTACGGGCATCCCACATTTTGTTTTCCATAAAGGTATATAAGAGTTTGAGACACTATTTGAACTACTTGTGCCTGAACTAGGTGATCGCGATGAACCAATATCCAATACCAAGGATTGATAATCTTTCTGATTAGCTAAAGGGAGATCGTTGGTTTTCAAAGATAGACTTCAAATCATGGAATCATCAGCTCAGGGTACGAAATGAGGATGTGCAGAAGACGACCTTTAGATGTCGGTATAGACACTATGAGTTCTTGGTTATTACATTTGGTGTGACCAATGCCCCATTAGGGTTCATGGGACTCATGAACATGATCTTCCAGCAATACCTTAATCGCATTGTGGTGGTCTTCATCGACGGCATCCTCATATCATCAGCATTAGAGGAGGAGCATGCCAATAATCATCAGATAGTTCTAGATACACTCTGAGAGCACCAAGTTTATGGTATGCTCGTGAAGTGCTAGTTTTCAATATGAGAGGTCCTTTTTCTAGGGAACTTTATCTTGGAAGCTGGAGTTGTGGTGGATCCAATGAAGATAGAGGCTATGCTTTCTTGGGATCCACCCAGGAGGGTGACCGAGCTTCAAAATTTCCTGGGGTTGGCTGGATACAACAAAATATTTGTACCTGAATTTTCCAGGGTTGTGGCACCCATTTCAGTATTAACGAAGAAGGGACAACCATCATGTGGATGGAGAGAAGCTAGTATAGTTTTCAGGAGCAGAGGTAGAGACAGATGAGTTCCCCCATCTTGACGCTACCAGAAGAAGTCGTTGGGTATGTAGTCTAATGTGACACATCATGTACCAGACTTGGATGTGTCCTGATGTAGAATCTATCCTTGATCACTTATGGTTCACAATAGCTGAAGTAGTATGAGCAGAACTGTGCCACCCATGACCTAGAGTTAGCAGTAGTGGTCTTCACCTTAAATATGTGGTGACATTACTTGATGGGTGAACGTTTTACAGTCTACTTTGATCACTAGAGTCTCAAGTATATCTTCTCTAAAAAGGACCTGATCCTGAGACAATGGTGATGGCTAGAGTTCCTCCAAGAGCATGACTTTGAGATATTCTAGACTCTTGGGAAGGGGAACATGGTAGTAGATGTAGTCAGTAGGAGGTCTGGTTCACTGTTGCTGAGTGAGGTGATAGAGTATATTGCCACTATGCAAATATCCTTCATGGATAGAGATAAAGCAACATACCTCCAGTCTATGGCTATCACTCCCCCACTTCTCTAGGGAGTTCGGTAGGCAAAACATGGGGAAATTGACTACAAGGCTTGACGTACTTAGATATCTTCAAGAGAGGCACCTTATAGATTTTATTAAGGTGGGGATCATGCCATAATCTTCAGAGGATGTACCATGGTACATGTGGCGCTACATGAGGAGGTGTTGAGGGAGTTCCATACGTCTCCTCTAGCGGTACATCCTGGTGTGGTGAAGATGTACCAGCAGCTCTGACGTCAGCACTGGTGTTTGGGGATGAATAAAGTAGTTGTAGAGTTTGTTTCACAATGCCTCACTTGTCAGCAAGTGAAGGCCGAAGATCAGGTTCCAGCTGGCTAAGCACAACCACTAGAGGTTTTATAATGGAAGTGGGATTTGGCTCTATCGACCTAGTGAGAGGGCCTCCATGTATGTCTAGGGGAAAAGATTCCACCAGGTGATCATTGACCAACTCTCCAGGTCCGCCCACTTCCTACCCATCTGAGAGCAGGGGTTTAGTAGAGGGCATGGGATGCCTCTATGTACAAGAGATTGTGAGACTTAATGGGGTTCCATTGACGATCGTCTCTAACTATGACACATGTTTTACATCCAGGCTATTGAAGGGTTTGTAGGAGGCATTCAGGGTTCAACTGGGTTTGAGCATCGCCTTTCATCTACATATGGATAGTCAGATGGATTATACCATTCAGATGTTGGAGGACATTCTACGTGCTTGCATCCTGTATTTTGGCCAATGATGGGAGGATCACTTGCCCTTGGTGGAGTTTGAATACAATAATAGCTATCACTCTACCATCGGTATGGCACCATTCTAGGCTTTATATGGCAAACCATGCTAATAACATCTTTACTAGAAAGACCCAAGGGAGTCAACATTTATGGGTCCAGAGTTGGTACAGGCTACCACTGAGAAGGTGTTGGTTCTCTAGGAGCAGATGAAAACTGCACAAAGTAGACAGAAGTCTTATGCTGATTGGAGGTGGAGTCCTTTGGTGTTTGAGGAGGGAGACCATGTCTCCTACATGTTTCACCTTGATGATGTTTTCAGAGATTTGGCTGAGGTGGAATGTTATCACTAATGTTTATTAGACCATTTCTGATACTTTGGTGGATATGCGAGGTGGCATACCACTTGGCACTGCCACCACAGTTGGAGAGGGTGCACAACTTATTCGACATATCATAGATGAGGAGGTATGTGCATCACCCATCTCACATTATTTAACATCATGAGATGGACTTTTATGATGGGGTGACGTTTAGGAAACTTCTAGTGGTGATTGAGGATTGATATGATCGAGTCCTTCATGGACGATCGATATCTCTGGTGCGCATTAGCTGGTAGTTAGGGAACCTCCATGAGAGAACTTAGGAACGGGAGGCTCGGATTCATGTTCACTACCCCCCATTTGTTTTCATAGTTTGTGTTGTGGATTTTGGGGATGAAAGCCCTATGTTGGGGAAAATGTAAAGACCTAGATTTTCCATGTAAATTTTTTAAATTATATGGAATTATTACGAGTCAAAAAATTTACCGCGTGTGATTCCAAGGACCTATTTTCCCGGGGTAAATTTTCCAAATTTTTTTAAGGTACATTCAGTAAATGTGTGAGTGACATTTTATTACTTTTAAACCAATGCTTGGATTACAAATACAAAGGAAACGTTAAATCCGTAGCACCATGATTTGCTTAAGGGAGGACTCAAATTGACCACAGTTGGTCTGGAGAAGAATATAGATTTTAGACTTTCATTTAACTGGATAAATAAAATATCTCTATTATTTTATTCTTTCGTTACCTCCAACAGACAAGCACATCCGTGGGGCCAGTGATGTGTCAAGCCATTAAATGGATTGAATTTTTAAATCCTATGTTTCAATGTTGTTGATAATTATTGAAGGTTCCTAATAAATGAACCCTCATAAATCCTACGAGAGTTAGAAACCCTCCTACTCTTCTATTTAAATGGGGCATGGGGAGAGGTATCGACACTGCTTCACTAAGCAATGAAGTGCTGATAAAGTTCCGTCATGCAAAACCCATGGAGGACAGAGATGGTTTTAGTAGGTGGTGATGGGTGACATCAAACCACAAACCGAAGGATGATATACGAGTGGCGTCTTTGGGAGCTTGTTGCGAGAAAGACGAACATCGACCCACTTCCTCAATCGTGGGCGTTCTCCATATTTCTTGAGTTATGGATTTTATTTTTGTTTAATTTCAAGTGATTATTGAATCATTTAATCCTCTTTCATGTTTTCAAGCTAACGTGGAGGGAAAAGGCCTAACAGAACCATCTTGGACCCTCCGCTACCCTGTTACCCTTGCATATTACATGAAAGACTCACAACATACAGTCACCAATCGTCCATGATGATGGCGACATGCTATTGCATGCCACCGGAGGAGGCCATGACACTATGCTGCGGTGGTTAGCAGAGTGGCTGACACCTACTGACAATGAAGGAGGGGTGGTGCCTCGTCACATGCCACTAGTGCGCAAGGGGCCATGGCTGAAGCCATTGTGGGTGAAGGGAGAGGCTGAAACCATCCACCCACGAAGGAGGTGTAGGCTACAGTCACACACCACCAGTGAGAAAGGGGTCATGGCCAAAGATGCTGAAGGTGGAGGAGGCGGCTGACATGACCTGACAACAAAAAAATGGAGGTTGGGAAACACACCAACGTGCACCACTAGAGGAGGTCACGACTAAAGCCGCAGCAAGTGTAGAGCAGAGCAGGCCTCACACCCCACTAGTTTGCGGACCAAAGGTCAGCCAAAACGACTGACAATTTAGTGGTGGTGTAGCACCCCACTGGCTGGCCGAAATGGACCCACACCCATTGGGTCAGCTTGGAAGACCGATCCTCCTTTTGTTAGACCGGGCTACCCGCAGGCGGGGCCACGTGAGCCCAGCAGGCCACCCTTTTATGGGTTGGGTAGGACTGCGGACCAGCGGGACGAGGCCGTCACGGACCAGCCTTATCGGTTCGGACCCAGACTATGTCGGGTCAGCCCAGACCGGGTCGAATTGGACCTGGTCCCAACCAGGCCCAGTTCCATTTAAGGGGCTATAAATTGAGATCTGGGTGTCCATCTGACAAACCATACATGGTGCTTGGACCCTTGGTGCGAGATAATGCTTTGGGTATACTCTACTTGAGTTTTGGAGATAGTTGGAGTACTACTGTGTCGGATCGAACCTAAATCCAATCAGGCCCTCGGAACAAAAATGCATATAGCTCACAGAATGGTCGTCCGATTGATGCACCGATAATAGAGTTGGAACCCTTACGACATGGAAGTTCTTTGGGTTACTCATTTTTGGATCTTTGTAGCAGTCGATGTATGAATGGTATCTTGAGGGTCAGATTCTATGTAACTCGAGTGCAACAGGTGTGAGAAATATTGTGGCTGGCTGTAATGTGAAGAAATTAAAATTGATCTTAAGTGGACCAGGATCTATCGATCATGTGTGGGTCAACATCAATCTAATCTTATTTGGGTCAGTGCTCAACGATCCTATTTGGGTCATCGCATACTGATCACTTGTGGGTCAAATCCTATGTGGGTCAGTGGTGGTTTTTACCTATCAATCATGTGTGGGTCATAAGCAGTCCCTCTTAACAGAATAAGAAGATCTAGATTACGACAAATAATTTTTACTTTTTCACTTAAGTAATACCTAATTATGAGATGAGTCTTATATCTTTTTCATGTTAACTATATGGTACTTCTATCTTCTTAGTGTTACTTGTGTGGTACTTCTACCTTCATGGTGTTGTCTTTGTGGTGTTACCTATATGGTACATCTATCTTCGTGGTGTTACCTATGTGGTACGTCTAACTTTGTGGTGTTACCTATGTGGTAATTCTATCTTTGTGGTGTTGTCTTCGAGGTGTTACCTGTGTGGTACTTCTACCATTTTGGTTTTACCTGTGTGGTAATTCTACCTTCATGGGGTTACCTTTTTGGTATTCTTTCCTCATGTATGAGATTAGTATATCTTGATAACTTAGTTATATATATGGTAATATACCTATGTAGAAATGATGTTTTTCACTTAATTCATTAAGTTGAGGTCTATATTTTTGGTTTTTCCTTGGTGGAACCCTAGGATACCTACAAGGGTCTCGAGGTCCCTACTGAGTATTGTTATACTCATCCCTACATAGGCTACGCCCACACCATGTTGTGTCTAGTTCAGACGATATACAACATTGATCGAGGATGAGGGGACCAGGATTGGATGGTGCTCAGAGGTGGACCAATTAGTGTTACATGACACAGGGACTACTGGTCGTGAGCTGTACCTACCCTTCATGTACGATCCTCAGTGGTCGATCCAGGAGAAGTTTTTCACCTTTTAGCTATACTAGTACATTTCAGTTGGTCTTGTATTCCGGACCCTTTACATTCAAAACTCTTTTACTACACTAGTTAATTCATGGTTACATCTATTATAATTCTAGTCTATGTGTTGGTTTTGATTAAAAAGGAAATACCTTCCCATTTTTTGAATACCCCTTTCCGGTGCTAGTCACCATCCCCTAGCCTACGGAAGGAGGGCTTGGGGTAGTCACAACACAGGCCCCGAGGGATGGGTCTCGACAAGAGAGATGCTATATTTAAGATTTATAATTTTCTTATTATTTTTGGGAGCATCCTTGATGGGGAGACATGGGTAGCTACATAAAAGGTATATTCTAATACCATGTGTGATGATGAATATTTTCCAACATAAATAGAGAGGTAGTATCCTGATATTATTAAAATTAAATTCAAATGAACCCTGGATGAATCATGAGGAAATATTTTAAGATGTTATTTTTTTCATCAAAATGAAATATATTTCACAATAAAAACTATTTAATTTTAGTAAATAAATTTATATGATTTTCGTCTTGAGCATGAGATAATAAATAAAAAACATATGAATAACATGACTTATATGGATCATGATAAAATGATATCACTTTTTATACTAAGAAGATAAATTACATGATGTAATCATGATCATTCGTATTCTCACCATGGAAAATAATATGTCAACATTTCACATAAAATGAATCTAGTTAATATTTAAAAATGTATAATATAAAGATCTAGGATGTTGTAATGTAAGCAATTCAAAATTAATATATAATTCAATGTTTTTTTATGATGAGTGAAAATGATGGCTGTGATAAAACCCCATTAAATGTGAAAAAATTATTATGAGGTGTCAATAATGATTTCTTATATCATTGGAGGTAGATATTAAGTATCATTATCCAAATTATATAGAAAAATAATGTGTGATAATTTCATTGAAATGTTTAGTATACGAATATATATCCATATTAGGGGAAAATGATTAATGTATATCAATGGACATAAAAAATGAAATTCATAATATATTTATTTCCATTTTTGAAATGATTAAATAATTTATTAATAGTTTATACCTTTTAATTTAAACAAATTTAAAAATTTATAGTAGATATAGTTTATTCTCCCTCATTTTCCTATTAAAAACATTTCATGATTGTTTATCAGACAGTGTCAATAGGTGATTTTAGTGGATATGGTCTTTTGGGAATCAACATAATTGGTGGAAGTTTCATTGGGTTTGTTTCATTCTTATTAGGTTTATTGGTTCCTTTTGTACATGATGTTTTGTTGGGTTCAATACCCTATTATGTTTTTATTTCCATCTATGTTGGTACCCAATGCCCTTATTTTTAGATGTTTACCTTTATAAATGTTTTTGGTCTACTATAAATTCTATTAAAATATTCATCTCTTTAAAAATTTAGTTTGGATTTACGATTTTAAAATCGTTAATATTGTAAATTTGTTGTGTATGTAAAGTGGTTTATCTAGGGGATTATTAATTTTTTGGGAGCTGACATCATGGATAATGGTGGTGTGGAATTTGGATATTTTTTGTTTTGGGAATATTATTATATGGTTTTGGAAAAAAATATTTATTTTTGTTATATGTTGGGGATTAAACGATTCCTTTAATGATTTTAACTTTTAACATTATAATGGAAAAACTACATATAAAATTATTAAATAAAATTATTGTGATTATATTATAACAATCCCACCCAGGATTCCATATGACCAAGTAGCTGACCAAATTTTCCACAACTCCCAAAGGAAAATCTTGATATGAACGAGCCAGAATCTAGTGCAAGGGAATCACATAAATCCTATTAGGAATGATTTATAAATAATAAGAGTTTAAGATAGTAGAATAAATAAGTAAATGATCCAAAATGAAAAACCATGCCAAATAGGTCATAAAACTAAAATGATCTAACAAATATTCCTACAATAACATAATCCAAAAAAATAAAGAAAAAAACAGTGTAGAAGAAGAAAACACTAACTATAAAAGAAAAAACATAAAAACAAACTCGAGTTAAGAAAAAATCATCTTCCCGCATCCTATGATTTCTCACAACCACCCAAATCACCCCACATAATCCATGATGAAGAATAAGGATCCAAATATGAATCTAGAACCTGAAATATATAGGTGCTATAAAAAAAACCCAGTAGGTCACCATAACCTGCTGAATCTATGAAATGTGTTTCATAAAGAAATTCAAAAATTCTATTTTAAAATTATATAAAAAAAATATATTTTTCTAAAAAAATCATATAGAAATAAAAAATATTGCAATATCCATATTTCAAAACATTACTCTTTGATTTTCCAATCTGAACACATGTATTTTGGAAAGAAATCCTCCAACTCCATCCATTCAAAAACCATGCACACTTATAGAATTTATCAAAACATCAAATTTATTTTATTAAAATAAAAATTTTCAAATTAAAAAATAAAACATGATAAGTTAATATCAAATCAACCATTTTGAAATCCACATCAAGGACTCACAAGAGAGGATTTAAATTTATAATAAGCATTCCAATGTCATTGAAAAATTAATTTTCCAAAGTAAATACCCAACACACACACCTAGACACATGCGTCAATCATATGAATAAGGCACTAAATACCATAAGGCATATCATTGATATATCAAAAGGAGGGTTTTATAAATACAAAATACATGTGAAATGGTATAAAGAAGAACTAGATCAAACTCCCATAAATCTATAACCAATCAATTAAGTTAATGTTCCATGAGATCTACCAAAGGATCCATCAATAGAAAAGAACTAAAACATATAATAATTTAACTGTCACACCCCAACATCAAACTCCCACTTATTTTATTATTTTCACTATCTCATGCCATTTGGTTGAGGTTTAGTTTTGTCTTGATTTGATTTTTTGGAAGTTTTATGTTTTTGGTGGGTCTTGGGCCAACGTGCGGTCAGTACACTGCTAGTGGTGACTATTAATTTGATCCTAGAGTGTCTGTGGTTGGCCTATCATTTGAATAAAAAAAGTATAAGAATAAATTAAACTGACTGAAAAATAAAGCTAAATTATATTTTATAATGATAAAACAAGGTTAATGTATAAACCAAATATATTATTATTATTGAGTAGATGGTAATATTATTATCATTTAATTTTTTAATAATAAAAGTATTATTAAATTCTTATACAAAAATAAGTTATTATTATTATTCAAAATGAAATGAATCTTTTTTTTTCATTTTTTATTATCATTAAGATTGATATTAGTACTAATTTGTTGTTGTTATTAATATTATTAATATTATTATCATCATTTTACTAATAATATTTTTAATATTCATATTATTATAAAAAAAAATTTAGGTTTTATTTTGATTTTATTTTAGTTTTATTATTGTTATTATTATTATTATTATTATTATTTGAGTGGTAAAACCCTAAGAAAGGTCAACTTCCTCCCCTCCCCCATTCTTCCTCCACCGTACGACTGCACCCCCCTCCTCCTAGGTTCCTCACATGTAGCATCCCAACTTCCTCCCATGAATCGTCTGACCGCTACCTACCAGAGCCCCTTCCATACATTGTCTGACCGCCACCCAGCCTCCTGGCCGACACCTTGCCGCTATTGTTTAGATGTCGCCTACCTCCCTGGCTCTTGCCGCACCGCCGCCATATGCCCCTTCATAGACGAATCACCTCTTTTGTGCCTCCACATCACTACTGTAGTCTAGCAAGATCCCTATAGAGTGGACCGCAACCTTCTACTCGGTTTCTAGCTAGCCTCTTCCAGAACCAATCCCTGTTTAGAAGTCTTCTATCACGAACTCGAACCCTATTCTGCAACACCTCCACCATGCTCTAGAATGGATGCAAAACTCCTCACCTGGTTTGAAGAAGTTGTCTCAGGTCATGTCGGACATCGTTCCGTCAACCATCGTCGAAGGCAAAGCGGTTCATATCACTTTGGACTGCCTGACTTTGTTGGTGGGGTATGTTTCGCCTTTCTGTATGTTTTGGTTCGCTACCAACATTCATGGTGAGAGTTTTATTATCGAGCGCACATATAATTTAGTTTCGTAATTTTTTTTGATGTTCTGGCATTCCATCATTAGTGTGGATAATTATTTGGTATGAAATCTCACCTCACCACATTTTCAAGGATGAGTGCACATCCACACCGAGGGGAGGGTTGTTCTGCTTCTTCATTTGGTTTATTTAAAATCAATGTTTTTAGTAATTTTTGTGGTTGTTGCAACACATTGGCAAGGTGGTTAGACTTGTTTCTCTATTCCTGTAATGTTTCGAGTAAGGTTCTAAAGCCTATTTTTGGAATCAAACATTTATTTAATGATAATAGTGTGTTTATGGTCTCTTAATATTTTAGTTAGGTGTGCGTAGAACCCTTTTTCTATGTTTTTATAGTCCATGTATATATTGTAGTTAGTTTTGTCCAATATTGAAGGTGTGTGCACGCATATACTCTGAAATGAATATATATATATATATATATATATCTTCCATTTAGTTATTTCCTCATTCAAATGGGAATACCTTCATTGGTTTAATTATATATATATATATATATATACGAAGGTATGTGTGTGTGTGTGGAGAAGTTCCAAGCAGTCGTTGAAAAATCAGTCAACTGCAGAATGTTAAATTTGTCTTGCTTTTGAGGAAGGAAAACCCTTGAATTTTCCTTTCCATTACTAGTCCTTTGATTCTTGGTGTTTCAAATTAACTTATTAACATTTTTTCCCCTCTATGGTACCTCATGTTAGTTTTCTATTACATTTTCATGTTAAATGATTATATTAGAAATAGGGTTTTTCATGAAACTTGACTTATGAACTTCTGTGTTTGTGTGAAATTTTTTTTATGAATTTTAAAATGAACATTCAAAGGTAATCTGAAATGGTGAGTGGTGTTTTTCCCGTTGAGATACTTGGTAATGTGGGTTTGGAACTTTCTTTGGGTTTTATATGTGAAATAAGGGGTTTTTGTTTGATGAGTTTTGAAACAAGATTTTGAAATAGATTCTTGATTTGGAGACTTTTTTCGTATCTAATAAATGAGTGAGATGGGTGGTTTTAGGTAGAACTTAAATTCTGGATTTATGAAATTATATTTCAAATGATTTGATCAGTTTTAAAGTGTCCCAATTAATGAAGTCACAACCATGGATGCATTAGGTGCACACATGGTTGTGAAATCAAGTGAAAATGGAACTCTTGAGATAGTCTCGCTATTGAGTACCTCTTCTCTCGTTATTCTTATTTTCCCTAATATGTTTCCAGGTTTCCAAAAATTTGGGAAGTGGTACTCATAGTGTTCCAAAAACTAACTTCAAATGGGTTCTAGTGGTTTGTCCAGGTTGGCCATGGAACATGGTTGGGTGTGTGTGTGTGTTTGGAAGCTATGGCCTATTTGTTATTTTGAGAATGTTTGGTGTGTTTTAATTTTGTTTTAAAAATCACTTGACCACCTTAGGAAAAACATGATTTAATGGCCTTTCTATCCACTATTGTATAAATATTGTATTTGGGGTTGTTTTGAAATGGTTAAATAATGTTTTGATAAATGGTCGACCATTGTGAATCTAAAGGCCCATTAGGAATTTTAAATTGGATGTTTATAAAATATTTGATGTGTGGGGTCTGTATGAGTTCTTTTTGGAATCATTGAAACATTATTTTTGGAAAACCCCTCATCACATAAGTCTATCACCTTAGTTGTTGATCACGAGACAGGAGGGTCCTCGATATAGGATCTCCTTTGGGTAATTATTATTTAAGGTATGGGACTAACCCTGAGGTTGTTGGGTGGTTCCAGATTATTTAGTGTTCTTGGTTACATATGAGGATTGTTGTTTTAATGTTTGGGACACCCCTTTTTAGAATATAGCAATGAATCCTGACATAGAAAGGAGGTTTATTGAGAACGATTTCTGAATTGGATGTTCATGTACTATCTAGTGGCCCATAATAGGTAGAAATTTGGGATTATTACTATGGGATTGGGCCCCTCAGGATGACCATAGAAAGGGTTTAAAGTGGTTAGGATGTTTGATACTTTTGTCTTTGGAATTCTACTAGTGATGGAGTCATAGGTATTAGTATGTTCTGGTCTTCCTCTAAGTTCCTAGGTTTTCCAGGATCATTTGATACGAGCACCATTATTACCATTTCCCTTATTATGTGTAGAATTATAATCTTTACCTTGGCATTGGTCTTTCCTTGGAAAACCATGTATGAATGGTTTTTTTAACAAGGATTTCAAAGTATCTATTACCTAAAAGATTGTGTGTTCCCCCTTTATTTCTTTTCATTGTTTTGGAATTATAAGGACACTGTAATTGTGATAATTAATTTTCAAAATGCACTGTATATATGAAAACCTTATTTTTATAACTGTATTTCAAACTTGTATTATTGGACTATTTTTGGAATTTGGAAATAAAAGGATTATGTGGTTCACTTTGGCAACCCTACTGATCATTTTAATACTCATGCCTATCCTACCCTTCCCAGTGTTGGTTCAATTACATGGTCAGGTTCGTGTTTCTTCAACCAAATGAGGTAGGTTGTTAGTCATTGGAGGTGAACAAGAGGTCACATGGAGGTATGTACATTCTAGTTTTCTTGCGGCTGCTAGTTCTATTTTCCTTTGATTAATTTTTATTAATTTATTTGTTTTTTTTCAAATTGTTCCCACAAATTTTGTTTTGATTCCCGACACTAGTTCCAAGCTTGTGGGGATCGGGAATTCTCCTTGGATTGGGGGATGACAATGGAGGATAATCGGTTCACATTGCAGCCTCTCATGGGGTGGTTACCAATTTGAAGTCCAGGTTCCCAATTCAAGGTCCTATTAGTGTTATGCCTTACTTGGGGCATGGATCACCACTATGTCACTAGGTTAGGCATATTCACTAGTTCCTCATTATAGTGGGTTGATGTTGGTTGTATTTTGTTTTGATCCTTGTTGATGTGAGTGTGTGTTAAAAATGAAATTGGTTTGAAAAACAGAGAAGTGTTTCTTTGTAATTGTTTTGAAATTGGTGAAGTGAATTTTTAATGACCAAGTGTTTCGATTTGGAAAATGTGTGTGTGTGTCTGGATTGATTAGGGAAAGATGTGTTCAAAAATCAGTATTCTTTATGGAGGGTCACCTGTGTGCACATGTGTATAAAGAGTGTGGGTGGGGGGACACTTATTTGTAGATGATGCAAGAAGGATTGAATTAACGTACATGTTATGGTTCATATGGTTATATAATTGAGTTTTAAAATTTTAAATGAAATGGAGGTTCTTGGAAAAGAAAATGTAACTTTTTTTTGTTTATGTTCAGATTATGTGACTATTTACCTTGGATTGGGATATTAATTTGATTGAGATTTGGCTTGATGTTGATCACAATTGTGTTTTTGGTGTTGTTCTGAGTATGTCACACTGAAAGGTCACAAGGGTTTCCACTAATTCATGCCCAGGTTTTGGTACTTTTCATGTGTTGCCTATCTATCAAGGTAATCAATGTCTGTTATAGGTAGTGGTGGGATTTGTTGAATTAGAGTGGGCCATCAAGTTGTTGGGAACTCTCGAGGGTGTTAAAGTTCATACTATCCCAGATTTATTGGAGGGTTCAATTCTAGATTGGTAAAGGTGGGATGACTCATCATCGTTAGAGTTTTGGGTGTGGTTAACGGTGGTCAGATTTTATGATGGTTCCCCATATAGAAAGGAGTGTATGCTGGTGGAAAATGTATCTAAGAAACCATATTCGTAGGTGCTCACACCCAGTTGGTCAGACCCATCTCTATTGTGCCACTAGAATGTCCTGTTTGGGAATTCTGAGCCGTCTTTTTTACATCCATTTGAAAACAATCATTTGAATCAACAGGAGGAAGAAGAAGTTGGGGACCTGGGGATTCAAATTTCTGACTGTGTGTTAGGAGACACTTCGGCCATTACATCCATTGCCACAGGTATCACGGTGAAGCTCACACATAGTCTGCATTTGTTAAGGGTGTGTGGAACCTCGACCCAGATCATTTTTTCATCTTCGTATGGAAATATCCATGGTTTTATTATTCTATTCACGTTGCCTACATAATATAATCCTCATTCTACTGGTGTGATGATAATGTTCAACCAAAATCCATGTGGCCTTATATTCTCTTAGTGTGGTTTCTATATCATTTAGATTCATTGAAATGTATTGGGCCTGGGGATAAACGAACCTGTTTTAATTTTGGGTTTGGCCTCGATTGTGTTCATTAGGAAGATTATTGGTGAAATCCATGGGTGTTGTTTCTGGGATCTTTCTTAGTTTGGGTGCCTCTCTGGGTTTTCCTTCAGTGTGTTTCAGATTTGTGGGGGGGGGGGGGGGTTCCTCTATTCTAGTGTCCTGATTAATCAGTTGACCCTATAATTGTTTCAGATCCCAGTTCTGATGGTGGAATGGTTTCAATTATCCTATAGAAGTTGGATTGGATCAGTTGGATATTCTTGTGTGCTTCTTCCCCCCTCTCTGAGATGGTATGCTTTCTTTTAGCTTCTCTTGCAAGTGGAATCCTTGTGGTGGAAAGAACCCCTCATTTTCTCCCCTTATTTTGAGTTTGGTTTCATCTAAGTTGGTTGGGTATGACTTGGTGAATAAATAGTCACTTTGAAACTCCTTGTTTTCTTCTAGAAGCATTTGGTCATGGACTCAATTATTGGCTATCATTGGGCCTGGTGACTTTCATAGGGCAGAAAGTGTCTCTGGTGGGGAGAATTATCACACCCTTACTTTAGAAGACGACTTGTTTTATTCTTTTCTAGGTCTCAAATCATTTGTAAGTGGTTTAGTTTGGTCCCGATTTGATTTTTTTGGGGGTTGATGTTTTTTAGGGCCCAGGATAGTACGCAGTCACCACACCACTATTGTTGGCTATTCGTTCGGTCCTGAAGTGTGTGTGGTTGACCGAATGTTCGAATAAAAAAATTGATAGACAAATTAAATTGACTAAAAAATAAATCTAAATGATATTTTATAATGATAAAATGAGGTTAATATATAATCTATAATAATAATAACATTTCACATATGATAATATTATTATTATTTAATTTATTAATAATACTATTATTATTAAATTGTTATAAATAAATAAGTTGTAATTATTATTTAAAATGAAATGAAACAAGATTTTCATTATATATATCATTAACTTTGATATCAGTTTTATTTTTTTATTAATATTATTAAAACTAATATCATCATTTTACAAATTATATTATTAATATTATTATTACTATAACATATATTTTATATTTTATTTTGAATTTATTTTAATTATTTTATTTATTTATTTATTGTTATTATTTTAGGGCTAAAACCCTAAGGGGTTTCCTTCCCCGCCTTTCTTCCTCCGCAACACAACAGCCCCCCCCCCCTCCTGGTTTCCTAGAACGCAGCCTCTCAGCATCCTCCCATATGATGTCCTCCCATCACAGCTACACCCCTGCACCATTCGGCCACCTCTCAGCCTCTGCCTCCGCCTTGTCACTGCCATCTGGCCCCACCATAGCTCTGCCTCACTGCTATCGTGCAACCTTATCTTACCTCCCAGCCTCCCGTCGCACCACCACCATCTGCCCCGTCGTGGCCAGTGCACCGCTGCAGCCCCTCCGCCTCGCCACCACAGTTTGGTTGGATCCCTTTCCGGTGACCTACAACCTCCATCTCCCTTTACAAATATCCCCTTTTAGTGCCACCCCTGTATGATACTCTTCTAGCGTGAACCTGAACCCCATTGTGCAGCGCATCCACCTTGTCTGGCATGGCTGTGAATCCCCTCATCAAGTTTGTAGAAGATGTCTTGGGTCATTTCAGACTATATTTTGTCCACTTCCCCTGAAGGCGAAGCATTTCAGATCACATATGACTACCCACCATTATTCGTGAGGTGTGTTTGGTCTTTACACATGTTTTGGATCTCTACCACCATTCTTGGGGAGTGTTATATTTTCACGCGCACATTTTTTTTGTCGTAATTGGGATTTGATGTATTGGTATTCTAAGTGATGTGTGGATAATTATTTGGTATTCCATCACACCTTACCACATTTTCATGGCTGAGAGACCTCTGCACTGAGGTGAGGATTACACTACTTCTTCATTTTGATTATTTTAAATCTGTGATTTATTTATTATTGTGGCTGTTACAGCACAATGGTGAGGTAGATAGACTCATTTCACTATTCCACCAACGTTTCGAGTATGTTTCTAGACCCGATTTTTGGTTTCACACCATTATTTAAGGGTATTATATTGTTTTTGGTCACTTAATATTTTTGGTTGGTGTGTGTTGAACCATATCTCTGAGTTTTTATGGTTCTTGTAATTATTGTAGTGACATTTGGCTATCTTTCATGGTGCATGCATGAATATAATAGGGTATGAATATATAAAATATATATGTATCTTCCATGTAAATATTCCTTTATGGTACATGGAATACATGAATTGGGTAAAGGAATATATATATATATATTTATATGAAGGTATGTGCGTGCGTGTGGAGTAGTTCTGAGAAGTTGTTGATAAATCGATCAATTGACGAAGGTTAGAATGGTCTTGCTTTTGAGTTAGGAAAACCCATGAATTTTTCTTTTCATTGATTTTCCTTTGATGCTTGGTGTTTAAAGATAATTTATTAACTTATTGAGCACCTCTATGGTACCTCTATTTAGTTTTCTATGACATTTCCTTGTTAAATGATTGAATTTTCAATAAGATTTTACATGAAACTTTACTTATGCTGTTGCGAGTTTGTGTGAAAAGTGTTTGACGGAATGTCGAGTGAACATTCAATGTGAATTAGGATGGGTTAGTGGTGTTTTCCCCATTTAAATATTTGGTTATATTTGTTTGGAAAATGGTTTGGGTTTTATATGTGAAATAAGGTGTTTTCCATTGATGAGGTTTGGAACTTGATTGTGAAAGAGCTTCTTGATTTGGAGATATGTGTTGTATTTTATAAATGAAAAAATGGGTAGTTTTGGGTCAGAAGTAAATGATGGATTTTTGAAATTGGATTTAAAATGCATTGATTAGTGTTGGAGTTACCCATTGGATGAAAGCACAACCATGGATTCATTACGAACACACATGGTTATGCAATCAAGTGGAAATGACACTCTAGATCTAGTACACCTCATGAGTACCTCTTCTCTCCTTCTTTTAATTTTCCATAAAATGCTTCTATGTTTTTCAAAAATTTGGGAAGTGGTACTCTTTTATTTCAAAAAATAACTTCAAATGGGTTCATCTGGTTTGGCCCAATTGGCCTTGAAACATGGTTTGGTGTGTTTGTGTTTGGAAGCTATAACTTGTTTGCTATTTTGCGAAAGTAAGGTGTGTTTAAATTTGGTTTTAAGTAGAACTTGAGCACCTTTGAGAAACTCTTGATTTAAGGGGATGTTTGGCCACTTTTTTATAAATATGGTATTTGGGGTTGTTTTGAAATGGTTAATTAGTGTTTTAATAAAAGGATTAGAATTGGGAAGCTAAATTCCCAATTGGAATTTTATATTGGCTATTTAGAAAAGGTTTGATTTGTTGAATTTATATGTGGCCTGTTTCACATATTTGAAATGTTGTGTTTGGAAAACCCATCCTTAGTTTGGACTCTCACCTCAGTTGTCGATCATGAGACAGGAGGGTCCTTAATATAGGACCTCCTTTGGGTAATTATTATTTAAGGTAGGGGACTAACCCAGAGGTGGCCGGGTGGTTCTGGATTATGTTGTGTGCTTGGATAGATATGAGGTTTGTTTTTTTAATGTGTGGCACACCCCTTTGTGAGTATTGCACGAAAACCTAGCATAATAAGGATCTTTATTGGTAATGATTTATGCATTGGATGTTCATATACTGTCCAGTGGCCCATAGTAGGAGGAAATTTGGGATTATTGCTATGGGATTAGGCCCCTCGGTCTAACCTGATAAAGGGCGACCGAGTGTTAGGGCATTTGATTCTGTCATGTGTGAAATGATACTTGTTATGGATTTACAAGTATTAGTATCTTCCAGTCCTCCTCCGAGTTCTTATGTTTTCTATGATTATTTAATAATAGAACCATTAGTATCATTTCCCTTTCTATGTGAAGAATCATAATCAGGACCTTGGTTTTTTGGTATTTTCTTGAAAATAATTGTATGCATGGTTGGTTTTAATAATAATTTAAATTTATTTTTATACAAAAAATTGTTGTGTTCCCCTCTTTATTTATTTTCCTTGTTTTAAAATATTAAATGAAAGGGAATTGTGATTGATATCTTTCAAAATTAATTGTATATATGAAAAATTAATTTTTATAACTATAGTTCAAACTAGTATTATTTCACTGTTTCAGAATTTGGAAATGCATAGATTATGTGTATCAATTTGGCTTCCCTATTGAGCATTTTAATGCTCATGCCTATCCTACGCTTCTAGATGTAGGTTCAATTTCATGGTTCATGTTCTTGATTTGTCTAACATGCGAGGAAATTTGTTAGTTATTGGAGGTGACAAAGAGGTCACATGAAGGTATGTGCAATCTTGTTTTCTTTACTCTGATAGTTTTCTTTTTATTTTTTTTATCATTTATTAATTTCTTTGTTTTTTTGGGCCAAATCATTCGCACCAATTTAGTTTTGATTCTCGGCACTAGTTTCCTACCAGTGGGGATCGGGAACAACCCTTAGGCCATGCTGCGGACCGACTTGGGTGACCAGTTTAGGGTCATCCCAGGCTGGTTCTTGATAATACCACTCATGAACCATGTTCTGCCATGTTTAATTTAAAATAACCAGTTTTCCAAATAGAAAATAGAAGAACCGTAGTGATGAATAAACCCCACCTTGCACTTTTTCCATGCTTGAGTGTTGAGAAACTAGTGGTGTGTGTGAAATTTAGAATAACAATCTTGGTCTTCCGTATAGTATCTAGTTTCCATTAACCAATATAAGAGGTTCAAAGTATAAACATACAATCCAGGTCTAACAAACAATGCATAAAAATCCATACCCACACACCCAACACACAATAATTAATATCCACATACATAAAATAAACCCATTACATAATAAGAACAATCCCAAACAATGGGAGAAGAATTACCTCATAGAGATCAGGACTTCCCAAAAATGGGTAAAGAAACAAGCAGAAACCAAGGGGATTCTACCAGAACCAAAAAATTAAAATCAAATTTTCAAATGGGACACTAACACAGAAACATGGATCGAGATTCTATTCCATTTCCCATTTGACAAAGATCCACTCTATTAATTTCTTATAAAATGATGTAAATAAACCACCCTATTTTGAATGATTTCAATTCCTCCCATCCTAATGGGGGTATTACCCCTTGAATGTAAAACCAAGTAAGAAGACCTTAATTTCCATCAACACAATTTTAAATATCTATTAATTCATTTTCATTATTGGGTAACTCAGAAAAAATTTAAAATAATCATTTGAATCCCATTAAATAAAATGTTTTATAAATCACATAGAGGTAAAAACATCATTTCAAAAATAAACTCCATTAAAACAATAACATCCATATATTGAAAAAAATCCATGTAAAAATATCATTTCCCAATATGGAAACCATTTTAAAGCACCATTCTTGAATTAAAAAAACATCGTACCTTCATACATTCAATTTCAAATGTGAAAACATTGAAGTTTATAAGAAACTACTTTATTCCAAGATCATAACATCAATAAAATGGTTGAAAATTATTATATTGATATAAAATATATTTATAATTTCATTTTAATGGAATTTAGAAATTGGAATAACACCACAAATACCAATAGGAAACAATCTCATAGAAAATCTGTAACACCCCGAGATATTATGAAAAATATTCTTTTAATTTCATTGATGTCTTCTATTATACATCACACCATGTATATCTTGTACTATACGCAACATCGTATTAGCTTGCAGTATATGAAACACTATTCTTGGATCGTGTTACACACAATTTCATGTTCGTTTTATAATAGTCATTCAACTCAACATTGAGTGTGTTTATATATATATATATATATGTATTAAATGTATAAATGAAATATGTTTGGATTCCCTTATACAAAACAAATGAGGATTCTTGCACAACACGCAACCCTGACTTGGCATGCATTACACGCAATCACGACCTTCCTCGATAGCGTGTGTTGTACGCAATACCGGGTTTTACTAAACAATGATATATTATTATAATATTATTATGAACTAGACGATATGAATAGTATTAACTAAAATTTTAATTTTATAACATTATTATTCATCTTACACATTTTCTAGAACATGGTATGAGAACAAAATAAATTTTCCGGGTAAAGTAAGTATTTTTCAAAAAATGCAGTTTCGCCACCTTTTGATGGCGCACCCACATTAAATATAGTTTTTGACATGTTTATAAGTTCAATTTGAAAAAATAAAATTCTTCTTTGGAATTAGGATATAAAAATTTAATTTGGATAAAATTTTCATATTATTCTGATAACTTTCATATTTTAATGAATAGTAAAGACACGCCATATTTTAATTAAAAACAACTTTTTTCATCATAATAATTTATATGGTTAAATTATAATATTGAATGGTTTTAAAGTATAAATAGAATATATTTTTACCATTTAATATAATTTATGTCATTATCATTGATTTTACATCGAATTCATAGGTTAAATCAATTCAATCTTTGGCAATGTTTTAACTTTTAAAACCTATTCGCTTAACAATAGGATTAATTTTAAATTAACTACTGCAACTTCGGTGTTTTGAATTTTGAAAAATGGATTCTATATTTGGAATTAGTGGGTCCAAATTATGTTAATAGGTTACTTTTATTTTTTATATATATTATGAATAGTAACTACGGTAATTTTTATTTATTGCGGTTAAAGGTACATATGGTAATTCAAGGTTAAAAGAATATTATAATAATTAAAATTTACCTTGAAACCTGTCCTAACCTTATTGGATGAGTAGTGGCCGACCATGGGCATCCTTGGGCCGATTTGGGGACCCCAATGAGCAACTTGTTAGTGAAAATGAAAATTTAGATTAATTAATTTAATATAAAGACAAAATTGACTTTAACAAAAATCTTTTAGTAATTAATTTTTATAAAGAGTAATATAAGTTATATTTTAGACTATAAATATTATTTAAAAATATAATAATATTACCTACATCATGGTATTTTTGTTCATAATTTTTAGACATCAAATCAATTATATTATTTATGACACAATAATGATGTAGTGTTTACCTCATTAATAAATGATTTAAATAAATAAGATTATAATGATTAAAATATCATCCAAAACCTGTCCAATACCAATTGGATGATTTTATTTCGAATATGAGTCATCTTATCTTCGACATTAATGTGTTTTGGACCTCTTGAAATCGAAGATAATTTTATAATAAAATAATGTTTTCGCACTTTCCTAAAGAGCCCCTCCTCTCCCTTATAAAAGTAGACCACTTCTATGCAATTCCTCACACATCTCAGACCTTTTGTCTCGTCCAAACTATGCCCAAATAGGCTCCCTACATGAATCTCCTCCCCCTTGAAGCCTTACATTAGGTAGAAGACTCTCCAAGAGGTCTTTTTTGGTTCAAACCAAAGGAAGTTACCAAAATTAAAGGTAATAGTTTCTCTTAAGTTGTTTTCTTTTATTCTACTTATCCAACCCCTAAACTCTTTTTAATCCTTTATTTTGTAACAACACCAATATCCTAAATATACTAGGATTTTTTTATGAGAAATATTCAAACTACACTTACACACACCTCCATCTAATGGATGAAGAACATAATGTTTCTTTGATGGCAAACTAACACCTCACGAAACGATGATTGTTCGATTTTCTCCTACCGCCTCTCATGGTGGCCATTATGATGGCACCATATTTATTTATAATATATATTATGTTTATAATTTACTTATGCTTCTTTACATCCCAATTATATCAAGCCTTTATGGTTTCCATAGTCGGTAAATACGATAATCTCATTTGAGGAAGTGCGGACTACCGTCCCCTCAAAGTGATGTGATTCGTTAATACCTTATGTGGGATGTATAAAGGATGTGTTTAATGATATAATATATGATATTATACTGAAATTATAATATAACTATGTATAATTATGTTTTAATTCAATTAAAATAAGAAATATAAATGAAAGTAGCGTTCATGCGTACGTACGGCTTACCGTCTCCACGAACGGTGTGTTTCATTTCTTACCTCCATATGTTATGTACTATTATAAATGCTTGTATATGCTAGATATATAATAAATTTATATGATATTTAAATCATGATTTACATTTTTGAAGTAAGTAAATCATGATATAAGTAATAATACATCAAGAACAACAAGTCCAAACACGTACGATAAATAAGATGATTTTACCCAAAACACTACTTTAACATTAATTTACAAATGAATGGGTAATATAAAGTCATAAGTGAACCATATTTGATATAATAACAATTAATATGATTCTATAATAAGTCAATGACATTATTTAAATCATTATATAGGTGTTTTGGATACGTACAAAGCATATCGGACCTAAGGTAAGGGATAATTTTACAAATCTCATTTTTTTCTGAGATTGCTTATTTGTAAATATTTACTGGGGTTACTGATATCATCCATGTCCATGTTTTATAAAAATGTATTAATGTATGTTTAAATTCATTTTTACCAATTCTGACTGTTACCCCATGGTATGGAAGGAATCTTTCTTTTATTTACCCTACAAGGAACTTTTTGACTTTTCTGACAAAAGTATGAGAAGAATGTTTTTTTAACGTATACGGCATGAAAGGATTTTACAGTTTTATAAAGCCTTATTTTCATGAATCTTCCTCCAAAATATTTCAGGACTATTTTCAAAAAAATCTCTTTCTTTTAAAATTTCATGACATTTTGTGAACAGAAATTGATTTTGAAGAAGAAAGGATATTTTCGACAAGAATTCATTTCAAGTGTTTTATCAAAACCATTTTCCATCTAAGATGACATTATTTTATATGTGTATGTTTCAAGTATAATTTCCCTATGATTTACATGGTTTCAATTTTCTTATGTTGATATATCCATTTGTTTTATATGGATTATGTGATGATGGGATGATGTTTATGAAACCCATTTTATTCTTTGGGTTATGATGAATGTTTGAAGTTTATTTTGTGTCAAAAGTAAGAACGATTTCATTATGAGATGGGTGGGATATATATCTCCCTCCAATGCATTGCGTAATGATTTATATCTCATGAGATAGACATGGCTGGAACGGAAAGTTAAACCAGTTCAGTAATATAGGACTGGAATGAGGAGTGAACTCGATTCAGAAAGGGACTTTGTCCACTAAGATGGTCTTGGAAGCAATGCCTTGGCTACTATGGAAATCATATCATGTGATTAATGGTTGGAAAAATTACATATTTTATTCCCATGCTATTTTATCAGGATTAATGTTTCTTTATGATCTATGCCTTACGTATTTCCATGTTTTATTTCATTTCTCAAGATCATGATGTTTAAACATTGTGTTCATGTTTTTATGTTCAAATGTATATGATTTGTTAATTTTATCCATGCTTACCCTTACTGAGAATTTTAGCTCACCCTTTATATGTTTTCTTTTCCCCAGGATATAATGAAAGGATTTGGGTAAGAAAACATAAGGGGAAGATCTTTATAGGAGATGTTGAAGATCTCTTATCACAATTAGAAGATTACGTTCCGAGTTTCCAAAGACACTAAACTATTACGGTCCTTGAGTTTTGAATTTTGTTATGTATTAAGTATTCCGCAAAAGTAATGTGTTGTCCATGTACATCGAGCTTCGGTTCTCTACAGTTGGTATCAGAGGAAAGGTTTAGTCAACCTTTGGAAACTAGGATGCGAGAACTTCAGTGAGATCCCTAGAGATATTTTTAAGGTATATCTACGAATGTCCCTAAGGTTAAGTATAAGTATAGGTTATAGTCCTAGAATTATGGTAAGGATATTATATTAAACCTAAGATGTTAGATATTGAAGTTACTCCCCCTTTATAATGATTTTTTCCTCTCACACTATTCTTTTTGGGTTTTAGAAAATGGCTGGAAACAAGATGATTCATGATAATGGAGGATATGATGGACAATGGAATGATATTATTCATGAGAAAACAAATGAAATGGGATTTGGAAGTCCAAACATCATTATTATGCCAAATCAGCAATCTCATAATATGATCAATAAACTCAAATTTGGTAAGTTTCCTGACTTGGGTAATAAGAGAAAGATGGAGTTTCATGATGATCATAGAGGGAAGAAAGTTCAATTTCCCATATGTAAATCTTGTGGGAAGAAGAATCAAAGAAAATGTTTCAAAGGGATTGAAAGATGCATTGAGTGTGGAAAAGAAGGACATAAAGCCAGTAAGTGCAAAGGAAAAGGTTCAGTTAACACCATGGATGAGGATAATGGTATTGCTACTACATCAACAATGGTTAAATGTTTTAAATGTGGAATGTACGGGCATTATGCAAACCAATTCCCTAAGGGAAAGTCTCATGAAGAGAATCAGTATGGTCGTATGGGTAATATTTATGTTGATGATGATGAAGAGACTACAAATGATATATGAGATGAAAGAATTGTTGAAGCTCAGTCAATGGTTTAAGAAGGTAGTGGAATGATTACATGTTTATCAAGTGTAATGCTGTATAAGTAATCTCATGGTTCTATGGAATAAAGAGACATCCAAGGATTGTTACACTGTTGTATTTCATTAAGTTTTGAAAGTGTGTGATAAATGGTACCAGTATTTTTGGAAAGTAGATGATATGCACATAATGAAGGGATAAGAAGAAAATTAAATGTTTGATAGTATTCATGAGCTCATGATTGATATAAGGAGAAGGTTATATCATGGTTTGAGTATATAGAATTTTTGAATTTTGGTATGTGGAAAGTGTTAACTTTTGACAGTATTCATGTTTTCACTAAGGTTTAATGGGTATTCATTTTTCAAGAGAATACATGATTAAGGTTTTCACATGATTGGAATGTGACCAACAAGATAATGGGGGATAAAAGATGGTTGGTTGATGACATTTCAAGTAATCATTTTCATTATACTATGAGCTTGGACCGAAGTATTTTTGATAAGCCTAAAGTTGGAATGGATTATGTTGGACATAAGTTCGTATTGTTTAAGGATAGAATTTTTTTGATATTATTGATGGGATGTTATAGTAATGTAGTTTTAGAAAAAAGGACAACCTGCAGGACGGGTGAAAGCCCATCGCGTTGGATAAGGCTGTGGGAATCAAACGCACAACTGAAGTGTGACTAGCCTTCATCGCATACCAATGGCCTACAGGAAGTCCCTAGTTAGTGGAATGTTGTTTTATTTTATTAAGCGATATGATAAATAAAGTATAAGTCCATTTTTGGAACCATATACGATTAATCTCACCATAAGATGGACTTATAATTTTTGCTAAACTTTTGTTCGAAATAGATTGAATGACCCATCATTCTATCACATGATCTTCTAACGCTTCACGAATAACAAACTCAACTTCATTTCTTTAAGAGATGAAGTGGAAATTGTTCAATTCACGAACAATAATGAGATTGTACGAAAATCATGTAGGTATTTCTTTTAATTCATCAACTTTAGGGAAATGATATTGAAAAACAAAAATGTTGTCCTAATGCTCTTATATCCGATGAATCAAATGGTACCTTAGATCAACAAAAATCTATGGCTTTGTGATTGTTGGCTTTTTTATGGCCATGTATTCTACCACTCTCCATAAAAACTTGATGGTTAGATTTTTCTTCCATATCCATATTTTAACCTATGTTCTCTTATATAGAAACCCAGTGATGAGTTACTTTGGGTAATCGTTACATTTCATACTTTAGTTTTTAAAATTAAGTTTTAGTATTCCTTTTCACGATGTGGGTTTCTATGAATAGTAAACAATTTATAACCCCAATGAATTTCGAGGGAGAAATTCATTTTAAGGGGGGTAGAATGTAACACCCAGAGATTTTATGAAAAATATTCTTTAAATTTAATTGATGTCTTCAATTATATAGCACACCACGTTTAGCTTGTACTATACGCAACACCGTATTAGCTTGCAGTATACGCAACGCTATTCTTGGATCGTGTTACACACAATTTCATGTTCCTTTTATAATAGTAATTCTACGAAACATTGAGTGAGTTTATATATATATATATTCAATGTATAAATGAAATATGGTTGGATTCTGTTATACGAAACAACAAAAGATTCTTGCACAACACGTAACCCTGACTTGGATTGCGTTACACACAATCACGACCATCCTCGATAGCGTGTGGTGTACGCAATATCGGGTTTTACTAAACAACGATATATTATTATAATATTATTATGTACTAGCCGTTATGAATAGTATTAACTAAATTTTTAATTTTATAACACTATTATTCATCTTACACATTTTCTAGAACATCGTATGAGAACGAACTAAATGTTTCGGGTAAAATAGGTATTTTTCATAAAATGTTGTTTTGCCACCTTTTGATGGCACACCCACCTTAAATCTCGTTTTTGACATGTTTATAAGTTCAATTTGACAAAATCAAATTCTTTTTTGGAATCAGGATATAAAAATTTACTTTGGATAAAATTTTCATATTATTCTGATAACTTTCATATATTAATGAATACTAAAAACATGCAATATTTTAATTAAAAACAACTTTTTTCATCGTAATAATTTATATGGTTAAATTATAATATTTAATGGTTTTAAAGTATAAATATAATATATTTTTACCATTTAATATAATGTATGTCATTATCATTGATTTTACATTGAATTCATAGGTTAAATCAATTCAATCTTTGGCAATCTTTTAACTTTTAAAACCTACTCGCTTAACAACGGGATTAATTTTAAATTAATTACTGCAACTTCGGTGTTATTAATTTGGAAAAATGGATTCTATATTTTGAATCATTGGGTCCAAATTATGTTAATAGTTTACTTTTATTTATATATATATTATGAATAGTAGCTACGATAATTTTTATTTACTGCGGTTAAAGGTAAATAGGGTAATTCAAGGTTAAAAGAATATTATAATAATTCAAAATTACCTTGAAACTTGTCATAATCTTATTAGATGAGTAGTAACCGACCATGGGCATCCTTGGGCCGATTTTGGGACCCCAATGAGCCACTTGGTAGTGAAAATGACAATTTGGATTAATTAATTTAATGTAAAGACAAAATTGACTTTAACAAAAAGCTTTTAGTAATTAATTTTTATAAGGGGTTATATAAGTTATATTTTAGACTATAAATATTATTTGGAAATATAAGAAGATTCCATACATCATGGTATTTGTTTCATTTTTTTAGACATCAAATGAATTAAATTATTTATGACGCAATAATGATGTAGTGTTTACCTCATTAATAAATGATTTAAATAAATAAGATTATAATGATTAAAATATCATCCAAAACCTGTCCAATTCCAATTGGATGATTTTTTTTCGAATATGAGTCATCTTATATTCGACATTAATGTGTTTTGGAACTCTTGAAACCGAAGATAAGTTTATAATAAAATAATGTTTTCACACTTTCTTAAAGAGCCCCTCCTCTCCCTTATAAAAGGAGACCACTTCTATGCAATTCCACACACCTCTCAAGTCTTTTGGATCATCAAAACTCTGATCAAATAAGATACATACATCCTTCTACTCCCCCTTTAAGCCATAAATTTGGCAGAAGACTCTCCAAGAAGTCCTTTTGGATCAAACCAATGAACGTTACCAAAATTAAAGGTAATAGTTTCTCTTAAGTTGTTTTCTTTTATTCTACTTCTCCAACCCCTAAAATCTTTTTAATCCTTTATTTTGTAACAAAACCAATATCCAAAATATACTAGGATGTTTTTATGAGAAGTATCCGAACTAAAATTACAGAATCCTCCATCTAATGGATGAAGAACATAATGTTTCTGTGATGGAAAACTAACGCCTCACGAAACGATGATTGTTCGATTTTCTTCTACCGCCTCTCATGGTGGCCATTATGAGGGAACTGTATTTATATATAATATATATTATGTTTATGATTTCTTTATGCTTCTTTGCTTCCCAATTATATTAAGCCTTTACGGTTTCCATAGTCGGTAAATACGATAATCTCATTTGAGGAAGTGCGGACTACCGCCCCCTCAAAGTGATGTGATTAATTAATACCTTATGTGGGATGTATAAAGGATGTGGTTAATGATATTATATATGATATTATACTGGAATTATAATATACCTATGTATCATTATTATTTAATTCCATTAAAATAATAAATAGAAATGAAAGTAGCGTTCATGCGTACATACGGCTTACCGTCTCCATGAACGGTGTGTTTCATTTCTTACCTCCATATGTTATGTACTATTATAAATTCTTGTATATTCTAGATATATAATGAATTTATATGATATATAAATCATGATTTACATTTTGGAAGTAATTAGATCATGATATAAGTAATAATAACATCAAGAACAACGAGTCCAAACACATACGATAAAAAAGATGATTCTACCCAAAACGATGCTTTAACATTAATTTACAAACGAATGGGTAATATAAAGTCATAAATGAACCATATATGATATCATAACAATGAATATGATTCTGTAATAAGTCAATTACATTATTTAAATCATTACACAGGAGGTTTGGATACGTACAAATCATATCGGACCTAAGGTAAGGGATAATTTTGCAAATCTCATTTATATCTGGGATTTCTTATTCGTAAGTATTTACTGGGGTTACTGCTATCATCAATGTCCATGTTTTATAAAAGTGTATTCATGTATGTTTAAATTCCTTTTTACCCATTCTGACTTTTACCCCATGGTATGGAAGGAATCTTTCTTTTATTTACCATACAAGGTACTTTTTGACTTTTCCGACAAAAGTACGAGAAGAAGGTTTTTTTAACATATACGGGACGAAAGGATATTTATGGTTTTATAAAGACTTATTTTCATGAATCTTACTCCAAAATATTTCATGACTATTTTCAAAAAAATCTCTTTTTTTAAAATTGCATGACGTTTTATGAAAAGAAATTGTTTTTGAATAAGAAAGGATATTTTCCTCAAAAATTCATTTAAAGTGTTTTATCAAAACCATTTTTCAATCTAAAATGAAATTATTTTATATGTGTATGTTTCAAGTATAATTTCCCTATGATTTACATGGTTTCACTTTTCTTATGTTGATATATCCATTTGTTTTATATGGATTATGTGATGATGGGATGATGTTTATGAAACCCATTTTATTCTTTGGGTTATGATGAATGTTTCAAGTTTATTTTGTGGAAAAAGTAAGAATGATTTAATTATGATATGGGTGGGACCTATATCTCCATCCAATTCATTGGGTAATGATTTATATCTAATGATATAGACATGGCTGGAATGCAAAGTTAAACCGGTTCAGTAATACAGGACTGGAACGAGGAGTGAACTCGATTCAGAAAGGGACTTTGTCCACTAAGATGGTCTTGGCAGCAATGCCTTGGCTACTATGGAAATAATATCATGTGCTTAATGGTTGTCACAATTACAAGTTTTATTCCCATGCTATTTTATCAAGATTAATGTTTCTTTATGATATATGCCTTACGTATTTCCATGTTTTATTTCATTTCTCAAGATCTTGATGTTTAAACATTGTGTTCATGTTTATAAGTTCAAATGTATATGGGTTGTTTAATTTTATCCATGATTACCCTTACTGAGTATTTCAGCTCACCCTTTATATTTTTTCTTTTCCCCATGATATAAAGAAAGGTTTTAGGTAAGAAAACATAAGGGGAAGATCTTTATGAGAGATGTTGAAGATCTTTCACCATGATTAGAAGATTACGTTCCGAGTTTCCAAAGACACTAAACTATTACGGCCCTTGAGTTTTGAATTTTTTTATGTATTAAGTTTTCCACAAAAGTATTGTGTTGTCTATGTACGTCAAGCTTCCGGTCTTTACAAAATCCCACCTCATAGAGTTGATAATCAAGATGAAACCTTTTAGAACATTTCTCCTTCAACTAAAATGGATCTAACTTTGATAGAAATGGTGTCTATGACCATTAACAGAAAATATCATTATTAGATCCACATGAAACACTAAAATAATCCAAAATATGTCAACACTATTTGGGGAAATCCAAAACCAATAGTTTAGATAGGTGGAAGGGAAGAAGATAAAATAACATTGATAAATACTTTAGATATTCATAAAAAATACTAATGGGAGGGATAAAATCACTAGGTGAAAGGTGGTGGAGCCCTTCATAAGATAAAAAGGTGTTAACCGATATAGGATGGAAGAAATGGGGTAGAGGACCCTTTTTTGAATTTGTTAAAATGGGAAATAATCATCATTTTAAAACATGGAAGGGGGATACCATTTGGATGCACAATTTTCTAAATACCATAGACCAGCTATCGGTTATCCACTACCAAGGACCAAAACCCCCATGTATAGTTATACCCGGGTGATCTATAATTTGGAAAAGTTTTTCATCTCACCCCTGACACACCTCAAGACCCATACGACATATGGGGATCACCGAACTGTTTTTTAGAATGTATTGAAGTTGTGCTAAACATATTTTTCAAACAAGTGGAACCAAATACCATATCACCTGCATGGTTTTTCAAACCATGTACAAGTCATGCACCATACCATAATCAAAATAAGGAATCCAATGATTTTATCCTATGGTATAAATGGTTTTAACATAACCATATGTATCTCATGTTAAATACTTGTGTGTTGTTCAAAATGAACTAAAAAATATCCTCATGAATTGAGGCTACACGAGTTCCCTCTAACCATTCACCCTAACCTCTCAAAGATTTACACAACTCAAAATTTATTGGTTTCGAGCAAATATCCCATGGTTAATCATTCCAAAACTCAATTTCATGAAATAACATATAACCTATAACCCTATAATATGTAGGGTTTTAAAAACACCCCACCATGAATCTTTATTACTATAGAAAATCCATAGTAAAAAGCTACAATAAAAGAAAATAGAATACACAAAAAGTACCTAAGCCTGAATAACCACTCACAAACCAACTACCACAAGAAAATTGTAGAGATCATAAAAGCTATCAAAATAATTGACTACAATTTTTTCAAAATGGCTCCATGAATAAATATAGAAAATCCTCTAGGAAGATGTTATAAGTAGGAAGTGATATTTAAAATGGTCTCCCATTAATTTAATGTTCCTCTAAACTAGTCTCCCCACTATTAAAAGTTATTCTAACATGGTGTAACCTATGAAAAGTTAATGGGAATATAATCCTTTAGAAAAGATAAATCAGCATTGAAACACACTCTTAACCAAAAATTACTTCCAATTCAATAGTGATTCTCAGATTAGGACAATCAAGAGGGGGGTGAATTGAGTTCCTATAAAAATTTATCTAAAAAAACTATTTATTAAAAAATCATTTAAAGTGAAATAATTTAAAACAAAACCACATAGTTATCCAAATTATCTAATTTATAAATGATTTGTTTGTTCAAAAGATTACTCAATGATATATTAGTTCTCAATTAAATCAATGTACTTTATTATCTTAACTTTTGAAATTAGTTTACAAAAAGATTCTTATATAAAAACTATATGGGATTAACTGTAAATGTGAATTAACATTATATAAAGTAGTAATATGTATTGAGAAAACGAATCTTGAAATTACACAGAAGAAGTAAACATGAGTTGATGTCTCATGATGAGATATTATCCTCTCTACTATTATTCGTGGGAGTGTAATGTGTAAAAATATGGGTTGGCAACAATATCTATGTATCATTCAATTTAGAAAATGTTTTGATGTGTGTTTATGAAAAAGAGACACACACTGCTCGGAATGTTTATAAAATAAAAAATAGATAAAAAGGATAAGAAGAGTAGAGAATGCTCTGATTGTTTTTCAACGAAGATTTTGTACTCCTTTAGGGAGGAATAAATGAACATGGACTTGATTTCTAAAAGAAGATATAAAAACATAGATTTTTTTCTTATTTGTTTAGTTCCAGTATGGTATAAGATTTAATGAAGTGTTCTGGTCTTATGAATCATTTCTACAAAGTATTGTGGTATTTTTGGTTCTCATAAGTTTCTCTGGATATTCCCAATCGGTTGATTGATATTTTTTCACAGTCGTGTGGATTTTTATTCAATATCTCCACTCTATTCTATATACCTTTATTTCTCCCAGGTGATTTATTTATACATTTCAGGATGATAAGGAAATTGTTCTCTATCATGTGAACGTACCTCATACTAGTCTCTAACATCAATAAATTTTGTCTACAGAAGATAGAAAAGGTCACAAATATAATAAGTAGTACTAAGATTTGAAAATATTAAAATTAATAACATCTTCGAATTTAAGATAGATCATTAATGACTCAGTCTTTTGGTAGGTCATTCTATTGGTATCCCAGTTTGTTAATAGGTTGGGTGTCGTTAGGTTAGGCATTAGTATGTCATCTCTTGGTAGTTTAGGCAATGGTAGGTCAGGCGTCAGTAGGTATGTTGTTGGTAGGTCACCTATTCATAGGTTAGGGAGTGGTAGTTCATGCTTCGGAAGGTCAACTATCGATATGTTATACATAGTGAAAATTATGATTTGGGCAGTTGCTCAGTTGCTCTATCTATAGGTCAAACAACTATCAGTGAATTAACTTATTGGTAGGTTGATTATTGTTAGGTCACACTATCGGTGACTCATACATATCCAAAATATGTTAACATGTCTTATGATATGAACACAAATACTAGAGGTTGTAGTTATTATTGAATATGATTAAACACAATGTATATTAATAAGTCATAATCAACCAAGTTAATCATGATTTGTAAGAATTAGAACAATATGAGTCCAACAACGTCCCCCATTTTATGAACAAAAATCATGTCATTATATACCATAATAATTGAAATGATTTATGATGAGTGTGGAAAAAAGATGCTTTAACATATTGAATAGTAAACTTCTTAAAATTTCTTTTTAATTATATGATCCCTATGAATCTCATGAATAATCGCATGACTTATATTTCTGCTTTTAACCTTCATGCATAATCAGAAGATCCCCCTTAGTGATATTAAAAATTCATTAGTTTGGTATCAAAGTATATAAGGAATATTCCATACACATTAGTTCTCCCCTTTTGGGATTATCAAAAAGGAATGAATAGAGTAATACAAACAACAAATAATAAAATATAAATGGATAAGATCAATCCCAGAGAGTGTGTTCCATGAGTGAAGCATTACATGGGATTAAAAGTTGGAATAACAAAAAATTACATCAAATCCAAATAAAAATATGATCCAACTACTTATTATCAGAATCATCAGCCTTCCCTTTATCCTTATTAGAGGTAGGATGGTTATGATTAGTAGGGAAAGAAGTAGCAGTGGTGGAAGGAATAGAAAATATAGTGAGTAAAGGTAGAGGTACTCTTGTAAATATAGAAGGAGCTAAGCTCAGGATAAATAAGGAGTGAGGCACTAATTTCTCATGAATGATGGGTATGATCTAACATAGGTCCTGAGAATGGGTCATGGTTACAGGTGAAAAAAGGGTAGAAGGAGAGGTAGAAGTGGGAAGGGCTAGTCAGATAAGATCAACTGCTAGAGAAATAATGGATTTTCTGTGATGGTTCAATTATGGATTGAGAAACTTAATGAGATCCTTGATGAAATCACCACCACATTCCATTTATTTTTCAAATTCATCTTTGATTTCTATAAATTTCACATGAGTAGAAGTAAAATCTTTCAACTTTTATCATTTCTCTTTAAAATACTTTGTTATTGGAGGTAGCATAAAATTCTCCAATAAATATTTGAAGTGTCTGGTCAACTGATGATTGGTTTAAACCCTTTGGAAAAAAATCTACCTTCTTGGTAATTTCCACATGAGCAGTGGGAGCACCTTTGGTGAAAAACCTAACCATTCTATAAATATGATCACAATTTTTCTTAATTATGGATTGAATTTCCTGGTCCATACCACACATCATGTTTTTTATCTATTCTCTAATCACTATTCTAACTGTCATATGAAGAGTGAGAAATGGAAGTTGCAGAGCTGGTTTCACCTTGAAATATATCTATGATGTCTAGCTTTAACTGGTTCACCTCATGAATAAGTGTCTGAGCTAGAATAGAAGTAGGATCAATTGTCACTACTTCTTCTACAATAGATTTTAATATTTTCAGATCAAGGGTTGGAGGTGGAGGTGAATCATCCATAAATGACTGTGAAGATTTCTCTCCAAGCACTTTCAAAACCCGGTCCAAATACTCCTTAAAATTAATTTTCAATTAAGTAATGGCTGAAACCATTTCATCCAACTCATTTATAATCTTCTGATTATGTGAGTTAATAACTTCAATAAAAACTACCATCCTTGGCTCAACCTGAGATACAACCCTCTTAGTAATCAACTCATCATATCTTTTACAAATGTGTGGAACCGAGGTAGGAGGTTGTAAAGGAGAAGACGAAATCACATCTAATATTTCTTCTTTGAATGCATTGGAATCTATCATGGTTTTATATTCAACTCGTTTTGAAGTAGACATAGGCGCATGAGTATCTCTCATATCATCAGCGTCAGGAAACTCTAATCCAAGAGTGACATACCCAAGATCTCTCCCCCACTCAGGTACTAACATATCATATTGATGTCTGAGAACAACAACCTTGGATCTTTTACATGATATCTACCCCTCAAATGATGGTCTATTCCTCTATTATATTAACTCCCTCACAAGAGATATAGGTACATCTCTTCGAACCTAAACTTCTTCTTCTTGGACATGGACAGAAGGATATATTTCCTCTACATCAATCACCTAAAGAATTTAACCTTGGTAAAGATCATTAGGAGCTTTACCTTGTAGAATAACATGTCTAGAAACCTTAAGAACTAAATGTGGTTTCTATTCCACATTGCAAGGACCAGCATGATCCAATGTTAAATCAAAGATACCCCCACCCGGACCATGGTCATCATTACCATGGTCTGATGAACTATCTGAATCATCATTTTCTACACCTTCCATTTCACTTTTATCTTTTCCATCACCCTTTCAAGAGTCTTAATCATATTCTTCAACTTATTATTCACTTCCACATCTTTATTCTTCTCCATATTCTTTTATACTATCATATTTTATAACATATTCAATGTCAATTGAATTTTCTATTTCTTCATGATCGTTATCATGTAAAAGTAGATCTTTTGTAGGTAATGGTAAAGGTGTTCTAGAAGGATAATATGTCATTTTTTGGGGGATATCAGTAATGTCCGGATCACTCCTGTCATCATCCCACATTTTCTTCCATGGATTCAAATTAATCCTTATCCTACTGAAGATAACTTTTTTTATGTAGAAACTATAACGAACTGTAATGGTTTCTTCATGTTCACTCACAAAACCTTCATACATAAACTTGGAAGAGATAATATTTGGGTAAAACAAGGAGTTTTTCTAGCATGAAGGATTGATCACCTCACTAATATAAACAATTAGATACATGCAAAGATTTACTATGTTACCTTTTTTAGATAATAAAACAGATAGACATCCTGATACTTGAGTGAAGCAAATTCCCCCATCCTAAGACATAACTAATGTTAGATAAATATATATTACATCCTATCGTCACAATCTATCTTAGATGAAATGGGTCTTAAGTGTTCTCTATTTCTTGTTAGCTCCGGTAAAGAAACCTCATAGCTAAAGAAATCAATAGAAGAAGGAGAATTCCCATGATTATCATAGCATATACCATTATGAGGTATCATTAAACAATATTCCCACTATTTTGATGAATAGAATACTATTCTTCCATCCATAACAAACACCATCCCGAATACCTTAGATCTTTTAAATAGAAACTCAGAATACATGTAAAGCTCAAAGACCAACATTGGGTGATATGGTATCTCATAGTTGAGGAACCAATCCCAAAAACCATGTTCTTGAAGAACCTTTATCAAAATATACTTGATCAACAAAAACAATTAAAAAATTACTTCTTTATCCTCTATTAAAATACAATTTGTTGACTCAGGATGAACTATTAGTGGTTTAGGTTGGATGGATTCACATAATTCCCTTTTAGATGAATCCAATTAATTCTCTGAATGATCAAGAACATTATTGACCCAAGGCGTTGAAGGTTTGAAAATGTCGGTTCAAGTGAGAAATGGGGAAACTTAAGAGATAATGATTTGAAGGAAGGAGTTAGAGAGTAAGTGAGTGTGAATGTGAGTAGAGATGTTTGATCAAACCTTAATTATATAATTTAGGGATTTGAAATCATAAAATACAAAATGAATAAATAATTCCAATAAAACAGATCAAACACCATTTTAAAATTCTAGATAGAGAAATAAGAATAATTAAATAAATATCGGTTCGTGAGACATATTGTTGAGACATCATCAGTGAGACATCATCAATGATAGATAATCAGTGAGACATCATGTGTGAGATCTCATAAATAAGACATCATCAGTGATACATCATCGGTGAGACTTCATTAATGAGACATCATTAGAGACATATCTTCGGTGAGACACTCAATAGTTAGTTCCCAAGGTTGATTATTCCCAACATTTGTTTGACGTAACTCAATCGCTAATAATTTAATGGATTAGCCAAAATATCTTCAAGTTGATGTTCTGTTCCAATGAATTCATGAGTTATATCACCTTTTTGAAAATGATATCTCATAAAGTGATTTCTTACATTAATATGTTTTGTTCTAGAGTGAGAAAATGGATTCTTAGAAAAGTAGATAACACTAGTAATGTCTAAGTTTATAGGGACCTGTTTAAATTCATATCAATAATCTAGAAGTTTGTTTCGTCCACAAAATATTCAAACAAAAATTACCAGTAGTTATGTATTCTGCTTCGACAGTAGATAATTCAACAAAATACTTCTTTTTTACTACACTATGATACTAGAGATTTTCCCAAAATGTGACATGTTTTAGAGGTGCTTTTTATATTTAACTTTCATCCACCAAAATCAACATCCAAATAACTGTTTTAAATGGATGACCTCTATGATATAATAATCTTATGTTGGTTGTGTACATGATGTATTTGAAAATTTATTTAATATAAGTTAAATGATATTATTTAGGGTTTTCTTAAAAACAATCACCCATACACACACTAAACACAATATAAGACTGACTAGTATTCAAGTAGCAAGGACTACCAATCATTCCTCTATAATTTTGTTTATATAAAAACTTTCCTTTTCATCAATATCCAATTTTAGGTGGTGCACATTGGAGTATCACTACATTTTGTGCTATCTAAATCAAAATTTCTCAAAAGGTCTTTAGTATACCAACTTTAATTTGAATTATTACATTTTATATTTTGAAATATCTAAAATCCAATGATGAATATTAGTTCATCCATTACAGTCATTTAAAATTCACATTGAATTATTTTAGAGAATTCAATACATAAATAATTTTTTGAAGATCCAAAAATAATTCCATTAATAAAATTTTGAACTAGTAAAACATCTTTTGAAATTATATTTGTGAAAGGGGTAGGATCAAAAATACCTTTTGAAAAAAGTTTTGAAAAAATTAATTTACTAAGACTATCATACAAAGATCTTGGATCCTATTTTAAGACATAAAATGCATTAGTTATGTTAAAGACATGTTTTGGAAAATGAGGATTTGTAAAACTAATGGGTTGTTAAAAAAATATCATAAGCTACATACCCATTTAAAAATTCACTTTTGACATCCATTTGATATAGTTCGAAATTGAGATGTGCTTCCTAAGATAGCAGAATTCTAATGGATTCAAGTCTAGCAATCAGTGAAAAATATTGTTCATAGTCTATTCCGTCAACTTGAATATATAATTTTCTAAAAATTTGTACCTTTATTTCTTACTATATTTATGGATTTGTCTACATTATTTCTAAACACCAAATTAGTTCCTATGGTAAAGATATATTTGGGTCTTTCATCTAGTTTCTAGAATTTGTTTCAATCAAAATGATTCCACTATTCTTGCATATCCATTACCGAAAATAAATCATTGATGTCATCATTGATATTTTTTGGTTCAAGTTCTGAAAAAAGGCTTGATGTTCAACCTATTTCCTAAGATAAGCTCTATTATGTGTCCTGTTATCTATCCATCAAACTACAGAATCTAAGTGATGGTTTATAAGGGTTCAAACAGATATAGAATAAGAAAGATTAGTTAATTAGGCTTCCTTTATGGGTTTGGGTTCACTATGCTCGGAGTCTAGAGATTTTCCAGAACTATAGGATATTTTTACCTACTTAATTGTAGAGTCAAAAGGTTATAATTTATGTTCATATTGGACATACCATCCTCAATATTTTATAGGGATTTTTTATGTTCATGTGGATATGTTTCATCAAATTTGATATGTATAGATTATTCTACATAGTTAGTTCCTTTTTTAAGAACCATGTAGGCTATTCTAGAGGTTTAATAACCAAGGAAAATTCTTTCATTAGTCCTAGAAGAAAAATTTTCAAGATTATATTTTGTATTAAGGATAAATACTTTGAAACTAAAAACATTAATGCAATTAAACATTGTATTCCTATTATTCCATAGCATATAATGTTTTTTCTTAAGGATTGGTCTAATTACGAGTCTATTAATTATATTTCAAGTTGTATTCACAGATTCTTCCCAAAAGTAAATAGGTATGACATAGTCATTGAACATAGCTCAAGAAATTTCTTGTAATGTTATATTTCTTCTTTCTAAAACTCCATTATTCTGGGGTGTCGTATGAGTAGAGAAGCTATGACTATAGCCATTATATAAGAGAATAGATTCAAAATTATGACTCTAAAACTCATAGCCATGGTCACTATTTTCCTTGGAACATGTGTTTGGGTTAGGAATCACTATTTATGGATGGTATCCATCTGATTTATTTATTGAACCAGAAACACCCAATAGTTCTGTATCCAAAGGGTGTTTCTTTCTAAAGGCAATTATCTATTAGATTTGTTTACTCCCACGATACTAAAGAACTAACATTGGTCAAGAGGATGGGAGTTCAAGATCATTTCATAATTTTGTGGAGAATTTATTACTACTATGGGGCTCTCTTATAGATTTAATATAGGTTCATGAATCTTTATTAATTTACTAAGTATAATGTAGGTTCCATTGGAAATTTTCAATAAAATATTAGCATATGTGGGATTCAGAATCATCCGTATGTATTCAGGGATCATCATCAATTAAGATATCTATATGTATTCGATGTTCTCCATCAATGGTATCCTCTCATATACAACATAGATATTCTTTAGCCATTTTTATGATGATACTAGTGTTTAATCCACTCAGTGGGGAACTCTGGAATCTATCATTATCCAGGGAGGAAGAAGTTATTTTTGATGTTGGGATCGTACCCATAAATAGGCTTCCTACATATCCGAGTGAATGGAATAAGAATGCTCGCAGTTCAGTACTGCTTAACGGGACACATAATACCTTTTAAGTTCATGTGATAAGTACCTAACCATACATTTTAATTTCATGTGGTAAAGACATATAGGTATAAGGTGCCGATCCAAAGCTTATTGTGGGGTCTAGGCCTAATTAGCCCAACAAACTTGGAAAGGATATGTGTTCCCAATTTGGATTTGACCCTGCTAGGAATATGGCCTTGAAACAACAGGGTTGGATAGGAGTGTTCAGTTTGAACCTCAGGGAGGCTTCCTATGTATCCTACGTGGATGAGAATCAAATCCCACGTAGTTTGTTATATCTTGTATTGTGGTATGGCCCTTCGAGAGAAATTGGTTGGGTCTTACTCATAAAGAGGATGACCTTATAATATGTTCCATAATTAAAATTTATTAACTCATGGATATTCAAGGGAGACTTAATTCGAGAACTATTCTTAAATAGGATTTTTGATCTAAGAGAAATAGGGTTAGATTCTTATGGATGATGTCCACTAAGCTCATGCCCTAGGTGAAGTCTTCCTATGTATCCAAATTATAGTTTGAATCAATGTTCTTGTAGTTGAAGACTTGAAGTAGATTGTGCAGATGTTTTGATCATCATAAATATCTAGTCCCATGCGAGTTATGGTCATTGTGAGTAACAATATAATGTGAAATATTAAACAAACCATACACTTTATCATCCTCTAATGGAAGAGTCCATACCTTTAGTGAAAGAAGCCAAGGCGATGGTGGGTACAGGTGTAGAGTAATGAACCATAAAATGTGAAATGAATTTGATGGTCACTGGGTTACACCCAAAATAATAAGGGATTACTCTAGAAGGTATGCACTTGGATAGTTCCCATGACATGAGGGAGACATTATTTTATTAAATAGAAAATAAAGTGTGATCCTTACTCTCCTTATTGGGGACCGAAGGCTCTAAATCATAGGGACTAGAAGGGGATGATTGAGTCCTATCCTTGGAATCCATGATTGGGAGATTTCCAAAACTATCATTGGGGTACAAATCCATGTGACTGTATATATACAAACCTAAAACATCCCAAGGATCTTGAATCCCTTAGAAGACAAATGTGGGATTCCTCTGACTATAAAAATAAAAACCCTTTTGGAGACATATTGACGTGTCTTTCCTAAATGTTTGGTAAGTCCAGAGGTATTTATGGAAGGTACATCTCTATCCCTTTTATGTATGGGAACCAAGGAAAAAGAGACACCTCCTCCATAGGTATATTATAATAGGCCTTCAATGATGGATTGTGTAGGTGTTCTGTGTTGATATTCAGCATAGGTGTATCGTGCAGGTCCTAGGAGGAATAAAAAAAATGCATAACACATGGGAATTAATCCTATGAAATCATAATAAGGACCACTAATAAAATAGAACATGGGTTAGATTTATGTCTAAACACCACAAGTCTCCTTCGGTGTATTTGGAAGATCCCCGCATAGGTCCCTAAGAAATATAACAACCAGAAAATTGAAGTATACTCATCGTTTTGGGAAATGTTGTGGGTATAAGAACCCCTATACCCACGATTTATCAAATCCATGGGTATAGTTATTTTATGGGAACCTATACTTATGGTTTTACCAAAAATGTGGGTATAGGCACTAGTATACCCATGGTTCTCGGAATTCTATTGGAATAGGTATAGTATGGGAACCTATACCCACGACAATGCCAAAACCATGAGTATAGGCAAGTATATTCCAATAGTGTTGAAAAAATCATGGGTATAAGGGAGTTTATTCTAGACCTATACCCATGGTTTCAAAAAAACTGTGGGTATATGGTTGTTTATTAAATACCTATACCCACACTTTTACAAAACTATGGGTATTTCTTTCCCTCCACTGTCAGGGAAAACAAATTTGGAGGGGCACAAAATTTTTTTGTGGGAACACCTATTCCTATATTTTTTTACATATTTCCATAGTTTATAAAAAAATATATATATCTAAATATTTATTTATATACCAATAATAAATATTGATTAGTGGTTAGGTGTGAGAGGAATAAAGGAGCGGTCCAAGGATCGAATCCCATGGCCGTATTTTTTGTTAATGCTATACCCAGGTTTTTAAAACCTTGGGTATAAGAGAATGAAACGGTGGAATGGTGAGTGACAGGGTGGACTAGACCTATACCCATGGTTTCATAAACAATGGGTATTTCTCATGGTCTATCTTTATGCCTCGGTAGTTCATGATTCATTAAACTGTGGGTATAACCTATACCCACGGTTTGAAACCATAGGTATAGGGAAAATTTTTTGTCGTGTAGGCCTTGCATAGGTTGCTTCTTCTTGATAGAAGAATGGTCCTTAATCATATTTTTTGTATTTAAAACTATGAAAAGAATTCAATATTGATTATCCCATCTAGTTTTATCATCTATAATGTTTAGAGAGCTACCTAATAAAATTTGGGGTATATGGGAAAAGAGCTACACAATGGGAGCATCATGAGTTCATCCACCTTTTCACAGACATCAAATGGGTAGCCCAAGGGTCTTATTTATAGAAATAAAATGGGGTTGGTTGAGAGGATATTGTACGTAGAGGTGTTGGGTATAGCCTCACAGTGTTGCTCTTCAACATAGAGGCACAAAAATTATACTACTACTCAGGTCCTTCACATAGCTCCCTAATATAGGTCTTCTTCATAGAGGCTACACACTGGAATATATAGGCATAGCTTTCACTAGTCTTCTGGTAAGCATAGGTGTTCTGTGTAGCACCCTTGAACTATATTTATTTACTACCTCTATCTTTCTCATCAGTATTTTGAAATATCCCATGGATATCTTCATAATCTTTTTTTCCTTCCTAAAGAGTTTAAAAAAAACCCTCCCTCAGGATTGGATTTGATGGAAAATAGGGTCATGTCTTGAGGCATGATTTGGGGGGAAAAGATTATGGAGAGGCAATTCTGGACCACGTGGGTCTTCTTCACTGCTACGTCAATAAGGTTGAAAGTCTCTTATATATACCAACATTACATTGTCATTTCTTGCACTCACGTTCTCAAATTTCTTCTCTCATTGCATATCTCATTCGCTCAGCCCACCCACATTGTGCTCTTGCTGTGGTCCCTTGAAAAATTTTCAAGGTATATCCATTTAAGCAAAAGTGCCATGCATAGTTACTTATTCGAAGAAGGTGCACATAAAGTATTTGTTGAAGGACCTGCACTGGGAACCTTGCTAAAGGACCTACATGGGTGACCTTATCGAAGGATTTTTTTAGAACATTTCCTCTTCAAAATTGTTAAATTCATTAAATTTTGAAATTTGAACATCCTTAATTCAATATCCCAATTCAAGGAGAAAAATTTTGTAATTCTCATTGAAGGAAATGGCTCACTTGATGACCTTGACTTAGGAAGCTAAAGTCTGTCATACTGAAATGATAAATATAATTGGACTGTGCTATTAAGAATTTGTTGAGATTACCCTTCATCGGTTTCTGAAAGGATTGATTCTATAAAGATTCAAATATCCACAAAGCCACTATCAGCCTCTGTACGTGGCATGTGATTTTTAAAGATGAGCACATTCCAGATTATAAGATATATTTTCCAAAGACTTGGTTTTCTAATACTATAACTGCCATTGCATGAATATTACTGCAAATGGTATTCATATTAAAGATGGAACAATTCCTTTTGAATGTATCCAACATCGCAGTGGTTGTACTCCCAACAAGAGAGAACATTATAAGATCCATGGTCACATTTATATGATTCAAATTTTCATGCTTCAATAACATATTAGTCTAATGGCTGGAAAGAAGTCTAGGACCTTGATTATAGAGGAGGAGTAAAAACAAAATGGATGTGGGTGTTCTGGGTATGTGGGACTTGTGCAGAGTTTAAGAAAGAACTTATGGATGTTCATCTTTATGAAGATGTCTCGATATGACAAACATATGATTTAAAATATGACTAAATTCTTGAATTACTAAGATGATGGAGTCCACAAACAAATTCCTTCAACTTGACACATGGTGAGGTTGGTATCAGTCCATGTAATATATGCCAAATATCTAGGGCTCCCATTTGGGAGGGGATGTATGAGGAATTCATTCCACATATAAAAACATGGGGTGATTCTAGGAGGATTCCACCATTGGATATTGAATTGTACAAAATAGCAATGAAATTGACAAAAGAGAAGAAATATATTCACTATAGGGATAAAATTCATGATGTTGTGTGGATGAAATATTTTTTAGAATCAACAAAGGAGATCGGTCCGACTTGTTAGTGGCCTAGCATTTTTTCATCTACAGATAATCAGGGTGTTTTAGGCATGTATTGGTCCACATTTGAGAAAGAAGACTACATGTATTGGGGTTATAATGACAAATCTAATATTGATGCAATTGTACAATTAACTAAATTCATTACCATGTGACCAAGAATTTATTTGCATCCATTCCATGAGTCTGGTGGTGGTGTAAGACCATGGGCCTTTTGTATTATATCCTAGTTAGTAGAGTGGAAATATATTGGGTTGGCTACCCTTGTATTATCATGAATCTATCACATCCTATTGAATATGTAGGATGTTAAGGATCCACTTATATTAGAATGACCCTTTAAAGTATTATGGGACAATATTTCAACACAAATCTGTTCATATTTATTGTTGAATTTGGTTAGAGTTCAAATGGCTGGTTTACACCATTTTTGCAAAGAGTCCTCGATATTCAACCTTTGAACCTGAAACCCAATGAAGTGCAATGGGAACTGAATGTGTCGGGATAATTCAGCTTTTTTGCATTTGGTAACCCATCATCGGGATGATTTATTGATGATGGTAAGGAAAACAAATTCGAGTCAAGGGCCTATATGATGGAATTTAAGGATAGCGTGTTATCAACCAGGATTGATGTTGAAATCATCTGTGAGGATTATATCACTTATAGGTTTTCCATACAGTTCAAAGTTCTTCATTAATCATGGTCTTTTCCTCCTACATATGTTATCCATGAGAAATATCAAATGGTAGCCTGATAATTATGGATTCTGATGGGTTTAGAGATATCAAAAATGTCAATTATTCTACCTCCATCAATCAAATCAATTATATTAGAGGCTGGATATGAAAAAGCATGAGATCTGAATACCCTCAAGGGGATTTAACAAAAAAAATATTTCTGGTAGCATCCATGAAAAATATTGTTCATAGAACCCGTGGTAAAAGCTATAAAGCCAATGATGAAGCAGTGGTTTCAAAAGTATCAAAACCCCCAAACATCCTCACAGAAAATCCAACAAGAAGAATAAGGCCAAGGATACAATACATCCAGCACCGAGGAAATGTAGACACCATCTTCAAAAAGTTATCACCATCCCATCTGTGGATTCTTCTTCTAAAGAAGAAGGGATGAATAAAGAGGCCTTCCAATCTGAGGGTGTTGATTTTTCTATGCATCCAACTATATCTAAGACTAATTATGTGTGGAATTTAGAAATATATTTATAGGGAGTCCTAATTTGTGAAATCCAGGATGAATGGGTGTTTCTACATTATGGACTTTTAATACCAGATGTGGGTGATATTAGATAACCTTATTATTTTTAACTAGACATTAATCCAGTTGAAGTACAAAAGCATATTGGGGAATTGAGACCATGATATATGCAACTGATGACCAAATTCTACCCTCAAAATGAGTATATAAAACAATGGATTGAGCGATACATGCATGGGTATTTTCCATCCTAAAAAGGAATGAGATTTATGTTAATACTTTGAATTTATTTCCATTTTCATTTTTTCAATTATTCTTCATCATCAATCATTATTAATCTTGATGGGATTGCATTTTTCAACTTTAAATTTGAGTAAGAACCTCAAAAAGGGTTGATGAGTCACCAAAATACAGACCCACAGAAACCCCCATTAATACATTGAATGAAACCCTCAGTTCTCCAAGACTATATCTAGGAAGTAAAACCACATCGGAGGTTATAGAGATAGAAGATCCTCAACCGCAACATCAGGTCTCTACTTCAAAGAAGATTATTTCAATCTATCCACTCTCTTAGGAAATTAATCACCAGAGAGCACTGAGATTGATATGATGTGAACTTAAAAAAAGTGAGTATTCACACTATTCTCTTGTATTATGATATTCTTGATACAACTTAGTGACCATGTTCTTCTTTTCATAGGATCTGCATCCCTTACATATTTCAAGGGATTAAAAAAATATTCCTTCTATGATTGAGAAGGAAAATCTAGGTGAAGTAAAAAATTCTTTCTGGTGAAATGTTACCTTAAAAAATGAATTTCCAACGAATATGGATACATTGGATCTTATTTATTCAAATAGAGGAAAGGGTAATGTTAATATCATATGAATTTATTATTGAAATCAAATGTTGTTTCTTACATTATTTTCACTATAATATTTCAGATTTGTTGTATGTTCCAAAAGAATCCTACAAAAATAAATTTGGATATTCTTATTTCTCTAGAAGTAAGAAGTAAGGATCCTAGGAAATCATAGGCTAATAATAGTGTAGATCATAAACTGGAAATACCTAAAGAAATTGTACCACATAAAGAGTTTACAGAAGAAAATATCAGTGGATCCAATTTGTGCATTGACGAACATTTTGTTTGATAGCTTAAATGGAAAGTATGATATAACATAGAAATCTATATACACTAAAACGATGGACAACCGTAATCTAAAAATTGATATTCTAGATTCCATCAAGAAATTTGGTGACTTATATGAAGAATTTAAAGGTTGTAAGTTCTGACTATTGATATTTTCCTACATAATGTTCTTTTATATAATATTTCATATTAAAACTAAATTTATGTAGCTTCATCTAGAGAGAACATTGCGAAGGTATTTAAAAAACAAGGCATCCCACTCTACCTGGCTTCAATTGAAGAGAAACCAACTGAAAATACGGCATTGGGAGATTCTCCAGATCCTATAGTTATGATTACTGGGAAAGATCAAGTGATTGATCCTCCTCAATAAGTATTTTCTCAAACTAGAAATGTTAGGAATACAGGGGAGGAATATACCCATGCAACCAAATTATTTTTCGGTTAATTTCATTGATTGTCTTGATCATGTTATGTTCTTGTTACAATTTTGGAGATAAAAATAATTCTAATTTTCCATTTAGGGCTATCTGATCCCATTGTTATTTTAGAAGGCTAATCCTATGCGTTGTCTCAATCAATAATGGATGATGAAGTACCTTCTTCTAAGAAAAGATCATAAACAAGAACCTCCTTGAGTGATATGATTCCATAATATGTTCCACCTCATTGTTGTGATCCTGATTCAGACATAGAGTTATAGTATTCCCTTGGTATTACGTGAGAGAAAACATAGAGATCTTTTTAGCAAATAATCTCCAAGAAACAATTTTATGATCTGCCATCATATTTAGGATAATGTCCAGTACTATTTATCATGCTAAGATTTTGTGGATTTGATTATCTACTATTTTATTATGTCATAAATGAGACCATTTATCGACGGGAGAAAGAACACAAACTATAGAATGAACATGTAATGTCCAAACTACTAAGCAACATTTAGGGCTTTCAAGCTACAATATCTAAGATTGAATCCAACGATAGAAAAAATTTGGTTGAATTTAATCATAAAATTAAGGAGGCAATGAAGGAAATGGAACATCTTTTGAAACAAATGATTTCTATTCAAAATATTCTTTAGAAACTGAACCAATAATTGGGAGAAGTCCACTTTGAATGTGTAACATCCATCTCAATTTCCAAAGAATCACTTTTTTAGACTTAGAAGGATGAAGCTACTAAACTAACTGAGCTTCACCAAGCAGTTGATAGGTCCCATGAAATTGTCCGTAAAATAAATAGTCAATTTTAAATCTATCTATAATAGATGACATAGAGGCTCCATTATGTGAATGTTCCCCTAATTTTTCCATATAAATGACAATTATATTATCTACAATCATATATATTTCCTTATCCCATTTTTATTTCTATAATTGAACAATCAAATCTTATTATCATAAAATGAAATTTTTATTTCAAATAATCATAATTAAATTAATAGTGATGTGGGTGATTTAACTTTTACCTTTGCCAAGAGGCCTAGAGAGCATAGTTTGACTATCACTAGGGTCATTTGGATAACTGTAAAAAATATTATGTCTTATGGATTTTTATTGCTAAATATTTTCTAGAATATACAAAGTGTTGGTCTAGGGAGATGAGACTTGACTTTTTTTCCAGAGTGACTTTTGTAGGATTTCAATCCAGTGGGTTCCATGTCTCTTTTAATAGGATGATTAAAGTCATGCATTTCTGTCTAATAATGATAATGTTTTAGGTAAAATTGTTTTGATCATGAATTCTGAGATTATAAGTAAAACAAGGATTGATAGTTGTGGACATTCCCAATATTCTTTATAGAGGATGTATCTTCCAAGAATGAAGTTACCATTACATGAAAATACCCATTACATGGGCTTTATTATGAAGGTCCAACTAGAGAATGTGTTGTGTATCAAAAAAAATGGCATCCTTTGGCTGACATGTAACTTATATAGGCAAATTATACAAGGCCACCAAGGGGCATGTACCACATAGTTAAGAAAAAGAGTTCTCAAGAATTTTGACAATATATTTCGGATACACAATGGGAATTAGGATTTGGATTTCTCAAAGACATAATGGATGGTTTTTCTATGGAAAGATAACTGAGAATAAAGGGGCCATTTGTACCCACATAGGCCATAAATGAGAAACCACTCATATATGAATATGGTATGTCAAGGAGGGTATATTTTTTTAGAAAGGAATTTTTTGATATACATTTTTATGTTATGTAGCAAGGAAATTATGGGGGTATTAATTTAAGGTCTTTATCTCTAACCTAATATTTGATGTCTCTCCAATTCTAGGAAATTTATGTTGAAAAGAACTAACATATTTATGTATGGAAGGGGAGAATTGTCAGAAATGAATTAGGGGTTTCTAAATCTAAAAAGTGATATGGGAACAAGTATAATAGAATTAGAGGAAGTATTTTCAAAGAACAAAGTTACCATTTCTTGAAAAACCTGTTATAGGGTATTTATTATGTAGGGAATGATAGGGAATGTGACACATATCCAAATAGTGGTATCTTTTGGTGGATAGGCATGTTATATATGAATATTATGAAAGGATACCTGAGGGTGCATACTGTATAGTCCTGTAAAAGATCTCTTGGGCATCAGAAATTCAATTTCTAAAAGATGAAGGATGTTTATGGAGATTCAGATTGTCTAAAACATAAAGTTTTGTTTGTGAAGAAAATTATACGAAAATTGAAAGGATATTTCCAATTATGATATCCAAAGAAAAGGATAATTTTGTTCTCTATAAAGGTATGGCCTAAACGTAGGAAGTATGGTGCATATGGTTTAGGTCATATGAGTATTACCATAATATCATGGAAACAATGGTTGATATGTGGTCATTTGATCCAAGGATTTTTATATGTTTTGAACATATTGAGTGGGAAAACTTGTAAACCATGGTATTGGATACTTTCAGGTTGAGAAAAAAGGATATGGGAAAAATATACAATGGGTTACCTCTGTAAAATGTGGATTCTGGTACATTTTCACCAATGATTGAATGGGATAAAGGTGTATTTTACCATGAACGAAATTAACATTGTTTGAAAACCCATTTATGGGGGCTATATTATGGAATGCCAACTTGGTAATGTGCATCATAGCCTAAAAGTGGCATCTTTCAGTGGGAAAACATGTTATGTAGGTCACATATGCAACATCACCTTGGATCACAAACTGTATAGTCAGACAAAATGGTTCCCAGGTCATAGAAACTCTGCCACAAGAAATCTAAGAAAGATTATAAATATCTGGATGTATTGAAGATTAAGAGAGTGAAATGAAAAAGGGGAGATGATCAATTCAAAGGAGAAATATTTGAATCAATATGGGCCATGATTTTGGAGTCCTCGACATAGATCTAACTCATATGTATAATTAGAATAGCACTTATTTCATTAGTAGGATCTATAATGAGGGACCTAAAATAATGGTCTTCTATATGGATTTATAATTGTATCTTGGATATGAATAATTTTCTTTTATCCTATAGTTGGAACTAAGATCTAAGTCTGAGTTTTCCTTACATATCTCAAAAAGATTAAAATCAATCCATTCATAATTCTATGGATACCATGTATTTTAATTTCAAACAACAAATACATTAAGGGATTTGATATAAATATCTTTTGAATATCCTCATATATATCTAACTCGTACATGGGAGAGAAGTAGATTTTTCAAATCATGTTGCGGCTGGGCCCATGATTGAAAGTCTGGACGTCACTATGTTTCTCATATAAATGGGAGGAAAGCCCCTTCCAGTTTAGTTTAATTTCTTTTTGGGAGGAAAAAGGTTAATGAATGCGAAATGACTACATATATCATAAAATTGAGAATAAGAACATACATATTTTTTTCTAAGACCATTCAGTTTATCATCATGACATGAGGACTTCTGTTTTGCATTTTGAGGTCCCACATCCAGGACCTTTGATAACCCACTTAAAAATTGAGATACCTTATTTCTGCATAGAAGCACTTTACCCAATTCCTAAGCCCATGTGAGCTTGGCTCAGTATGATAATCATGGGTATGTAAAAAAGAACTATTCTGCAAAACTAAAGCATAATAATTAAATAATGAGGGTAAAATAATTTTATAGTGGATAGGAGAGGTTATATGACTCAAGAACCACCACTTATCTTACAGAAGAAAGAATAAATACAACATAGTTATTGAGATTGTTCCCCATACCAATCATGTTTTGATGTGGGGAAGAGGGAATTTTTGTTTAAATTCTATGCTGATAGTTGGTCCTAATAAAAAAATTCTAGGAATCACCATATATCTCAAAAAAAATAATCATCTTACAAGTATGGGATGAAGTCCCTATAAAACATTGATTTGAGCATAGGTAAAAGAAAGCGGTATTTCATTCATGGATTTCTCACTGAACCCGTGATTGGAGATATGGGGGTCACTATGTATCTCATATGGATGAGATTCAAGCCACTTCTTGTTCATGAAACATTCCTGATGTATGTTTGATTCATACACATAGGGAATACAAGGCTTTTTATCATGGCTACGGACAAGATTGGAGATCTTGATGTGTCTCTGTTTGTCATACGTAGTGGGAAACAAGAAAAATGAAATTTTGGAAAAGATCATTCCCCCCACCAATTGGGTTTTATGTGAGAGACATGAAATTTTAATGCATTCTAAAAAATAATTAAATATAAAACACCAGATGGTATGAATATCAAACAATGTATTCTGGAAGTGTTCTCTGTATAAATTTGGTTTATATACAAAAGAAAAATGGGAAATAAATTTCTTTAGGGTTGTAACTGGGCCCTTGATTAAAGATCTAGGTACCACTATAGATCTCATATGCTTGAGAATAAAGAAACCTGTAGTTCTTGAAAATGGATCTCCATTTTCATATATAACTCATAAACACAAGGAATGTCGGATTTTTATTTTGTTGTGGCTAGGAAAAAGATTGGAGATATAGGCATCTTTATGTTTCCCATTTGGAATTATAATCAAGCAATAAGTAGTTATTGAAAAGGGTTCTCCATGTATATTTTATTCAAATATTGGGATAAATGGGACTCATGTACTACTAAAGAGTAGTAATTATATGTGAAATTATGGGGAATGGTAGTTAAGAATCATTTTCATGAACCACAAGAAATTCAAATTTGTGGTATCTTTGGGAATTTATTAACATATAATAAAGAAGATGATAAATTTATAGTTTAATTTCATGTTGTAAGGACAAATGATGTCATTGAGTTTAATTTCATTTGGCAAGGAAAAATATGCTACACATTTTAAAATCATGTAACATGGATGCATATGGTTTTTGTGTAGTTTAATTTCTTGCAAACATGACATTACCCTATGTGATTACATAAATTACTTCTGTAAGAATATTTTATTAATTGGATTTGTAATACGTTCTCCATCCATTGAGATTAGAGAATACAATCTATAATATTAGAACTTATGTATGAAATAAGGTCCTTCCCAATATGTCTCAAGAATTGGAGGCTTGTTTCATGGAATAATCGGATTCTAGAAGACTAATACCAATTCTCTTTAAAGAAAATAGTAGAGGTGACCTTTCTTATCAGAAGCTCATGTTGTTCTATTCTGATAGACTTCAAAATTATGAAAAGTTTGCAATTTATTTTTGTATAATAATTCCATCTCATAAAATTTCTTCCAAGACTATTTATTTGAAGATAAATGATCATAGATGGAAACTAGGAGTAAAGGAAATTGAATTTCAATATGAAAAACTTCATCTGTTCCTTATACCGAAGAGTATGGTGTTTCCCGTGTGGCAGTATCAGTAGAAGTCTGATAATCCCATAAATCATGAATAATTCTATCAGGAAATGATTTATTATCTTTATCCACAATTTTCTATAGTATTTTTAATAGGGGCTTGTTGAAAGCCTATATCTATCCATTGGTTGCTGCATGATAGAAAAATGAATTGTTGGATTTGATATTGTGCTCCTGATATAACTTCTTTACCACAAGAAAACAAAAATTAATAATATTGTTCATAAATATGGTATGAGGGACACCAAATATGGTAAAGATATTAGCTCTGACAAAGCTAACTTATCATTCGGGCACAACTTCCTAGAGAGGTACAGATTCATCCCATTTGGAGAAGAAATTGGTACCAGTAAGAATATACATGAACTTCTTAGCCACAGTTGGAGGATAAGGTCCTACTATATCCCTTACCCATATAAGAAAAGGGCATGAGTATTTAATCATATGTATCAGCTCTAGGGATTGATGAATGAAGTTTGAATTCACCTGGCAAGGATGACACTTCTTATTGAAATTTGTGCAATCTAGTGCTGTGGATGGAAGAAAGTATCCAAGCCTTCAGATTTGATCAGATAGCCTATGGCCAGACTGGTGATCACCACATGCTCCTACAATTACATTTTTCATTTGATTCTTGGTTTCATCCCCATAAATTCATCTGAAATCAATTCTATCAAAGTCTCACTTATAATGGATCTTCTGATGGTTTAGACCTTCATAAAGTGTGAAATTAATTGCTTTCCGCTGGATATGTTCTCTTTTAATTCTGTGTGGTGGATATACCCCAATTTGTATATATTCCGTGATGGATGTAATGCACCCATGGTATGACCATATGACTTAGAAATGGGTCTGATTTCATTGATTTCCTCTATTCTGATTTGAATAAAAGGTCAAACCATTGGATTATGAGCTATGCAAGTGATTATTTCTTCCCGATTTCAATCATCCAAGGTTGTGGGTGCATTTTCCAATGCATCATATTGGGAATTTTGTGACTGTAGGATGTAATACAATGTTTCCTTTGAGATAAATTCCAAAATTAACCCTCATTCTTAATCACACAAGGGAATTAGTTATTCTTTTCTAATGGAGTAATCCCCATTGATTTGTTTGTTTACTAATTCTGAATCACCTCTCATCTTCAGTTAGTCCTCTGGTACATGGAGATCTAATTATAGGCCTATAATGAAATCATGAAATTCTATTTCATTATTGGTACCACATTTTGATTATAGAAATGAATATGGAAACCCACCCTTCTCTTGGGAGGCAAGCATAATTCCAAACCCAAATTGGTTTTGTTTTGGGTGTTCCATTTTCTCTTCTATCGAACTTCAATAAGAAACATCAAAATAGATTTCTTGTATTCATGGAATTTCTTGAATAGAGAAGATTTATTCAACATGATATTCAATATTAAATGATGACTCTTCCATAGATGGGTGCTCAATAAGTATATTTAATAAATCCTTCCTTTTACTATTTTTTGAGGTTTAAACTGTATATCAAAATATTTTATAATAACCGCCCACCATGCCTAGCATCCTATAATTATTTCATGAATGAGGATAAATTTGAGTGGGTTATTGAAAGATACAATGGGGACCTTTTGATGTTTCAAATAGTGGATTGATTTTTGAAAAACTAAGATTAATTCTAGGATGATTTTCTCAATATTTGAACAACAAGTCTATGTGTTGAGCAAGGTTTGACTGAGATCATAAAGTTTTTTTTTCAATTCCATCATAATTCTTTTCTGAGAGGAATGCAACCAATGATATCTCAAAGGCTGTCACATAATGAATGTGTATCTTTCCTTCAATTGGTTACATTAATACTTGTGGGATCAAGATGTATTTCTTGAGGATATCAAATGCTTCATCGAAATCATTGGTCCACTGATATGTGACCCCTTTAATCATCAAATAGGTGAAGGGAAAACAATTCCATGCCAAATTGGATTTAAAGATCAAGATATATGCCAAATTTTTTTTAATTACTCTCAATTTGTTAAAGTTTCTAGGAGGTGACATGCCAAAGATATCCTTGGAATTTTTAGGGACATCTTCGATGTCACGATGGCAGAAAACAAAACTGAGAAACCACTCCAAGGTTACCTCCAAACCAAATTTCAAGGGTTTTATTTCAATATTAAGTTGCTAAAGCTTGATGAATATGATATTCAGATAATCCTAGTGATCGAAATGTTGATTGGAATTGACCCCTAGATCATCCCCATGAAGGAAAGTGATTCATAGCCAGTTATTACATGAATAAACAGTTCTCTCATTAGAACCATATGGTCATCCTTGGGACAACACTGTTTAAGATCTTTAAAATCAATGAAAACTATGATTTTACCACACTTTTTATTTAGTGGGATACTTTTTCTCCTTGCATTTTGGATATTTCACATCTCTAATAATGTTAACTTTGATAATCTTGTCAACTTTAGACTCAATTTTCGAGGCGTCAGTTGGGTGAGTTATTCTTACTACCTGAATAAATCCCTAATTATATTCAAGAAAACCCAAATGATTAGTGTTCACATTAGGATAAATGTATGTAATTTCTATATAGTTACTAGAAAATACATCTTAGTGTTTATTTATAAATGAATTAAAAATATTTTTCCCTTAGAAATTCATGGATGCACTAATTAGAGTGGGGCATGGATCATTATTAGTATGCAAATTTATATGTCTGAGCTAATCCAAATGGGTGCAGAACCCTTTCTTGAATCCTAAAGGGGAATCCCTGATATCTTCTTCTTCATACTCTTCCTCACTCATTACTTCTTCTGTTTCTGCTTGATGGGTAGCTGATGAAGCATGACACTAAGAGCTAGGGGAGGATTCAGTTTTTGGAAATTTTGAAGAAGTGGAAACCATTACTAACCCTACCGATAATGAAGAGTATTTTATGAGTATTAAAGTGAAAATGATGGGTTATGAATCAAAATTGAATTCATTCTATATTAATGAAACAACTTATTATAGCCCAACTGATGAAGCAATTACTTTCTGATGTTCGGTGGATGAAATGAAGAAATCTCTATTTATACTTCCACCACTGCTTGGTAAATCCATCATTTCTCCCATACTGCAGGGCACAATTTTAGCAACTGAAATTATGGAAGTCACTAGAGGATTTATTGGATGTGGGACAATACTTCAATTTGATTGATAGAAAACATGTAATCTACACTATTTTTCTTGAATGGGTAAGCTAGGATTTTTTACAGACCATTCGGAGCATTAATTCTTGTAATATCTTTTTCCATGGACCGTGCATCCTTTGTGTGATCTAACTATGCCTCAATATATTGAGAGTCACAAATATTTAATGGATATTTGTCACCAAGAAATTAAAAATTTTGTAAATTAAAGCAATATTTCATTCATTTGTGAGATGAGGAAGGATTGGACGCATGTTGATGTAATCAAGGCCTTCCAACCAGAATGTTGAATTTTGTGTCCGATCAGACAACCATTAAATCTGAATAAGATACAAGATCCCAATACTGAGTTTTGAGTGTCATCTCATCTAGTGTTTCTGATTCATTCTTTTCATAACCTTGCAACACCAAAGTAGTTGTAGATAAGTCAGATTCAGTAAGACCCAATAGATGAATTGAACGAATGGGAATGAGGTTGAATTCTAAGATAATATTAATTAAGGATCATCAAATGTTTGTATCATTAAACATTCTAGATAATTGGGAGGACCTGATGTGTCCATGTACAACATCTTCCTTATATTGTTCTATGAAATATATAACTGCATTAAATTCTACAGGATTATGCTGTATACTATAGACATCAGTAGCAGTTACATTGGTATTGAACTCATGAGGACATAGAGATGCCTCAATAAGTTCTTCGTAAAGGTTTTATGACAAATTCAAAGCTTCCAAGATTGATAACTTGGAGGAGGCATGGGATAGTGGTTTCAAAATATTATACTTCTAGTACAAAGGCCCACATTTTCCCCCATGGAGATGCGGTATTGTGGGTTCCATCAAAGTTGATTATTCTGATGTAGATGGACCATGTACCTAAGAAAAAGATGGAAAACTTATGATTTTGGTGGATTAGACTGGCTAGGTCTATCTACCTATTGAGGGTTTGGTGGCATAGTCTCTAATAGTTCTTCCAAGATGATCATGTTGGTTCCAATCCTATCATGCGTGGGAGAGTTCAATAGTCCGTGTTGAGCCCACTGAAAGGATCCCCTATGAGGTTCTTCTACATAAACAGTTTGAGTCGGTGTGTAATTAAAATATTGGATTCTTACATATCCACATCTTCCCCTGTATCCGTGACCTTGACTTATTCCCCTAGTTCCCCAATAAATATTGGAAATTCAGGTTCATAAATATAATCATCATTTGATGAGGGATATATTAAGTGGATAACATTAATGGATCCGAAGATTAATTCCTCATCTGATGAATATTCAGCTTGATAGTTCGGTTCTTGTTGTTCTGTGTGGCGGGGTAGTGTCTATATTTTTGAGATCGTTGGAAATAAATTTGAAAACTTCAAGAATTGTTTTCTTTGATTGGATCCAATCTTTATCTTAATTCTATTTATCCTTCGGACCATGTCACTTCTTTGAGGACGTACCTTTGGGGAACTAATCTTTTGATTAATATGGATTAGATACAGCAGAACTGGATGGAGGAACTGTATGTTTTTTCAACCATGTTCATATAATTTCATGAGTTTGATTAATCATTTTACTGACCTTCTAATAATTTTACTTCTATGCATTTTTTAATTTTTACTCCGTTTTATTTTTCTTCTTCATCTGTATTGGTAGAAGTAACACATGCTACCTAAGATGAAGAACTTGTTTACTTTCAATTGTCCAAAGTCCACTATATTTTGTGGTATATATTTGAAAAAAAGCATTAATGAATGGGCTTCCATAATAGTTAATGAAAGGGGAAATAATTTGGGAGGAATTCAACCACATCATTATTCAGTTTCATGGGCCATGAAAGATGGAATATGTTGTTTTCCAAGAATGAAATGATGTAACACAGAATCGTTTCATTCTGAAAAGAATAAAATATGTTATTTAACTCCAAAAACTGTATTCAGCTCTGATCTTATTGATTATCTTCAATAATCGTTCATTTTTTGATGTTCTAGATGTGTAGCCTTATGGTATGATGAAGTCTTTGAAGTAGAAGCAGGTACATGTGCATACTTGAGTGTAACTGTAGGATCTTTTTCTTTTTGTTATTATCGTTCCTAAGGATAATAGTATTACATGAGACTTAGCTTTGTTTTCCACGAATGATTCTCCACATGTTGGGTGATTGAAGAAATTTCCCGAAACCCTCTTGTGTATTTCATAGTGATTAGTTGTGTGTGCAACTCATCAAGGAGATTTTCTATACAAATTGGCAGAAACTATTCTTGAGGGGGTTGTAATTTTAAGGAATATGTTAGTTCTTTCCATCAAGCAATAAAATATGAAACTCATTCATTATCCATTATTTTTCAGTTCATAAGATGAAAGAATGTTGTCACCTACACCATTGAGCTGAATTGGAAATGGAATTTATGGCGGAGGTCTTCCCATCAATTAATTGATCAAGAATACAAACTCGTATTCCAGAAAAAGGCTGGACCCTATAGTGATTGTACAAAACATCTGATATTTACTGCCTCTTGTTGTTGAGGGGTCCCCATCACGGTATCATAATGAGAAACAAAATGTGTTTAGTTTTTCTTCAGATCACCCAAACCATTATATATTTTAAATGTAGTATTCACAATGTTCTGTGGGGTAGGAACCAGATCTACCCATTTGGGGTATGCCATATTTTTTGCTTATAATATTTCACAAAATTCTTTCATAGCTTCCAATCGAGTTCTTATTGCCTCATTTGTATTCATAAGAATTTGGGGAATATCTGGAGGAGTTGGGAGCCACAATGGTACAATAGCTCGAGGCTAAACTATCACAACGATTAGAAAAACCACTAATGACAGAATTACTGGTATTTTTATTGGATAGCCTATGGGGAAAGTCCTGTAAGAATGGGTTTGAACCTATTATGGTTGTGTACCGAAATGAGGTAATCCATTATCCACATCAGTAGTTGCAGAAAAACCTCTTTGATGAGGAGCTCCTACTGGAAGCACAATATGAGGATCTTCTTACGGAGCATGTATAATAGGAATACTGCTTTAGAGTAATTTTTCATTGAGTCTTCTCAACTCCTTCATATAATTATACGTCTAGGAAAATTATTTTTCAAGTGAAAGATATTGAACTTATCCAATGGAAATGTTTGACATGATCTGACCTTTACCTATCCCCTTGTTAGATTCCTTTCGCAGTGGTGGATGTTTGTAATTTGAGGGAATACCTAGATTTTGGGTAATCCTTTAATTTTAGGTACAAAAAACTCCTTCATTTGATTTAGTTTGTACTATATTATGAATAATAACATTATCCTTCAACTCCCCTGAACTAGACTTATTTTATAGAGGATCTTCCATAATTGAATTAATAAAATTTAGTGACGCATAATTCATTAACGACAAGCTACTATTATCTTTGTAAGACTGTATTCTTCTTCTTCCTCCATTATACTTTGTCCTCTTATTTATTGGTTTCCTATGGATGTTTTTACACAAAATAATTTGAATGGAATCCTTGGATTTTTTAGTTGTGCGTTCACTTTGTGGCCTCTTCTCAAATTAGTAAAAAACTGACTTCAACCGAGGAGGGGATTGTAAATGTGGAAAACCCCCCATCCATATAGGATGTGGCTATTCCTATTATTCTTCCTCAAACCTTTGGGAGTTGTTGGTTGAATCATAATGTTGGGTTAAAAAATCCCACATCCATGTGGGTTGAGTTGGTTTCCTAACTATTATGGTTGATATCTACACAATTTCTCTTATGATTTTATGAATTCTATTCAAAATATTGACTAGGATCATTATACCACACTCACTCAAATCTCATGTTTTGGAATACAATTCCATTATTTCAGTCATTTTTGTAATATGGTGGATGAAATCCTCCAAACGGGAGGCCTGGTCAATGTTCTTCGAAGTTTAATTCAAATGTATCTCGGCAACTTCCTCTCTTTGGGCCCGACGTTGATGAAAATTGGACAAGGAATGTTCTCAATGAACATTTATTTGAACATAAATTGAATTTGAATTTTTATCCATCCTAGGGAAATAACATTGAATTAGGCCACTTTCAGTGGGTTTTGCAGATTCTGGAGTGTAGTAAAATGAAATTTTCCATGTTCACCCCATCATCTGATATAAACACTAGTTGAGGATTATGAAATCAATTTTTGTAACCTCTTTAATGAATTGAGGAATGAACGTTAAAGGGAGTAATGTTTTTTTTTCTATAATTGGATATCGTGAAACACTGAGAGATTCTATTCTAATTTGGTGCTTGAAAATTTCTATTACACTTAAATGGATTTGATATTCTTCGTATTTCTATACTGGGATTTTTTAGTGATAAAGAGTCTTCCATAATTTGAGGAAAATATCCTGAATTCAATCATCTGCCATCATCTCTGGAATGTTGTATTGAGAGGTTTCCAAAGTCCAGAACATGATTGGTATTTCACCCTTAGCCAATTGTTTTCTCTTATTCAACATATCCACTTTTATATTTTTTTAGAGGTTTCTCAACTTGGTCTTACCATAATAGATAGTTCTTGATTGCTTTATCATGAGAAATAGGATCAATTGGTGTTTCCTCTAGCATATTAAGAAGGAAAATAACCCATGTGAGGCTTAAAGCAAGAATTCCACCTTGATCTATCTTTCGGTTGAGAATGTATTTGACCTATTAATAATAATGTGTCATACATGACTATCTATATATTTGGAAATGCCTCAAGATAATAGGGATTTATAATCCCTATACTTTCAATTAGGAAATTCTCTTGAAAATGTAAAATACTACTATAGAGAGAACATTGGTAGAGAATGTCATATAGAGAGGACCACCAATATGGATAAGAGTAAGGGATAAATCATCTTTCTTTATGGTCTTCTGGCCAAATGGAGGGTAGTCAAAAATCTCATCCAATGATAGGTTCTCCTGGTTGACCAAATTATTATAAATCAAAGAATTCATGATGATGTGTCTGAAGAGAAACATCAGAATTACTACTACTAATCCCATAATATTGTAATGTTATTGTAGGATCTTGAGTTATAATAGAAAAATGTCTAAGGGTTTCATGAACTATAGAATTATGAGCAACAAAATCACATATTGACTCTTGATTTTCTAACTATACATTGTGAGACATCATCTTAGATGCTCTCTTACACAGAGATGTGACCACTTTCTGGGAGAAGTGGTTATCATTGGAAGATTTATGTTACTACCTTGGAGTGGCCACTATAATAGGATGATTATCCCTAATTGGAAAAAGGTGTATGTTCCCAATCCATTTGTCTCTATGATATAGATGATTATAACCCATAACCCTATTGGATTTGAATGGACATATATATCTACATTGAGATAGAATGATGATGAGTAATCCTAGGTATTAGGAAAAATTTTGTGTTAATCCCTCTCATACTACTGATGTTGTGATATTATAGAATGATTCCAGGATATGGTAAAAAATTGTGTGTGCACCTTTACCATTTAGAAATTTTTTTTGGTGACTTCCGTTCCAGAATAGAAATATTTGTCCATTCCATATCTGGAGTAGGTGTATGTAAATACTTCTGTCCTCCCATTCTTATCAGTGGATACAGATAGTACTAATGTGTCGGGGCAGTGAGTTGAGTTTTCCTAGTCTGCCCTAGATTTTTTGTCAGAGCTTTCTGGCTGGATTCTCTGAATGCTACCAAATGAGACTACTATCTGGCTTGGTGAGTGCCGGAAGTTGTATGTGTCCTCTCATGGTAACCCACTGGATTTGAAAAGATATATTTTCTGTGTTCCACCAAATGAGTTTTCCGGATAGATAGATTAAGGAAGACTAGTGTATTGGATCACTCACAGTTTTCCATCGAGATGGGTTAATAGACATATACAGAGGAGGAAAAGGTAAGAACATTTTACATGTTGACTAGTTATTTTACACAGTGGTTTGTCTTTCATTATCAGTTATAAGGTACCATGGAAATACAAGTGAATATAAAACCCTCATAATGTTGAGGGTTTTCTGCAGCGCGGAGTTTTCGGCAGTGATTGCTAGTAGGAGCCCTCAGAAGGGACCCCTGTGTCTTCAATACAAGGACATGGATTGCCCCTTGGTTTACCTCCCTATAATAGGGGGAAATTTTTGATTTCATTCTGGGGATAAACTCATGAAATGGTTGAATATGGTGTTTGGAACTGTCTGTTTTTGAACTAATGGTCTTCATTGACAAGACGACTGGGGATTATTCTATATTTGGAGGGCCTTTCGGGTAGTCCCCAATGTCGGGATAGTACCATGTTGATGGTATTCTTGTAAAAAAGCATTGGAGACCCAACATTGATGACAGTGAGTTGAGGATGAAATCCTTTGAGCATATGGTTATCCAACTTGAGCAGAAACAGATGAATTCATGGGTCCAAACATGAAGGAAGCCATTTTTAATGAATAGAGTTCTTTGGAAAATTACCTTAAAAATAAAAAATACATGCCATAATCTCTATTAAATAATCATATTTTTAGCTGATTACATGTGTGATTGATTCTCTTTTATGGCCCCTTTATATCAATTGGTAGGGGCGTAATAGATGAGTAACACTTTTATCTTGGTTAAGGACTCACATCGGGTTCACTATTTCCCCCCAAAAATCTCTATTCAGTTTAGGAATCATTATTTCCATTAAATTTCCATCAGATTTATTTATGGAACTAGAAAAACCCAATGATTATGTATCCAAAGATACCTACTTTCCAAAGGTACGTTTCTATTGGGTTTTTTGACCAACGATACTTATGAACTCACATTGGTCGAGATGATGGGAGGTCGAGATCCTCACACCAATTTGAGGGGGATCGTTTCCTACTCTGAGACTCTCATATATATTTAAGATATGTTACTAAATCCTTATTAACATACCAATTATAATGTAGGTTCCCTTTGAAATTTGAAATTAATTATCAGCATGTGTGGCATTTAGAATCATTCGTATATAATAGAGGTTATTTAGAAATAAATATATTAGTATGTATTGAAGGTTATCCATAAATTTTCACCTCTCATATACTATGTAGAAATTATTTATCCATTGTTATGATGATATTGGTTTTTAAGACACTGGGGGAAGACTCTATAATTTATTGTTATCCAGGGATACAGATGTTTGTTTTGATGTTGGTATCATACCCATAAATGGGCTACCTATGTATACTTGTGAAAAGAATAAGAACCCTCATAGTCCAGTTCCACTTAATGGCACACATCATACCTTTTAAGGTCATGTGATAAAGAACTAACCGTATAATTTAATAACATGTATAAAATACATTTAGGCAGAAGGTTCCTAGTTAAAGCTTGATGTGGGGATTATGCCTAAGAAGACCATGAAACCTGAAAAGGATATGATCATTCATGTTATATTAAAACCTTCTGGGAATATGGAACCAAAAGAACATGGTTCATTTGTGTTGTTCAGTTTGAACCTTAGAGAGGCTTCCTACATATCCCATTTGGATGGGAATAAATTTCTACATATTTTAGTACATCTTGCAGGGAGGTATGGACCTTTAATAGAAATAGTTTGGGGCTTAATCCTAAAGGGGATTACCTTGTAACATGGTCCATAAAGGGAAATGTATTAAATCATGGATATTTAAGTGGGGCTCAATTCAGGGCATATTCTAAAGGATGATTCCTAAACTAAGGGAAATAGGGTTGGATTCACAAGGAGGATGTATATTAAGCTTGGGACCTAGGTTAAGGCTTCCTAAGTGTCCCAATTTTATTGGAAATCAATGTTCATGTAGGTCAATAATTCAAGTGGATTTTGAATATGTTGTGGTCGTAACAAATTGTCAATCCCACATGATTCATGATCGGTGAGAGAAACAAGAGTATGTGAATGATTCAAGAAACCACAAACTTTATCATCCTCTTATAGATGAGGATGGGATTACGGTGAAAGAATCCAAGGTGATGGTGGGTGAGGGCATGGAGAAATGAACCCTTCAATGTGAAATGAAAGTGAAGGTAATTTTTCCTGGCCTGAAAGAATAGGGGCTTACTCATGGAGGGATGACCTCAGATTTGTTCTAAGAGAAGAGAGAGACATTTATTTTATTGAATGAAAAAAACTATTATCCTCACTCCCCCTATTGGGAATAGGTGGCTCTAAATCATAGAGACAAATGGGGATGATAGAGTCCTATCCCCAGAATCCAAGACTCGGGAACTTCCCTACACTATATCTGGGGTAAGGATAAATTTTATTGTATATATACAAACATACATACATCCCAAGGATCATTACTCATTTAGATGACGAAAGTGGGAAACCACTAACTATAGAAATATAATCCCAAGTGGAGGAAATGTTGATTTGTCTTTCCCAAAGGTTTGGTATATCAAGATTTTTTGGTGGATGTTTCAACATGGCCCCTTTCAAGAAAAGAAGTGATGTAAATAGAGATCTCTCTTCCATATGTGTATTAGAAGAGGCCTTCAAAGATGTCTCAGGTTGGTGTACCACACATGTCTTCTTTGTAGGTATGTGGCGTATGTGTATCACACATTTCCAATTAGGAACTGAAAAAAATGATCAACACATGGGAATTTATCCTATGAAATCATAAAAAAGGACTAATAATAAAACAATAATTGATTTATATTTAGATATAAATTCCCTAAGTCTCCTTTGGTGTCATTGGTAGAGCCATGTGTAGGTCCTTATGGAAAATGTCTTGCATTGGTTGCATCATCTTTATAGAAGAAGGGTTTTTAATCATATGTTTTGTATTTCAAACTCTCTGTGGTCTTCAACCATGCTTATCCCATAAAATTCATCCTTATCACATGTCTTAGAGAGCTAAATGAGAAAATTTGGGGGGCATGGGAGAAAGAGAAACGTAATGAGAGCCTCACAAGTTCTTCCAACTTTTTCCAGTTCTCAAATGGGGAGATCAGGTGTCTTATTTATTGGTTCAGAAGGGGTTTTTTTGAAAGGATGTTGTCTGTGGAGGTCTTGGGCATAACCTCACTGCATAGCTCTTCCACATAGGGTCACAAAAGTTGTACTACCATGCAGGTCCTTCATGTTTCTCCATGACATAGGTCTTCTCTATAAAGGCTACACACTAGGATGTATGGGTAGAGCTTGCACTGGCCTTCTTGTATGCATAGGTGTGACACGTAGCTCCATTGAACAATATTTTTTTACTCCTGTTAAAATTTTCATTGATATATTGAAATATCCAAAGGACTTATTCATAATCATTTTTTCATCCAAAGGAGTGTCAATAGTAACTTCTTAAGGATTTAATTATAAGACCACTTAGGTTCTCTACTGTTCTATCATACTTGGTGAAGTGGGAACAATATTCAATCTTGTGAGATAAAAAAAAATTCCATGTATATCGTGAAAATACATTCAAAAAACCAATCCATAATGCTTCCAATTTAATCTATAATATCTAGAAGATCTAAAAAAATCAATGTGAACTAACTCAAGTGGTTGAGAAGTTGAAACATATTTTTTAGGATTGAATGATATTTTGTTCTTTTCTCTTTTTTCAAGGAAGATATTCTTTGTAATTTGGAATCTAAAGTTTAGGTAGATCCTAGAATAAACCATTTCTAGTATTATTTCTATGAGAGTGTAAGTTATAGTGTTCTAGTCTCATATGGGGGAGGAAGCACTATTTTTGAAAATCACATAAACAAGAAATATTATGAGGGACTAAAGAGTATAGATTTACAGCATAAACATTCTCATTTACAAAAGAAGTAAATACTAAATAATTTTTATAATTAAAACATTAAAATAATTATTTTTAAATTTAACATGAAATTCATCATCACGTAGTCATGAAATTCTATGAAGATTATACTTAAGATAAAAAAGAACTTTAGAAATTAAAATTTAGTAAGTGTTACCAATTTTTCCATGGAAAATTATTTTTCATTATGATTTCCATAAAATTTGACATGCCCCCATCTATCTTGATAAGATTCTTAATGCTTTATTAGTCCCCTATCATGTGTCTAGAACAACCACTATATATGTACCTTGTGATTTTACAGGATTTATTCAAGCATGTTTCTTAAAAAAAATTAACAAAGAATTTTTTTGTACCCATACTTGCATAGGTATAGTAATATTAGTGATTAATGCATTAAGAACCCTTATATGTTTCATTGGTTTCCAATTAGAATGTTTTAAGGTCATATATATATATCTAAACTATATTTTTTCTATTAAAACATGATACAGTGAATGTTTTTCTAGTAATTAAACATACATTAGGTTTCCTAGATTTTGGAAAAACACTATATTTTCAAAATTTAGAGACATACTTGGTTTTTGAAAAAAATACCTAGGATGATAACCAATACCAGTTGTGTATTTAAGAGAAACCCATTTTCCATGCATTTGAACCAAGGTATATTTAACATTTGTGGACTTATGTAAATCATTATTTAATTTCTAATTAGACTATTTTAGTTCATTCTTCTCATTGACCAATTAATCATTATTTTTTTAAATAGTAAATTAAGAGTCAACCAAAACAGATAGAGCATGTTTTTTCTTGAGATATTTATATCTTTCATATAGTTCATTGCATGTGTCCTAAATCATTTTACAATATGAATACATTTAATCATTTTTCATATTTTTTTTATTAATATTAGATTCATCTCTAGAAAGATAATAATTATTACAAGAGATTATAATGTTACACAAGATGTGTTTATCATGAAACACATATCAGATTTTCAGCCTTTTCATCATGTGATGAATCAGAGTCTCTTGAGCTATCCTCATAAGTACTCAAGGTAGCCTTCATTTCCTTTTTATATTTTTAATATTTGTCCTCATGTTTTTTGTAAAACTATAATTTAGGACAATAATCTTTCACAGGACCTCTCCTTTTTTACTCAAAGTATACTATCTCATCCATATTTTAATTTTTCGTTCAATAATTTTTCCAATTTTCCTTATTGTCATAAATTCCACTATAACTAGGATTTCTAGAGAAAATTTTTATTCTATAGAACATTTTGAATGTTTTGGATAAATGATCCATTTCCTAATCACTATCATTTGGTGAGTCTTCATTAATAGAACTTTCAGTATGGACTTGTACTTTCTATTTTTTCTTGGAGGTAGTGATTTTAGTAGACACTAACATTCCTTTGGGTTCAGCATAATCATCTCTATTAACCTTCAATTCTTCTTCATTCATCATTAGCATACCTTCAAGCTATATGTATAGAAACTCACTAATATCAAATTATTATCTAATTGACAATGAGGTTCCTCTACAACATTTGGGGAGACATCGAAGTAGCTGCAAGATTTGTTCTTTAGCATTCACTGGTTCTCCAATGGAGCTGGTTTTATTGACTATATCATTGATCCTGACATACTTGTTAGAAATGGGTTTATAAATCTTAATTTTGAAATTATCACAATTAATAATGTTTTTATTAAGTCTCATTTCCTTAATATTAGTGGGATCTTCTTATGAAAAAAATTAAGTGTCCAAAATTTCATAAGCAGGTTTTCAATAAGATATTCAATTAAATTCTTCATTTCCTAAATCACAAAACAATGCATTAATGGATTTATAATAATTATTGTAGGATTATTTTGTAGCTTCACTCCAGGTAGTTCTTGGAGTTTCCAGAATTTCATATTTTTCTTCTATTACAGTCCACATACAAAAAACTGCACTTTTTAATTGTATTTTCAATTCTATTTGCCACTTTGCATAATTAGTACCATTAAAATAGGGATCTTTGTTGGTTGTAGATCATTCCTATATATTATCCATATTAAACAATAAACTATCATTTTAAATTACTAAATTTTTTGAACTAACAGAAATTTATAGATCTTTAAAAGAACAAAAAAATCACAGCTCAAAAAAGGTTTTTAAAAATATTTTAAAAATGAAATTGATACCAAAATTTGGTGGGAGCAGGACACTAAATAAAGAGTGATTTTTCTTCCAATAAATATATCTGTCTAAAACCGCATATTAATAATTCATATAACATCCCCCACTTTAAAAAAAATATCCTAGTTAAGCAAAGGAGTAAGTTTATAAATGTATTTTTGTTCAAAAGATTTCTCAAAGATTGATTAGTTATCAATTGAAACAATATACGTTATTAACTTAACTTTGAAAATCATTTTACTAAAAGAAAATATCTTATAAACACTATCTACAATTAACTATATCAATGAATATATGTTTTCTGGAATTTTAATAAGTATAGGTAAAAAACATGAAATAAAAAAGAAGTAAACAAGAGGTGTAGTCTCAATATGAGACCTAATCCTATCCAATTTGTGATCACCTGCCACAAAGTAGTTTATATTTAATAAAATTTATCGACATTATGAATCAATGTAACAATAGTATACAAAATTTTCTTTTTACTAGAACCCATCCATTATTCTTGTGGGAGTGAAAAACAAATAGATAGGCCACACATGGACCTCTTCGATTATTATCCAGGGGAGTGTATTGTGTAGAAATATTGGTTAGTGAAGATATTAATTTAACATTTTGTTTAGTGTAGGAGTCAGTGTGTATTTATAAAACATATAAACACACTGGCCAAAGTTTGAATAAACTGCACAAATTGAAAAAAATGATTAGAAGAGTTGATAATTCTATGAGTGATGTTCAATGAAGCTTCTGGACTCAATTATGGATGTAGAAATGATGCTGAATATTACTTCTAGAAACAGATGGCAAAACAGAGAGTTGTTTTTTTCATTTGTGTTTAGTTTCAGTAGGGTAGAAGATTTCGTGAAGATTTATTGTCTTCCAAACCATTGCTGTAGATATTTTTGGTCTTTTTGGTTCTTAGTAATTTCTCTTGATATGCACGAATGATTGATTGTTCTTGTTTCACAGTCATGTAGCTGTTCGTTCAATAACTTCTATCTATTCTATATATATTTCTTTCACCCAGGAGCATTCTTTATACATTACTGGTTGATAAGTAAGATATTTTATATCACATGAAGGTACCTAGTATTGGTCTCTGACATCGTTAAACGTTTCTACAAAATTAATACATGGTCAATAAAATAATAATTTGTTCTAAGATTCATATATATGATTGTTATAAATAAGATCAAATTTTAGATTGATCATCAGTGACTCAGTCTTTCGGTAGGTTATTCTATCATTATCCTAGTCTGTATGTAGGTTAGGAGTTGGTAGGTTAGGCATCAGTAGGTCAGATGTCGGTAGGTCAACTATCGGTATGTTAAACCTCGATAGGCCAGGTGTCAGAAGGTCTAGTGTCAGTAACTTAGACATCTATAGGTCAGGTGTTAGTAGGTCAAGTGTCGGTAGGTTATACTTAGAAAAACTTATCAGTCTCTCTGTAGGTTAGTCACTCCATTAGTAGGTAAGACATTTGTCAGCGACATCACTTATCAGTAGGATAATGTCGGTAGGTCAGACTATCAATGAATCTTCCTTAATAAAAATATGTTAACCAAACTTATGACATGAACACAAATACTAGAGGTTATAGTTATAATTGAATAGATTGAAGACAATGTATCTTAATAATTCATATTCATCATAGTTAAGCATGATTTGTTATCATTAAAACTAGAGGAATCCAATAAAAAAGAAGGATGAGAAACCACAATAAGTCTCAAATAAATGAAATGAGTTCTCCCCTTAGTCCATAATACACATGGATTACCTAAGGTCAAGACCAAAATCAATCACAAACATTGCATAAAAAATGACCACATCCAGAGACCAACAAATATACCAATATCAACTAGTATAACACACCCCTCATCTATCAAATCATTCACCAAAGCCTCTATCATGTTCAATAAAAAAGAACCTCAAGTCTTGATAAAGGAAAATGTGTAACCCAATATCTCAAATAATTCCTTCAAAAATAATGTGGCTCACTAAACAATACTCACATCAAACCATAGAAGAAATTCCCTATATGGTAAGAGAGAGAGGAAGCATAACCCTACAAAACATGGTATTCCATAGAAAACATTCAAACCACACATTAAAACATTTCAAAAATAAACTATCCATATAATTCCAACAACCACTACTGATTCTCTTAAAATGAAAAAACCATTGGAAAAATGATCAATCTCGAGACATCTTCAGATTAACCAGGTTACCATTATTTTAATGGTTACCCAAATAGACACAACATTTGGAACCCCCATGTGACTTAAATTTGTGGGAAATAGAATGAAAAAAATCCCAATAATGGATGGAAACAAGTAATCTCAAATTCCCTTGACTAATTCCATTTTCCCAAAGATATAGACAATCCAACTTATTCTCTCTACTTTATGGGTTATTATCACACTAACCACTAATATGTTTCAAACTAGATAGAAATAATGAATTACCTTTCACATGTGTCATAGAAAATTCATCTTCCATTTATTTGGAATTACTAAAATATTCCTAAAAAGATGTTAGACCGAATGGAAGTATATCTGAATAAAAATCTAGGTGATGGATTCCCATTAAGAAAAAAGCTTTTTCAGGATCATTGACTAATATAATTAATAAAAATATGAAGAAAAATGGAATGTGGATGATGTACTACCTCACTGGATGATCACATTAAAAATGGTTCATAATCTCAATTAGTTACTCTAACTTTACATCCTCTAGGAATAACCACTATTTTTTTTACCTTTAATAGATCCCAATACATACCTTTTCATAGTTGAGAAGGTGATGTTTAATCCACAAACCTCATCTAAAACAAAAAATAAATCTCTCAATCACTCTCACCTGTGAAGCCTCAAGTGTTCCCATAGAGTTGATTATCACCTAAATATATTCCAACCACCCCATTACTTCATCTAACCCCTATTTATCCTGAAACAAAGGAAGATGATGATTCACAAAACCCATGTTAGGCTTAGAGATCAAGAAAGTTTCTGATTCTCCCACTTCTCATGGAGTCTAGGTTGGAATCGGAACAGGGGAAACCTTTTAAACTATTTTGGGGGACATACTAAAACAAATTAATAAGGAATGACAATTCATTCTTTAAAACAAAACTGAATGATTCTACTATAGGGTAGGAATGCAGGAAAAAAATAACAAGCCCGCTAATGAGGCACCAAAACATCGAAAACAAAAGAACATTTATTTTTAAAGAATCATTTTAACCAATGATTTTTGAAATCACCATCTACAGTGTTATTTCTCATAAACCAATAAAAACCACCCAATTAAACAAAAGAACATCTGTGGGACATAGATAACCCAAACATAGAATATCTCAAAAATCCCACTCAATATTTTATTTCACTATTAAAACTAAGAACCCAATGTCACTCCCCAAAATCCATATTCCTTTAAAAACATTATTCTCACAAAATATTTCCCAAATACCACATGGATGACAACAATACTATAAAAAAAACAAAATACAATTTTTTTTAAAACAATATTTTAAAAAATCCCAATATTTTTCATAACAAATGTTTTACAAACTAAGTAAAATCTTTAATTATAAAGAAATACAGACAAAGTTTACAAGAACCACATCCTAAGAGCACATCAATAAACTTGTCAACCCAAATCAAATAAATGATACTGACTATTGAGAATATAGAATAAAGAGGATTGAAAACATGATAACCATATTAGAAACCAAGATATGCATGAATTATCCACACAATTGGGTAGCCGTATTTAATTCATGCCACATGCCCCGCATAAAAGGAATTCTCAACTTTATAGCAACCACATGATTTCCCAGGCTGTGTGAGCTGTCTATGAAGCTCATGATTCCCATTATCTTACCCCATAACCATGGAGGGAACAAAAATACCAATCAAATTATCAAAGGATGTGAAATAAAAAATTTACCTTAAGATCGATTAGAAGAAACTAATAACACACAAATATTATCAATTCAAAATCAAACCTCACATGGCAGCTTGAATCTCGTAATGAGTAAGATCTTGCTAGACTCTCCTCAAATATATCTCTCATGATCTAAAAACCATAATATCCTTTCTACCACGATATCTCGAAATAACATTTTCAATGTTCATGGGTTAGGATCTTACCATAAAACCAAATGATCTGATTCCATTTTTTAATGAATCAGCCCAAGATACTATCTAACACAGCACCCAACACAATTTTGGACAATTTGTTAAGAGGCTTATTGATCCCATGGGATTGAAACTAGTTCTTCGTAATCTCATAAATCACATTGGCGATGATTTCACTCAATTTAGAGATAAATACCGTGGAATAAATATGCATCAGATAAAAAAGAACAACCATTCCAAATATTTCATGACTAACTACCACGATCGAACTCATTTTCCCACAAAAAAAGCCACAAAAATAAATATTAATATAGTTATGTAGAATAAAATAATAACTAAAAATAAAATAACAATAAACCAACATTAAAAAATCCCAAATCATCTTTAGGAAACCTTTGTTTTCTCACAAACACACAAATCACCCCACATGATACAAGATACGTATAGGTGATCCAACATGGAATATAGAACCTGAAATATATTTGTGTGATCTAAAAATAACCTATGGACACTATAACCGGATGAATAAACTCAACATGTTTCGTAAGTTAATTCACAAATTCTTATTTGAAAGAAAATATTGAATGTAATCCTATTCTTATACATCACATGAAAATAAAAAAATTAATATATATCATTCAAAACATCAATCAATATTTTCAAAAACTAAATACTTGTATTCTAAAAACAAATCCCTAAACCTAGTCCATTTACATACCACACATATTATTAGGATTTCTCAAAAAAAAAATTTATTTAAATGAAAATGGTCACTTTAAAACATTCCACCAGTGGAAGAAATATAAAATCACACATTTTGAAATCCACGTGATGGAATCACACAAGAGTATAAAAATTTAGAACAAGTTTACCAATATTAAAAAAAACATATTTTACAAAGGAAATTTCCCAACACACACTTGTGTAAATAAAAAACAATATTTAACCATATAGAACAAGTCATATCATAGATATAACAAAAATGGTTATATAACAATGAAATTAGGGGAAATTTTTATAAACAAAATATAATAAACTCCCCTAAATTAATAACCAATAATGAAATCAAATATTTCATGGTCTCTACAAAATGATTCATAAAATTCCATGAATGTAACTGTATAATAGTATATGACTCATCAACCAAATAACAACATGCACATAATTTTTAATAACTAGACATAAAATTATCCCATTGATGTATCCTTGTGAAGACTAACCCCCTCTAAGTCATTGTGCATAACACGATTGGTGGGTAAGTAGTTCAATGTGAACCTACTGGAGGAACAATCTAAGATATCCACGTGGTACCCCATTTTCAATGACCAATAGATCAAGTTATGAATATGAAAAACTTATCCAATTCTAATACATATGGCATAACCATCGCTACCCTCGCCCCCAACACCTAATGTTGAAAATACTAAGATATAAAATTAATCCAATCCATTATAATAAAATTACTACAAAAGGGGAGAAACAATCAACTCATAGAGATTAAGAAAACATAACCATGTGGAAAGAAAATGGAAAATCAAGGGGTGTATAACATAACCACCACATTATAACCAATGTTTCCAACATTTCTTAACCCTAAAACATTGTTGAAGAAGATAAACCATTTCTCTTTTCCCATTGTCCCAATCTAGTAAATTATGATGAAATGATGAAATTATCTCACACCATTTTGAAACATTTAAAAGACACCCATAACACATGGGTGTACCATTTAATCATCAAAACATTATCAAAATAACTCATTTCCATAACAATCAGTTTTGAAAATCCATTGTCGTAATATCCACAAGGGTTAAATCACACATACATTTTAAATCATAATTTGAACCCCATTAAATAACTATTTTATAAATCCTATAAAGGTCAACATCACACATCAAAACCAAATTCCCATAAAAAATTGTTTCAACATATTGAAAAACCAAACCAAGTTAAAACCCACCACACAACATGGAAAGCATTTTAAAAAACCATTTGGGGATTTCGAAGAATCTTTACACATTTTAACATTCCATTTGAAAATGTAAAAAGATGAAATTGAAAAATAAACTACATTTTTCCATTCCCCAAATACCAAGAAATGGTTTTAAATTAGAAAGGTGATTTCCAATATAATTATAAATTCATTATAAAGGAATTTATAAATTTTAATAACTTTATGAGTTCCAAAATGAACCAATTTTGTAGAAACACCTACCTCAAATATATTAGAGTCATTCAAAAATCCTTTAAATCATGCCACATTCAATGTAGACCGTTACACTATAGATTGAAATAGTTTATATGAACCATATAAACTAAAAAACCTACCATTAGATCAACCCATAACCCTAAAATCATCCATAAGTGATCTAGGGTTTTTAGGTGAAGCCAAAACCAAGATAGAACAGATAGGGAAGGGAAGAAGTGAGAAAAGAGGGAACAATACCTTGGATACACTTGAAAAATACCACAGAGAGTGAAAAAATCAAGAGGAGGTTGGTGGTGGAGCACCACCATATCTCTGAATGGGTTGGATGTCATAGGGGGGAGGAAATGGTCTTGAATGAACCTATAAATGAAAGGGGTTATGACCACCGATATCTTTAAGAAACTTTATTTCTTGATTTATTATATAAAGGTACACATTATAAAACCCCAAATTATCATGAAACCAATTGTGTTTGGGAAATTAGGTATAGATAATAACAACATACAATATAAAATTCAATGTAATTATAGATAACATCCTAAACATACTCCAAATATTTTGTCATTCTGTTTTTATTGCATAGGATAACCAAATGATGAACTTAAGAATAGTGTGAGTTATAAAACTTAACAAGGTAATAATCAAATAATAACACATTTTTGTTAATACATGTGAGTCAATAGGTGCATCAATGTAATATAAAAGGGGGTTAATCATTAACAAGAATCGGAAATCATATTTTACAATGATAACAATAACACTATAGCAGAATGTGGTAACAACATAAATCATTACACCATAAAAATATGTCAAGGTTTAAAGACAATAAATCAAAAAAAATGTTCATAAGATAATCTACAATACACCACAGATACTATCTCATGACATAAAAACATTACCCAATCCAATTTAGGGTTATAAAATTCTGTTCCCACCAATCAATTTCATATCATGTAAATGTAAAAGTGATCAACATAGATAATACAGAATAAGGGTAACTTTAATCAATTTCAACCCCATGATTAAATATTTAAGGTTAGATACATGTAAATACCCAATAAATTATGGATTGGTAAAACTAGATGAATACCCTTAAGGGGAAATATAGAAGGGTATTCACTACATGAATGATTTTCATGGAATATCACTGGGTAATATTGACAGCACAACGGGTGTACAGAATTGTTTATAGAAGGAATGAATTAGAGTGAAATGGGTACATCATTACTTTTTACCCATAAGGACAACAATTCCAACTTGAAAAATTGGAAATCAAAATTCATGAAATAAAGAAGAAGACTGAATGATGAGGAGAAGGATAATATCACTTACCTAGTGAGGGTGCTTATAAATGATTGTCAGGATCTTCTAATGATATTGAGGGAACCTTGAGAGGAATATAGAGAGGTAATGTTAAATTAATTTCATTATACAAGGGTTCTCAGTTCAGAGTAATGATCTTTTGTGTAGGATTATAGTGTGAAAGAATGGAGATTTCCATATTAATATCTAAAAATTGGTTTTGGACTCTATATGATAAAGTAATAAAAACTATAATCCATTCAATGGGGTTTCCCTATGGAATAATCTAACTGCAATTGGTTTTAATTGTTTTATAAGGCTATGAATTTAACATATTAAAATAATTCTGTTGTGATGTGGAATTAAGTCATATTTATAATGAATTTATATTGACACCTAAAAACACAATATAGGTATTTAATGATTCATTAAGTGAATATAGAATTAACCAAATAACTTTTTAAATCATAATTATAATTGGGAAACCAAATTTTGGTCACATATACTCTATTTTTTTATAATAGATTTTGTAATTTATGAGGTCATATTAAAGAACATATAATTAAACCATATTTATTTTATATCAAAAAAATGAGTATCTTAAAAAAAATCTATGAAAAATTCACCATTGGATAATTTAAATATGTTTATTTTAGAAAAATATTTATTTAGTCAAAATAATATGATAAATATGATAATTTATACTTTTAAATGAAAATCCCTGTTATTGAATTTTTTTGACAATAATAGTTTTCTGACCCTTATAAAAATTACATTTGACCACAAAAAATTATAATAGAATTTATATATTAAAATAATATTTTACTGAAATATAATTTATTTAAAAAATTATTTAATTCATCAAAAATATTTTTTCGATTGAATCTATATATTTCACAAAAATAAAATTTATGTTTCAACATATCAAAATATAATTCCAATCAAATTCAGTATTCAGTCATTTCAAAATGAATATTAAGAATTAATAAATATTATAATTATTTGATTAAAAATATTACAAAAAAATTCATACCACAGGGGCTTATATACATATCCTTTGATTATGCTAGAAAATTATCTATTGGTAAGGTGTGCAATAAATAGATTTTGAGGTTATGGTTCTATATACATGGTTTGGGTCATGACCTCGATGTGCTTGAACTTATCCCATAAATGGTTTCAATCATGATTTAGTTGTTGGATCTTGGATTAGGGTTAGTTCAGGGAAAATAACAATTATGAAATCTCCCTTGTAATCTATGATAAACAGGCTACATAGGTTACATTCCTACTATTCATGTCCATTCCTTCTTCCATATCTGTATATTAGACATTATCATTATTAATAATATAATAATATTAATGATAATTATTAAAGAGATATATTATCAATAATAATTATTCTAAAAGTTATTTTAAATCCAACTGACTATAACATTCCAAAATTACCAAATTATTGTTTTCACTTTGTATTAATCGATTAATTCATAAGTAATTTATTCATTAAAAAAGGTAATTTCATTTATAAAAGTATGCACTGTCAATTTATTCACCAATTTAGAAATTTCTATATTGAAAGTTTCATTTCATTCACTAAAATATGAAATCATAATTGTATTTCATTACCTCTTACTATTCCCATATCTTTTCCCTGAACATTCGGTTTCACCACATCTCTTTGACTAAATGAGTTGTATTGTTTCTTAAATCTTTTCCTCTATTGTCTAATATCTACACCGACTAATCCTAATATGAAGTTTTATTATCAAATGGTACCACCCATGGATTCAGTACATGTTTGGGGTTTGTATATACATTCTCAAGTATGATATATATAACACATAATGTATATGAGCTAGTTAAGTTGGGATATATAGTAGATAGGGAACCAATTTAATGTGATGAAGGTTATCAAAGGGGTCGATGTATCTAGGAATAATATTTCCCTTCATCCAAAATATCATGACATTCCTCAATGGTGATATAGGAAGGAAAAATTTATCCTGAAAGTCATACTCTATATCTCATAGATGATTTTCTACCAAGATTTTATGTCAACATTTTATGGATTTCATATGATGATCAATGGTGTAAACCTTATCTATCATATGTTGTATAAGATCTGATCCCATTTTCATTGAATCTCATACTTCATCCCACCATGATGGAGTCTGAAACCTATCTCCATAAAAATCATCGTTCAATTTTGATTATATATGTAACTATTATTATTTGAGGACTCCACTGGGGAAATGAGATTATACCAACATTATTATAAATTCATTAAACAATATATTAGAATATCATCTAGAGTTTGAATATATATTTCCAGACTTTCCATTCATATGAGGATGATAATATGTACTAAATCTCATTTTCATATCCAGAACATGTGGAATGATTCTCCAAAAATTAAAGGAAAACCTAAAAACTCATCAAGGTATAATAGAGAGTAAATCAGTCTTACAACATCCCTTTTGTTTATCATGGAGATTTAGTAAAGAGAAAAATACTTATTGATTGAAATGAAATCTGTTAACTTTGTAAAGTGAAAAACTTTGACCTAGATGGATTTCGTGCCTTCAAGTGTCCTGGGGAGTCCTGTGATGAAATACATGATTATTTTTTCCTATTTACATATTTTTATATGAAATGGTTTCATCATATCCTTATACATCGATTGTTCATCATTGACTTGTTTGTATACCAATCATTGAGATAAAAACATCAGTGTATCATTCTTCATGTTATATCACCAAATGTTTTTCATCAAATAAATATACAACTTATTAATTCCTAGATGAATAGATAATAATGATTTATGCACAAAATAAAAAAATTTCTCCTCATTTTTGGTTATTATGAGAAACATATCTGTGATCTAAATCTATTAACTCCATCTTCAACAATGTTGATATCTGGAATATTCACTACCATATTTTATATAAAATAATCTCAATTCCTTGGCACCATGATCCTATTTTGAATATATGGTTGAAAAGTTATTTGATAAGGTAGTATTAATATCATATCATTTTTCCCATTTAGAACATTCATGTCCAATAATATTTGATCCCCAACAATCCTCATCATGGATAGGGTTTCCGGATCCAACCTATGAAGAGCATCATCCACATTATTCAATCTAATAGGATTGTAATGGAATACAAAATCATATTACTTCATTATCTCTAACAACATCTATTAGAACATATTTAGATACATTGTTGGGAATATGTACTCATGAATTTTTCTACATATATATGTTACTCTTCTCCCCATATATATTATGTCAACAATATTCAACCCAAATATCACAACATATAATTATATATCATGTATTGGGTATATTTACTCATAGATATTTAATTCTTGGGATGAATAGGTAATCAATATTTCATATTGATTTATTAAAAATCCCATTCCCTTTTTTCATGCATCATTTTAGATCACATATCCTTCCCCTCTAGTGGGAAATGTTAGTAGAAATGTAGTTATTAGCCTCTTCTCCAACTCTTTAGTTCTCTCTTCAAATCCCTTAGTCCATATTTAATTTAAACCCTTATGAATTATCATGGTTATTGGGATTGATTATTGTGTTAAGTTTCTTAAAAATAGTTGAAATTACCAAATCAATCCAAGGAAGCTATCGATTTTCATCATAGATGATAGTCTAGTGCATCCATAAAAGGAATCTATTTTTGATGGATCCAATAATATCACTTTGTTGGTGGAAATATTTCTCATGAAGTCTATTTTATCCATCCAAATCTCACATTTTATGTATATCAAAAATAACTATTCCTTTTAGAGTGTATTTTGTGTGGTATTCAATTTCTACTCAGGTTCCCCTTTATTTTGGACTAGTTATGAATATCATCATCAAAGACTAAAAACGAATTTCTTGATATTTTATAATGGAAATATTCATAAAATATAGGATTATTACTAGATAATTAGTGATTCCTAATGTAATCAATATAAATTACTATTTCTAATAAATCAAATGAAAAACAAGTCTTGAGGATATCCTAATTCTAAATAAATACGTGGTAATCCCAATTAATGATCCACATTGGAGATGTTTTGAAATGACCATATCTGATAAAGAAACATTACAAGTCATGGTATAAGATACTTATTCTCATCCATGATCTTATTTATCTCACAATAATCAATATAGTTACAAATTAACCAATCCTTATTCTTCATAAAATAGACCGGTGCACCCAATAGTGAAGAAGTTTTGTGTACAAATACTTTATCTTGTTTACAATATAATTGTTTATTTATATCCCCATGTTCATCAATATAAATTATATATAAATTATCATATATTTTAAATTAACTAGTTTTAATTTTGATTGATAACATAACCTCTCATTAAGGGTTAGACTGGAGAATTCATCGAGAAACACATTATTGAATTTTCTTACAATATAAATGTCATAAATGATGATCTTTTCTTCAGTATCAAACATTTTAGCTATATAACCTTTCTCATAGGTTAATAATATCCATTAATTAGAGGATAATACAAAATATTATTGATCCTTATCCATTAAATTGTTTATAATTAGATGTAGAATTACAATAGACAAGGTAATTTCCTCATCTTGGAAATTTATGTCGGCTCTATAAAAAGGATTACAATCCATGACCATAATAGAAGAAAATTGTACTAAAGGGGATATCAGAAAGTTTAATGAGAAATTCATCCCACCAATTTTTATAGGGGTTGAGGTATATTGTTGGGATGTAACAATCAACCCATTTTCTATATTCATCAATAACTCGACTTTCATCTTTTAAGGTGGTGTTTGGATCATTCTACTTGACTTCCTTGATAAAAAATAATTCATTGAAATTGAATCAAATAGTATATCCACTATCATTGAATGAATAACTAGTGTACATATCATAGCTTCTATGGGATCCTCCTCTGTGTTTTTGAGGGAATAATCTCACCATTTCACTCTAGGCCTTGGAGATTGTTGGTGAAAGTAATCATCATTAACCCTTGGGTTTGTGAATTGATTCATATAGTGTGATTCATCTCTAGATTTAAAACATTAGAAAATAGCATGAGGGTTGACTGTATAATTCCTTTCATCCATCACATTGGTGGGATTCTCCCATTAGCTGTCACTAGAAAGGTTCCCTTCCGTCTTGAACCTAAATCATATCCTCACCCATTTATAAAGTCCTAAGATATTTCTTCCCACACATTTAACAAGTGGTATATTGGACTTTCATGACACTGTAATATTTCTCCATCATTCTATCATAATTAAAACCTATTTTCCATATCTTATCCACATGAAATTGTAGATATTTATGAAATTTATTTCATCTTTTTGGGAACAATGGCGAATTATATCATAGTTTTCAAAGTCCTAAATGGGTTAGGATTTCTGTAGACTCAGGATTATCATACCAAAGAACTGTCCAATTTATATTTTGGGGGTAATAAAAAATCTAGAGGAACATCATGAAATTATTTGGTAGTTAAATTCATTTGACCATGTATATTTATCAATTTTTTTCTTAAGGATAAGTAAATCCATTTCCATTTTATATCGAGGTGTGTGAGGAAAATATTTTTGAAAAACTATTTATAGAATTCCTTCCACTCTATTGCGTCGATCTCCTTTTTGGGAATTATATTCTAAAAAATGTACTCCATTGATCAGTTTATCCTTTAAAAAAATAGTCATACATTAACACATTATCTTTCATAGATCACATAATGATAGATATTATCATTTACATTGATTTTATCTATTGTTCTATTATTAAAGGATCTGATGTTCCACTAAATTTTAGAGGCGTTTGTCACATAATTGACTCAAACAAAACATTCTATTTCTTGGGAGGGGGTTCAATAATTCCTTAAGATTCCCATTTTGGTTCAAAACATGATTTAACTGAGAATATTTTGGGATTAATTTCCCAATTTCATCTCACATTAGGCTGGGAATCTCATTTGGGCTCCCATCACAATGCCCCTCACTCTTGTTATTGACTCGGTTCCACCAATATTCATCCATTGACTATAAATAAAGAGAAATGTTTTTGGTGGTAATTATTTTTTACAATTAAATAAAAAATGTAAAACCTTGAACCATAATTTGATAAATCATAAATTATATATGTTCACTAACCTATGAATTTATAGTTTTCAATATAAGTTATCCCTGATCTCGTTCCAAACCTAAAATATTTTAGTCATTTTTATTCCCATAAAAATTGTTTATAAGGATCACTTGAATTTATCAAAGAATATCCCAAATGATATTCAAAATAATAGTGTAGGAATTAATATTCTCATGAACCCTGTGACCATAAATTCCACATCAATTCTCGGTTTTCATGGTTACAACCGCTAGGTACCTATGTTCTAGAGTCATATTCACTTATAGTATCCATAGAGGGATTTATTTTCATGAAAAATATTAATAATTACATTAAAATATAATGAGGTATTGTTCCTATGTTTATTATTATACATATTGATTTTACTGTAGTTTTCTAATCATAAACCCAAAAATGTCTAGACTTTCCTTTGATAACAAATTTTGTAACCAATGTTATTAATACAATTTATTTGTGATTTTTTCCATCAAGGTAACCCTTATAAAATCCAAAAAGATCATGAATATATGAATCATAGGTAAATTAAGTAGAAATAATAACTTTTTTAATTAAAATTAAATAAAATTATTTAATAGTTCCTTAATGTGCTTCTAATATTTCACCGTTCTTCTAAAACTGCTTGACATGACCTGGGGATATATATAAGAAATGGGTTAGCTGTAAATCCCTCTAAAGAAATAAGAAAAGAATAAAATTATGTAGGTAATACATGTAAGTAAATAGGTATATTGAATGAATATAAAAGGAGTGAGACTCATAAACATAAAAATTAAAACATTGTATATGATGATTAATTGAAGGAAATATATAAATGTGGAAATAACAAAAATCATAGCATCATAAAAAAATTCCCATACAAAAAAAATAAAAAGAAACATAATTTTCATAGGATAGCCTCCCATAAAAAACATAGAATCCAATGAGAT